>OX451737.1:375267383-376500969 GCA_948472305.1 Vicia faba | reverse complement strand
CATGCAAATTCTTGCCTGATTTATTTTATTTTTAAAACTTAACAATTATAATTATTTATTTGAGGAACATGGCTGACAACAGGACCTGAGCAGGCAGTTGAGACAAGATAGGCCAAGCTAGACTGCCTCGGCTCATCAAGAGAGAGAGAGAGAGAGAGAGAGAGAGAGTTGAGTAACAGGTTAACCGACCTCGAGGACGTGGTCGGGTACAAAGGGAGAAATTGGATGTAGCTTCCCCTTATTGAGGATTCGTATGCACCAAGGGTCCACCTCTCGTGCGTATGAGCAGGTACTTGATGAGGCGGAGGTACCTGATGAGGTGGAGGTTCCAAAAGAGTTTGCGGTGTATGAGGGGGATGAGGTACTCGAGCATGTTGCGGTACCCGAGAAGGTGGATCAAGACTATTCATGAGGGCCATATGACACCTCAATCTTGATTTACTATCATGATCATATCGCTCGGTATGTTTGGGAAGAAGAGGTATATTTTTTGTTGCACTTTTTCATTTTATATTTTTTACTCAAAAATACGATTGTAATGATTATTACTTTTTTGTTTAAGAAATGATTGCCCATAAAGTATGTTAATCACTTGCGGAAATTTTTTTATTTGTTTAAACATGCGACTGAGTGGTTCCATGATGCTGTGCTTGGATCTGAACTTGCCAGATTATACTGTACATGTGGCATGCATGGGACTTTTGCTGAGAGGTAGCACAAAGAGACGCCATTTTTTCATTTTTCTATTGGGGGGATGACCATCACACTTGATGATGTTTCTTGCTTGCTCTACCTATCTATCAGAGGCAGGTTACTCAACCATCACAAGATAACACGAGCTGAGGCGGTTGAATGGATGGTTGAGTATTTGGGAGTTGATATGTTCATGGCATCTGAGGACTGCAGAGCCACTAATGGGATGCATGTAAAGTTCTCCCACCTGAAGGATCTATATGAGGAGCACCTGGTTGCAGCAGCAGGTGCACAGGATGAGGAGGACAAGGTTTTTGTTTAGTATCACTGAGACTGTGATATGCAGTGTTACTATATGTTCTTGATTGGCACGTCCCTGTTTATGGACAAAAGTGGGACCTATACGGATGTGACATACCTCCGGTATTTTATGAAACTGACTACAATTTGTGAGTGGAACTGAGGGGCGTCTATTTTGGTATATCTCTATCAGAAGCTGAATGAAGCTTCAAATTGGAAGACGAGACAACTCACTGACTCATGCACACTCCTCACGGTACCTTTCATTTCAACTATTAACTTTAATTTGTTTTGATTAATTTGTACTTACATATTATGTTATTGTTTTCGCAGAGTTGGATCATCTCTCACTTCCACTAGATTCATGATTTTGAATCAGATCCGGTTTATATTGACGACATGCCAAGGGCTGCAGAGCATGTCATCCACATAGGGAATCATAAAGTGTCGCCTTACTGGGTGTATCTTAACCGTACTAATCATGATGACATCAAATGGACGCCATTTGAGGATTACACGGATGTTGTCTCATTCGATTCCATCTCATTATACTCTGGGTGACTAGCACGTGGGTCGAATCTTATGGCCAGGTATCTTCCAAATAGGTGTATCCGACAATTTGGCTATGTATAAATGATACAAAGATCTCCTTTTCAGGCTGCTTCCGACACTATTGTCCGACGAGATCTTGATGCCATCTTTCAGAATTGGGAGAATCATTTGGTGGCACAAGAGTATCGGATGATGCTGATATCTAAGAGTTGGCATTGTGTAGAGGTTATGTGACATGGTTCTTTAACGTGTCACACCCTATCATGACACCTGATGGTCCTGGACGTCCGCCTAGGTCAACTCATGAGGAGCTCTTGGAGAACCAACAGGTTGAGGATGACCATGCCACTGATCTCTTGCCGTTTGTTAGGAGATACACCTACTTGACCAGGAGGCATTAGATTCCAGTATCATCGAGATGGGTAGTCCTGAGGCGGTTTCCATAGTTGGGAGGGTGGTAAGTGAGACATCTAGTTCAGCTAAGTACAATCGATATAGGAGGTCACAGGGGGTCAGAATCAGGCATACGCAATAATCTATGTTATATTTTTGTTTTTTGTTGTTGGTGTAATATTTTGACCGTACTTATTTTGCAAATAATTTATATACAAAATTATGTATGAACATCTAATTTAATCGTTATGTCCGTATTGATATGCTCGTTTTATATTTTCGAAAAAAATCGTAAAAAATTAATCCGATTATAAAATAGTGAAATGATATAGTTTTAAATAAAAATGACACACATAGAAGAAATTTCACATACGTACATCCAAAACTTTTTTTCAACCGATTTTACATGTGCACATGTGAAACAATCTCAAAAATATTAAAAAATAATTTTTTCACGAAAAACATCTTTGAATTTTCAATATTGAAAATCACCAACTATTAAATATAAAAAGAAAATTCCTAATAAATTTTCGAGATGCCGTGTATAAACGTAGGACGGTGATCTAACGCAAAAGCATCCAAGAGCGTGTTTGGCTGTACAAGAACATATTCGCGTTTTAGCGATTCCAAAAGCGCGTTTTTGAGTCAAAAAACGCGTCCCCAAACAGACACAAATAGGAAAGTGGATACAGAACATTCTAGAAGTAGAAAAACAACGCAACCTTGGCTGTCGCTTTTTCTCTCTCTTTCTCACCTTATTATCCCTTTCCCCTGACCCAAATCAAATCCAATTCTTCTTCGATCAAACCCTTTTCAATTTCAACTTTCTCCCTCAATTCTCACCTTCCGAATCCTTGGTTTCAGCATGGCTTCGAAGCGTATCCTCAAGGAACTCAAGGATTTGCAGAAGGATCCCCCTACCTCATGCAGCGCAGGTGAAACTGAAACCCTAATTTTCTTTACCCCTTTTGTTGTTGTGTTTTTGTTAGTGATTCTTAAATCTTAAGGATCTGTTATCTTAGGAGTTTTTGGGATGATTAGGATTTTTAGGGTTTCAAATTATCGATAAGAATATTATGGTTTATGAAGTTAGGTGTGTTGATGATTTAATCTTAATAACTTTGTGTGTTTGTTATGATTTTTAGGTCCTGTTGCTGAGGATATGTTTCACTGGCAAGCAACAATTATGGGCCCTGCTGATAGCCCTTATTCAGGTGGTGTGTTTTTGGTTTCGATTCATTTTCCTCCGGATTATCCATTCAAGCCACCAAAGGTAATTGAACCTTTACTTGTTTCTACGTTAGTTGCTTGTTTGTTTTGTCTGTTTTTATGATGTTTATAATTTATTGTGATTTGTTTGTTTGTTTGTTTTTCAAATGCTTCAAGGCAGATCTTGTCTATATGTACTTTGTAGCATGATTGTTTCTTTTTTGTACGAGACAAGTGTTTGTTAATCCGACCATGACCATTTTTGTTGTTGTTTCTAGTGAGTGTGTTATTTTTGAATAAATGCAAGCGCGAGGTTAAAGGAAGCCAAGCTTGTATTGCACATTAAATATGAATAGATATATTGCATATTTGCTCCCCTAAAAATATCGATTAGACTCCGCAATTCAAAATAAGTTTGCACCTTCACATTGTGGGCTTGTGCTGCTTGTGCCTCTTGCCCTCGAACACGCTTTTATATTTGTCTTTTGTTGTAGCATGTGGATATTTACTAGCTTTTGCTGTATTGGAAGGTAGAAAACATCACATGGTTATTGGTTCTGGTTGGTTATAAATCTGATTATTTGTCACTAATTCACAAACTTCTATTGGCGTCGGAAAAACTAACAGAGAAGCTGTTAGATGACTTTTCATTTCAATTATATTTTGCCTTTCATTTTCTTCTTTCCTCATCAAATCGTATTGTTCTCTTTCATTTTCTTCTTTCCTCAACAGTTGACAGTTAGTTATCCAGTTTAATTTGTTCACAAGTTATAAATGTTGTTTTATTGCCTGTTAATCAATTTTGTAAATATCTTGTACCATGTATTTAGTTAAATAGTCTAAACATGCTAAAGTTATTTTAATACTGCAGGTTGCATTTAGGACTAAGGTATTCCACCCAAACATCAACAGCAATGGAAGCATCTGTCTTGACATTCTAAAAGAACAATGGAGCCCAGCATTGACCATTTCTAAGGTTTGATTTTACTTGTTATTCTTGATAATTGATGATTATGTATCAAGTTTTAGCTAAATGTGACACCTGGATTGTGTTGTGTTGCCTTTTAGAATGATTTGCAAATGTGAAAAATATTGGACAAATGTGTTGTCACGTTTTGAGCTAATTTACTTGCATTTGCCAATATTGGACAAATACAAATTCTGACTATTAAATGTGTTCGCCTACTGAAATTTACAATCACAAACTTTGCTAATTGTTTGGAAATTCAATTGAAGCATAAAGTTTAATCAAGGAATGAGGCTTATTTTCACATATAAAATTTGTCTATCCATGACTTTTTGTACTCTTATCATTTCTATTGTTACTTACTGATGTAATCTCATCGATGTTTTTATGTGTTTCATACTACTTGTGCTGGTTTTAATTTTTTTTTGGGAAATTTGAAAATCTAGAACAAAAAAAAATGATATTTTTAAAACACAGAAGAATTGTAATTCTTTTTAGAAGATTTTTTTCGTAAGAGAAAAATTAGGTCACTAATATTTCAAGTGCAGAAGTGGCTAATATAAATATCTATTCATTCTGTTGACTAGAGATATAGTTTGTCATCATATAAGCTGATTATACGATTCATAGAAATTTACTGCTAGAAATTGAATGTGTTATTTTTCTCCTTGTTTAATGAGCTTCGTTTGGAATGATGATGATGTCTGCTGTTGATCTAAATCTCACAAAATAAACCTAACATTCACTATTTTAGGTCCTTTTGTCAATTTGCTCGTTGCTGACGGATCCAAATCCCGACGACCCTTTGGTGCCTGAGATTGCACATATGTACAAGACCGACAGGACCAAGTACGAAGCCACCGCACGTAGCTGGACACAGAAGTATGCCATGGGATGACCAAATCATCCTCTCAGCCGTTTAATGCAACCATGCACCGTGATTTTATGTAAAACCAAAGATATTTTGAATGATTGTTTTTGTTATTGTTGTCAATGGAACTCAACCATTGCAAGCGAAATTAATTGTCATTTGTGAATATTCACGAGACATTTGGTGCAAACTTTCTGGTTGTTTACATGCTATTCTCAACGATAAATGAAAATTTTAATTACCAACAAGGTAATTGCTGCCTGATTATTCAAGTTTGGTACTCCTTAATACTTCTTCTGTTTCACAATGACTGTTTTAAACCGTTTACAAAAATCTTAAACTGACAATCATTTTGAAATCGAGGGAGTAATGTTTTTGGTTTACATGTTCAATTTTTTGTTCTATGATCATATATTCAAGTCATTTTAGTTATGATGAAGTTGTCATTCCTGAGGTTGATTTATGTTTGTGTATATATTATCTGAACATAAAGAATCCATCTTGAGTCAAGATTCTTGGCCACCTTTTTTAGTCAGTCCAAGCTGCAACAGGCACCAGCTTTGACTGAGACCATCCTCAATTCTGCCACTTTGATGTCTACTGCTTAGGTTCCTTTGTCTTGGCCTTAGATTTATGGGGTTGGTCAGTATACGAACTTCTAAGGAGCTCTATTATTGCATATGCCGCTGATTCCGAAAACAATGTAAGTATTAGAGGCTCATGGAAAAATGTTCCTTTCATGTAAGTGAAAGCTCATTCTTTGCAGTTTTGATTTTGACATTGGGCGTGTTTTGTGCATCTCCAATGGAGGTTGCTTAATGCATACTAGGGTTTATAAATTTCATACCTTAGTATTTTGACCATTGGTGCAGATACACATGGTGTCTCTGTTGTTTAAATATTTGTGTAAGTTACATCATAAAACAATCTAAAAATTACATTGCTTAGTATTAAATGATATTAATTTTGATAAATGGTGAAGTCAAATATAAATTTATTGGACCAGTATTAAATGATATTAATTTTGATAAATGGTGAAGTCAAATATAAATTTATTGGACCATATATAGATTACTTATTCAAATCACTGATGGAGTAAAATTGGTGTAGATTGCTTAGGTGTTATTTAAATGTAATGGGACAATTGGTCCCATATAAAATAACTCAAGCAATAAAAAACAAGTTCTTCTATTGGAGATGCTCTCAGTGCACTCTTCTCTTTCTCTTAGGATCTGTGCGAAATTTAAAAAATGTTATTTATTTTCGGAGATGTATTTTTGAACTACATTTTATCCACTAAATACTTGAATTTGAAAATGTATATTCGACTAAACCTTATTTAAAAATCAAATAAAATTAAATTAAAACTACAATTTTTTCGGATCTTTTCAAAAATATGAAAACGGAAAACAAATCAAATAAAATAGAAAAATAAAGGCTAGAAACACATGACTAGAACGCGGTGATACAATTTATATGACTTTAATATTGGTAAAAATTGATAGAGAATTCTCGACAACGGCGTCAATTTCAATGAAAATGTGTATTAAATGGACTCAAAAGTGTTTTCAGATATGTATTTACAAATTAACTTGGGGCGAATTCGAAAATGCTTATCCGAATCAATTTATTATTTGTTTTGTGAAAGGCGAATTATATATGCATTTTCGAATTTATCCAAAGAGATTTTTAAAATTTTAAAGACACGTCTCATATAATAAAGATGAGATGAAAAATTGACTTCTAATAATAATACAGTTGCGTTATTTCTCGAATAATGATAGAAACGGAAAAGTCAATTTGGTTTTTTTGTTCTTCCTAAGAGAATCGGGTGTGATAGTTGTTTTAAGGAAATTGAAAGTGGAATTTTAGTATGCATGAGAAACGTGAGATATTTTGAAATTTAAGGAGGAAAATAGATTATTAAAGTGAAAATTGTGTATGATGTTCTATACAGAAAAAACTAGTTGATAATTTTTTTATAGTTAGGCACTGCACCGGCTAACAGGTAGCTACTTTCTCTAAATTGGTATCAAATAATTCTTCCCTATAATAAATTTAACGTTAATTACTACTGAGTTAATTAATGATAAGTAATTATGATACACTTAATGCAATAAAAAATGTGCTTAAAGATTGATTTCGTTGTAATGAAACAAATTATCAATTTAAAAAATGTGTACTTTGGAGTTGAATGTAAGGAACACAATTCATGATTTATGATATTTAATGTATACAAACGAACACTAACTAATTTCACACATTAATTAAATATAACAACCTACTAAGAAGAAAAAAACATCCAAGTGTTAATAAGTTTTTGGCGCTTAAACATGTTTGAATGACTATATCATGAGTCTTCACTAATTCATATAGGTCCAATGTTCATTGCCCTATACGTAGTAATCACTCTATATGAATTTTCAAATATGTTCTCCACATTGTATGAATTTTGAAATCTGGGCATATCAGTTATACAACAACTCTTTTTTAACAGAATGACATCTTCATTCAAGTAAAAAACTAGTCCAAATTTTAATCTCCAGAACTCATTCTAAAAACAATATTGTCTGTATATTTTGCTTAAACATATGGATGGATTCAAATTTCAAAATTTGGACACACTCTTGGATAAAATTTTATGTATTGTTTGAGTTTATATTTCAAAAAAATAAGATAGATTTGAATTTCAATATTCTGACACACTTTTGGACAGTGTTATGAGTCTCTTGAGAGTATTTAGAAAGAAAGTGCTTTTATTATTGACACACTAAATCATACACATAAGTCAAACATAACTAATATCAATATTTCATAAACTAATTCAAAAATTATATATCAATCATGAATTTTCAGTTGTCTAGAAGCATAAGCAACAATTCGACCATTTGACATCAGCACACCACCAAGACTCATCTTCGATGCATCACAATACACTACAAAAGATTCATTCAGATTTGTTAGCTATAATTTCGACGCTCCAACAAATAGAGGTTCGAGGAGAATTCGAAAGAAGAATGTTGGGATGATAAAAGCCAATTTCGATTTGAAGTGATAGAAGACACGTTTTCGAACGAGTCTACAAGGGATGAAGCATTGCAAGGCGAATGACTTAGCAAATTTTCTGAAGATACTCGAGGCCAGTTCGACAGATATTCAAATGAAGCTATAACTGATTTTAACCCTCATTTGATCTTTGAAAAAGAGATACGTAGAAGCCTGTGAAAGGCTAGAGAGATGCAAACAAGGAGGTGTCATCCTTCAAGAAGAAGACTGTTCATGATAGTTAGTTTCGAATTATTATATATAGGTTTTTTATGTTAGAATTCCGTGTGTTCACTTCTTTGTACAAATTACTCAAAATAACTAAAAGTACCAAGTGTTCGAAAAATGAGTTGCTGAGAATGTACGCATGAAGCACCAATTTTATATTCAATGTCATTCCTTTTCAATTTAAGTCCTTTACATTCCTTTTAATTTTAAGGTAAAATATCTTTTTTAGTCCCTTAACTTTACCTCCGGGTCCATTTTGGTCCCTTATCTTTAAAAAGTTTCAAAGTGGTTCTTTAATTGTTCAAAAAGGACCACATTTATCCTTTTCGTCTGGACCGTTAATCAAAGTCAATGGTAGAGCTTATGTGGCATTGCACGCGTTTACATTTTCATCCAGGTGGATTAAAGTATCTTAAAAAAAGGGTTAAAACATTGCATGGGTTAAAGGATCAGATTACATCTCTAACACTTTGAAGGAAATCCTAGGGCAGCCATCGTTGGTAGCTCCATTGTGCGAAGAAGCTGCGAGTGAAGCGAAGGCACATTCCGTTCTTGAAGGTGAAATTGACCATAACATTGCTCATCATAGGTAAGTTTCTGCAAAACCATGATTTTCGTAGTTAGGGTTTTTTGAAATCAATCTTTCTGAAATCTAATATCTTTCTGTCCATTTAGGACATAGTCTGAAATGGATGAATATCTGAACATCTGAACATCTGAACATTACAATACACCATAGTGGCGAATTTGTTACCGAGGACATGAGTGTTTACGAAGGAGGTGAGATTGCTGATTTGAGAGTAGATGTTGATAAATTGAGCTATTTTGAATTGATAGGCACTATTAAAGAGCTAGGTTACACATATGTAGAGAATATATATTATATGAATCTTACTGCTGGGATAAATATGTTGGTTGATGACAAGGGGGAATTAGAGATTACTGATCTATATAGGGTTCATCTTAGTGTTGAAGTCTTTATTCAACACACATTATTAAAGCCTGATTATGCTAATAAGACTGATGTTGTGTTAGATGAGGTACCCCTTAATGTGATAGTTGATGAGGCAGAAGTTGTGCTTGAAGAGATGTTGAATGAAACTAATGGAAAGGAAGATGGTGTTAGGGAAAATGATGTCAGGGAAGATGATGTTAGCATGGATGGTGTTAGGGAAGATGATATTATGGAAGATGGTGTTCATGCAGTAGGAACTGATGATAATGTGCCAATGGTTTTGATGAGGTTGAAAGTGATGATATTGGATATAGGGATGGTGAGGTTAATGATGCTGTTAGACTAACTGATGATGATGATATCACCGTCAACTATGATAGTGCAACAGAGGTAGTATTTAATGATGACCCTGATGAGTATGACACTAATTTGGAAGAGGAATAGGGTAACCTAATTAACTATGAACACATGGAAAGTAAAAAAGGTAAAGAAAAGTGTGAAGCAAACAAAGAAGATAGCAAAGGAAGTGATAATGAAAGTGATGATCTAGGAAGTGACTGTAATAGTGATGATAGCAGTAGAGTTAGGAGAAAGAAATATCCAGTTTTCAATCTTCAAAAGGATATGGCCAATTACAAATGGGAAGTGGGAACCTACTTTAGTACAACATAAACTTTCAAGGAAGCCATTACCTCTTATGCGGTCCAATCTGGCAGAAATTTAAAGTTCATTAAAAATGACAAGACCAGGATTAGGGTTAGGTGTAAGGAAGGATGTAAATGGGAATCCTATTGTGCTAAATTGTCTACTGAGGATTCTTGGCAACTAAGAAAGGTAGTAGACATTCATAGTTGCACTAGAGAATATAATGTGAAGTTAATAAAGACTAAATGATTGAGCAAGAGGTTGCAGAATTCACTTAAAACCGACTCTAAAATGAAAGTTAAGGACATTAAGGAGAAGGTACAGAAGAAGTGGAATGTGGGGGTCAACAAAACCAAGGACATAAGGGCTAGGTTTGCAGCCAGAGACATGATCGATGGGTCGTTCCTAGGGGATTATGCAAGGATATATGACTATGCACACGAGTTATTAAGAGCTAACCCAGGGTCAACTGTATAAGTGAATGTCGAACCTGCACAAGAAGGTGGTGTTCAAAAATTATATTTCAAAAGGATATACATATGCTTGGCAGCTTGTAAGGAAAGCTTTAAGTTAAGAAGACATTTCATTGGACTTGATGAATGTTTTTTGAAAGACCTTTGCGGGGGTCAAATACTTGCAAACTTAGGCAGAGATCCCAATGAATAAATGCTACCAATAGCATATGTAGTGGTGGAGAGTGAGAACAAGGATAGTTGAACATGGTTCTTAGAGCTGCTTATTGATGATCTTGGTGGAAGAGAAGAGTGCCTCACATACACTTTTATCTCTGATCAAAAAAAGGTATGGCTATGTTTTTAATTTTGTACTGATAGGTATTTCATGTTACAAATTCTCATGTTATATTTTTTATGACAGGGATTATTGCCTGCAATGGAAGAACTGCTGCCTAGAGTTGAACAACGGTTCTGTGTTAGGCATCTCTACAATAACTTCAGGAAGAGGTATCCAGGAAATAATATGGAAATATGCCAAGTCAACTTACTACCAAGCTTGGGAAAGAGAGATAAACGTGATGAAAGAGCTCAATGGAGAAGCATACAAACACATAATTATCACCCCTCCAAGATTTTGGAGCGAATCATACTTCAAGACTGATAACAAGTGTGATGTTGCTCTCAATAATATGTCAGAAACATTTAACAATGTCATCCTGGAGTCTAGGGAAAAGCCTTTGATAACCATGGTGGAAGAAATTAGGGTATACATGATGGAAAGATGGGCTACAAACAAGATGAGGTTTGAAAAATTGGCAGATGTTGAAGTGTTGCCGAACATTATGAAGAAGGTTGAAAAAACAAGTTCATACACAAACATGTGGCTTATCAGGTAAATTGCTTTAAACAAATTTCTTTAAAGTGTATATATTTTAAGTGTATTTATATTAGGAATGTATATTTATATGTTAGGATGTCTGATGAGCATATATTTGAAGTGAGGCATCTGGAAAACTCAACTGAAAAATTCACAGTCAACCTGAAGGAAAAGTACCATTCATGCAGAAGATGGGAGCTAACAGGCCTGCCTTGTGTTCATTCACTTGCAGCAATCAAAAGTAGGAACCACAAGATTGATGACTACATTCCTGATTACTACAGGAAAGCAAGATATATGCTAGTGTACAAACATATAATATATCCTATTAATGGCTCAAACATTTGGATGAGAACAGAGTATCCTAATATTCTGCCTCCCAAATTTAGGAAAATGTATGGAAGGCCAAAAAAAAGGAGGAATTTAGAGCAAGGTGAGATAGATGGTTCTGATAAAAATATGAGAAGCACATGATTCATTATAAAGTGTAGCAGGTGTAAAAAAGCAGGACACAACAAGCTTACTTTCAAGGTATCATCTACTAGTCAATCATCCCAGCCAACTCAAGCCTCTCATCCATCCCAAGCATCTCAACCAGCTCAAGAATCTCAACCGGCTCAAGCATCCCAGCCAACTCAAGCATCTCATCTAACCCAAGCATCTCAGCCAGCACAAGCATCTCAGCCAGCTCAGGCATCTCAGCCAGCTCAAGCATCCCAGCCAGCTCAAGCATATCAGCCAGCTCAAGCATCTCAGCCAACTGCTTCTCAATCATCCAAGAAAGTGAATCCCAAATCTAAAAAGTTACAAGTTAGAAGGCCAAATGCACCTTTTGCCCCACCTGGTCCAACAACTAGGTTGAATGCATCTAAAATTGTTGTAGGTCCAACAACAAGAAGGACGATACCTATTAAGAGAGCCGCAATAAAATGGAAAGTTTAGATTAATGTCTTTAATGTAATAGTTTTGTTAGGTTATGTTAACTTTAGTTAAGTTATTTTAAAGTGTTTTAAACGTGTACTGTTTAGTGCTGTTTTGGACCTATCATATTAGGTTTCTTGGACATGTAAAGTATGTTTTTGGATCTGTAATAATAGTGTTTTTGGACCTGTAATATCAGGTTTTTTGAACATGAAATTTATGAATATTAGTGGTGTCCACCACCTTATGTATTGTTGTTGACTTTATTCAATTGACTTTATATGTTATTCTATGATTTCATTCAAAATGTTACACCAGTTACTGGAATTTACAAAATTCATCAAAAATACAGTTCTAAAATTACACCAGTTTCATACAGTTCCAAAATTCATACAGTTGCATACTGGAATTTACACGAGTTCCAAAATTCATTACAAAATATTACAAATAAAACATACAAATTCATCAATTAACAACATCATCTTCTTTTCAAATGATATTACAAACGATACTGAAATTTACAACATCACCCAAATGACAAAAATTAACAACATACAAAACATTATTTTCCATTATTTTCTGGAATTCATCATTTTCTTCATTTCAATTTGTAACCCCCTTATCTTTTGTTTCAGTCCATCCTTTTGTTCCTTTAAAGATAATATCTCCATTTTTTCTGCATCAAGGTCATTTTGAAGCTTCTCCAACCTACTATTTTGCTTCTTTATAAATTGATCTTTCTCATCCACAACATCATCATAGAACCATTGAAAGTATCCACATCCAGTTTCAGATGAACCCCGTGTCATTCCAAATTTGGATAGATAAGAAAAAATAATATTAATAAGCCATTTAATTTCTTTCCTACCTTATAATGATGACATCCCCATAATTACTTCCCAAGATTCGTGTGAGTTGAAGCTCTTCGAAGAATAGCCGTGTCTCCACAACTACATATTGGTTTCCATCGCAAATTTCCATCTAAACATCCACAATTGTTGACCTTCGAATCGTATGAACACTGACCTGAGTACGCTAATGATGATTGCTTCATTTTCCTCAAGCAATTACAGAATCATAAGGGGAAGAAAATTGTTGAACCCTAGAATTTGGGGGAGTCTGGGGTAGAAGAGAAAGAAATGGGCGATGCATACTTGAATAGAACAAAGAAGATGACATAACATTCCACATCAGCTTCCACGTATACAAAACAAACGTCCGTTTGTGCCTTTTGGACGGAAAAGACTATTGTGGTCCTTTTTGTTAGAACATAGTTTGAGTCTACAATCCTTAATTAGAGTTTTGATGATAACAAACACAAAGAACAAATATGGACTCTAAATTTGTGTTATTTTGTATGCATAAGTTCTAACCGAAACATCATCAGAAATTAAGCTACAGAAGCTTTCAAGCTGAGGTAATCAGAATCTGCGCTGAAGAATGATGATCAGAATCTGCGCTGAAGTGAAGAATACTCTGATTCTGAACAGAAGTTCAATATACCATCAGACCCTGGTATATTCAGCATTTCTTGAGAGATTTATTGTAATTTTGACACGTCAATGCCACTTGCTTATAGGAGATTTGTTATTGGAAGCATCTACCCACTTGAAGTGATTTAGTTTATTGAGAGGGTTTTTGTTCACTGGATATTCGTCGTGCAAATTTCTCTGCTGTCAAACAAATAGCCAAATGCAAACATAGATATTCAAATAATGCAAAGTTTACGCTTGTCTTTGAAGTTTTGAAAATGCGTTTTAGCAGATAAAAGAATTTTTGTAAGAAAATTCAACTCTGGATTTAGAGTAAAGCCTTACAGGAGTCAGGATACCTTTTGTAACAGTATGCTTTCGAACTAACCTATGCTTCAATTAGGACTTTTGAAATGTTGTAGCGTGGCTTGATTCACGGTCTAAGAAACAAAAGATAAGGCTCAAAGTGTATTTGTACCCACCCGTTCTTCCTGATGTTCTTCAGTCCTAAACTCAGTTAATTGTACGTTCGAACTCCAATGACTTTTGGTGATGGTTCAGACAAGTTTAGTTTGTCGGAAGGCAGTCATTTTTTGCAACATTTTTCATGTTGTTAAATATTTGTAATGACCTCTTTTTGATTTATTATCCCTGATTTTGCCTGAATGTTCTTGTTTTGAGATTACAGTCAGCTGGATGCCCCCGTTTTTTTCTTAAGTATCCTTCGTAGGTTTTGACTTAGTGGGCTTTTCTTTTGAGAGATAATGACTGCTTATTTGGTAAGGAACCATCACAGTCTTTTTATTCCATAGGAATGTTTTTGATGTCCTTCGTTGTATACGAAGTGAAAGTTTGCGACTGAACGCGTTTTTGATTAAAGGTTTCAATTTGTGTAAAAAGGAAACTCCTACTTCTTTGGATCAAAGGGGTTGAATAGGGATTATCTTCCTTATAACTCCAGTGTTTAGGATTTGAAAGAACACATGTACATCGTCAGCAAGGTCTGTACAAAAGCATACTGTATGAGATCATGGCATTGTTTTCGTCATCCTCCCTCTAAAGGCTTGCAACTTTTAAAACAAGAGTTGAGTAAAAAGCAAACTTTTAAATATAGTGAAAACGAATGGATCAATTCAAGACAAACATATGCAATGCATTAATGAAACAAAGTTTAACATTAATAGATAAATGTTTGAACAACAAAAAGATTACAATTGAAAATTCAAAATGAACAGGACGCTCTCAATGATTTGGCATAGGAGCAGTGATCACGTTAGGATCCCCTGGAGGGTCGAACTCAATCTCCTTGGCATCAATCATGTCTTGGATCTTGCTCTTTAGAGCCGAACAACTGTTCGTGTCCAAGACTATCAGAGTGGTATGCGTACCTTTCATTGGGATGATAGGTAGGAGCAGAAGTGTTGGGGTTTCAGAGAGGAGCATTTAACGTAATCAACTTTGCTTTCAACATGTGTTGTAGCGCTTGAGCCAATGACATGTTGATCTTAGTGAATTGTCTTTTAGGCGCGATCACCTTACGCTGATGCCCCTGTTGATGTTGTTTCCCTGATTTAGGACCGGAGATCAAGACTGCCCCCACATGTTGGTCGTGATGGCTCTTGTTAGGACCCTTTTGGCCGTACGCAGCACATGACTCTTTCTTCCCATTGTATGGCTTTTTCTGAGCATCAGAGGATGTAGATCCTTGGATCTTTCCACTTTTGATGCCAAGTTCGACCCATTCACCAATCAGTATTATCTCGGTGAACCCGACTGAGGAGCTTCCAATTAGGTGATTAAAGAAAGGTCCCGTCAAAGTTCCCATAAAAATGTCAATCAGCTCTCTGTCAGTTAAGGGTGGCTGCACCCTACCATCCAAGTCTCTCCATTTTTGGGTGTATTCTTTGAAGCCCTTGTTGGAACGCATGGCCATATTCTGCAATTGCACACGAGTTGGTGCAAGATCAGCGTTGTATTGGTACTGCTTGTAAAAAGTAGCAGCTAGATCTTCCCAAGCGTGAATGTGGGAACTCTCCAATTGAAAGAACACTCAAGTTGCGTCCCAGCTAAACTCTCTTGGAAGAAGTGGATCCAAAGCTTCTGATCAATTGTGTATGGTTTAATCTTGCGGACATAAGACTTTAGGTGCATCTTAGGGCAAAAGACTCCATCATACGGGGCAAAGGTAGGGATTTTGAATTTTGGTGGGATGACCACTCCATAAATCAAAACCATGTCTCCTAAGTCCAAGCCAGGCACATCTTGGATCTCCACAGCTTTTAGTTTGTCTTCAAGTTGTGTGTATTTTTCATCCGCTGGTGGACACTGCTCCTCAGAAGAGTCTTCGTCATCAGTAGCTATGTTAGCTCTAATGCTTCCAGGTTCCTCTTCTTGACTGTCTTTAGAAGAAACATCTTATTTTTGAGCTAGCTGGGCATGCCCCTTGGACCTTCTCCTTACGTTGATGATGACAAACTTTTTCTTCTTCTTGCTCTCTTTGGTGAAGAGTGTTTTCAGATCTTCCTGCCCCTGGGCCAAGTTCATGAGTGCTTGTTGGAACTGAGCGTTTTAAGCTTGGAGATCTTTAAATATTTTCTCTAGAGCCATCTTTTACTGTAATAAACAGTAAGCAGATGAGAAAGCCTGTAAGGGAAAACCTGTTATGATGACATGCATGATATGTGGATGCGATGTTTTCAAGGATCTCGTGGGGTAAACCCAAGAAGATGTTAGAATTTGAACGTTGATCACCATCTTTGATTGGGGAACTTCGTATCGGTGGATGTCCTTCCACGAGAATCAAGCTCACCATGTCAAGTGGGTCGTAGCCCTTGATTCAAGTTACTGTGCTTTGGTCTTGACGACATTTGATTAGAGAATGAATCCTTTTTCCCCTTAATAGGTGTCTGGTTCAATATGACCCTGCATCATAGGCCCTTGAGATCCTTGAAATGGTTATTGAAAATTCTATGGTATGATATTATGATGTTATGATGTTATGTACAAGTATGCAAAGCAAGCAAGTTATTATGTACAAATAGTCATATATACACAAAGCAGACAAATCCTCGGGTTTAGGCTTGCATGGGGTTTATAGGTAAGTACCCTCTTGAAGTTTAGTTGGCTCAACCTGTCCTAGTAATAGTAACCGGGTTCTAAAGGATCTAAATATTACTGACCTTTCTTTTAGGCATTATCTTATTACGATCAATCTTTTCTTGTGGCCGAGATATCCCAAAAATCCAATCTCAATGAGTGTAGTATCGAGTATCAACCAATTTTTAGCTTTCCACTGAAACCGGCTATCTCACTACTTCCTAATGACCAAGTTGTTCAATTAAGGTTCTAAGGTCAATTAGTGCTTCATGACGCCGCTCAGCGGCCTTGTATTCTCCTCGATTCAACACAAGGGATACCAGTACCAACAAATACGTCACACTAATGTAGCCATTGCTTCAACCATATCGGTCTACGCCGTACAGTTTCCACAATTTATTGCTACTTACCTAAAAAGGTGTCCCCGATTCGGGTAGAGGATCAAAACAAACCCAAACAAGGAACCATAATGTAAAGCAAGCAAGTCAAACAATGAAAGCAAGTAAATGTGGTCTAGCCCTAAGGTAACCCCACTTTTTAGGATGTCCCCAACAGAGTCGCCTGTTATGTAACATGGTGGGAGAACTGACTTGGGATGTTTTGTGTTTGATCGCAATTATTGCAGATAGCAAGAGTCGCCACCGACTTTCATAAAAGGAAAGGCTGAAAAGAACAGGAAAGACCTTTAGAGATGTTTTCTTGAGTTCGGGGGGTAGGTTATGAAAAGGGAAGGTATTATCCCCCTTTTCATCCGTATTTATCTACGGGCTCTTAGTTGCTTGCTAGATCACTTTCTTTTGTTTGAAAGTCTGCTTTGTGGTGTGGTTTTGAAAGTATTTTGAAAACGTGCCTTTGTAATGATTCTCGTCTCATAAGAACACATACAAAGTGTTGTTTGGAAAATAGTTCAAAGAAGTGTTTGTGTAATGTGTTTTTGAAAAGGATGTCTTTGTAATGGTTCTTGTCTCTATGAGAACGCATACAAAGCGTTGTCTTTTGAAAATGTTTCAAAATGAAAGTGTTTGGTGTATGAAATGTTTTTGTTGTGAGCAAGCGAGAAACTAGGAGCAATCTACCTACTCAAAAGGTCTTAAATGTTCTTTTCCTCCTTCTTTAGATGTTGCTATCTTATCATTGATTTGGTAAGAAGTCCCATCGTTGGATGTGAAGGGACGGGCGTGGGTCATCGTATAGTCATGATAGAAATGTTGTGAGATATCTTAGCATTTCTCTCGAGGGACTAAGATAATCTGTAAGACAACAATCGAAACGTCATTGAGGGACTATGATCTTGTATTTTGATTATTTTTCTAAGACGTCTCACATGAATAACATGACTATTTTTCATAAGGCAGCAAGTGGAATTAACCCTAGGGGTGCATGTGTGAATAATGTGTTTGATTTGCATGCATTTAGTGTTTGATTATGGGTTGTATACTTGTTGGTTTTATCTTGCCATACATTCCCTATTTTACTAGCAAGTATACAAAAGTAATAAAATGCAGAAAGATAAAATCCTACACTATTACAATCATATTGAATTGCATGAAAATATAAAGGCAAAAATGAAATAAAAGCAAGAAAAATGAAAGTCTTTCGATTGAGGCAAAAGACTCTTCGATTCTGCACTTTCTAGCTTCCTTCACTTGGGGGCTGGCACCAATGTAGGCGTGTCCTTCGATTGGGGGCTGGAAGTCAGCATGTTATATCTTTCGACTGAGGCCTGGAAGTAGCATATCATGCTTTTCGACTGGGCCTGGAACCAGTACAAGAGGCAATCTGCCTTTTTTCCTCCTTCGTATGGGGGTTGAAATCAGTGAGGGAGTGCCTTTCGACTGGGCCTGGAATCAGTGTAGGCATGCTTTTCATCTGGGCTTGAAAGTCAGCATTGTGTGCCTTCTGGTTGCCTCTCTCGTTTGACCTGGAAAATGGGGTAGAAGCCTGGAGCTTCATTTCCTACTTCCCGTTTCCTGTTTCTTTCGTTTGAACTCTTCAATAGAAACATGGCCTAAAGCCATGCTAGAATTGCCTTACAACCAGTTTAATACTTAATGCATGTTTAGGTAAATAAGAAACAAAACGAAAGGGGTTAGCTCTGAAAACATATTAAAAGGGTGGAAACGAAAAGAACAATGGTATGTACATGCTTGAAACGAAAGAAAAGCTTATTTACATGTTATACAAGAAACGAAAAGCTCATGGTTTGGAACAACTTACCTTGTTAGAGGCTGGAACGTGTGTTGGGCCTTTAGGTGGTTGCATGGAATGTCCCTGGGTTCGAAGGGAAGGAGCGAAGCTAGCGTCTCTACTGCTAGATTCGAAAGAGAAAAACAAATGAAATGTTTTTGTTGCTGGATTCGAAGAGCAACAAGATGTAAGGAGGCTTCAGATTCGAAGGAGACAAGTGTTTGGGATTCTGGGTTTGAAGGAGAAGAACAAGTGTAATGTTCTTTCTTGCTGGATTCAAAGGGGAACAAAAGTGTGTGAGACTTTTCATAATCGAAAGAGATAAATGTTAGATTCTGGGTTTTTGTTTCACAAGTGTTTAAGTGTTTGAGAGCTTTATGATTTTTGAAGATTCTTTCCATACTACAAAATCTGGACCTCTTTCTTTGTTCATGGTTCCTCTATTTATAGAGGAAATGCTTGGGAGATATTGAAGTAGTCAGCTTTGCAAAAAATAATAAAATATGAAAACGAAAAAGTACAAGTGAGGGCCTGATGTCAGTTGGGTACAAAAGATTTGACTTATGCCTTTTGGCGTTGCTTGTGCTTAGAAAAAAATCAGGTTGAGAGCTAATTTTGTGATTAAAGTACTCTTTATGAAGAAAGGGTACGTAACCTTTTGCCATTTCATCCAAGAATGGTATTATCCAGTGGATAAACCTTCGAATCTTTGTGTAATGTATCACAAATTTGTGTAAGCCTCTGATTATGTAAAGATTTGGAAGCAACATAGCCTGGAAAATGAAATTTGGAGGATAAGGCTATGAGATTTGGTCTTGAGTCGAATACAAGAATGAGATAGATGCACACTTTTTTGAAGGAAGCCTTTGCCTCAGTCGAAGCTTGTGGTTGAAGCAAGCTTGCTCGAAGGAAGCTAATTCCCAGTTGAAGCTTGGATCGAAGCAAACACAAAGGGAGTCATTGCCTTGTATCTGTTTAGCATGAGGGAAGTTCCTGGCTTTGTGAATCAAAGGCAATCATATAAAGCCAAAGGTGCATTCGAAGCTTATATACAGGAGGCCTAAATGGTGCAATCGAAAGAAACATTCAGAAGACCATTGCCTTCTGAATCGAAGGACATTTTTCAGAAGGTTATTACCTTCTGAATCAAAGGGCTCTCTTTCAAGGGAAGCGAGAACTTAGTCAAATCTTGTATGAAGATACCTCTTGGCTCAAACGAAGCTTGTATGAAGCAAAGTCTGCAAGAGGCCCTTGGTGCAAGTGAATTTGAAGGATGCATAGAGATGGTTACTTTATCCCATAGAAACTTGTCCAAATGAAGAAAGCATGCAGACAACAAACTTGTCCAATCGAAGCAGGCTTGCAGGCAGCTATTTTATCCAAATCGAAGTAGGCAACTATTTTTTCCAAATCAAAGCAGGCATGCAGGCAGCATATGCTCAATCGAAATAAACTTGTTGTTTCCTTAATTTTATCAAAAAAGCAATTTTATCTGTTTTGTCCTTTTTTTCAATAATTTCCTATTTAACCTGGTGTTGGAAAAAACCAATATACTTGTGCAAGCTTGAGCCTTGAGAAAATCCTTGAAAAATGAGAGGGCAAATTTTGGGGTACAACAAGGTCTAACACACAGAGGAAGCCGAAAGTTGGGAATCTTTTTCGTAAACTTTTCCTTCAAAGTTACTGCTGTATCATGGATGGCTTGACTAAGATTATCTAGTCTATATATAGTTTCAAAGTAATTTTGGAAGGTGAAAATATCCTTGATGTGAGTGGTCGTACCTTTCTTGAAGCGATCCTGTATGGAGGAAAAAACACGAGTTAGATGTCTAGTAAAATCAAACACATTGAATATTTTGTCGGTGTAGTAACCTTTCCACCAAGTGTCAAACTCCTGTGTGCAGTAAAATGATGGTCGAAAGGAGATAGGTCTGAACATAATTTTTCCAGCATATTGATCCATCTGCCTTTTATATCCTTCTTCAATAGAAAACATGCTATGGAAGCAAAAATGTTTCTTCTTCTCAAAAAGTGGCTTAGGTTTTGTCTGGTTTAAGATAAACTGTTGAGAAACCAGATTGGGCTGATAGATGACAATGGTATAATGACTCTTCGAAGGCCTTAGCCTATTGACAAGCAGTTTGGGGGTGAGGAATGCTTCCCAAATAGACATGGATTCTTCTTCTTGATATGGGGAAGGAGCAGGGAATTCTCTTGTGAACCACTCAGGGCCACATGTCCTATTGACGAAAGGAGCCATTGAGGAAGTGAAGTTGTAACTCTTGGAGAATATCATCACAAACAAAGTGAACGAGTTTGGAAGATGCGCTCCTTCGTCACGAGGAGTTAAGCGAGCTAATCTCATTCCTTTGACAATATTATTCTTTATAATGTCATCTTCTTTGTTGACGGTGTTGTATGTTGGGAGTGATGGTTCAAATGTAGCATTAAACCATAGTTGAAGTAGCCAGAAGGGTCCTGCGAAAAGAATGTTATCCCCCATTTGAAGTACCTCAAGTAGTCAGCAGCTTCTCCAATGGATTCATAGAGAAAACCCAGGATCATTTGGCTAAGGCATGACTTGTGCCCAACATTCAGTTGGTTTGCCGTGATGAGAAACCTCTTTGCTACTTAAAGAGATCTCGAGCAAAAGACGTAACGAGAAAACCATAAGGCCAGGAAGGCGATATGCTTTTGATAAGAGACTTTTTCGTCATCTTGAACATGGTGATCAATAGTATATTGGGTGAAGGTAGCCTTATCAAAATCGATAGTGTCTTCGTCTATTTTCATCGGATTGAAACTCTCCCCACTTAGTCAAAGCCAACAATGACAACAACATCAAAAAGGGTATGGGTCACCATTCCACTAGGGAAATGGAAAGTGTTGTAGGAAGCATCCCAGAAATAGAGTGAGGCCACTATCATATTTTGGCTATACTCTAAGCCAGATTTCGACAACATCACTAAATCGTAAATCTCTAAATCTTTCCAAAATTGAGATTTCTTCTTCTCAATCTTAGCTTACCAAGCATAATATGCTTCGGGGTCCTTAGCTAAAGGAATGGCTCGAAATACTCTAAGAGCATTGGTCATATAATCCAGACCAATAGAGTCATGGATAACTACAACATCAGTCGAATACTTCGTTTGATCCTTTTCAAAGAAAGGTAAAATTATAGGAATGGGTTTACCTTTGTCATCAAGCTTTTTCTTTCTATCCAAGGGCCTAGAGCGATGATAAACAAGAAAAAAACTCTAAAAGAGTTGTAGCATCTGCATCAGGTTCAGGCAAAGGAACCATGAATGAGCGCATTTCACCTGAAATGGTCAAGGGTATGAGTATCTGAGATTCATAATTTTTCGTCTTCTCTTCAAGAAGGGGGGCTCTGAGACATATTCTCGGTTCCCTATTTGTGTGGGTTTAGAAAACTGAACAATGGGATGAGAAGTATCTTGTTGTTGTTGCTTGGAAGCTTTTGCTTTTTTATGTGCCATTGTTAAGTCTTGAGGTTGATAGTTTTAAGTTTGCTGAAGGTTGAAGAAGAAGCGTTGAAGAAATTTTTCGGTTTAGAAGAGTTTGGAGAGTGAAAAGTGCTGAATGTTGAAAGTGGTTGGTATTTATAGAGAAACCACAATCCGTTTCATATTGCATTTGAATGATGAATGCAAAGTGAGTGAGGCACATGGAGTTCTCTGAAGGGACAAAAAAGTGGTTGCACACGTTACCACCTTACTCCTAGTTTATAGGAGTAATCATCATTAGCAGCTGCGCACATCTGGATAAGATGTTTGGGAAAATGGTCATTGTGACCATGAAGTCACGACAATGTTGGTGTTAGCGTCGAAAAAGTTTCTCAAAAAATGTCTTTTTCTAAAGTTGTTGAAAAGAAATATTTTTAGGAGGAAATTTGTTAACTGTAATTTCGACGCTCCAACGAATAGAGGTTCGAGGAGAATTCTAAAGACGAATGTTGGGAAGATAAAAGATGATTTCGATTTGATGTGATAGAAGACATGTTTTCGACCGAGTCTACAAGGACAAAGCAGTGCAAGGCGAATGACTTAGCAAATTTTCTGAAGATACTCGAGGCAGGTTCAGAAGATATTTAAATGAAGCTATAACTAATTTTATTGCTAATTTGATCTTTGAAAAAGAGATACGTGGAAGCCTGTGAAAGGCTAGAGACATGCAAACAAGGATATTTCATCTTCCAAGAATAAGACCATTCGTGGTAGTTAGTTTCAAATTATTACATATATGGTTTTTATGTTAGAATTTCGTATGTTCACTTATTTGTACAAATTACTCAAAATAACTCAAAGTACTAAGTGTTTGAGAAATAATTTGCTGAGAATGTACGTATGAAGCACCAATTTTATATTCAATGTCATTCCTTTTCAACTTAAGTCCTTTACATTCCTTTTAATTTTAAATCAAATTTGCTTTACATTCCAGTTTTTACTTTAAAACGTTTTATTACTACTTTCGAAGTAACAATCTTTATCGAAGAGATTGACACCCAGAAAACTTAGAAAACAAAATATACACTATTTTCCTAGGATCAATCTAGTCGATTCTGTAAGCAACCAGAATCTATAGGATTCAGAAGACTAGTGCTTGTTTACCAAATTTCACAGTAAACAAGATTAGAAAAAATCAATACTGGAGATGTCATTAACTTCTTCTTTAGTTCCTAAAAACTCTCTTCACATGCAAATTCCCACACATAAGCTTGACCCTTTCGAGTCAACTGAGTCAACGACAAAGCCAACTTAGAAAAACCTTCAATATACCTGCAATAATAACCTACTAAACCAAGAAAACTTCATATCTCAGTAGCAGACTTTGGAGTTTCCCACTGCAATACATCATCAACTTTAGAAGGGTCCACAACAATTCCATCACTTGAAATCAGACGGCCAAGGAAACTTAATTCCTTCAACCAGAACTCACACTTTGACAATTTTGCATATAACTTCTTCTCTTTCAACACTTGCAACAAAAATCGCAAATGCTTAGCATGATCTTCTTCTGATTTAGAATATATCGGAATATCATCAATGAAGAGCACCACAAACCTATCCAGTTATGAATGGAAAGTTCAGTTCATATACTCCATGAAAACACATGGTGCATTAGATACACCAAACGACATTACAGTGTACTCATAATGATCATACCTCGTTCTGAAAGCCGTCTTCGGGATATCTTCTGGTTTAACATGAATTTGATGATAACCAGACTTCAAATCAATCTTAATGAACACATGGTCACCTACCAACCAATCCATCAAATCATCAATTCTCAGAAGTGGATACTTATTCTTGATAGTCACCTTATTCAACTGCCTGTAGTCCAAACACAACCTTATACTACCATCCTTCTTCTTAACCAGCAATACAGGAGCACCCTATAGAGAAACACCCAGTCGAACAAACTTATTCTCAAGTAATTCTTCCAATTATTTCTTCAATTCACCCAACTCTGAAGCTGACATCCTATAAGGAGTCATCAACATCAGACTTGTACCTGGTACTAACTCTATAGAAAACTCTACCTCATACTTCTGAGGTAAATCACTGATGTCGTCTAGAAACACCTCTGGGAAATAAATAACCACATGTAACTCAACACTAGCAGCTTCACGATCAACTTGCAATGATGCAAACATTGAAAACCTCAACGTCTCGTCTTCTAAAAGTTCCTCCACTTGCTTAGCAGAAAAAATCATCAGCTCTCCACTATCACCAAACTTAGGGAACCTCACAGTCTCATTATAACAATTGATATGGACATAGTTGAACTCCAACCAGTTCATTCCAAGAATAACATCAATTTGGTGCAAGGGTAGACACACCAAATCCATCATAAAACTCTTATCAAAGATAGTTAAAGGACAACTCGAACAAACATAAGTAGTAGTAACAAAACCCTTTACAGGAGTGTCTATCACCATACTTCCCTTCATATAAGACAATTTCAATCCTAATATTGAGGCACATTCAAGCGAAATAAACGAATGTGTAGCACCAATATCAATATTAGCAGTCAACTCAACATTGTTAATAAAAACAAGTACCTCAAATCAGGTTATCCTTCTTGGGAACCTCTGAACCACTCAAAGAAAATACTCTGCCATTAGTCTGAGTAGCAATAGCAGTCTTCTTCGACTTCTGACACTGGGTACGAATGTGACCCTGTTCACCACAGTTAAAACAAGTTGGATCGTCATTCTTGCACTCAGAAGCACGATGACCTGTCTTACCACATTTGTAACATCTCAACACCTTATTTTCACAACCATCAGCACGATGGCCTTACTCGCCACACTTAAAACACTTAACAGAAGCGGGAGCTCCTTCCCCACTTGGCTTCTTCTCATCAAAAACTTTATGCTTCCCTTTATCAGCATGAGCACTATATGGCTTACCACGATCATGGTTCTTCCCTTTCTTTTCATTATAACTCTTGTAAAAAGAAAATTTGGCTCTGGTATCTTGATTATAGATCCTGCACATATTTACTAGCACAGGAAATTGGCGAATCTCCTGATATCTAATTCCCTGCTTAGTCTCAAGACGCAACCCATTCTCAAACTTGATACACTTAGATGCCTGAACTTTCGGATAATTATAATGAGGACAGAACTTCACCAACTCCTCAACCCTTGTAGCATACTCAGCAACAATTGAATTCCCTTGTTTCAACTCAAGAAATTCAATCTCATTCTTGCCTCGCACATCTTCGGGAAAGTACTTTCCTAAAAAAGCAGCTATGAAAACAATCCAAGTGATCTCTATACCCAAAATCACCATTATCTGACGTGCGTTATCCCACCAGTCTTCAACCTCTACTTCGAACATATGGATACCAAACTGCACCTTCTGCTCCTCTGAACAAGTCATTAATCTGAAGATTCATAATATACCATATTAAAATGTGGTTGAATCTAACTCAATAATATAAAATCAATTTATAGAATGAAATTTATTCTCACTTACAAAAACATATTCGGACCATATATTATCTAATATAAAATTTTTATGCTAAACAATTTATTAAATACATTATTTCTTCTTCTAAATATATCCCAAAACATGAAAAGTTAAACCACACTTCGAAAATTTTACATTCAAAATAAACACATAGAGACAAAAGGGTTATTAAGAGACGGATGAAATAATAAATTTCAGAGGACGAAGTATTGTACAATAATTGGTGAAATCTTACCATCAAACTAAAACTAATTAAGGGGACAAGAAAAAGATAGTAAAAACAATTCAAGTCTCGTAACAAGTAGATGCATAATTAAAATCAACCATTATTACCCTCACGGGAATAAACCAAGAAAACAGAAACAGGGTCACTAGTTTCTGAAACTTTTGTTTTTTGTTTAATTTTTTCAAAATAATTATTTGGCTCTTTCAATGTACGTGTTTGACTTCCCAACTTTGCTTCGTCTTGAAGCCAAAACCTAACTCAACTAAAACTTTTTAAGCAATTTCCCCATACAAGACGGTGTTAACGTTTTCTTTATCTCGATATACTTTTTACAAAAATTAATTATTTTAATTTCTTATATATTAAATATACATGTTTTTTAAAAAATCTTATCAATATTTTTGAGACACTGGTTAGCATTTCTTTTTTATTTTAATATTATAATATTTTTATTATAAAGTTATATATTTATTTTTATCATAAATATTGAATTGAGAGTGTTTTTTTATTGCAAAAAGACTACCTTGAATTGAGAATGATTCAATTAATATTAATTAGATAATATGATTAAAAAAAATAATATTGCATTTAAAATAGAAATTTGGTCGGTAATTTTAAAACAATTTGTTACATATTAGTCAATTATTTTAGATCAAAAGAAGTATTATTTTTAAGGGGCATTTAATGGTCAAGATAAGAAGAAAAAAAAAGTTAAACGTCTCTATTATATTCTATTTCAATTCGTTATTTTTTGAAAAAATAATAAATATAAATGACCAATTTCTTCTTATTTATTTTAAGGTTGTTCATAAGAATTTTATGATGTATCATGAAGTATATTTTTTTAAGTTGCACGAATCTTTGTGTGGGTTTGTAGATATTTTCGTTGGCAATCTATTAAATTTTATGAAATTTTTTAATTAATTTTGATAAATAAGATTATTTTTCTACACAATGATAATGAAAAAATTAGGATTTATGAAAATAAAGAGAAGAAGATAACGATTTTTCACTATAAAAAATGTGTCTGGGTTGTGGAAGTTTTTGAACTATTTTGCGGAGTTTATGATCTCTGAAAAATGATTTGCGGGATTAATCGATTGTCATAGTATTTATGCGGAGGTTTTAGGTGACCGTTGATATCCTGGTGCATAATCTGAGCGGTTTAAAACCCCCGCAAAATTTAGAATAAGTGAAAAAATAATAACTCAAAATACTCAAACTTTTTGATCAACATAATTCGATTGAAATAATCATGTGAAAAGTCTCTACAAGAACAATCCATTTATGAAAAAATTTAATACCCACAAAACTTCTCACTATTCTTTACTACGTCTCTTTGACCATTATATCAACCACTTTGAATGTTTTAACACTACCTTTCCCCTATTTTTTTTCTATAGTAAAAGAGCACTTATCAAAAGATACAAAAATAATATTCATAGGTGATCAAAACGTCAAATTGATATGACACTAAAAGAAACAAACATGTTAACATTCAAATTATGGAAAATACTAAAAGATTGAAAGTGGCATCTTAAATTTTCTATCAAATCCAAAATATTTCGATGTATAAAACAATTAAAAATATACATGAATGCAAGTAGATCTAACTAGCAGACTTCTTGTTGAGGTGGATGAGTTGCTCAATCATTTCAAACACTTCTCTTCTATTATGAGTGTAATCCTATAAATTTTTAGATTAGTAAACACCTAAAGTCAAATGTAAGCTCAAATAATTATCAAATATGGTAATAAGTAATAATGAAAAAGATAAAAAAGAACATGAAAATCTCACCTCTCAAGCGTAAGCTTTTTTTGTCAATGTCTTTAAACTATTCCTACAAAATCAAGAAGTCATATTAAAAACAACGTCATACTGTTTTTGATATTTAGAATGAAATACATAAATTTTTTATACCTATCAATAGATACTTTCACTCAATACTAAATAATCTTTTTTCTAAGAGGCAAAAGAAAATATAAATCAAGTCGAAACATAAGAAGTGTCTAGACTAAAACCGATACAAAGAGTGAGTTAATTAAAATCCAATACACCTAAAGCCAAAGCAACAAGAACAAGAGAGCTACAAACATGGACAATAATTATCTCTTGTGCGAAATCTATCGGTTCATATTGAAACTGATCTTATCGGTTGATCAGAATCTGAAAATGAATTTTAATGATGACGTCTGCTTGGCTGGAATATGAGGAGAATAAGGGGGGCATATCTGCAAGTCACTCCGATGATCAAGTAAGAAAGAGCGCAAAAAGATACAAGAAAGAGATGAGGGTTTTTAGTATGAATATGAAAATATCTGACCCTCACAAGTGTGATGGTTTATAGAATGTCCCCGACGCGTAGTTATTGGTCTCTATTTTTGAATCTAGATATACGGATCCGCAAAAATAGATAACTGTCAGGACTTGGTCAAAACGGACAGTCATTCCCGTAACTAGCCATTGCATCAAGTAAGGATGAGATGACGAGCAGAAGTGTTGTGACCGTTTCCTGAACGTATGCTCTTCGTGTGTCGAGCAGATTGAGAGGTAGCTGCCCACACGAGCAGGCCCGCGTTTCAGACATTATTGGTCGTGTTGTTTGAGAGCGTGCTCGATCAGGGATATTGATTTGCTCTCAAGGGAGTGAAGATTGGCAAAGACCTCCCCGACTTGGCCAGGAAGCAAATCAAGGCCTGTTTGCGCGAGAATGCTGATCTGTTCGCCTGGAGCGCCGCGGAGATGCCCGGACTCGACCCTGAGGTCGCCTGTCACCACCTCGCCATTGATCCAGCCGCTAGGGCCGTAGTACAACGTAGGCGTAGGCAGTCTCCAGAAAAAACGGAGGCTGCTGAAAAAGCTATAAAAGACCTCCTAGAGGCAAATTTTATTTCTGAAGCCCGGTATTCCACCTGGCTGTCAAATGTTGTACTCGTGAAAAAGAATAATGGAAAATGGAGGATGTGCGTTGATTATACCGATCTCAACCGGGCTTGCCCGAAAGATGCTTTTCCTTTGCCTAACATAGACATGCTGGTCGACAACTCGGCCGGCTACAAAACATTGTCGTTCATGGACGCCTACTCGGGCTATAACCAAATCCCGATGGCCCTGGGCGACAAACACTGCACGACATTCATGACCAACTCGGGCAACTATTACTACAACGTAATGCCCTTCGGACTGAAAAATGCCGGGGCAACTTACCAGCGCATGATGAACAGAGTTTTCAACAAACAGATCGGCGACATGCTCGAGGTGTATATGGACGACATGATCGTCAAGTCCCGAGCAGACACCGACCACGCAGCATACCTCAAGACAGTCTTTGCCCAAGCAAGACAATGTAAAATGAGGTTCAACCCCGAGAAATGTACGTTCGGGGTTAAGGCAGGAAAATTCCTTGGATTCTATCTAACAGAACGGGGAATCGAAGCCAACCCCGACAAATGCCGCACGTTCTCCGACCTCCCGACACCAACGTCGAAGAAGTCGATACAAATCATGAACGGCATGCTCACGTCGCTATCCCGCTTCGTCGCGAGATCCGCTCAGCACGCCCTCCCCTTCTTCAAACTCCTTCGAAAGGAAGCGGCCTTCGAATGGAATGAGGAGTGCGAGCAGGAACTATGCCACCTAAAGCAAAGCCTATCTCAACCGCCCATGCTATCCCGACCTGCTGACGGAGAGCCACTGCACTTGTACTTGGCCGTTTCGAATGAAGCCATCAACGCGGCTCTCGTCCGCGAGACCCCCGACGGACAGAAACCCGTTTACTTCACGAGCAAAGCCTTGCAAGGACCCGAAAGCAGATACCAACAGATAGAGAAGGTGGCCCTAGCCCTCGTCAACGCGGCGAGGAGGCTCAGACACTATTTTCTGGCCCACACGATCATCGTACGAACCGACCAACCGGTGAGGCAACTCTTGGGTCGACCTGATATGGCGGGCAGGATGTTGAAATGGTCCCTGGAACTCTCTGAATTCGAAATTCAGTACGAGAGTAGGAAAGCCTTGAAAGCGCAGGCCTTGGCCGACTTCGTCGCGGAAATGACCACTCATGACCCACCCCCAGGGAAGGAACACAAGTGGACCATCTTCGTTGACGGAGCATCCAGCTCGTCCGGAAGCAGCGCAGGAATCCTTTTGGAAAATGAAGAGGGTGTAGTGATCGAGCACTCCCTAGCTCTTTCCTTCCCGACATCAAACAACCAAGCAGAGTATGAGGCCCTGCTCGCAGGATTGAGGTTAGCCGAGGACCTGGGAGCCCGCGAGGTACAAATCTACACCGAATCCCAACTCGTGGCCTCCCAAGTCCAGGGAAATTACCAAGCCAAAAACGACAACCTCATCAAGTACTTAAACTTGGTCAAAAAACACATGACAAAGTTCGTACGGGCGGAAATCTCACATGTTCCCCGCGAGCAAAACACGAGGGCAGACATATTGTCCAAACTCGCGAGCACGAGAAAGAAAGGCGGGAACAAATCCGTCATCCAAGAATCTCTGGCACGCCCGAGTATCGAAAGATCCTCGACACCGGTCGAGGTCCACGCCATTGGAGACGCCTCGTCCTGGATGACCCCAGTTTACAATTTCCTGACAAAGGGCGAACTTCCATCGAACCAATATGAGGCGACCGTCACAAAACGGAGAGCATGCTCCTACGCGGTGCTCGAGCACAAACTGTACCGCAGGGGATTCTCCATCCCCCTCCTAAAATGCATAGACGAATCCACAGTCCCCGAGGTACTGCAGGAGATACACGAAGGGATCAATGCCCAGCACATGGGCGGTAAGTCCTTAGCGAGGAAAGCCCTTCGAGCAGGATATTACTGGATGACAATGCATCAGGATGCCAAGGAGCACGTTAAGAAATGCGACAAGTGCCAGAAACACGGCGACATGCACCTCGCCCTGCCTCACGAGCTGAGCATACTATCGTCCCCATGGCCGTTCGCGTGGTGGGGTATGGATATCCTCGGACCCTTCGTGCAAGGGACTTATCAAAATAAGTTCCTAATCGTGGCGGTCGATTACTTCACGAAGTGGATCGAGGCCGAGGCCCTCGCGAAGATCACCTCGCACAATATCCTCCGCTTCTACAAAAGAAACATCCTCGCCAGATTTGGGATTCCGAGCGCACTGGTGACCGACAATGGCACCCAATTCACCGACCACGGATTCCAAGACTTCGTCACCAGACTAGGGACAAAACAACACTTCACTTCGGTCGAGGACCCCCAAACCAACGGCCAAGCCGAGGCCGCGAACAGAGTCATCCTCCGGGGGCTCAAACGCCGACTCGGCGAAGCAAAGAGGGGATGGGTCGAGGAGCTCCACCGCGTCTTATGGGCATACCGCACCACACCCCACTCAACGACGGGCGAGACCCCATTCCGACTAACATACGGGACCGAAGCCGTCATCCCGGTTGAAATCATGGAACCATCCAGACGGACAGAAAGCCCCCTCGACAAATAAATGAACAACGAGGCACTAAGGGACGAGCTCGACCTAGTCGAGGAAATCCGATCTGGTGCGGCCCTGCGCGAAGCCACCCTAAAACAACGAGTGGCTATGCGCCACAACGACAAGGTCATCAAGCGCGAGTTCAAAATCGGCAGCCTGGTATTACGAGGAACCAGAAAGATTCCCGCGAAGGGAAGCTGACCGCGAATTGGGAAGGACCTTATCGCGTCCATGGCACCACCGGTACCGGAGCATACTACCTCGAGCAATTAGACGGAGAGCCATTACCATGACCCTAGAACGCTGCTAAACTAAAGCAGTACTATAGTTAAAAACTACCAACGACACCTAGGACCCTCGACCGTCGGCACCCGCGCTCGGTCAATGAAGAAAAAACGTCCGACTCCGTAGAGAGGCTGAGGTACAGGCCCGACCTACGTCTAAACCGCACAACATCGTTCAACAAACGAGACCAATCAATAGTGCCTGACGTGGACACCTACACCGAGCTCCACCGTCGTAGTACCTGTAAGGCAGAACACCCAGCTCGCGATGGGCAGTTCACGCCAAGGGCAAATAGTCCCTACCGGGCCGTGCGCCCGACTGAGCAACTCTGCTCCATCTGCCCGACAAATCTTCAAGAATGACGGGCCATCTAAAAGGGTCAAAAATGAATCTCTCCCCTCGAGTGCACCACTTAGGTGACTCTGACCATCGAGAAGAGGCCGGACACATATACAAACAAAAGACGGGCAAATTTGCCAGCTAAGTCACAGCCACTTACGGGCACTCATCGGGCCCATAACTTAGGTAAATTTTTGTGCAAAAACATAAAACGCAGGCACGGGCAAACAATCAAAATGGAAACAAAGCATTCATTCAAAAATGCCTGTAGGCAACAAAGCAAATAAATATAAACCGACCAAGAAGGCCGACGATGTTCATGAAGTACAACCAACGGGCACGCAGGCCCAAAAAATACAAACAGGCACGCAGGCCCAAAATAAATATCAACAAGGCACACAGGCCCATCATCATCTTACAATTCAGTTTCCCCGGAGCCATCATCACTGACAACAGGAGAGTCGGGCGGGGGCACGATCGTGCCATCCACGATCTGAGACATGTAGCCCGTCCCTTCAGTGATCAAACCGGGGTTCAGTAAGGAAAGCTGGCTGACCGCTGACTCGAACCCCTCCTCCATAGCACCGACGCAATCCGCTTCGAGGAGCCGGATACGGGCGACCAGCTCCAATCGACTCCTCAAAGCGGCTATGTCCTCCGGCCCATCCTCGGCAGGAAGCATGGTGACCCTCAGGTCCTCGATCTCTCTGGTGAGGCGCCCGATGTCGATTTCCAGACGCTCCCGATCCACACGGAGAAGCTCTCTCTCCTCGGCTAGCTTCCCCGAGCTCTCCTTCTCCAGGGTCAGCATCTCTCTCTCGGCAGCCAGCAGCGCGGCTTGCTCGCGGAACATCTCCTCGGAGCGCTCCAGGGCAGTCCTTAACTTTCGCGAACTCGAGGTGAGGGCCGCTTTTTCCTGTTCCAATTCTTTGATGCGGTCGGGATCCTCCCCTTCCTCGGACAGCACAACGGCCATTTCAGCCATCTTCACTAGCCCGGCCAGGTGCCTCCTCCGGTCCTCCTTGCTCATCCTCCTGATGGCCTCAGCCTCATCGGCAGTCACGGACAAAGGGAACCCCTTGAAGAAACCCTCCTCTTTGAAGCAAGGGGGCAACCCGAAGGACCTTACGGCACTGGAATCCTCGCCGACCGCCGGCCCACTTTCCACCCGGTTCCTTTTTCTTTGTATCAGATCGGCATGTGGCTCGACCTCCTGGACCTCCGGGGTCTCTTCCGAAGCAGCCCCCGATCTAGGCGACGAATCCACCCTCACCACATGAGGAGCGCCCAGACTATGCGGCGGGCCCATCCTCGTCGCTTGAGGGGCCTTCACCACCCTCTTGTTCGCCCTCCAGTCACAAGACAACTTCAAGAGACTCTCCCGTCGCCCGGCCATCGAACCTGCACAAATAAAAAACCGAGTAAGTGCCGAGCAAATAAGCAGACAAATGGCAAGCAAATTCAAGCAATAAACGACCTAGCAGACGAGAAGCCTGCTCGAATGACTGGCACTCCACGAGTTCCTTCGTATCGATTGGTCGGGCCTCGAATGTCGGATAACCCTCCTCGTCCAGGACATCTTCCCCCTCCCTCGTGGCCCATCTGGCGGGGTGGAAGCTATCAACGTACCGACAAAGAGTGTCGTAAGCCTTCTCATCCTCGGAGCCCATGTCGCCCGCAGACGTATGATAATACCCAGTACCGTGCTCATAATGCCTAGAAATCCAATGCACGGGGAACTTGGCCGTGCGTTCCAACACCGGATGCCCGTCGTTGTCTAAAAGTGCCCCCCCATCATCGTCGCTTATCGCCGCTTCCTCCTCGTACAGGGACTCTAAAGCGGTTGTGGTAACCGGCCTCACGACATACCACTTGTCTTTAAAACCCCGCACGGAGTCCATGTACATCCTGAAAAGTCTCTTCGGCTGTTTCAGGGAAACCCAGCTGTGCTTTCCTCCCCGGGACTAGCGCTGCAGATGGAAGACTCTGAAGAAGAGGGGTATAGTCGCCCCAATCCTCAGAAAATGACAGGTCAGCTCAAACGCCCGGATAAAGGCGAGCGAATTTGGGTGTAGCTGCGACGGGGCCAGCCCCAAATGGCCAAAGACCCCGGCCTGAAAGTCACTGAAGGGCAGCTGCAACCCAAGGTCTTTGAATGCAATTTCGTACATGGGGAAACTGTACTCGGGGAACACCGAGCAAATCCGAGCAGTGAAGGTCGGTCTAGTAACGACAAAATTCTTTTGAAAATCGGGTTGGCCGTGGCCCGCCTCAAGGACAGCGTATGGCCTTCGGCTGCGCCGACTATAGACCGAGGCGATTCCTCTAGGCTCGACACCCACCTAGTCCAACAGAGGGTCCTCTACGGTGTCGATCAAACTCACAGTCTCGTCGGCACTTTGTTCCTCCCTTTCGGGGCGTCCTGAAGAGCACGACTCGTCTTCCATGGTTACCTACAGAGCACGGGAAACCAGTCAATTGGGCACAAAACCATACGCTCGTCGAAACGGACAAGATGAAGTGCGCGACAAACCGCGTCGCTCCACGCACGACCACAAAGTTGGTTTGAAACAAAAATAGCAGTCGCCTCCCCGACTTCCAGATGCCTCGACGGGCCCTTCTACAAGCCGCCTAAATAAATCGACAACGCGGTCACTCGTGAATACGTCGACCCAGGGTATGAACATGGCGAGCAACATCATAAAGCCTAAATCTAGTTATGAGTCTACCGGGAACGATCACGAATTAGGCGCCCTGGATCATGAAGACCCCGGGCAGCACTGCAGATTATAACCTAAACTATGTATCTACCGACCACGAACATGTGTTTGCCGACCTCATGCATGAATTTGTCGGGCTGAACATAAGTTTACCGGGCTATTCCCACAGACGGCGCCACTGATCTAACCTGATCAGACTTGGACCGTCACGGCTGGCTCCGAGCTAAAGTTTTGAACAAGGTGGGGGGGTACCTGCAAGACACTCCGATGCTGAAGTGAGTAAGAGCACGAGCAGGCAATAGTAAGAGTATGGGTAGAATGATGAATACCTGACCCTCTGGAAACAGAGGGTATTTATAGCCCCCAGCGCTGGGCCAAGGTCCCTTCATTGGGCCGGGCAGGTTTGGCCCAATGAAGGAACTGCCAGGTTCTACGTGTGTAGTGGGGACCCGCACGTGGTCTCCTTCCTGGATGTGCTGCGTGAAATACGGGCGGACGAGGACGCGGTCTTTTTGGGACCCAGGTGAGGGTGCAGTGGACTGAGTCTGCCCTTGGAGGGGTGCTCGAGGTAAGGTCGAGCTGGACAATAGGAGGTCGAGCAAGTAGCCCCAGGGAGTACGTCGGGCACGACTGTGATCCTTTGGTCGGCATGACCCCCAGCAAGTCCGTTTGGATTGGGCCTTATCAATGCTAATGGGCCTGTCGGGCCCAATCCAGAACAATAATCAATGTGGGACTTCTTCCTCACACTTGATTCTCAACACTCCCCCTCAAGTGTGAGTCACAATGCTCCCCCTCATGTGGAATGACTCTCTTCCACATACACTTGTACCATCGCTCGATACAAGTAAGTCGGTCCCTATCTCGAAACTAAAGGCTCATGATACCACTGTAGGGGCAATTCCGAGGAGAGAGCATTTTACCTGGGACACACCTTTGTGAGAGACACACCACTTGTCCATCTAAAACCTTAAGGTGATAGATGAGTGAGTTCTCTCATATATAAGTGCTCAATCTTCCCTTTTATAATCAATGTGAGACTTCTTCCTCACACTTGATTCTCAACAATATGTTTGTAAGCAGTAAACGAGGGGGACAAGTATACACCTTGTTTTACACTCCAGGAAGGGTTTTTTTTATTACTTCACAAAAGGGTTATCGCTTCATTTTCTTAATTAATTATAGCATAAAAGAAGAAAAAAAATTCTAGGCACGGATATCTAAAAAAAACTTAATCAATATAGATGAAGAAAAAAAAGGCTATAAAGTAAATTAAGGCGAAAATTTTCATCAAATTACGGGTTTTAAACCTCAAATAGATTTATCTTAAACTCATAAATGATAGAATATTTACTTTTTTATCCAATTTGAGGAGGTTTTTATAAACCTTCCTAAAATAATTGTCGTAATTAAGCGTATTTGTTTGTAGTATTTGCAGAGTTTCTCTCTGTCCACAAATTGCAGAAAATCTTATTCACTTACAATTGTAAATTCTATGAATAGAAGTTGTGACAAATAATAGAGTCACTCTCTCTATTTATAGTTTTAAGTTAGTTTTCTTTCTAAGCCAAAGCCTAAAACACAAAAGCCCAAAATACTTATTTTGGATTTAAGTCGAAATCTTATGTCGAGACTACATCCTTTAACATTTCGATTGGAAAATAACTCGATACATATTTACAGACTAATTCGACATACCCCTTTGTCGAGCAACATGTTGCTTCAACATAAGGGAATTACATTCTCAACACACCACCTAATTCATCGTGTCTAAGCTATCTACATTCATCATAACTCTTAGTCTTCTGAACACTTCAACCTGCACACCTTTTATCATGATGTCTGCAATCTGATTCTCAGTTCTGCAGTGTTTCAAGTTCATCTTCCCATCTTCTACCTGCTCTCAAAGATAACGGAACCCCATTTCGATGTGCTTGCTTCTGCCATGTGCTATCAGATTCTTCACTATATTGATAACTGACATGTTGTCGGTCTTCATGGTAATTGTTCCATGATCCTTTCCTGTAATCTCTTCGACCAAATTCACCATCCATGTTGCTTGACATGCACAAAGAGAAACAACTAGGTACTCTGCTTCACATGACGACAATGCTACTAATGGTTCTTTTCTCGAACTCCAAGCAACCAGTGCACCTCCTAGCATAAACATATAACAAACTATAGATTTTCTATACACACACTGTATGTTAGATCAGACATTATGTGACAAAGGCATCTTAATGACCCAATGAGTCTTCTGTATTGGGTTGGTTCGACATAATCTTCATCTGAATCTTTCGACAGTTGAAATCTTAGTTCGGCAGGTGTCGAAGTCGAGTTGCATTCTTCCATCTCAAAAATATTGAGAATTTCTCTTGGATATCTTCTTTGATGAATCATCAAATCTCTACTACTCTTGTAATATTCGATGCCATAGAAATATGAAATGTCGCTCAAATCAGACATTTCGAATTCCTTGCTAAGATCACCTTTGAAGTCTTCGATCTCTTTCTTGTAGCTATCTGTTATTAACAAGTCATCAACATATAGACATAGTATAATCAATTCACTCTTGTTTCTTCTTACATATACTCCATGCTCAGTTTAGGAAACTGTCAATATTCCTATTCCAAGTTCTTGGAGCTTGTTTAAGTCCATACAAGGATTTATGCAGTTTGTACACCTTTATTTTTTCGCCTTGTTTCACACAGCCAACTGGTTGAGCAACATAAATTTCTTCACCTAAGGGACCATTTAGTAATGCACATTTCACATCCATCTGATATATGTGCCAACTGTTCATTTCTGCTAGACCAATAACCAATCTGATTGTTTTGATTCTAGAAACAAGTGCAAAAACTTCATCGAAGTCAATTTCTTCTTTCTGAAGAAATCCTTTTGCCACAAGTCTTGCCTTGTGTCGAGTTACTTTCCCTTTGGGATTCAACTTTAGCTTGTATACCCACTTAACATTAATTGCCTTTTTTCCTTGAGGCAATTTGACAAGTGACCAAGTGTTGTTGACTTGGATGGATTTCAATTTCTCATTCATTGCTTTCACCCACTTCAAATCCATCAATTCCTCAACTGCATTGACTGGTTCGAAATCTGCATAGAAAGCATAAAGTGTACAAGCTCACTTTCATTATCGACTTCATCATATGATGTAATTACTTCTTCTTGAAACCTTACAGGCACGTGTCTTGTTCTCTGAGGTTTTCTTGGGCATGCATCACCTCTCACTTATTCTTGTCGAACTTCTACTCTTTCGACTTTAGTGGATGGTTCTTCATAAAATATTCTCACTGAATCTTTCTTGACATTTTCAGTCCAACCTCATTCCTTAAGGTCATCTATGATCACGTCCATGATGATTACTACTTTCTTGTTTGCTGGGTCTAACAACTTGTACCCTCCAGTCGAATGATATCCTAATTCTTCTTGATCACTTCACTTTTCTTCTTGATCAGCTAATTCTACAATTTTCGACCGAAATCATCTATGAATGTGAAAAAGTACTTGTTACCTCCAGTCAAATCCACCTGGATTGGTCTATATAAATCAGAGTATATGATTTCAAGAATAACCTTCGACTTGCTTCCTTCATCCTTGTTAAAGCTATTCTTGTGTTGCTTCGCCAACACACATTCCTCATACACCTTGTTTGGAATATCGATTTCTGGAAACCCTGAAACCATATTTCTTCTTTTCAAATATCTGATGTCTTTGAAGTTGAGATGGCCAAGTTGATAATGCCATTTCCACTCATGCCTGCTAGATGCAGTCACAAGGCACTTGTGCTCCATCATATTTAGTTCGATCTTGAAGGTCCTATTCAGATACATAAGATCCTTCAAGATTAACCTTCCTCCTGCGTCAATGAATCTCATCATCTTGTCTTTGATAGACACTTTATAATTCTTTTTGACCAACTTCCATATGTTGAGCAAGTTACTCGTCATGCCTGGTATGTACGACATATTGGAAATTACTGACCTCTTTCCATCTTTCCTTATAATCAGAATGTCTCTAATACATTCAGTTGCTAGAGTATTGTCATTTGCAAATTTCACCATGTTTTTCATTGAGGGCTTTATGTTGACAAACCAATATTTCCTCCCAGACATGTGTGATGAGCATCCTGAATTTAAGTACCATTGGTCCTTGAATTTCTCTCCATCTCTTGTTGTGACTATCAACATGATCTCTTCTTCTTCTTCTTCTTATTCTTCTTCTTCTTCTTCTTCTTCTTCTTTTTCTTCTTCGTGTTTTGTAAAATTTACATCACTTTCTTGATTCTTTCGCTTGTTTAGACAATCACTAGAATAGTAACCATACTTCTGACAATTGAAACACTGAATGTGACTTTTTTTAGGTTTTCGACCACCGCCTCTTTCTCTACCTCCAGCACCACCTCTTTATTTGCCTTGGTATGAGGTCTTCTTTGATTAGACACAATTCCTTCCTATCGGTTTCCTCTACCAGTCAAATTGTTATACCTTTATTATCGAACGATTTTCCTTTACCTTTCTTTTCTCTTGCCGACTGCGCTTACAAAGCCATATCACTCTTTGACTTGCCTGCAGCTCTTTCAGCCATTCTTTGTTCATTAGATTCAAGTTTCCCTTAAAGATCTTCTTTTGTCAATGTCGACAAATTCTTTGACTCTTTTATGGATACCACCACATGGTCAAACTTTAGAGCCAAAGATCTCAAGATCTTTGCAACAGCTGATCTTGTTTTTAACGCTTCTCCACATACTTTGATTTAATTCACTAATTTCGTAACCCCATTGAAGAAATTTGTTATTGTGATCGGTGGATCTGGAACTGACTGTTTAACGCTGGTTCGCGAAATGTCGCGGAAGCAAGAGTCGCCACCGTCTTTTATTTTCTCCAAATGGAAAGGACAAAAGCACAGAAAAATTCCTTATAGAGATTGCTCTCGGTTCGGGAGGTAGATTATAGAAAGGGAAGGTGTTAGCACCCTTTCTATCCATGGTTATCCATGAGCTCTTAGATACTTGCTCACTTGTGTTTTCAAAAATGGTTTGTTTGCTTTTCAACTGTGGGTTTTAAAAAGTTTCTTTGAAAATTTCAGTTCGACTCTTGTATCGGTCCTCAAGAGTGTTTGAAAAATTGCTTTCGAAAGCTTTTTGAAAAGGTGTCGGTGTGAAAAGTATTTTTGAATTTGTTTTGAAATTAGAGCAAGTATCTACGAGAACCTACCTACCCTAAGGAATTCGTCTGTGTAAATGTCCTTTAAAGCAGTGCCATCCCACCATTGAGAGGTAGGTAGCACCACTGTTGGAGGTGTTCGGGTCAATTCGAGGTTTGGGACATGGTGATCACCAGAGCAATGGGAAGACACCTTAGAAGCTACCCTCATGCCAGGTTCCCGGATCATGAGGACTTACTAAGACATCCTCTACTCGACGATCACCTTTCGAGGCAAGGCAACAGTGAGGCGTACCCTAGGGGTGGTGTGTGATTTGTGTGTCAGATTCATTTATTTTTGTCTTTTGTCAAAGTGATCTATGCGTTTGTTTTTATTTTATCATTCATTCTTGCATGCAATTATTAACAGTTAAAAAAGTTACGGAAATTAAAGTTCCTAAACTATTACAAAGGCGCGGGTCCACATCGCCAAATTTAATCCAGGACCCGATTTGACATAAAATAAAGAATTAAAGTGCGGGAAATATAAAATGTCCGAGTTACATGGCTTGAGCAATTACATAATATTTGAAAGAAAATAAATGTGCGAAAGAAATAAAAATAGAACGTTCAAGGGCGTTGGACCCTTTAAAGAAATTAAATGAAATTAAAAAGCTAATTAATTATTTAATAAAAGGAAAGAAATGTTTTTTAGTTTTTTTGTATTTATGAAATAAAGAAAATTAAAATTAAAAGAAACCCTAATTCTAAGTTATTTTTAATTATTTGAGAAAAATGTTAAAGTTTAACTTAATTTACTAAAGAATTTATGTACATGTTTATTTACAAAATAAATTAGTAATTAATAATAATAATAATGATGAGAAAATTATTTATTAAAAAAAATGATGAAAAAGTTAAAAACCCTAATTTATACATATTTAATTTATTAAGAAAAATATTAAAGTTTTAAAACCTAAATTAATCTAATTAATTGTTTAAAGTTTATTTACAAAAATAATAATAGTGAAATTAATATTAATAAAATAAATATTTTTTTGATTTTTCTGTATTTTATATTTATTATGAAAATTATTTTATGGAATTAAAAGAAAACAATTAAAAAACAATTAAAAAACAATTAAAAGAATAAAAAGGAAAAACAAATAAAAATTAAAAATTGAGCAAACCATAGGGGGTGTCTGGCCCAAGGGGAGGTTTTTTTGAAGTATTGACTCCTGAGTACCGTGGTCTGCATTCTTTGGCCATTGGATTGAGTTTCATGCATAAGTTGTTCTACTTTGGCCATTTGGCTTTTGGCTTTTGGCTTTTGGCTATTTGTGTTCTGGCCTCAACGTTCCTTAATCTTCTCAGGATGTCTGTCTCGCCACGTATTGGTGTCATGTGTAAAATGTTCTGTTTTGGCCATTTGGCCTCAATGTTCCTTAATGAACCTGCATGGGATCCTGTCTAAATCTGCAACCTCATGAACACATTAAATAAAATCATAAAAATTCAAATAAAACCAACATATGAAGAAATTTAATGTTTAGGCACAATATGGCATGTATGAATGATTATACCCTTTTAATCATGGAGATCAAATCAACCTTACCCTTACTGGAAAAGTAGTGACATGAATGCTTTTATGCCCTTTGGATCATGGAGATCAAGCCAGCCTTACCCTTACTGAAGAAGTAATAAGATGTTGGTTTGTAACTGAGATGACTTGTTTGTAGTGAGAGAGGGATTTGTAATAAGGATTTCAAGGTTTTAGGGTTCTTGAAAGAGTTTGATATTCTGACAGTGTTGTGGCAAGGTTTTTTCTCTCTTTTCCTCCTCCCTGGTTTGTGTGAAAAGAAGGTGATTATATAATGGAAATTAGGGTAAAGCAAATGGGCTTTGAATGTGCAAATGGGCTTCGTCACTTTCCCGGCTAAATCGCAGGGACTTAAGTGCATTTTTTGAAGTTGAAATGTGAAAACAAAATGTAGTCGATATCGAGAACTAACTCCTGTCCGAAAATCGACTCAATCGGATAAACGGTGAATTAGTTATGAATTTTTGAAGTTTCAGCTCAGACAAACTTATTTTGGGCTCCAGTGTCGACTTCGACACGTTCTTCAATAAAAAACTGGTATTGATCGGTGCATAATTTGGTCTCGACTTTTGAAGCAAAGTTGTAGATCTATGAGTCAGTGACCTTGTGTAAAAATATGAGTCCAATCCGATAAAAATTGACCGAGTTATGAATTTTCGAAGTTTCGGCCCAGATGAAATAATATTCAGCATTCAGGATTTTCAGCGTGTCACGCACTCTGAGCAAAAAACGAAGGCCTTTTGAATACCGTTTGAACTTAATACCTTCTGTGAAAATGTAGCCAACTCAATTTGTGAAATTTTGGCGCCAGAACCAGCTCGATACGATGAAAATCGACCAAGTTATGATTTTTTGAACATGACGCAAATAAACTTCTGTCACAAATTTTCTGCACGAAAATACTTGATAAATCCACATTTTTGAAGACCTTCTGGTCGAAATTGGCTTCCAGCCGTGAGAGATGAAAACTTAGATAATGTCAAGACGGAATTTTGGCCACCGGAACGGGTTCAAAACGAGTCACGATCTTCAAGTTATGAATTTTTTAGCGCGTAAAAACTGCACTTTCAGCACACTTTTTCACTATATTTCTTCAAGAAAACTCACACATTCGGATATCTTCTTTAAAGAATTGACTCTTGAGCCGAACCTGAATTTGAGAATACGTTATCAGAGATATCTTGGTGAAAGAACACCTGAATATAACGCGCCGGGTTGGACTTGTGAATTTTTCTTGAAATGTTTTGAGAAATATGGGAGGGCAAATTTTGGGGTACAACAGTTGCCCCTGTTCAATCTTCTTAGACCTGAGGATGCAGATTGGCTGACGTGCCTTTCGTAATCCGAAGGTGGAAGATGATTGAACACTAGAGTGCCCAGAAATTTGTGCTCACATAGTAGTGTGATGGGGGAATGGGCTTATAGATGCCATTTGGAGATTGATGGATAGGATGATGGGCTTATAGATGTCATGCTAAGAGATGCTGGAGGGTGGATGGGCTTATAGATGCCATCTGGATGTAGATCGCGTAAGAGATTCCTTAGCGAGAACCTGCGTACCTGCAAAAAGAAAAAATGATTACCTGACCTGTTGCGGGAGCTGGTCTTCAAACTCTTTGTAGATGTGTCCTGACTGGTTACAGGAGCTGGATCTGGAGCTTCAAACGATGATGAATGAACCAGGGATGGTTACTACCTCAACAGGAACGGTGAGAGAACCTTGGACGACTTTAACCTCAACAACAACCATTGAGAAAATCTTGGGATTACCACCTCCGCAGGATCGGGGAGAGAACCATAGGCGACTACAACCTCAATAGCAATCATTGAGAGAATCTTGGATAACTTCAACCTCCACAGCAATCATTGAGCGAAATCTGGGATTACCACCTCCGCAGCATCGGGGAGAGAACCATAGGCGATTACCACCTCAACAACAAACATTGAGAAAACCTTGGATAACTTCTACTGAGTCTTTATCAGAAAAATCTGTTTGGGGTCGATTTAACTGGACTAGAGAAGGCCTTGGACTGGATAAGAAGCAGAGAAATCTTTGGAGTCGATTAACTGAACCGGCCTAGGTCTTGGAGTCTTCAACTGAGTCTTCAAAAGAAAAACCTTTAGGAGTCGGTTTAACTAGACCAGAGAACGCCTTCGACTGGATAATAACCAGGAAAATCTTTGGAGTCGATTTAACTGAACCAGACAAGGTCTTTGGAGTCTTCAAAAGAAAAACCTTTAGGAGTCGGTTTAACTAGACCAGAGAACGCCTTCGACTGGATAATAACCAGGAAAATCTTTGGAGTCGATTTAACTGAACCAGACAAGGTCTTTGGAGTCTTCAACTGAGTCTTCAAAAGAAAAACCTTTAGGAGTCAGTTTAACTAGACCAGAGAACGCCTTCGACTGGATAATAACCAGGAAAATCTTTGGAGTCGATTTAACTGAACCAGACAAGGTCTTTGGAGTCTTCAACTGAGTCTTCAAAAGAAAAACCTTTAGGAGTCGGTTTAACTAGACCAGAGAACGCCTTTGACTGGATAATAACCAGTAAAATCTTTGGAGTCGATTTAACTGAACCAGACAAGGTCTTTGGAGTCTTCAACTGAGTCTTTAAAAGAAAAACCTTTAGGAGTCGGTTTAACTAGACCAGAGAACGCCTTTGACTAGATAATAACCAGGAAAATCTTTGGAGTCGATTTAACTGAACCAGACAAGGTCTTTGGAGTCTTCAACTGAGTCTTCAAAAGAAAAACCTTTAGGAGTCGGTTTAACTAGACCAGAGAACGCCTTTGACTGGATAATAACCAGGAAAATCTTTGGAGTCGATTTAACTGAACCAGACAAGGTCTTTGGAGTCTTCAACTGAGTCTTCAAAAGAAAAACCTTTAGGAGTCGGTTTAACTAGACCAGAGAACGCCTTTGACTGGATAATAACCAGGAAAATCTTTGGAGTCGATTTAACTGAACCAGACAAGGTCTTTGGAGTCTTCAACTGAGTCTTCAAAAGAAAAACCTTTAGGAGTCGATTTAACTAGACCAGAGAACGCCTTTGACTGGATAATAACCAGGAAAATCTTTGGAGTCGATTTAACTGAACCAGACAAGGTCTTTGGAGTCTTCAACATAGTCTTCAAAAGAAAAACCTTTAGGAGTCGGTTTAACTAGACCAGAGAACGCCTTTGACTGGATAATAACCAGGAAAATCTTTGGAGTCGATTTAACTGAACCAGACAAGGTCTTTGGAGTCTTCAACTGAGTCTTCAAAAGAAAAACCTTTAGGAGTCGGTTTAACTAGACCAGAGAACGCCTTTGACTGGATAATAACCAGGAAAATCTTTGGAGTCGATTTAACTGAACCAGACAAGGTCTTTGGAGTCTTCAACTGAGTCTTCAAAAGAAAAACCTTTAGGAGTCGGTTTAACTAGACCAGAGAACGCCTTTGACTGGATAATAACCAGGAAAATCTTTGGAGTCGATTTAACTGAACCAGACAAGGTCTTTGGAGTCTTCAACTGAGTCTTCAAAAGAAAAACCTTTAGGAGTCGGTTTAACTAGACCAGAGAACGCCTTTGACTGGATAATAACCAGGAAAATCTTTGGAGTCGATTTAACTGAACCAGACAAGGTCTTTGGAGTCTTCAACTGAGTCTTCAAAAGAAAAACCTTTAGGAGTCGGTTTAACTAGACCAGAGAACGCCTTTGACTGGATAATAACCAGGAAAATCTTTGGAGTCGATTTAACTGAACCAGACAAGGTCTTTGGAGTGTAGCTTGAGAACTTAACTGAATCTTTTCTGAAAGGTAAAGGTCAGTCATATGCAATGCATGATATGGATCAAGCAATGATGTTCTCCACATAAATGAGATTTAAGATATGATGCGTATATGCATGCTATAATGTATGAGAATGTGATGTTTTGGAATGTATGTTTTCGTCTAGGAAAGTAAATCCTTGACGGGTGCCGGGAAGTCACTCCTGGGCTGATGTTGAAGAATAGATTTTTGCCTCCGCTGGGGATGATAGCTGCAAGAATACCGGTAGGAGAAGATAACTCCGTTGGGGAATAAACTTGGCGAATGGATTACTCTGCGGGGAGAAAAGTATTCTAATGATCCTGCTGGGGAAGCGATACTCTGTGGGGAGAGAGGTACTTTGCTGAATTGTTGATAATAACTTGCTGGGGATATTGGAAGTGTTGATTGACTTTAATGGGGATAAGAAGGCTTCGTCGAGGACGATCTTTCCGTGGCTATTGGCCGAGGATAACCTAGTTATATCCTGGTAAGGAAATAACTCTTTGAATAAAGCCGGGGGACGCGTTCGTGCTCTGCAGGGATAAGCTTCCAGAATCTACTGGGGATAAGCTTATTGCTTGGAGAGATGGATTCCAACTTTCCTGGGGAACTAGATTGGACTCTCCTGGGGGAGTTTTAAGTTGTACAGGGGAAGTGACTCCATTGAATGTTTGATATACCGCCGGGGAACAATCTTTAGGCCACGACTGTCGGGGATGCTTGTTAGGAATTTATGCATACTGCTGCTGGGGAATGTTGAGATCTGCGGGAGGATACCCAACTTCCTTAAGTTTGATAGTAGCTTTGCTTGAGGAGAATGTACTGACTTGCTGGCTCACTCTCTGGGGAATTGGGATGTACTGGTTATGTTCTTTAGCTGAACCCACTTTGATACCTTGGAGGACAGAACAATTAGATTGCTTAGACAACTCTTGATTGCCCCTGTTTCTAAGGTGGGAGATGAAGACCTGTGAGGCGCTGATAGTTGTTGGTGGACAAACCTTCTTCTGGTAGGCCAATGGTGAGATGACAGGACATAGTCGTACGCTTTAATCCCTAAATTTTGCCTGGACCGCCCTTTCGGGTTTTCAGTCCACCGGGATACCCATTTTTGCCCAAGCCGCCTTTTCAGGTTTTCGACTTGCCGGGTGTACAACTTATTTTTCATTTCATCCCTCATTTTTCCCGAACCCTTTTGGTTCGCCGGGAAGCCCTTCTTTTGCCTAGGTATGTCAACCTAGCGGGTCTTTGATTTTGCGTAGTATTTTTTTCGACTATGTCCGTGCTTTCAGAATGTAGGGAGTTGCCCCTGTTGGAAGTATTTTGCCACGCCACCAGAAGATGTTTGATCAGGCAAGATTCGTTGTTGGAGTGCCCTAAGTGACTCAGACGGAGATTTGCCCCTGGTTATCTTGGCATTTTGAAAGATTCTCCGAATCTTGACTGAATTGCCCCAGATAATAGACAATAGTCATGCCATGCCCCTTGATTGGAAGTACTTCTGTTCATTAGGCATTCGTCGTGCGGATTTCTATGATGTTCAAACAAAAAGTCAGATGCAAACAATGTTATATCAAAAATGCAAAGCTTATGTCTGTCTTGAAGATTTTAAAAATGCACTCTTTTTCATAAAACAAGTGAATGTTTGTAAAACATGATGTCAACTCCGTATTTACCGTAGGTCTTAAGGAGTCAGGATACCTTTCGTAACAGTATGCTTTCGAACTAACCCATGCTTCAACTAGGACTTTTAAGGGTTATAACGTGGCTTGGTTCACGGTTTAAGAAACAAAGGATAAAGGCTCAAATTATTTGTACCCACCCGCTCTTCGTGATGTTCTCCAAACCTAAACTCAGTTGATCGAGCGTTTGACCTTATTTGAGTTTTTGTCCTGATGTTCCAATGATGGTTCAGATATTAAACGTTTATTTGAATAGGCAGTCATCTCCTTTTTTGCTGAGGGTTTGTAGGACCTCTTTCTTTTTTGATTTTTGTTATCCCTTTCTTTTTTTGCCTGAACTGTTTCCTTTTTTGGAATCACAGTCAGCGGGATGCCCCAGTTTTGTAAGTCTCCTTCATGGGTTTTGACTTATTGGGTTTTTTGATTTTGGTAATGACTGCCTTTCTTTATTGATTATTCGGAACCATCACTGTCTTTTCTTCGTTTTGTAAGAACTTCTTTGGTGCCATTCGTTATGCACTTGGATCAACTGAGAGATTACCCTGCCCCAGGTTATGATTAAGGGTTTTAAATTTCGAAAAGAAAAACTCCTACTTCTTTGGCTCAAAGGGGTTGACGAGGGATTATCTTCCTTATTACTCCAGTGTTTAGGAATTGAAACAATGCCTGTACCTCATCAGCGGGGTCTGTTCAAAAGCATACTGTAGATTGTGGTATCGTTTTCGTCATCCTCCCTCAAGAGGCTTAGAATTTTAGATCAAGAGCTGACATCAGAAAAAATATGAAAACAGTTTGCATATAGTGAATACGATATAATTACTTCAAAACGGACATATGTAATGCATTAATGAAATAACAATGTTTGACATGAATATTATTGTTTGAATAAACAAAGAAAAATACGACTTGAATTTAAATGAACAAAAAAAAGTGCTTTCTATCCTAGCCATGTTTTGGCATGGGAGCAGTGATCACGTTGGGAGCCTCGGGCGCCTCGAACTCAATCTCCTTTGCGTCAATCAAGTCTTGGATCTTATTTTTCAAGCTCCAACAATCATCTGTAGTATGCCCCGGGCTGTCAGAGTGATAAGCGCAACGGGCGTTGGGGTTATACTTCGGTGACGTTGTATTTTGATTCTTCGGAGCTTCTTTTAGAGTTACCAGCTTGGTCTCCAGCAACTGCGGCAATATCTGGGATAAGGTCATGCTGAGCCGAGTGAACTGCCTTCTCTCGCTCTTTTGTTGGTTGTGATGTTGAAGAGCACCAGCAGGTTTTGAGATCACCACTACATTGGCAGCTTGGCGGTGTTCTGGTCCATTCTGTCTCCTTGAACCATAGACGGCATTGGATTCCTTCTTAAAAGGTTTTTTATCGGTGCTCGATGAAGCATCCTTCTGTATCTTCCCAGCCTTGATACCAGCTTCGATCCTCTCCCCAGTCAAGATCAGATCGGTAAACCCAGCAGAAGAGTTCCCAATCAGATGGTTGAAGAATGGACCAGACAGGGTCCCTAAGAACATGTCGACGAGCTCGCGGTCAATCAGAGGTGGTTGTACCCTTCCAGCAAGGTCCCTCCACTTCTGCGCATATTCTTTAAAACCTTCTCCCGATCCTAACGACATACCCTGGAGTTGGGTACGCGTAGGAGCGAGGTCGGCATTGTACTGATACTGCTTGTAAAAAGCAGTAGCCAACTCCTCCCAGTTACGAATCTTGGTTCCGTCCAGCTGATAGAACCATTCGAGATGAGTCCCTGAAAGACTCTCCTGGAAGAAGTGGATCCACAAGTTCTTGTCCACAGTATACGGTTGAATCTTCCGCACATAAGACCTGAGATGCAGCCGGGGACAGGATGCCCCATCGTACTTAGCAAAAGAGGGTGCTTTGAATTTGTGTGGGATCACCACACCATAAGTTAGACCCAAGTCTCCGAAATCCAAACCAGGCACTTGTTGAATTGCCATTGCATTCAGGCGGTCTTCCAACTGTTTGTACTTGTCCTCAGCAGGAGGGTATTGTTTGTTGTTGAAATCTGTCTCGTTGTCGGAGACCACTGGACTGGGAACCCTTTCCTCCTGATGACTGCCTTCCCCAACAGATGGAGTAGTCCTCTCAGCTTCAATCTGCAGGGTGTTCCCAGATCTGCGTCTAGGGCTGAACAAAACAGTCCTCTTCTTCTTCTTTTTCAAGAGCAGGGTCTTCAGATCTTGTTGCCCCTGGGCCAAATTCATGATCAGCTCTTGGAACTGGGCGTTCTGAGCCTGAAGGGCCTTGATGGACTGCTCAGTTGAGGATTCAGGATTCATGACGAGACTGCCGAAATAAACAGCGAAGAAGGTAAGCAACCTGCAGAGAAAGAGTACCTGTTATGCAATGATATGTATGATATACATGTAATGTTTTCAAGGGCCTCGTAGGGTAAACAAGAAAATTTGTTAGAACTTGGGTCCGGTAGCTTGATTGAAGGAGCTCCATGTTGTTGAGAGTCCTTCTTCAAGGGTCAAAGGCTCATCATATCCAGTGGGTCATAGCCTCTGACTTTAATCATCATGTCTGGTTTTGATTTCCAAACAACCTTGGTTAGGGGAACCTTCTTCAAGAGTCAGGGCTTACCATATCAAGTGGGTCATAGCCCCTGACAACTTTGTCTAGAGGAAAATAAATCCTCTTTGCCCCTTACTAGATGTTTGATTTATCATGACCTGCATCACAAGCCCTTGAGATCCTTGAAATGGGTTAGGATGTATGCAATGGTATGATGTCATGCTATGCATGGGGTGATGTAGGTAAACCCTGTTATGAGTCCCAATTAAGGACTATAGGCAAACCCTACAAGAAATTCAGTATGCTTTGTTATGAGTCCCAATTAAGGACTATAGACAAACCCTGCAAGAAATTCAGTATACTTTGTTATGAGTCCCAATTAAGGACTATAAACAAAACCTGCAAGAGACCTAGTAAACCCTGTTATGAGTCCCAGTTAAGGACTATAAACAAAACCTGCAAGAGACCTAGTAAACCTTGTTATGAGTCCCAGTTAAGGACTATAAACAAAACCTGCAAGTAGCTTATGTGTCAGATAACATGCATGCAATTAGTCAAGTACGAAGGCACATAAGTCACACAAGAGAAGCCCTTAGAGTTTAAGCCAGCATGAGGTCTAGGTGTTACCCTCTTTCAGTTGGTTGGTTCATACCTGTCCTATCAAAGTAACCGGGTTCTTAGAGGATCCCAATATCATTGACTACCCTCAATCGGTCATAACTCCAGCGTCGCAATCTTTTCTTGCGGCCAGAACCATCACGAGAGTTTAGCCTCAATGGGCGTAGCATACTGCTACTGTTCTAACGGCCAAGTTGGGTCATTTAAGGTTCTAAGGTCTGTTGGTGCTTAATGACTCCTTGGAAGACCCATATTCTCCCCGTTTCAACACGAGGGATATCGGTACAGACCAAGGCGCCACACCAACGTAGCCACTGCTTCACCCATGTCGGTATACGCCGGACAGGTCCCTCACAGCTTATGCTACCTAAACAGGGTATCCCCAGATCCGGGTTAGGATCTATGTAACTCCCATGCAACCCACAATAGTAAAGCAATCAAGGAAAGCAATTGAAAACACAGTTATGAACTAACCCTAAGGTACACCTCACTTTAAGTTAATTCCCCAGCAGAGTCGCCAGTTCTGTGATCGGTGGATCTGGAACTGACTGTTTAACGCTGGTTCGCGAAATGTCGCGGAAGCAAGAGTCACCACCGTCTTTTATTTTCTCCAAATGGAAAGGACAAAAGCACAGAAAAATTCCTTATAGAGATTGCTCTCGGTTCGGGAGGTAGATTATAGAAAGGGAAGGTGTTAGCACCCTTTCTATCCATGGTTATCCATGGGCTCTTAGATACTTGCTCACTTGTGTTTTCAAAAATGGTTTGTTTGCTTTTCAACTGTGGGTTTTAAAAAGTTTCTTTGAAAATTTCAGTTCGACTCTTGTATCGGTCCTCAAGAGTGTTTGAAAAATTGCTTTCGAAAGCTTTTTGAAAAGGTGTCGGTGTGAAAAGTATTTTTGAATTTGTTTTGAAATTAGAGCAAGTATCTACGAGAACCTACCTACCCTAAGGAATTCGTCTGTGTAAATGTCCTTTAAAGCAGTGCCATCCCACCATTGAGAGGTAGGTAGCACCACCGTTGGAGGTGTTCGGGTCAATTCGAGGTTCGGGACATGGTGATCACCAGAGCAATGGGAAGACACCTTAGAAGCTACCCTCATGCCAGGTTCCTGGATCATGAGGACTTACTAAGACATCCTCTACTCGACGATCACCTTTCGAGGCAAGGCAACAGTGAGGCGTACCCTAGGGGTGGTGTGTGATTTGTGTGTCAGATTCATTTATTTTTGTCTTTTGTCAAAGTGATCTATGCGTTTGTTTTTATTTTATCATTCATTCTTGCATGCAATTATTAACATTTAAAAAAGTTGCGGAAATTAAAGTTCCTAAACTATTACAAAGGCGCGGGTCCACATCGCCAAATTTAATCCAGGACCCGATTTGACATAAAATAAAGAACTAAAGTGCGGGAAATATAAAATGTCCGAGTTACATGGCTTGAGCAATTACATAATATTTGAAAGAAAATAAATGTGCGAAAGAAATAAAAATAGAACGTTCGAGAGCGTTGGACCCTTTAAAGAAATTAAATGAAATTAAAAAGCTAATTAATTATTTAATAAAAGGAAATAAATGTTTTTTAGTTTTTTTGTATTTATGAAATAAAGAAAATTAAAATTAAAAGAAACCCTAATTCTAAGTTATTTTTAATTATTTGAGAAAAATGTTAAAGTTTAACTTAATTTACTAAAGAATTTATGTACATGTTTATTTACAAAATAAATTAGTAATTAATAATAATAATAATGATGAGAAAATTATTTATTAAAAAAAATGATGAAAAAGTTAAAAACCCTAATTTCTACATATTTAATTTATTAAGAAAAATATTAAAGTTTTGAAACCTAAATTAATCTAATTAATTGTTTAAAGTTTATTTACAAAAATAATAATAGTGAAATTAATATTAATAAAATAAACATTTTTTTGATTTTTCTGTATTTTATATTTATTATGAAAATTATTTTATGGAATTAAAAGAAAACAATTAAAAAACAATTAAAAGAATAAAAAGGAAAAACAAATAAAAATTAAAAATTGAGCAAACCATAGGGGGTGTCTGGCCCAAGAGGAGGTTTTTTTTAAAGTATTGACTCCTGAGTACCGTGGTCTGCATTCTTTGGCCATTGGATTGAGTTTCATGCATAAGTTGTTCTACTTTGGCCATTTGGCTTTTAGTTTTTGGCTTTTGGCCATTTGTGTTATGGCCTCAACGTTCCTTAATCTTCTCAGGATGTCTGTCTCGCCACGTATTGGTGTCATGTGTAAAATGTTCTGTTTTGGCCATTTGGCTTTTGGCTTTTGGCCTCAATGTTCCTTAATGAACCTGCATGGGATCCTGTCTAAATCTGCAACCTCATGAACACATTAAATAAAATCATAAAAATTCAAATAAAACTAACATATGAAGAAATTTAATGTTTAGGCACAATATGGCATGTATGAATGATTATACCCTTTTGATCATGGAGATCAAATCAACCTTACCCTTACTGGAAAAGTAGTGACATGAATGCTTTTATGCCCTTTGGATCATGGAGATCAAACCAGCCTTACCCTTACTGAAGAAGTAATAAGATGTTGGTTTGTAAATGAGATGACTTGTTTGTAGTGAGAGAGGGATTTGTAATAAGGATTTCAAGGTTTTAGGGTTCTTGAAAGAGTTTGATATTCTGACAGTGTTGTGGCAAGGTTTTTTCTCTCTTTTCTTCCTCCCTGGTTTGTGTGAAAAGAAGGTGATTATATAATGGAAATTAGGGTAAAGTAAATGGGCTTTGAATGTGCAATTGGGCCTCCAATATTCACTTGAATTTGTCACTTTCCAGGCTAAATTGCAGGGACTTAAGTGCATTTTTTGAAGTTGAAATGTGAAAACAAAATGTAGCCGATATCGAGAACTAACTCCTGTCCGAAAATCGACTCAATCGGATAAACGGTGAATTAGTTATGAATTTTTGAAGTTTCAGCTCAGACAAACTTATTTTGGGCTCGAGTGTCGACTCCGACACGTTCTTCAATAAAAAACTGGTATTGATCGGTGCATAATTTGGTCTCGACTTTTGAAGCAAAGTTGTAGATCTATAAGTCAGTGACCTTGTGTAAAAATATGAGTCCAATCCGATAAAAATTGACCGAGTTATGAATTTTCGAAGTTTCGGCCCAGATGAAATAATATTCAGCATTCAGGATTTTCAGCGTGTCACGCACTCTGAGCAAAAAACAAAGGCCTTTTGAATACCGTTTAAACTCAATACCTTCTGTGAAAATGTAGCCAACTCAATTTGTGAAATTTTGGCGCCAGAACCAGCTCGATACGATGAAAATCGACCAAATTATGATTTTTTGAACATGACGCAAATAAACTTCTGTCACAAATTTTCTGCACGAAAATACTTGATAAATCCACATTTTTGAAGACCTTCTGGTCGAAATTGGCTTCCAGCCGTGAGAGATGAAAACTTAGATAATGTCAAGACGGAATTTTGGCCACCGGAACGGGTTCAAAACGAGTCACGATCTTCAAGTCATGAATTTTTTAGCGCGTAAAAACTGCACTTTCAGCACACTTTTTCACTATATTTCTTCAAGAAAACTCACACATTCAGATACCTTCTTTAAAGAATTGACTCTTGAGCCGAACCTGAATTTGAGAATACGTTATCAGAGATATCTTGGCAAAAGAACACCTGAATATAACGCGCCGGGTTGGACTTGTGAATTTTTCTTGAAATGTTTTGAGAAATATGGGAGGGCAAATTTTGGGGTACAACAATTATGCTTTCACTTTCTTCCATCTAAAGCAATTCATATGTTCTTTTGTGAGTTTGTAACCTCGCCTCTTTCACCTTTTTAGCACCTCCAAACGATTTCTCCAGAATTTCCCAGGCTTCTTTTGATGATTCTACATCACTCAGTGTTGTACCCCAAAATTCGCCCTCTCATTTTTCTCAACATATGCTCATTGAAATCCTTAACTTGCTCAAGGATGCCTAAGGATTGACCAGACAAACTCTCTCCTAAAGCAATGAACCTCAAACTAGGGTTTCCATTTTCATCAAGATGAGTGAACTCCAAAGACCTCAAATCCTTTCCATGGTCCTAATATGTTCTCAAGATCATACATGTCAAGTTTCATACCTTGCACAAGAAGTTTGCTCATTCAACTGCTCAGATGCTTGAGAATCGAATGTATTAGGTCAAAAGTAAATTATGACCCACATACAGTCAAACTTCAATAGTTTTGATCAACATCAAAATTTTGAAGTGATATCCATCATTTGATCAATGGTTGATCATGATTCCTCAAGGAATGCTCCTAATTCATCAAAACTCAAAAGTTGCTAAATTAGGGTTTCTTAGGAAAAAGTAAACCAAACTTTGACCAAGCATAAATTTATCATACTTTATTAGAAATTTCTCACCAAGGCTCATTTTTAAGAGAATTCAATTTCCTACTACTCATCTTCAGCCCTCAAGTTCAAAACATGCACACATAAAAAGATATGAATTTCTACATTATAGGTCCTTTTGAAAAGTCAACAAAAACACCTTTTGGGTCAAAGCTTCTTACATGAATATGGAAGACCCAATTGAGATGAAACCAAAAGGGTTGTTTAGGGTACATCCTAAGCTTTCTAAAAAGTCAAAGAACACCTTCCTATGGTCAAAATTGGAAGAGATATTCATTGTCAAAGTTGACCATTTTTGGAAAATTGCCAAAAGTCAAATGTACTCAAAAGTGCATTTGTTGTCAAATGGGCCTAGCATTTCAGGATTATATCTAGTTAGGGACATGGTCCACGACCCAAATCAGCAGCCATATATTATTTTCTCTATTTATCTATTTTATTTTGATTTTTATTTATTAAAAGTCACATTAAATCAAATAAATGACAAAAAATATCAAAGATTGGTTTTTTGATCTGGTTTTTGTGTGAATCAAATCTAATTGAGATGGCCTAATCAGATCAAATCAAATCAAGGCAAATTGAGGCAAAAATAGCATGATTTGGATGGTTTTAGAAAGATATCATATAGCAAGCAAATCACATTCAATCTCCATAATTCCAAAAGATTCAGGTCGTTTTTGTTTCCCTAATTCATCACACTACATATAATGAACAAAAACAATGCAAAAGAATAAGGGTTGCAGTCGTGAGAGCTGAGAAAGAAAACTAAAAAATTGGACAAAAAGTGGTGGATTGTTTTCTCACATAGAGGGTGATTCAAGACATTCCAAAGCTTCTAATCGCTTCCTGGACCTCTCCTGAAGCTAACACGGTTAATTGCAAGCATTCCCAAGCCCAAAATCATCCCATAGCCTTCGCGCGGTTTGCATTTTTTTTCAAAATCGATCACAACAATTCTTGCATCCTATGCATATTCTAATGATGTATTTGTGATTATTGACATATTTGCAACATGCTTGAATGATTTAATTAATGTTTTGATGCATATGCTGATGATTGCCATGGTTAGGGTTTAAGAAGCCGTTTTGGGGCTTCTCTGTACAGGTGAAATTGGACCAAGAAAATAATGTCAAGATACTCATGAGATCAAGATGAGTTGATTGATATAGTTGGAATTAATTTATCATACGCCATATGAATTTTTGAAGCTTGCAGGTTTGTAGCTATGGAGTTTTGTCCGTAGGTATAGGTTTGGTACCTAAGACGACGGACATGGAAGAAGACGATGACTTGTCACCATCCCACTGGGCCATTTGAATCACGCACGTTTTTTTCCAAGTTACTCACCTTGTTTTGCATATTATAATTTAATCTTATTATTATAACAACTAAACCATTTAGCACAAATGGCCAAGGCAAGCGTTGTGCGAGTGGGAGGACCGGGGTTCGATCCCAGGTCCCAACATATTTTCTTTATTTTCTTAACATATGATTGCAGATTCCATGCGTTCCAAGGCCAGATGTCCATCATGCGCCCCACCGATCCAACCATTGGATCGTTGCCAACACATATCCAACGTTCAAACCAAGGAAGGACCATGGTGTACCCTCTAGGCGCAGCAACATTGAATCATGCGCAGGAGCGGGCTCAACCATAATGGGTCTGGATAAATTCAGAAACGCACCCCCCTATTTGCTCATCATACATGCCCAAATTCTATTTTTTTATTTCAATTCTTTTTTATTACTTATTAACTATTTCCTTTTCAAATAACTCTAAAAATCATGTTTTTTTTTTATTTAATAAAAAAAATCATAAAAACATTAAAATCATTTTTTCTCATAAAAAATACTTTTTATTAATTAATTAGTTTAATTAAATTTAGGTAATTTAATTCTCTTTTTATTATAATTCAAAATAATTAGAATTAGGGTTTAATTTTGTACATAACCTAGTTTTCCCCTCAAAAAATAACATAAGTATTTTCTCAAATTAGATTTTTTTAGGTTTTCCAGTTATTTCTCGCATTTAATACGCCGCACGCGCATTTAATTTTCCTTTTATTATTATTGTAACTGCTCCGAGTTTGTAATAGATTTAAGTAGGGTTTTAATTCCGCATTTTATTTTCAGTCAAAAATAATTATGTATCTGCCCAAAGCCTTGTAATAATTAGGACTCTAACTTCTCGCATTTTTATTTCCGTAAACTATAAACTGCTTAAATGTATGTATAGGATTGTATGGAAAGACAAATTGAAATTAAAACAGTAGAAAACCCTAATTGTGAAAAGATAATTAACTGAAAAATACACTTGTACATGCTCACTCTTAGGGTTTACTCCACTCCGGTTGCCTTCGGTAAACGGTCATAAAGTATAGGGAATGTTAGTGGTCGTCCTCTAGTCCCAAAAGATCTAAAATGACCCATTCGGATGTTGCCTCGGAAAAAGATCTTTAAGACTTTAGGATGATTACTAAAATTTCCTAACATTGCTTTTGTGATCGTATTTGTCCCTTCAAAAGTCCCTTAAAACTCCAACGACGGTGCTACCTATTCCTTAATAATAGGATAGCGCTATCTAAAGGAAAACGAACAACTTTTTTCGAGTAGGTACATTAGTTCCTAGGTGCTTGCTCAAACAAACAAATTTTACAAACACTTTTCAAAATAGTTTTCAAAACAACTTCGCCACACTCTTGAGGACCGATACAAGGGTTATCACAAAGTAAAACAAAACTTTTCAAAACAAGCACATACAAGAAAATTTTAAAAATGAGAAAAGTACCTAAGAGCCCATGGAAAACCATGGATAGAAAGGATGCTAACACCTTCCCTTTCTATAATCTACCCCCGTACTCAAACATTCTCGAAAAAGGTTTTTTTCGTTCTTTTTCCTTTTCTTAGTTGGATGAAATAAAAGTCAGTGGCGATTCTTGCTTATCGCGACATTTGCGAACAAAAAACGCAAACCAGTATAACAGTCGATTCTGCCACCGTATCACAGAACTGGCGACTCTGCTGGGGACTTAATAAGTGCGGTATACCTTAGGATCTAGGTCATTTTTTAACTTGCTTGCTTGTCTTTTGCTTTGCCTGATTTATATTCAAGGGTTCTATTGGGGTTATATAGATCCTACACCCGGATCTGGGGACACCTTTTAGGTAAGTAGCAATAAACTGTGAGGGAATTATGCGGGGTATACCGACACGGTTGAAGTAGTAGCTACGTTGATGTGGCACTTCGGTTGGTACCAATAACCCTTGAGTCAATCAGGGAGAGTACGAGGCCGCCGTATGGTGTCGTGAAGCATCAATTGACCTTAGAACCTTTAATTGCACAACTTGGCCAGTAGGACGTAGCGAGATGGCCAGCTTTGGTGTATTCCCAAGGTCGACAGACACTCGATGCTACACTCATTGAGGTTTGACCCTTGAGTTTTGTTTGGTTGCGAGTCAATCGCCTATTGAACGAAGCTAGGGGAAAGATCGGTGATATTGAGATCCCTTAGAACCCGGTTACTATTTATAGGACAGGTTGAACCAATCCAACTTCAAGAGGGTATGACCTTAAAACTCATGCAGGCCTTAAACCTAAGGACTTGGTGTGACTTGCTTGTTGTTTTCTATACCTGTGATTTTCTAGCATAATCATGACATCATAAGCATGGCATATCATAACTAACCATTTCAAGGATTTCCTAGAGCTCATTTTTGCTTTGTTTTGTAGGACATGGCATCCGCCCGTAGGAACACTATACAGATTAACCTTGTGAAAGTATCTCTCCAACTAAAGGCATTAAGGGTTCTTGAAATTTCTCATTTCACTGAAAAGCATGGTCAGTTGCTCAATTTGGTCGCTGCAAAATCTGATGAAGAATTGTTAAAAGTGTTGTTCCAGTTCTTTGATCCTGTGCACCATTGTTTCACCTTCCCAGATTACCAGCTAGTACCTACTATGGAGGAATTTTATCAGTTGTTGGGGGTACTGTTGTACCCCAAAATTTGCCCTCCCATTTCCCCAACATTTTCTCATCACAAGATCTTTGAAGATCAAGATACAGTTAGGGTTTCCCCTGCTCAAGACCTCTCCTTGCACTGTGGACTCAAATTAGGGTTTGTGTTTGCCTAAGGATGTTTTGACCTAAAATGCCTAAGATGACTTTCATGCTTCATGTTGGACTCCCAAGTTTACCCATGCCAAGTTTCAAGTCTTGATTCCAAGTTTTGCCCAGTCAATTGGACAGTTGACCTAGAAATCAGCTGTATTGGGGAAAAAGTCAACTGTGGCCAATTGACAGTCAAACCTCATGAAATTTGATCCACATCAACATTATGAACTCATATGAACCATTTGATCAAGTTTGGATCACAATTCCACAATAAATTTGATCAGATCACCAGAAGGGCAAAATGGTCATTTTTAGGGTTTTGACTGCACAAAGGCAATTTTTGACTGTTTGACCTAGCCAATGGCAAATAAAGCTCACATATGGACTCAAGGACCCCATTAAATTATCTTGACACATTCATCAAGCTCAAAAGGTCCCAAGTACACAAGATTGATAGTTGAATTTCCCAGTCAATTGATCAATTTTGACTGTATACTGAAAAGTCAAACTTTGACTTTTTGGTCAAAATCAAGAGTCAAGATTCATTTTTCATCAAAACATACCAAATCATGAAACTTGCTCACCAAGAAATCACAAAATGCAAATTAGGGTTTGAAAATGGAATTTTTCATAACTTAGAATTTTTCTAAGTTATGAAAAACCCTAATTTTTTCCCAACTTTGCCCCATCTTTTCACCATGATCCATTTGGATTCAAACAAAAGTCAAAACATGAAAGTTGTAGCTTGTTGCATAATCTACAACTTTGATTCACAAAGTTTTCTCATTTGAAGCTTGTATCTCAAGTTATAATTTTTTGAATAAGGGCACTAAACCATCTTTTAACTTAGTGAAATTTGACCTATTTTGACAAGGTTTTCTACCCTACTTCAAGGCCACTTTTCATACCCTTCCACTTGGAATCTTGATTTGAATTTCAAAGATGGATTGTAGTACACATTCCAAGCTTTCCAAAATGTCCAAGAACTCATCAAACAACCTCATAACTTGAGAGATTCGAATTTCACAAGTTGGCAAAAATTCACTTTTTGTTCTTCATCAAGACATGTTCATAATCTTGCCAATTTGAAATCAGTTTGCTTTATGCTTGATTACAGGTCCTTGAACCATTCCATACTCAATAATTTAATGCATATTCAATGTGTTAAGGTGTTGTTCTTTGAGTGCAAGCATTGTATGCAAGATTAATCCTAAACTAGATAAAGTGAAATTTCCATTTTTGAAAAGGTTAACTTTATGTCAAGTTTGTAATCCAACAAGTACATGAAAGATCTGCTTGGCACAAGATTATGTGCATAACACACTGATCAAGAGATGTTTATGCAGCACATTAGGAGGCCCCCTACTAACCTAAAACCACCAACTTGCTTTTGTTGCTTAAGATAGAAGAAAAGTCCATAACTTATGCCATCTCTCATCTCAGCTTAGGAACACAACACAAAAGCTATCAAACACATTCCATAGACAAAAATCCAAGCTAACACACGAGCCCTTGCCATCTGAAACACTCCCATTGCTCTAATCACCTCAAAACTGTACAAACAGGGGAGCCCCTGCAGTTTGAGTGCAAACTCCCAATCCCTTCGAGCATTTTGATCCAAACCTTTTCCTCTACCTTCCCTACAACATATGCAAGCTAACCATGTCCTAAAATCAGACCTGTAACACCTCCAAGCCACTTCACCATTTTTAATTTTCTGTTTCGCAGTTGGAGTTCATTAGCTCGATTCAGGGAGTTTCAAGACAAAGTAGGAATTGGAAAAGCATCCTTACACTTCAAGGAAGCTGTACAAGTCATCATTTCACTCTGAAACATCCTCCATTGCCAAGCTCGATTCCAACTGAACAGGTATATTCATGGAGTTCTATCTCTCTTATTAGGCATTGTTAGCTTTAGGTTTTTGAAGAAAACATGTCACAATCATAGCCCTGAACATGCTCATATGATTAGATTTCATTTATGTTTCGTGTGCTTAGAGAATTTCATGTCTGAACATTGATGAAAAGTTAGGTCAGAAATTGGGGGAGGAGAAATTCTCCCTCATCTTAGAGAGATAGGTCAAGTTATTTATATGGTTGAAACCGTCTCTTCATGCTGAACATTTCTTGTGTTATGAGTTTTTGCTGAAAAGCCAAGAATCAGGAGTTAGACATTGAGGAACAGGGGCGCGCGTTTTTCAAATGTTTGAAGCTGGAGGTTGAAGACAATGATCAGTGGGCTGGGCCTGTGTTGTTTTACTTTTCACACCACCTTTTTTGATTCACACCCCCCTGAGCCCATTTGCTCATATTTTAACATTTTTGACTTTTTCTTTTTTGATTAACTTTGTTTATTTTTCTCTCATGACATTTAAAAATTAAAAATATTTTTTCCATCATTTTTGTATTTATTTGCATATTTATTTGTTTATTTCTTTTGTTTGTATATAAAAAATATATGTGCTATTATTAGAATAAATAGAAAATAGTGTAAATACAATTTTTTTTTTTTTTTTTACATTCTGAAAATATTTCACACAAAAAATACTCTTTTTATTTATTTTATTAAAATATTAAATAAACATTTATCTTTGTGTATAATACCTATTTAAGGTTTAATATATATATATATATATATATATATATATATATATATATATATATATATATATATATATATATATATATATATATATATATATATATATATATATATATATATATATATATATATATATATATATATATATATATATATATATATATATATATATATATATATATATATATATATATATATATATATATATATATATATATATATATATATATATATATATATATATATATATATATGTTTATTAATATATTTAAGCTAAAATATAAAAAATACTTGAGTTTTCCATTTTTATTAATATTTGATACAAAAATACTTTTTTCACAATATACTTCATTTTATTTTATTTTTATAAATAATAAATAAATAGTTGTATTAAATTAGATAATAATGCATTTTCTTTAAAATTAGGGTTTTTGCCCTAAATTCAAAATACTCAAAATAATAATACATTTTATTTTCTTTTCTCTTTTACATAAATAATATTTTTCATACATATAGAAAACATTTTTTGTGCATCTTGCATCTTTATCTAATTTTTGTACATTATTTAAATTGCAAATATTCAAAATGATGTAATAATTTAGATTTAAATTCTTGTCAATATCCCCATTTGAACCTTTGTACCCCCCTTCCCATATTTGGTTTTGTAATAGCTTAGTAATTTTAACTTCGCACTTTATTGCTTTCTAATGATAACATATTAGAATTAGGGTTTGTATGCGAAAAAACGATAAAAAATAGTTTGACCTAATACAAGATAAACAAGCATGAAAATGGACACACAAATCACACTTGCACCCCCTAGGGTATTCCACTTGTTGCCTTCAAATAAATGGGCCATATTGTATGTTGAACTTCTTTGGGCAAAGCAAACAGTTTGAATGATCATAGTCCCTCGATAAAACTTTTCAAAACAAACAAAAACAAATGATCAAGTCCCTTAAAGAAAATTGCCCAAAGACATTTAACGCCGTTGCAATTATGGTCTAAACGATGACCCGCGCCTGTCCCTTTCACCTCCTAATACAAGGTTGCCCACCAAATACAATGGTGGAGCAAACTTGTTAAAAGGGTTAAAGCATAGCAATAGTCTTTTGAGAAATTTAGGAGTAGATAACCTCTTAGTTACTTGAACTAACTTGCAAAACAAAACACTTGCCTAATTTCAAAATCACACATCACTACACTTTCAAAATAACTTTCAAAAACAAATGAAAACTTTTTCAAAAGACATACATCTTTGTATACATCCCCACGTGGATCATTGCAAAGGTTGCCACCACATTGGCCTCTTTTCAAAACATTTTTCAAACCCACACACTCAAGCACCATTTAAAACAATTGAAAACAAAAGGCAAGTGATCTAAGCAAGTAACTAAGAGCCCATGGATAACCATGGATAGAAAGGGTGCTAATACCTTCCCTTTCTATAATCTACTCCCCGAACCCAAGAAACATCTCAAAAGGTTTTTGCTGTGCTTTTTTAACCTTTCCTTAGGATAAAATAAAAAGTCGGTGGCGACTCTTGCTAACCGCAACATTTGCGAATACAAACGCAAAACCTCAAGTCAGTTCTCCCACCGTATCACAGAACTGGCGACTCTGCTGGGGACAATTCTAAAAGTGGGGTTACCTTAGGGTTTAGATCACCTTTACTTTCAATTGATTGCTTTGTTTGCTTTACATTTGTGGGCTTTGAATAGGAGTTTTATAGATCCTAACCCGGATCTGGGGATACCTTCTTAGAAAGTAGCAACAAGGCTGTGAGGGAACTGTGCGGGGTATACCGACATGGTTGAAACAGTCTGCTACGTTGATGTGGCACTTTGGTGTGTACCGGTAACCCTTGAGTTCAGTCAAGGAGAGTACGGGGCCGCCACGTGGTGTCGTGAAGCATCAACTGACCTTAGGAACCTTAATTGAACCATCTTGGCCTTTTTAGGGTAGTGAGATAACTGACTTTGGTGCAGTCCGAGGTTGGTTGATACTCGATACTACACTCAATTGAGGGTTGCTTTCCTGGAATATTTCGGTTGCCAGTTCAGTGGCTAAATCGAAACGATGAACAATGAAAGCAATCCAGTGATATTGGGACCTTTAGAACCCGGTTACTTTTGATAGGACAGGTTGAGCCCACCAAACTTCAAGAGGGTAATACCCAGACCCCATGCAGGCCTAAACTCTAAGGGCTTGTGTGACTTGTGTGCCTTACCATGTTTGCCTCTGTGAATGTTTATAGTGTATTTAATCATCACATCATTACATCATACAAACATCATGAGCATTGACTAACCATTTCAAGGGTTTCGAATCTTCATATTTGTTCTTGTTTTATAGGACATGGAAACTGCTCGCAGAAAGACAATTCAGATTAGCCTTGTAAAGATCCCTCCTCAGCTTAAGGAACTTCTGTCCAGGATTCCCGAGGGCTCTTCATTCAGTGAGAGACATGGAAGACTCGTCAGCTTGGTTAACACCAACATTAAGGAGGACTTGATAAAGGTCCTGTTCCAATTCTTTGACCCTCTGCATCACTGCTTCACTTTTCCGGATTATCAGTTGGTGCCTACATTGGAAGAGTTCTCCCGACTTCTGAAGGTCCCTATCCTTGATCAACTACCCTACAACGGTACGGAAGAGGAACCCAAACTTGAAGAGATTGCTAAAGCCTTGCACCTACAGACATCTGACCTCAAGGGACACTGGGAAGTTAGAAGTGGTATCAAAGGGTTCTTAGCCAGATTTCTGTTTGAAAAGGCTCAAGAATGTTGGAACTCCCTTGACCTACGAGCTTTTGAAGAGGTTATGGCCCTCCTTGTCTATGGTTTGGTGTTATTCCCTAACCCAGATCAACTTATTGATATCAGTGCTGTCCAGATCTTTATGACCAGGAATCCTATACCTACACTGCTGGGGGACATCCTTCACTCATGTTACACTCGAACCATGAGAAGAAGGGGTGTCCTTTTGTGTTGCACTCCTCTTCTGGGAAGGTGGTTTATTTCGCACCTTCCACAATCAGTTTTGAAGAACGAGCGGGGTTTGAGATGGTCACAACGGTTAATGACTCTCACGCATGCAGATATACATTGGTGTCCTAGGTCCAGGGAAGACGTCACTATCATTGATCGTTGCGGGGAGTACCCTAATGTTCCTTTATTTGGAATCAAAGGAGGTATTACCTACAACCCATGACTGGCTTGGAGACAGTTTGGTTATGCTCGGAGGGATGGCCCTCATGACATGCTAATTCCTGGCATAGTTTTTGACTTCGATAACGATACTCAAGGACTTCGTCAGAGATTTATCAGAGCTTGGAGGATGCCAAGTAGGATAGACAGCAAGACATTGGGGCACCGGAACTCCATCCCGTTGGAACCTTATCTCAAGTGGGTACGAGCCCGCTCCCAGAAGTTAGTGATGCCTTATCCTCACATGCTACCGGTGATCAAAGAACCAGTCTTGGAAGGAGAGGTGTCCCACACCATTCAACATCCTGACATGCCCACCTCCTGGGAAGAAATGCAGAAGAGCTGGGTCCAGCTTAAGGAAGAACAGAATTCTCTTGAGACCAGTCTGCATGCTAGTGAAAAGAAGGTCCTGGAGCTCACCTGCCTGCTACACGAGGAAAGGAATCTCAACACCTACATCGCGCCAAAGAGGATGCGCAATGTCTTTTTACCTTAAGGAGTCATTTTGTAATATTTGGCCCATGGGGCATTTATGTATTAACAAATTTCTCCTTATTAATATAATGTGCGTTCCTTTTTGTCTACAACAAATTTTGAATATTCTAAATCCTTGAATGCATTGCATACATACGCCTTCCATTGCACCATATGCATAGCAGGTACCCTATTTCACAGGTTGCTTAATTTTCTTCGCTGTTTGTGTGAACAGTCATCATGAATCCAGAATCATCCAGCGAGCAAGCAATCAAGGCCCTTCAGGCCCAAAATGCACAGTTTCAAGAGATGGTCCTAAGCCTAGCCCAAGGTCAGCAAGAGTTGAAGACTCTACTCATGAAGAAGAAGAAGAAAAAGAGGACTGCATTGTTCAACACCGGACGCAGATTTGGGAACACACTCCACAATGAAGCTGATCCAACCACTTCTTCTGCTGAGAAAAACAGTCCCCAAGGGGGAGGAGCTCCTAGTCCCGCAGTCTCCGACAATGAGACGGACTATAATGACGAACAATACCCACCTGCTGCTGACAGATACAAGCAATTGGAGGACCGCTTGAGCGCCATGGAAATTCAGAACGTGCCAGGACTGGATTTCGGAGATTTGGGGTTATCTTCTGGGGTAGTCATTCCACACAAGTTTAAGGCGCCTGCCTTCGCCAAGTATGATGGGGTCTCCTGCCCAAAGCTGCATCTAAGGTCGTACGTAAGGAAAATCCAACCTTACACGGCAGATAAGAACCTCTGGATTCACTTCTTCCAAGATAGCCTCTCGGGGTCACAGCTTGAATGGTTCTACCAATTGGATGGAGCTAGCATCCGACACTGGGAGGATTTGGTAACCGCATTCTACAGACAATACCAATACAATTCTGATCTCGCTCCTACGCGTACCCAACTTCAGGGTATGTCTCTAGGAACGGGTGAAGGGTTCAAAGAGTACGCTCAAAAATGGAGAGATTTGGCTGGCAGGGTGCAGCCTCCATTAACTGATCGAGAGCTGGTTGATATGTTTCTGGGGACGTTGTCTGGTCCGTTTTTCAATCATTTAGTTGGTAACTCCTCCGCTGGATTTACAGATTTGATATTAACGGGAGAAAGAATTGAAGCTGGCATCAGGTCAGGCAAGATACAGAAGGCTGCCTCTACAGGTGCTGAGAAGAGGCCGTTTAAGAAAGAAGCAAGTGCCGTCTATGGTCCTAGAAGACAAGTCAAGCCCGAAAGTCGCCAAGCCGTCAATGCTTTGGTCATCTCCAAACCTGTTGCTGCTCCTCAGCAGTACAATCAACAAAGAAGCGAAAGGCCCAAGAGGCAGTATACCCGACTAAGTATGACCTTATCTCAAATTTTACCCCAACTGTTATCCACCAACCTGGTGACCCTCAAAGAAGCTCCTAAGGTCGTCAACACTGCGTCTCCTAAATATAACCCAAATGCCCGGTGTGCTTATCATTCTGATAGTCCCGGGCACACTACTGATGATTGCTGGGCCTTGAGAAACAAAGTGCAAGATCTGATCGACGCAAAGGAAATTCAGTTTGAAGCGCCGGAGAGACCAAATGTTGTAACTGCTCCTATGCCCCAGCATAGAGTAAATTCCATCGAAGAAGAAATGTACTCTGTTTCGGTAGATGAAGTTGTTACCCCTCTGAAGACTGTTAAGAAGAACCTACTGCGGGCCGGTTTATTTCCGGGTTGCGGTGAAGGTTGCCTATTCTGTGCTGTTTCCCTATCTGATTGTCCCTTGCTGAGGTTAAGCATCCAAGGCCTAATGGATAGCAAGGAAATTCTATTCAAAAAGACTGCTGTTCAATTGGTTCCGATGAAAGAAGTTTCCGTGATTACCATCTTCAAAAATCCAATCAAGGCTCCCCCCAAGAAGCCGGTTCAAATCATGACTATTGCACCTGTGATCATTACTGTCCCGGGGCCTCTCCCCTACATATCTGATAAAGCTGTCCCCTGGCATTATGGGGCAGACGTGTATGTAAATGGAATCAAACAAGAATTCGACGCTAGTGACAGTATCTGCGATATCACTGGTCCAGCCAAGGTCACCCGCAGTGGCAGGCTCTTCTCGCCTGACATTGCGCCGCCCGCTATTCGAAGACCCCTCCTCATAAAACCTACAAGTTTACCTGGTCCTGTTGCTGATCAAGTTGTTTCCCCTGCTGCCGAGTCATCAAATGCTCGGGGCAAAGGGATTGAAGAAGAGCCTGCCCGGATGGAGGCACCAATACCCATAAATGCTGAGGCCTCCCGACAAGAAATGGAGGAGATTCTGAAAATAATAAAGAAAAGTGATTTCAATGTTGTCGAGCAGTTGGGGCATACACCCTCCAAGATCTCCCTGCTCTCCTTATTGCTATGCTCCGAGGCCCATGCTAAGGCCTTGATCTCATTTCTCAAGACGGCCCATGTGCCGCAGGAGACGTCTGCAGTCCAGTTCACTGATTGCATAGCGAATCTAACGGCGGACAACGGCTTGGGTTTTTCAGATGCTGACCTGACCGCGAAAGGGAGAAACTACAATGATGCCCTGCATGTCTCCATCGAATGCAGGGGCACTACTCTGGCGCATGTATTGGTGGATACTGGTTTTTCCTTGAATGTTCTACCGAAAAAGGCTTTAGATCGTCTGGATTATGAAGGCCTGGAGTTGAAACCCAGCAATATCATCGTCAGGGCCTTCGATGGGTCAAAAAGGATGGTTCATGGAGAGGTTAACATCCCTATTCGTGTGGGCTCTCAAGTGTTTGACTCTACCTTTTACGTGATGGATATACGTCCATCGTACTCTTGTCTGTTGGGTCGACCTTGGATCCATAAAGCTGGGGCAGTGACCTCCACCTTGCACCAGAAGCTGAAGTATCCCGTCAGGGGGAAAATAGTCACTGTGCAAGGAGAAGAGGAGTATATGGTGAGCCATTTGAATTCCTTCAGGTACATTGAGATGGACGGAGAGTTTATTGAAACCCCATTTCAGCATTTCGAGGAAGTACATCCAATTTCAGCAGCTGCAGAGACAATGGCCGAAGAGGATGATTCCTTGAAGATGGCTTCCCTAAGGGATGCCCGGGCTGTGGTACAGAAAGGCAATTGTGCACACTGGGGTCAGCTTCCTGACTTCACTCAGAAGAACGACAAGTTTGGGCTAGGCTTTACTGCGGAGGCTCAGAAGGCGGTGCGCAAAGAGAGGATCGGAAAGGCTCCGGTGTTTATTTCCAGCTCAAGGGTGAATGCTATCGAAGAGGATATGGAGGAAGCTGAGTTTGACAGTTGGATCTACCCGACTGCCAGCGACGGACCGAGCAACTGGACGGCAAAGGATTTTACCCCTATCACATTTGTCACGCAGTAATTAATTTCTTTTGATTTCCGAATTTGTAACAAACAATATGTTAAAACTTTGTTGGCTCGGTGTCCTACCCGGGGCATCGTAGCTCCATTTGTGAGGGCTTTTTGTATGACATTTTCATATATCATCAATCAAAACATTGGACGTTTGTTGCATTTCAAATCTTGCGCTCTTTTCCTTTCTGTGTTATATATATTGCAAAACAGCTATATTTACACACACTCACTTATACAGGTTTCAATCCACTCTGGATCTCACTGGTAACAGCTCTGCTACCGCCAGTTATGACTTCGAAAATCCGATCAACTTAGCCGAAGACGAAGGTGAAGATGATTGCGAAGTACCTGGTGAACTCGCAAGACTGCTACTCCAGGAAGAGAGGGCTATTCAACCACATGAAGAGCCTGTGGAGACAATTAACTTGGGTACTGAGACAGATAGGAAAGAGGTCAAGATTGGTGCCAATCTAGAGCTCAGCGTGAAGCAACGATTGATCCAGATGCTACAAGACTTCATGGAGATTTTTGCTTGGTCCTATGAAGATATGCCTGGTTTGGATGCCGACATTGTAGTTCACCACCTGCCAACCAAGGAAGATTGCCCTCCGGTAAAGCAAAAAGTCCGACGGATGCGTCCAGAGATGTCTGAGAAGATCAAGGCCGAGGTCATGAAACAGTTTGATGCCGGGTTCCTTGTAGTGACTTCCTACCCCCAGTGGGTTGCCAATGTGGTGCCAGTACCAAAGAAGGACGGTAAAGTCAGAATGTGTGTCGACTACAGGGATTTGAACAGGGCCAGCCCCAAGGATGACTTCCCCCTACCTCACATTGATGTCCTGGTTGACAATACAGCTCAACACAAGGTGTTCTCCTTCATGGATGGTTTTTCAGGGTATAATCAGATCAAGATGGCTCTTGAAGATATGGAGAAGACTACATTTGTGACTCAGTGGGGCACCTTCTGTTATAAGGTCATGCCATTCGGATTGAAAAATGCTGGGGCAACCTATCAACGTGCCATGGTTGCTTTGTTTCATGATATGATCCATCATGAAATTGAGGTATACGTTGATGACATGATTGCAAGGTCTCAAACCGAGGAGGAGCACCTTGACCATCTGAGGAAGTTATTTGACCGACTCAAGTTGTACAAGCTGAGGTTGAATCCCAACAAATGCACCTTTGGGGTAAGATCCGGAAAGTTGCTAGGTTTCATTGTAAGTGATAAAGGTATTCAGGTGGATCCTGCCAAGGTAAAAGCCATACAAGAGATGCCGACTCCAAAGACAGAGAAAGAAGTCAGAGGCTTCCTGGGACGACTGAATTACATTGCCCGATTCATCTCACATCTGACTGCCACTTGTGAGCCAATCTTCAAATTACTGAAGAAAGATCAAGTAGTACGCTGGAATGATGAATGTCAGGCTGCCTTTGAAAAGATAAAGGAATATCTCCAAGAGCCACCCATTCTTATGCCACCGGTGGAAGGAAGACCTCTGATACTATACTTGACAGTGCTTGATAATTCAATGGGGTGTGTGCTGGGGCAGCATGACGAGTCTGGCCGAAAAGAGCACGCTATTTATTACTTAAGCAAAAAGTTTACCGACTGTGAGTCTCGTTACTCACTGCTTGAGAAAACTTGCTGCGCTCTTGTATGGGCTGCTCGCCGGCTGAGACAGTATATGCTGACTCACACTACTTTATTGATTTCAAAGATGGATCCCATCAAGTACATATTTGAAAAGCCCGCTCTGTCTGGGAGAATAGCGAGATGGCAAATGATCTTGACAGAATATGATATCCAGTATACAACTCAGAAAGCAATTAAGGGAAGTGTACTGGCAGATCATTTGGCACACCAACCTGTGGACGATTACCAATCATTGAACTTTGATTTTCCGGACGAAGACATCATAGTGGTAACTGACTGTGAAGTACCTGGACCGGATGAAGGACCTGAGGAAGGATCCCGGTGGTCTATGCATTTTGATGGAGCCTCCAATGCTTTGGGTAACGGCGTCGGCGCTGTAATCATATCTCCCAAAGGAACTCATACTCCCCTCACCGCCCGATTATGTTTCAGCTGCACCAACAATATGGCAGAATATGAGGCATGTATCATGGGTTTACAAGCCGCAATCGACTTAAGGATAAAATTCCTAAGTGTCTTCGGAGATTCCGCTCTCGTGATCAATCAGATCAAAGGCGAGTGGGATACGAAACACCCGAATCTTATTCCTTACAAGGAGTATGTGTCGACCTTGCTCCCTCACTTTGAAGAGATAACTTTTGAGCATTTCCCCAGAGAGGAGAATCAGCTAGCGGACGCACTAGCCACGATGTCTTCAATGTTCAAAGTTAAATGGGACAATGAGGCTCCCCGAATCATAATCTGGAAGTTGGATGAACCGGCATACTGCTGCGAGCTCGAGGCTGAGAAGGTGACTGAAAAACCCTGGTATCACGAGGTAAAGAGGTACTTGGAAGCTCAGGAATACCCTGAAGGTGCATCCGTCAATGATAAGAAGTTCATGAGAAGGTTTGCTGCAAAATTCTTCCTCAGCAACGGCATTCTCTACAAACGGAATCATGATTCGACTCTGCTGCGTTGTGTGGATAAGGCTGAAGCGGAGAAAATCATGATGGAACTGCATGAAGGTACATTTGGAACACATTCCAGTGGACACACCATGGCTAAGAAAATCCTTCGGGCAGGATATTTCTGGTCCACAATGGAAGCCGATTGTTACCAACACTCCCGAACTTGTCATAAATGCCAGATCTATGCTGACAAGGTGCATATCCCTCCGGTTCCTTTGAATGTCCTGACGGCACCTTGGCCTTTCGCAATGTGGGGCATCGATATGATTGGTGAGATCCGACCAACGGCATCCAATGGGCATCACTTCATCTTGGTGGCGATCGATTACTTCACGAAATGGGTTGAGGCAGCTTCCTATGCCACAGTAACCAAGAGCGTCGTGGCACGTTTCATCCGGCATAATCTGATCTGTCGGTACGGCGTCCCAGAAAGAATCATTACGGACAATGGTACCAATCTCAATAACAAAATGATCACTGAACTCTGAACAATTCAAGATACAGCACCACAATTCTTCTCCCTACCGGCCGAAGATGAATGGGGCTGTAGAGGCAGCCAATAAGAATATCAAGAAAATTGTGCAGAAGATGACAGTGACCTATAAAGATTGGCACGAGATGTTACCGTTCGCTCTTCATGGGTACCGCACCTCAGCAAGGACATCAACCGGGGCAACTCCTTTCTCCTTGGTCTATGGCATGGAGGCAGTCTTGCCAATTGAAATCCAGATACCCTCTCTCCGGATAATGAAGGATGCAGACTTGAACGAAGATGATTGGATCCAGACTCGACTTGATCAATTAAATCTGATTGACGAAAAGAGGCTCACTGCTATCTGTCATGGTCAAACGTATCAGAAACGGATGATCAGGGCATTTAACAAGAAAGTCAGACCGCAAGAGTATCAAGTTAGGGACCTGGTAATCAAACGCATCATCCTTCCTCAAAGTGATCCCAGGGGCAAATGGACCCCTACATATGAAGGGCCATTTGTGGTTAAACGTGTGTTCTCAGGAGGAGCCATGATCCTAACCACCATGGATGGTGACGACCTTCCTCACCCCGCCAATGCAGACATAGTGAAAAAATACTACGCATAAATAAAAGACCCGCTAGGTTGACATGCCTAGGCAAAAATAAGGGCTTCCCGGCGAACCAAAAGGGTTCGGGCAAAAATAAGGGATGAAATGAATAAAAAATCTGTACACCCGGCAAGTCGAAAACCTGAAAGGGCGGCTTGGGCAAAAATGGGTATCCCGGTGGACTGAAAACCCGAAAGGGCGGTCCAGGCAAAAGTTAGGGATAAAAGCGTAACACTATGTCTCATTGGATCACTTTGCATCCGGAATTCGGCATCAACTATCTGGCTCCAGATTTCGGCATTGACCAATCAACTTCATCTTCAAATTAGGCAGCAAAGTGATGAGACGTTCGAAGACATAAAGGCGATAGCAGAGTTGGAACCCAGTGGGATTGTTCACATAGCTGTTTTGTTTCCTTTTTCAAAATTGTAAACTCTATACTATTTGGCGATGTCCTCTTACTAGGATGTCAGCCTCTTGTACAAAAACGCCTATTCACGGGCAAAGTTTAAATCAATACAAATTCACTTGTCCATACAAATTACCCTTGTTTTCCTTTTTTTGTTTTTGTCTTGCGAAGAACGTCCAATGTTCATTTTTGATATATGCATTTGACATTAAACTGCTGATTCATAAATGTTTGCATATGAAACAAGAGATTAATTGCAGGTGACATCAAAGACAGGGGCAATGTGGAGTTGTCTAATGCAGTCTGTTTGTTTTGTCCGCCAAGGCACCAAGGTAGGATCAACTGGAGAATGTGGCCAAATCATCACAATTCCCCGGCAGGTCTTAAAGCTCATTCCCAGTAGATTCTACAAGCTTATCCCCTGCGAAGAACGGACATCTCGCCCGAGTTTTATTTAGAGTTATTTCCTCACAAGGACTTATAACTGGGTTATCCTCAGCTAAAAGCCACAGAAGACCGCTCTCGGCAAAGTTCCTTCAAATCCCCAGCGAAGTCTATCTTTGGTATTCCCAAGCAGAGTTTATCTTTGGAGTTCCTCAGCGGAGTTTATCATCATTATCCTCAGCGGAATCCATCGTTAAAGTCCTCAGTAGGCCTCTCATCAAAACTTCGGCCAAGTATCTCTTCCACAGAGCAGCTTCCCGGCCGTTCGTCAAGGATTTATTTTCCTAAGATGAAATTACACTCATAAACATTTCACATTTTCATACATCTTGCTTACATACATGATGAAACGCATACAACATCTCATGTTGAACATCATGATATCATGCATATCATACATCATGACATTGCATACAACTTACGTTTTTGCCTTTTCAGGAAAAAGACAATCTCAAAAACGACTACCTTCAACTGTCACAGTTCCAGATTCGATACTTGTATCTAGCCAGGGCGCATCTGAGAGTGATCAGTTTCTAGACTCGACTCCTGTATCTAGCCAGGGCACGTCTGAAGAGTTCGAAGATTCGATTCCTGTATCCAGCCAGGGCACATCTATCAACTACAACAGCTCCAGATTCGATTCCTGTATCCAGCCAGGGCATATCTGTTGACCACGTTTCCAGACTCGACTCCTGTATCTAAGCCAGGGCACGTCTGAAGAGTTCGAAGATTCGATTCCTGTATCCAGCCAGGGCACATCTATTAAACGACTATTTCCAGATTCGACTCCTGTATCCAGCCAGGGCATATCTGTGAGCAACCGATTGTAGACTCAATACCTGTATCCAGCCAGGGCATATCTGCATCAGGAGGCTGAGGATCAAACACCTGTAACAAGCCAGGAAAACATCCGTCTTTCTCAAATACACAAGTTTCTCGCAAAGGAATCTCTTATGCGACCGACACTTCCAAATGGCATCTATAAGCCCATTCCCGACAAGGTTCCGTCACTTCTCCAGATGGCATCTAAAAGCCCATCTCCCTATCCACCATCTCTCCAAATGGCATCTATAAGCCCATTCCCGACACCACATTGTTGAGACTCCAGCATGCGAGTGCAAATTTCTGGGCACTCTAGTGTCCAATCTCCTTTTACCCTCGAGTCACGAAAGGCAAACTTGCCAATCTAACTCTTCAGGTCCAAGAAGATTGAACAGGGGCAACTGTTGTACCCCAAAATTTGCCCTCCCATTTCCCCAACATTTTCTCATCACAAGATCTTTGAAGATCAAGATACAGTTAGGGTTTCCCCTGCTCAAGACCTCTCCTTGCACTGTGGACTCAAATTAGGGTTTGTGTTTGCCTAAGGATGTTTTGACCTAAAATGCCTAAGATGACTTTCATGCTTCATGTTGGACTCCCAAGTTTACCCATGCCAAGTTTCAAGTCTTGATTCCAAGTTTTGCCCAGTCAATTGGACAGTTGACCTAGAAATCAGCTGTATTGGGGAAAAAGTCAACTGTGGCCAATTGACAGTCAAACCTCATGAAATTTGATCCACATCAACATTATGAACTCATATGAACCATTTGATCAAGTTTTAATCACAATTCCACAAGAAATTTGATCAGATCACCAGAAGGGTAAAATGGTCATTTTTAGGGTTTTGACTGCACAAAGGCAATTTTTGACTGTTTGACCTAGCCAATGGCAAATCAAGCTCACATATTGACTCAAGGACCCCATGAAATTATCTTGACACATTCATCAAGCTCAAAAGGTCCCAAGTACACAAGATTGATAGTTGAATTTCCCAGTCAATTGATCAATTTTGACTGTATACTGAAAAGTCAAACTTTGACTTTTTGGTCAAAATCAAGAGTCAAGATTCATTTTTCATCAAAACATACCAAATCATGAAACTTGCTCACCAAGAAATCACAAAATGCAAATTAGGGTTTGAAAATGGAATTTTTCATAACTTAGAATTTTTCTAAGTTATGAAAAACCCTAATTTTTTCCCAACTTTGCCCCATCTTTTCACCATGATCCATTTGGATTCAAACAAAAGTCAAAACATGAAAGTTGTAGCTTGTTGCATAATCTACAACTTTGATTCACAAAGTTTTCTCATTTGAAGCTTGTATCTCAAGTTATAATTTTTTGAATAAGGGCACTAAACCATCTTTTAACTTAGTGAAATTTGACCTATTTTGACAAGGTTTTCTACCCTACTTCAAGGCCATATTTCATACCCTTCCACTTGAAATCTTGATTTGAATTTCAAAGATGGATTGTAGTACACATTCCAAGCTTTCCAAAATGTCCAAGAACTCATCAAACAACCTCATAACTTGAGATATTCGAATTTCACAAGTTGGCAAAAATTCACTTTTTGTTCTTCATCAAGACATGTTCATAATCTTGCCAATTTGAAATCAGTTTGCTTTATGCTTGATTACAGGTCCTTGAACCATTCCATACTCAATAATTTAATGCATATTCAATGTGTTAAGGTGTTGTTCTTTGAGTGCAAGCATTGTATGCAAGATTAATCCTAAACTAGATAAAGTGAAATTTCCATTTTTGAAAAGGTTAACTTTATGTCAAGTTTGTAATCCAACAAGTACATGAAAGATCTGCTTGGCACAAGATTATGTGCATAACACACTGATCAAGAGATGTTTATGCAGCACATTAGGAGGCCCCCTACTAACCTAAAACCATCAACTTGCTTTTGTTGCTTAAGATAGAAGAAAAGTCCATAACTTATGCCATCTCTCATCTCAGCTTAGGAACACAACACAAAAGCTATCAAACACATTCCATAGACAAAAATCCAAGCTAACACACGAGCGCTTGCCATCTGAAACACTCCCATTTCTCTAATCACCTCAAAACTGTACAAACAGGGGAGCCCCTGCAGTTTGAGTGCAAACTCCCAATCCCTCCGAGCATTTTGATCCAAACCTTTTCCTCTACCTTCCCTACAACATATGCAAGCTAACCATGTCCTAAAATCAGACCTGTAACACCTCCAAGCCACTTCACCATTTTTAATTTTCTGTTTCGCAGTTGGAGTTCATTAGCTCGATTCAGGGAGTTTCAAGACAAAGTAGGAATTGGAAAAGCATCCTTACACTTCAAGGAAGCTGTACAAGTCATCATTTCACTCTGAAACATCCTCCATTGCCAAGCTCGATTCCAACTGAACAGGTATATTCATGGAGTTCTATCTCTCTTATTAGGCATTGTTAGCTTTAGGTTTTTGAAGAAAACATGTCACAATCATAGCCCTGAACATGCTCATATGATTAGATTTCATTTATGTTTCGTGTGCTTAGAGAATTTCATGTCTGAACATTGATGAAAAGTTAGGTCAGAAATTGGGGGAGGAGAAATTCTCCCTCATCTTAGAGAGATAGGTCAAGTTATTTATATGGTTGAAACCGTCTCTTCATGCTGAACATTTCTTGTGTTATGAGTTTTTGCTGAAAAGCCAAGAATCAGGAGTTAGACATTGAGGAACAGGGGCGCGCGTTTTTCAAATGTTTGAAGCTGGAGGTTGAAGACAATGATCAGTGGGCTGGGCCTGTGTTGTTTTACTTTTCACACCACCTTTTTTGATTCACACCCCCCTGAGCCCATTTGCTCATATTTTAACATTTTTGACTTTTTCTTTTTTGATTAACTTTGTTTATTTTTCTCTCATGACATTTAAAAATTAAAAATATTTTTTCCATCATTTTTGTATTTATTTGCATATTTATTTGTTTATTTCTTTTGTTTGTATATAAAAAATATATGTGCTATTATTAGAATAAATAGAAAATAGTGTAAATACAATTTTTTTTTTTTTTTACATTCTGAAAATATTTCACACAAAAAATACTCTTTTTATTTATTTTATTAAAATATTAAATAAACATTTATCTTTGTGTATAATACCTATTTAAGGTTTAATATATATATATATATATATATATATATATATATATATATATATATATATATATATATATATATATATATATATATATATATATATATATATATATATATATATATATATATATATATATATATATATATATATATATATATATATATATATATATATATATATATATATATATATATATATATATATATATATATATATATATATATATATATATATATATATATATATATATATATATATATATATATATATATATATATATATATATATATATATATATATATATATATATATATGTTTATTAATATATTTAAGCTAAAATATAAAAAATACTTGAGTTTTCCATTTTTATTAATATTTGATACAAAAATACTTTTTTCACAATATACTTCATTTTATTTTATTTTTATAAATAATAAATAAATAGTTGTATTAAATTAGATAATAATGCATTTTCTTTAAAATTAGGGTTTTTGCCCTAAATTCAAAATACTCAAAATAATAATACATTTTATTTTCTTTTCTCTTTTACATAAATAATATTTTTCATACATATACAAAACATTTTTTGTGCATCTTGCATCTTTATCTAATTTTTGTACATTATTTAAATTGCAAATATCCAAAATGATGTAATAATTTAGATTTAAATTCTTGTCAATATCCCCATTTGAACCTTTGTACCCCCCTTCCCATCTTTGGTTTTGTAATAGCTTAGTAATTTTAACTTCGCACTTTATTGCTTTCTAATGATAACATATTAGAATTAGGGTTTGTATGCGAAAAAACGATAAAAAATAGTTTGACCTAATACAAGATAAACAAGCATGAAAATGGACACACAAATCACACTTGCACCCCCTAGGGTATTCCACTTGTTGCCTTCAAATAAATGGGCCATATTGTATGTTGAACTTCTTTGGGCAAAGCAAACAGTTTGAATGATCATAGTCCCTCGATAAAACTTTTCAAAACAAACAAAAACAAATGATCAAGTCCCTTAAAGAAAATTGCCCAAAGACATTTAACGCCGTTGCAATTATGGTCTAAACGATGACCCGCGCCTGTCCCTTTCACCTCCTAATACAAGGTTGCCCACCAAATACAATGGTGGAGCAAACTTGTTAAAAGGGTTAAAGCATAGCAATAGTCTTTTGAGAAATTTAGGAGTAGATAACCTCTTAGTTACTTGAACTAACTTGCAAAACAAAACACTTGCCTAATTTCAAAATCACACATCACTACACTTTCAAAATAACTTTCAAAAACAAATGAAAACTTTTTCAAAAGACATACATCTTTGTATACATCCCCACGTGGATCATTGCAAAGGTTGCCACCACATTGGCCTCTTTTCAAAACATTTTTCAAACCCACACACTCAAGCACCATTTAAAACAATTGAAAACAAAAGGCAAGTGATCTAAGCAAGTAACTAAGAGCCCATGGATAACCATGGATAAAAAGGGTGCTAATACCTTCCCTTTCTATAATCTACTCCCCGAACCCAAGAAACATCTCAAAAGGTTTTTGCTGTGCTTTTTTAACCTTTCCTTAGGATAAAATAAAAAGTCGGTGGCGACTCTTGCTAACCGCAACATTTGCGAATACAAACGCAAAACCTCAAGTCAGTTCTCCCACCGTATCACAGGTACCTATTCTTGATCAGTTACCTTTCAATGGTATGGAAGAACATCCAAAGCCTGAAGAGATTGCTAGAGCTCTGTCTTTACAACGATCTGACATAGTGACAAATTGGGAGACTAGAGGGAGTGTCCAAGGAATTCCGGTTAAGTTTCTATTCGAGAAGGCTTACCATTTTTGGGATACCCTAGATTTATAAGCTCTTGAAGAGGTGCTGGCACTTCTCGTTTAAGGGACGGTACTTTTCCCTAATGCAGATCAACTCGTAAATGTGAACACTATTAAGGTTTTTCTGTCTCATAATCCAGTGCCTAACTCGTAAATGTGAACACTATTAAAGTTTTTCTGTCTCATAATCCAGTGCCTACATTACTTAGGGATATTCTACACTCTCTGCACGCTCGCACTCTAAAGAGAAGGGGGACCCTCCTGTGTTGCACTCCTCTATTGGCTAGGTGGTTTATTTCTCACCTACCCAGGTCTGTTTTGAAGAATGAACAAGGTTTGAAATAGTCTCGTAGGCTGATGTCCCTTAAGCATTCAAACATTCATTGGTGTTCACAGTTCTCGGAAGATGTTACCATCATCGATCAATGTGATGAATTCCCTAATGTCCCTCTCTTAGGCATTATGGGAGGAATCACTTACAACCATTGTTTGGCCTTGCGTCAGTTTGGTTATGTGAGAAGAGATGGTCCTCATGATATGCTTATCCAAGGAATCGCCTTCAACTATGAGAATGATGTTCAGGGATACCATAGAAGGTTCATAAAAGCTTGGGGCATGGTGCATAAAATTGATAGCAAGACGCCAGGGCACAAGAATTCCATTCCTCTTGAGCCTTATCTCTGGTGGATACGAGCTCGCGCCCAAAGCCTTATGATGCCTTACCCAACTGTCCTACCATAACTGTGGAGCCAGCTATTGAAGGAGATACTACTTCCCTTGGTCATCATCCTGACATGCCAACTAATCATGAAGAATTACAGAAATCCTGGGTTCAACTCAAAGAGGAGCGAGACACGTTTGAAGCTCAATTCTATGCCAGCGAGAAGAAGGTCCTGGAGCTCACTAGGCTACTTCATGAAGAAAGGAACATAAACGCCTACATTGAACCAAAAAGGATGCACTCCTGGGAGACCTAGTTTTTTTTTTTGCTTTAAGTTTTGTTTTGTTTAATTGTAAGCCTAAAAGGAATTCTTTGTAACAATTATAACTTATTAATGCAATTAACGTGTGTTTCTTTTGGTTAAAAAAATATGAGCCTTTAAGAATCCTTGAAATCATTGCATACGCATCCCATTCATAGCATCGCATAAACAGGTACCATTACAGGTTTCTCATCTTCTTCGCTGTTTATTTCAGCAGAAATGTCTTCCGAACAAAGCATCATGGATCTTCAGGCACAAAACGCCCAATTCCAACAGATGTTCATAAATCTGGCGAAAGGGTGGGAGGATCTGAAAGCCCTCATCCTGAAGGAGAAAAAGAAAAAGAAGAAGGTCGCTGGTATTATGAATATGGGCAGAAGGTTCAGGGGGCCGTTAAAGCAACAAGCCGATCTGAACTCTACATCCAAGGAAGGGGAGAATCAAGAAGGAGAGACAAGGGAAAAGGACGCCAGTCCTGAAGTTTATGACAATGATACAGACTACAATGATGAGCAGTATCCTCCTATTGAGGATATATACAAGTAGTTGGAAGATCGTCTGAGTGCTATGAAAATCCAGAGGATACCTGGGTTGAATTTCGAAGAATTGGGATTGGTATCGGGAGTGATCATCCCGCAGAAGTTCAAGGCTCCAATTTTTGCAAAGTACGATGGGGTGTCTTTTCCAAAGCTCCATCTCCGTTCCTACGTCAGAAAGATCCAGCCCCACACCGCTGATAGAAATTTGTGGTTTCGCTTCTTTCAAGACAGTCTGTCAGGGACTCAGCTAGAATGGTTCTACCAGCTGGAGGGAGCCAATGTCCAAAACTGGGAAGATCTGGATGCGGCTTTTTATAAGCAATATCAATACAACGCCGACCTTGCTCCTACTCGTACTCAACTTTAAAGTATGTCCATGGGTGCAAGTGAAGGCTTTAAGGACTATGCACCAAAGTGAAGATACTTGGATGGAAGAGTCTAACCCCCATTGTCTGATAGGGAGTTGGTCGATATGTTTCTGGGGACGCTATCTAGTCCATTCTTTAATCATTTGATCGGAAGCTCGTCAGCTGGTTTCACCGAGCTGATTCTAACTGGAGAGAGAGTAGAAGCTGGGATTCAGAGTGGTAAGATACAGAAGGATGCCTCTTCGAGTTCGGTAAAGAATCCTTTTACTGGTAAGAAGGAAGCCAGTGCCATCTATAGCCCGAGAGGCCAAAGCAGAGCTGAACATCATCAGATAGTAAGTGCTGTAATGATACCTAGGCCTGCAGTTGCTCTACAATGCAAAAATCAACAAAGGGCGGAAAGACCACAACGACAGTTTACCCGGATCAACATGACGTTGGCTGAAGTTCTACCCCATCTTCTGAGATCCAACTTGGCAACCTTGAAAGAGACTCCCAAGAATCCAAATACCAAGTCTCCTCGGTATAATCCAAATGCTCGGTGTGCCTATCATTCTGAGAGTCCTGGCCATGATACCAATGACTACTGGGCTCTGAGAAATAAAGTACATGATCTGATCGAGGCTAAGGAGATTGAGTTTGATGCTCCGGAAAAGCCCAATGTCATAACTGCTCCCATGCCTAAGCACAGTCCTGGAGTTAATGCTATTGATACCGATCTGTTTGTGACCTTAGTTGATGAAGTTTCTGCTCCTCTTATGACGATTAAGAAGAACTTGTTGTTGGCCGGTTTATTTCCGGGCTGTGGTGAAGGTTGCCATATATGTTCATCTCTTCCTTCTGGTTGCCATTTGCTGAAGTCAGGTATTCAGCGCCTGATAGACAACAAAAAAATCTTGTTCGAGAAAACTTTGATTCTCGTTGTTCCATTTGAGGATGTTGCTATTATAACCATTTCCGCAAATCCTTCTAAGGTCTCCTCGAGAAGACCTGTTAGGATTACATCTTCTCCAAGAGTCGCTCCGCTAATAATCACCTTTCCTGGTCCTGTCCCATATGTCTCGGACAAAGCTATCCCCTGGCATTATGGTGCCGATGTGTACTATCATGACATCAAACAAGATCTGAAGAATGAAGAGACTGATCTTGATATCAGTAACATTGTCGGGACCAACAAGGTTACCAGAAGTGGAAGGGTTTTCTCTCCCAAGATTTCCCCAAAGACTGTCAATAGACCTATTGTTATTCCGTCTGCTACTCCTGCTGGTACATCAACTACTCCTCCTGTGCTTACTCCAATTATCACTCCCTCCGTCGAGTCATCTGGGACCCGAGGAAAAGAACTTATAGGTGAGTCTGCCCGGACAGAGGCACCTGGAAAAATTATCGTAGAAGCCTCTAAGCAAGAAATAAAGGAAATACTGAAAATAATCAAAAAAAGCGACTACAATGTGGTCGAGCAGCTGGGGAAGACCTCTTAAAAGATATCCATGTTATCCCTACTGTTGTGCTCTGAGGCCCATGCTAAGGCTTTGATTGAATTCCTCAAGACTACGTATGTGCCGCAAGAAACCTCCACCGATCAATTCAGAGACTGTGTGGCCAGCCTGACTGCTGACAATGGGCTGGGTTTTTCAGATGCAGACTTGACACCGAAAGGGAGGAAGCATAATGATGCTCTGCATGTCTCGATCGAATGCAGGGGCACCACTATGGCTCATGTGATGGTAGATACAGGGTCTTCGCTGAATGTTCTGCCTAAGAAGGCGCTGGATCGGTTGGATTGTGAGGGATTGACCTTAAAGCCTAGTAATATTGTGGTAATGGATTTTAATGGGTCGAAGAGAATGGTGCATGGGGAAGTGGATATCCCCGTCAAAGTAGGTTCCCAGACTTTTGAGTCCACTTTCTATGTAATGGACATCCGACCGTCATACTCTTGTTGGTTGGGTCGTCCTTGGATCCATGAAGCTGGGGCAGTTACTTCTACACTGCACCAAATGCTGAAGTATCCAGTAAAAGGGAAGATTGTCACTGTGCGTGGTGAGGAGGAGTATATGGTGAGCCACCTCAATTCCTTCAGGTACATAGAGATAGACGAGGAATTCATAGAGACTCCTTGCCAGAATTTTGAAGAGGTTCCCCAGATCTTGGCATCGACTGAAACTACTACCAACAAACCTCCTCTGAAGATGGCTTCCCTCAAACACGCCAGAGAAGTGGTTGAAGAAGGTGGGTATACCAATTGGGGACGACTCCCTGATTTTACTCACAAAACTGACAAGTTTGGTTTGGGCTTTACTTCAGGAGCTCAAAGAGCTGTTCGACGCGCTCGAGCTGGAGGAACTCCCCTATGCATCAACAATCGGGGAATTAATTCCATTAGAGATAGTGAGGAAGACTCTGACATTGACAGCTGGATCTACCCAACTAGCAACGGTGGACCGAGTAACTGGACGACTAGGGATTTTATACCATTTTATTTTATTTCGCAGTAATTGTCTTACTTGTTTTGAGATTTGTAATAAACAATTTTAAACTCTACAGCCTTGTGCCTTGCCCGAGGCACATTGGCTTTGTTTGTGAGGGATACTATTTGTCATTTCATATATCATCAATAAAATGTTGGACGTTCCTTGCATACAAATTTTGCGCTCTCTGTTTTTCTTTTTCTGTTTTCACTTTATCAAAATAGCTATGCTCTTACACACACTCACGTATCATACTGCAGATCCATATCCACTCTGGATCCCATTGATAACAGCTCTGCTACTGCCAATTATGACTTTGAAAATCCGATCAACCACGCCGAAGACGAAGTTGATGATAATTGTGAGGTGCCTGGAGAACTTGCTAGACTGTTACAACATGAAGAAAGGGCTATACAGCCTCATGTAGAGCCAGTTGAGACAATAAACCTGGGCACAGAGATAGACAGAAAAGAAGTCAAGATCGGCGTGAATCTGGAAGTTAAGATCAAACAGTGGTTGATACAAATGTTGCACAACTACATTGAGATATTCGCTCGGTCATATGAAGACATGCCAGGTTTAGACACTGATATTGTGGTTCATCGTCTGCCGACCAAAGAAGATTGCCCTCCAATTAAATAGAAGGTCCGTCGTATGCATCATGAAATGTCAGAGAAGATCAAGGAAGAGGTCATGAAGCAGTTCAATGCATGGTTCTTAGTTGTCACTTCCTATCCACAGTGGGTTGCTAACGTCGTTCCGGTACCTAAGAAGGATGCTAAGGTACAGATGTGTGTGGATTACAGAGATATGAACAAGGCAAGCCCCAAGGACGAATTCCCACTTTCTCATATTGATGTTCGGGTTGACAATATCGTGCAACACAAAATATTCTCCTTCATGGGTGGTTTCTATGGATACAACCAGATCAAGATGGCTCTTGAAGACATGGAGAAGACAACCTTCGTCACACAGTGGGGCACCTTCGGTTACAAAGTGATGCCTTTTGGGTTGAAGAATGCTGGGGAAACTTATCAGCGTGCCATGGTCGCTTTGTTCCACGATATGATTCACCACGAGATCGATGTTTATTTTGATGACATGATAGCCAAGTCTCCAACTGAGAAAGAGCACCTTGGTCATGTACAAACGTTGTTTGACAACTTGAAGATATACAAGCTGAGGTTGAATCCGAACAAGTGCACCTTCGGGGTAAGGTCTGTTAAACTTCTGGGTTTCATTGTCAGCAACAAAGGCATCCAAGTAGACCCTACGAAGGTAAAGGCCATACAAGAAATTCCAGCTCCCCATACAGAGAAGGAAGTTAGAGGTTTTTTGGGACGCTTGAATTATATCTCCAGGTTCACTTCACATCTAACTGCTACTTGTAAGCCCATCTTCAAGCTTCTGAAGAAAGATCAAGTGGTAAAGTGGAATGACGAATGCCAGACGGCTTTCGAAAGAATCAAGGAATACATTCAAGAACCGCCAATTCCGATGCCTCCGGTTGAAGGAAGACCTTTGATATTGTACTTAACAGTGCTAGAAAATTCAATGGGGTGTGTGCTGGGGAAGCATGACGAGTCTGGTCGAAAAGAGCACGCAATATACTACCTTAGCAAAAAGTTTACCGACTGTGAGACACGATACTCACTGCTCGAGAAAACTTGCTGCGCTTTGGCATGGGCTGCTCACCGACTAAGACAGTATATGTTGACCCACACTACTTTGTTGATATCTAAGATGGATCCAATCAAATACATCTTCGAGAAACCCGCTCTCTCCGGAAGAATAGCAAGATGGAAGATGATCTTAACTGAGTACGACATACAATATACAACCCAGAAAGCAATCAAGGGGAGTGTATTGGCTGATCATTTGGCTCATCAGGCCGTGGATGACTACCAGTCCATGAATTTTGAGTTCCCGGATGAGAATATTATGCCGGTGATTGATTGCGAAAAACCTGGACCGGATGAAGGACCCGAAGAGGGATCTCGATGGACTATGGTTTTTGACGGAGCTTCAAATGCACTTGGTAATGGCATCGGTGCTATACTCATATCTCTTGAGGGATGTCATACTCCTTTCACTTCCCGATTATGTTTCAACTGCACTAACAACATGGCGGAGTATGAAGCTTGTATCATGGGTCTCAAGGCCGCTATTGACCTCAGGATCAAGTTCCTGGATGTTTTCAGGGATTCAACCTTGGTAATAAGTCAAATTAAAGGCGAATGGGATACGAAGCATCCGAATCTCATCCCATACAAAGAGTACGTGTTGACATTGCTCCCACACTTTGAGGAGGTAACTTTTGAACATTTCCCGCGAGAGGAGAATCAGTTAGCGGACGCACTAGCTACCATGTCTTCTATGTTCAAAGTCAGGTGGGACAATGAAGCTCCCCAAATCACCATTGAGAGGTTGGATGAACCAACACACTGCTGTGAAATTGATATCGAAGAGGTGGCAGACAAACTCTGGTTTCACGAAGTCAAAAGGTATCTCGAGGCTCAAGAGTATCCCGAAGGGGTGTGTGTCAATGATAATAAGTTTCTGAGAAGGTTCGCTGCGAAGTTCTTCCTCAGCAATGGAATCCTCTACAAGCGCAATCATGACTTTACATTCCTATGGTGTGTAGACAAGAGCGAAGCAGAGAGGATCATGACAGATCTACATGAAAGTACCTTCAGAATCCATTCTAGTGGACACACAATGGCTAAGAAGACACTACGGGCAAGATATTACTGGTCCACTATGGAAGCCGATTGTTATCAGCACTCTCAAACTTGTCATAAGTGTCAAATCTATGCTGATAAGGTGCACGTGCCTTCGGTTCCCTTAAACGTCTTGACAACTCTGTGGCCCTTTGCAATGTAGGGCATCGACATGATCTGAGAAATCAGGCCCACTGCTTCCAATGGACATTGCTTCATTCTAGTGGCCATTGATTACTTCACGAAGTGGGTTGAGGCGGCCTCTTTTGCTACTGTGACCAAGAACATTGTGGCGCAGTTTATCCGACATAATCTAATCTGTCGGTATGGTGTGCCAGAGAGAATTATTACTGACAATGGTATGAATCTCAATAACACAATCATCATCGAGCTCTATAAACAATTCAAGATATAACATCATAACTCTTCTCCCTACCAGCCGAAGATGAATGCCGTTGTTGAAGCGGCTAACAAGAACATCAAGAAAATTGTACAGAAGATGATGGTGACATACAAAGACTAGCATGAAATGTTACCATTTGCTCTTCATGGATACCGTACCTCAGCGCAGACATCGACTGGGGCAACACCCTACTCTCTGGTATGTGGCATGGAGGCAGTCCTACCCATCGAAGTCTAGATACCTTCTCTCAGGATTATGAAGGATGCAGGTTTGAACAAAGACGAATGGATCCAAAATCGACTTGATCAACTAAATCTAATTGACGAGAAGAGGCTTACCGCTATCTGTCATGGTCAGACGTATCAAAAGCGAATGATTAAAGCTTTTAACAAGAAAGTCAGGCGTCAAGAATATCAAGTCGGGGATCTAGTGATCAAGCGCATCATACTTCCGCAAGGTGATCCCAGGGGCAAATGGACCCCTACATACGAAGGCCCATTTATGGTTAAGAACATTTTCTCGGGTGGAGCTATGATTCTAACCACCACGGACGGTGACGACCTTCCTCACCCTGTCAATAAAGACATAGTGAAAAGATACTACGCATGATAAAAGACCCGCTAGGTTGACTGGCCTAGGAAAAAATAAGGGCTTCCCGGCGAACCAAAAGGGTTCAGGTAAAAATAAGGGATGAAAATGAAAAAATATGTACACCCGGCAAGCCGAAAACTTGAAAGGGCTGCTTGGGCAAAAAAGGATATCCCGGTAGACTGAAAACCCGAAAGGGAAGTCTAGGAAAAAGTTAGGGGTGTAAAGCGTATCATTATGTCCCATTGGATCATCTTGCGACCAGACTTCAATATCAATTATCAAGCTCAGACGGCACCAATCAATCTAATCAACTTTCGGCCAAGTAGCAAAGTGATGAGACGCTCGAAGACATGAGGGTAATATCAGAGTTAGAACTCAATGGGATTGTTTCACATAGCTATTTTCTTTTACACAAAATTGTATAGTTTTTATTTTTACGACGGTGTTCTCTTACTAGAGTGTTAGCCTCCTTGTACGAAAACGCCTATTATAGGCCAACTTCAAAAATCAATACAAAATCATTTTCACAAGAAACTTTGAGTTTTTTTTCATTTTTTCTGTTTTATTTTGCGAGAACGTCCAATGATTTATTCTTGACATATGCATTTGAATATGATTGCTGCTCATAAATATTTACATAAGAAACAAAAAGACAATTACTCGTAATTCCAGAAATAGGGGTAAAAAACAAGAAGTGTCAAACCTGACAGTTACTCTGCCCAGCAGGTACCGGGATATAGACAGCTTTGGAGCATAATCATCAGTATGTACACTCCCCACATAGTAAAAATATTCAAAAGCATTAATTTCGGATTTCCCAAAACAGGAAGTAGTTTCCCCAGCCAGTGCCATTCAGAAACCTGACAGCTGTATTCCCCAGCTGAATTTCATAATCGCGAGCGGGTCAATAAATTTCATCTTCCAAGTAGAGTTTATTTCTATGGATACAAAATCTCAATCCCCGACAGAGTTTATCCCTTTGGCTATGGAATTTCATCCTCCAACAAGTTATTTCCCTGCAGAATTATTCTCAAACAGAATCTCTTCCTGACAGAATATTCGTGAATAACAAAGAGTCAATCTCCAGCATAGTCATTTCCGTTCACCATCCCCGGTGGAAGTAGAATAACCACAATTATCTACAACATTCAGGAATGCTATATTCTCCAGCAGTAGTCATGAATTTATTTTCCGAGACTCGGACATATCCCCAATAGCATTTCATGTACATACATCATGACACGCGTATACATATCACATACAACATAATCTCATTTATTTTAAGAACATCATCCCACCATGCATTTCCTGCATCGCATATAATTAACCCTGTTATCTTTTCAAGAAAGACGATTATCTTCAACAATCCCAACAGTTATACAGGTCACATAAGCAGATGACTAATGGAAACTCAGTTCCCGAAACCAAACGGGTCAACTAATCTACACTATCACTTCAAAGTAATCCTACTATCCAGGTTCCTTCTCATAAGCCCTACTATCTAGCCTTTCATCCTGAAGTAACCCTACTATTCAGGTTCCTTCTCATAGCTCTACTATCCAGGCTCTCATTCCAAAGTAACCCTACGACCCATGTTCCTTCCCATAGCCCTACTATCCAAGCTCTCATTCCTAAGTAACCCTACGACCCAGATTCCTTCTCATAGCCCTACTATTCAGGCTCTCATTTTGAAGTAACCTTACTATCCAGGTTCCTTCTTATAGCCCTACTATCCAGGCTCTTATTCTGAAGTAACCCTACGACCCAAGTTCCTTCCCATAGCCCCACTATTCAGGCTCTCATTCCGAAGTAACCCTATGACTCAGGTTCCTTCTCATAGCCCTACTATCTAGGCTCTCATTTCGAAGTAACCTTATTATCCAGGTTCCTTCTCATAGCCCTACTATCCAGGCTCTCATCCCGAAGTAGCTCTACTATCCAGGCTCTCATTCTGAAGTAACCTTACTATCCAGGTTCCTTCTCATAGCCCTACTATCTCGGTTCTCAATTCGAAGTAACCCTACTATCCAGGTTCCTTCTCATAGCCCTACTATCCAGACTCTCATCCCGAAGTAACCCTACTATCCAGGTTCCTTCTTATAGCCCTACCATCCATGATCTCATCCCGAAGTAACCCTACTATCCATGTTCCTTCTCATAGCCCTACTATCCGGGCTGTCACCTCGAAGAAACCCTACTATCCAGGTTCCTTCTCCCTTATCTCTAGATAACAGTTTACAACACTGTAAGACCTGGACCCCACCAGTTACGGTCAAGTTCACCTTTCCCCAGTAAGTCACTGTGCAGCCTGGACCCTGACCAGATATACAGTTCACTTCCACCTCCCCAATCAAGAATTAACTCCCCAGTAGAGTAATGGACAACCAAAGCTCCTATATTCTATTTCCCAAGACATAAATCAACTTTCCTCAGTAAAGTCCACCTCAGCGGCAGGTACAGGATTTCGTGCAAAGGAATCTCTTATGCAACTGATATCTTCTCTAGATGGCATCTTTAAGCCCATCTCTGACGATTCTCCGTCACCTTCCAAATGGCATCTGTAAGCTTATTCCTGATATTATCGATCGATTACCATGCACTTCATGCGAGTGTAAATTTCTGGGCACTCTAGTGTTCAATCATCTTCCACCTTCAGATCACGAAAGGCAGACTAGCCAATCCATATCCTCAGGTTTAAGAAGATTGAACAGGGGCAACTGTTGTACCCTAAAATTTTCCCTCCCATTTTACTCAACAAATTCTCATTGAAATCCTTAGCTTGCTCAAGGATGCCCAAGGATTGACCAGACAAACTCTCTCCTAAAGCAATGAACCTCAAACTAGGGTTTCCCTTTTCATTAAGATGAGTGAGATCCAAAGACCTAAAATCCTTTACATGGTCCTAATATATTCTCAAGATCATACATGTCAAGTTTCATACCTTGCACAAGAAGTTTGCTCAATCAACTGCTCAGATGCTTGAGAATCGACTATATTAGGTCAAAAGTCAACTGTGACCCACATACAGTCAAACTTCAAGATTTTTGGTAAACATCAAAATTTTGAAGCAATATACATAATTTGATCAAGGTTTGATCATGATTCCTCAAGGAATGCTCCTAATTCATCAAAACTCAAAAGTTGCTAAATTAGGGTTTCTTAGGAAAAAGTAAACCAAACTTTGACCAAGCGTAACTTTCTCATACTTTATCAGAAATTTCTCATCCAAGGCTAATTTTGAAGTGAATTCAATTTCCTACAACTCATATTTATCCCTCAAGTTCAAAAAATTCACTCATAAAAAGATATGAATTTCTACATTATAGGTCCTTTTGAAAAGTCAACAAAAACACCTTTTGGGTCAAAGCTTCTTACATGAACATGGAAGACCCAATTGAGATGAAACCAAAAGGGTTGTTTAGGGGACATCCTAAGATTTATAAAAAGTCCAATAACACCTTCCTAAGGTCAAAATTGGAAGAGGTATGCATTGTCAAAGTTGACCATTTTTTGGAAAATTGCCAAAAGTCAAATGTGCTCAAAAGTGCATTTGTTGTCAAATGGGCCTAGCATTTCATGATTATATCTTGTTAGGGATATGGTCCACGACCCAAATCAGCAGCCATATATTATTTTGCTCTATTTATCTATTTTATTTTGATTTTTATTTATTAAAAGTCACATTAAATCAAATAAATGACAAAAAATATCAAAGACTGATTTTTTGATCTGATTTTTGTGAGAATCAAATCTAATTGAGCTGGCCTAATCAGATCAAATCAAATCAAGGCAAATTGAGGCAAAAATAACATGATTTGGATGGTTTTGGAAAGATATCATATAGCAAGCAAATCACATTCAATCTCCATAATTCCAAAAGATTCAGGTCGTTTTTGTTTCCCTAATTCATCACACTACATATAATGAACAAAAACAATGCAAAAGAACAAGGGTTGCAGTCGTGAGAGCTGAGAAAGAAAACTCAAAAATTAGACAAAAACTGGTGGATCGTTTTCTCACATAGAGGGTAATTCAAGATATTCCAAAGCTTCCAATCGATTCCTGGACCTCTCCTGAAGTTAACACGATCAATTGCAAGCATTCCCAAGCCCAGAATCATCCCATAGCCTTCACACGGTTTGCATTTTTTTCCAAAATCGATTACAAGAATTCTTGCATCCTATGCATATTCTAATGATGTATTTGTGAATATTGACATATTTGCAACATGCTTGAATGATTTAACTTATGTTTTTATGCATATGCTGATGATTGCCATGGTTAGGGTTTAAGAAGCTGTTTTGGGGCTTCTCTGTATAGGTGAAATTGGACCAAGAAAATAATGCCAAGATACTCGTGAGATCAAGACGAGTTGATTGGTATAGTTGGAATTAATTTATCATGCGCCATATGAATTTTTGAAGCTTGCAGGTTTGTAGCTATGGAGTTTTGTCCATAGGTATAAGTTTGGTACCTAAGACGACAGACAGGGAAGAAAATGATGACTTATCACCATCCCGCTGGGCCATTTGAATCACGCGCGTTTTTTCCAGTTACTCACCTTGTTTTGCATATTGTAATTTAATCTTATTATTATAACAACTAAACCATGTATCACAGATGGCCAAGGCAAGCGTTCTATGAGTGGGAGGACCGAGGTTCGATCCCAGGTCCCAACATATTTTCTTTATTTTCTTAACATATGATTGCAGATTCCATGCGTTCCAAGGCCAGATGTCCATCATGCGCCCCACCGATCCAACCACTGGATCGTTTCCAGCACAGATCCAACGTTCAAACCATGGAAGGACCATGGTGTACTCTCTAGGCGCATCAACACTGAATCATGCGCAGCAGTGGGCTCAGCCATAATGGGCCTAGATAAATTCAGAAACGCACCCCCTCTATTTGCTCATCATACAGGCCCAAATTCTATTATTTTATTTCAATTCTTTTTTATTACTTATTAACTATTTCTTTTTCAAATAACTCCAAAAAATCATGTTTTTTTATTTAATAAAAAAATCATAAAAACATTGAAATCATTTTTTTCTCATAAAAAATATTTTTATTAATTAATTAGTTTAATTAAATTTAGGTAATTTAATTCTCTTTTTATTATAATTCGAAATAATTAGAATTAGAGTTTAATTTTGTACATAACCTAGTTTTTTCCTCAAAAAATAACATAAATATTTTCTCAAATTAGATTTTTTTTATGTTTTCCAGTTATTTCTCGCATTTAATACGCCACGCGCGCTTTTAGTTTTCCTTTTATTATTATTGTAACTGCTCCGAGTTTGTAATAGATTTAAGTAGGGTTTTAATTCCGCATTTTATTTTCAGTCAAAAATAATTATGTATCTGCCCAAAGCCTTGTAATAATAAGGACTCTAACTTCTCGCATTTTTATTTCTGCAAACTATAAACTGCTTAGATGTATGTATAGGATTGTATGGAAAGACAAATTGAAATTAAAACAGTAAAAAACCCTAATTGTGCAAAGATAATTAACTGAAAAAATAAACTTGCACATGCTCACTCCTAGGGTTTACTCCACTCCGGCTGCCTTCGGTAAATGGTCATAAAGTATAGGGAATGTTAGTGGTCGACCTCTAGTACCAAAAGATCTAAAATGACCCATTCGGATGTTGCCTCGGAAAAAGATCTTTAAAACTTTAGGATGATTACTAAAATTTCCTAACATTGCTTTTGTGATCGTATTTGTCCCTTCAAAAGTCCCTTAAAACTCCAACGACGGTGCTACCTATTTCTTAATAATAGGATAGCGTTGTCTAAAGGAAAACGAACATACTTTTTTCGAGTAGGTAGATTAGTTCCTAGGTACTTGCTCAAACAAACAAATTTTACAAACACTTTTCAAAATAGTTTTCAAAATAACTTCGCCACACTCTTGAGGACTGATACAAGGGTTATCACGAAGTAAAACAAAACTTTTCAAAACAAGCACACACAAGCAAATTTTAAAAATGAGCAAAGTACCTAAGAGCCCATGGATAACCATGGATAGAAAGGGTGCTAACACCTTCCCTTTCTATAATCTACCTCCCGTACTCAGAAACATTCTTGAAAAAGATTTTTTCTATTCTTTTTCCTTTTCTTAGTTGGATGAAATAAAAGTCGGTGACGGCTCTTGCTTACCGCGACATTTGCGAACAAAAAACGCAAACCAGTATAACAGTCAGTTCTACCATCGTATCACACTCAGCCTCTCAAAATCATATGAATCAACACATTGATGAATTATAAAGACAACTTTTATAATTCTTTTTCTTCAATTCTTTGTGTGAAGCCTCTTCTTCTTCTGTTGCATTTTATTTAAGAGATTATAACCCTTCTTTCACAAGATCTCAAAGATCTTGACAAAAGAACACAAACTTCATATGCTTTCACCAATTCTCATAGTTACCAACTTTAAGAATTGGAAGACTTACTGGAAAATGCCCATTCAGATTATTCACTGCCATCGTGATTTTCTTGTCTTGAATCGCTCAACCGGAGCTATAGGTACCAGATGTTGGAAATCCACCAAAATATATGGATAATTTCAATATATCTTGATGAACAAGATTGTTATCACTACATAATGACAAAGAAAGAATTAAGGTTTATGAAAATAAGGGGAGGAAGATGATGATTTCTGCAAAGTTTCTCTCTGCCCACAAACTGTGGAAAATATTATTCACTTGCAACTGCAAATTCTGTAAATACAAGTTGTGTCAAATAATAGGGTTTACTCCCTTTATTTATAGTTTTAGGTTAGCTTTCTCCCTAAGCCAAAGCACAAAACACAAAACTTTGACTGCTAAACAACTCGACACACATTTATATACTAATTCGACACATCCTTCTGTCGATCAACATTATGCTTCAACACTAGGGAATTGCATTCTCAACAGTTTCCTCTATTGATATATCATATTCTTTTCACAGGAAACTTGATGAAGGATCCTTAAATATTATTCTAAAAATGGTCTTATCACAATTTCTTCTAGATGTTGATACTTTATCATCTCTTCTTTCAAAGATTTTACTATTGTACCTCTAAATTTTACCTCTCTTCTTCTCAAGATATTTCCTACAAAGATCTTCAATGACTCAAGTTTGCGCAAGCATCGACTAGGCCAAATAATCTCCTCAACACTGATGCCTCAAATTAGGGTTTGAGTTTATACAAATGCAATTGGATTTCTAATATTTCAAATGACTTTCGTGGATCATTATGGACCCTCAGGATTACTTCTGTCAAGTTTCAAGTCTCGGATCACGATTTTCCAAGAAAGTCATTCAAATTATCAAAAGGGTAAAATGGGCAAAATTAGGATTTTGATTGAAAATGACCGAACTTTGATTTTTGACCTAATACCTGACGTATTGGTTGGAAGCATGATCTCAAGGATCCGAGCACTTCATTTTGACCTAATCGCATATTTCAATTCATCTCCTGAGATCAGTGGATTGATAGACAAAATAGTCAACTGGTGGAAAAAGTCAACTGTGCACTAAAAAGTCAAACTTTGACTTTTGATCAAAATTGAGTCCCAAAAATCATATTTTCATCAAGACATCCAAAGTATGAATTTTGATCATAAAAAATCAAGAGAGTAAAAAATCCAACTTTGCAAGACTTGAAAATGTTTCTAAGTGTTTTCTATACTTGTTAATTTCATTGCTTCATGACATCTTTTAACTACAATTCAAAATAATTCAAGATGTCACAAATAATTTAAGTTATTACAAAGTGGAATTTTTGCAAGAGTACAAATCCTTGGTCTGGTCTTATTTGAACTTTTCCCCTTGACTCAAACCTTGCCACTATGCTGCCCGCAAGATTGCTTCGTCTTTGTTACAATATGCATAATTTGGTCCACAAACCAGATTTTGTATCATGCTACAAACAATGTTGTCCAAGCCTGCTGTATTGCCCACATAACATCCCAAAACCATGTCAAAAAAGCAGCCCTGCTATGCCATCTCTAAACACTGCCACAACACTCCAAAACTGCTGCAAAACAACCCTGCTATGCTGCTGATAACCCAGACCAAGCCTGGATTATCCCAGCCCCATATTTGCACTAAATTAGCATATAAGAGCTGCATCAAAAAATCTATGAAAACAACATACCCAAACAGTTCAAATTGTTATTTGTTTCCCTCCCAAAATCCCAGCAAAACTTCCTCTATAAATAGACTGTTTTCACAACAAACAAGGGGTTGGTTTTTAGAGAGAGAATAGAGAGTTTTGAGCAGAAAAACAATATTCTTTGTAATCTTTGATCATTCAAAAAACAAGCTCTACTTTCATTCAAAACAGAAACCCTCAATCCATTATTTCACCTTACAAACTCTCCCATAAACTAAACACCTTATCACATAGAGATTGTTCAAACACAAGAACAATTTCTGCAGTGTCATTATCTTCACCCTCCAAACACAAAAACAGTACTGCAACTTGACTGAGTTAGTGTGATTTAACAATTTGAGACAACTTCTTGGAGATTCATTGGAGCCATCACAATAGTTGGAAAAGTACTCAGGCTTAAAACACCAAGTGTAGTCCCAAGGTAAGTCTTCTTAACTTTGAGCTTTTCAACTTTCATACATTATTTATTTTTGAAGATAAAATGTAGTAATCATTACCCCCTTTGAGCTAAACATTTGCTTGTTGTTTATGTTTATCAATTACATACTGTTGTACCCCAAAATTTACCCTCTCAGTTATCAAGAATTTGCTTACAAGATCTCCTTGGGCTCAAGACTGCACTAGGGCTTGATCAGCTCAAGACATCTCCTCAAATACTGATGACCAAAATTAGGGTTTGAGTTTGCACAAGGATTTTTGAGCTTCCAATGTCCCATGTGACTTTCATGGATCATCATGGACCCCCAAGATTACTAATGTCAAGTTTCAAGCCTTGGATCACATTTTTGTTCAGTTAATTGAGTAGTTGACCTAAAAATCATCTGTATTGGAGAAAAAGTCAATCATGGTCAATTTACAGTCAAACTCCATAATTTTTTATCCACATCAACATTATAAACTCACATGTATCATTTAATCAAGTTTGGACCACAACTCCTCAAGAAATTTGATCAAATCTCCAAAAAGGCAAAATGGTCAAAATTAGGGTTTTGACTGGGAAAGGGAAATTTCTGATTTTTGACCTAGAAAATGGTCAATTGGTTTAAGGAATAACCTCAAGAGTCCAATTGCATCATTTTGACCTAATGGCATGTGTTGTACCCCAAAATTTTCCCTCTTTTCATACACACATATTATTGGTTTTATGGTTATGGAATAAAGGTATATTTATCAAGCTTCTTCAGGTTACAAGTGACATTTATTTCGTCAATGGATATTCTCAGAGTATTTTCTGTGCTGAAGATCGGTTCGCTGTTTTGCAACGATTCGGGGTTCAAAGATTCACAAGTCCAACCTGGCGCGTCATATTCAGGTGTTCTTTCGCCAAGATATCTCTAATAATGTATTCTCAAATTCAGGTTCGGCTCAAGAGTCAATTCTTTAAAGAAGGTATCCGAATGTGTGAGTTTTCTCGAAGAAATGTGGTGAAAAAGTGTGCTGAAAGTGCAGTTTTTACGCGCTAAAAAATTCATAACTTGAAGATCGTGGCTTGTTTTGAACCCGTTCCGGTGGCCAAAATTTTGTCTTGACGTCATCTACGTTTTCATCTCTCACGGATGGAAGCGAATTTCGATCATAAGGTCTTTAAAAATGCGGATTTATCAAGTATTTTCGTACAGAAAATTTGTGACAGAAGTTTATTTGCGTCATGTTCAGAAAATCATAACTTGGTCGATTTTTATCGTATCGAGCTGGTTCCGGCGCCAAAATTTCAAAAATTGAGTTGGCTAAGATTTCGCAGGAGGTATTAAGTTCGAACGGTATCCAAAAGGCCTTCGTTTTTTGCTCAGAGTGCACGTGACACGCAGAAAATCCTGAATGCTGAATATTATTTTATCTGGGTCGAAACTTCGAAAATTCATAACTCGGTCAATTTTTATCGGATCGGGCCCATCTTTTTACACAAGGTCAATGACTCAGAGGTCTACAACTTTGCTTCCAAAGTCAAGACCGGATTATGCTCTGATCAATACCAGTTTTTTATTGAAGAACGTGTCAGAGTCGACACTGGAGCCCAAAATAAGTTTGTCTGAGCTGAAACTTCAAAAATTCATAACTAATTTACCATTTATCCGATTGAGCCCATTTTCGGACAGAAGTTAGTTCTCTATGTAGGTTACATTTTATTTTGACATTTCAACTTCAAAAATTATACTTAAGCCCCTGGGACTTAGCCTGGAACGTGACAGACTCAAGTGAACATTGGAAGCCCAATTGCACATTCAAAGCCCATTTTTTTTCTCTAATTTCTATTATATAATCTCATTCTTTTCACCCAACAAGAGAGAAAAAGATAGAAAAAAACCTTTGCCACAATCCTGTCAAAATATCAAATTCTTTCAAGAATCCTAAAACCTTGAAATCCTTATTACAAACCTCCATCTCACTACAAACAAGCCATCATTGTTACAAATCCACATCTCACTACTTCTCTAGTAAGGGTAAGGCTGGTTTGATCTCCATGATCAAAAGGGTATAATCATTCATACATGCCATATCGGTTTTAATATTACAAAATTTCATATATTTGCTTTATTTGTATTTCATGATATAGTAATTTATTTAATGTGCTCATGAGATTTAACACTGCAGATTTAGACAGGATCTCATGCAGGATTATTACAAAACGCTGAGGGCAAAACATAACAACTAATGCATGGCGAGACAGACATCCTGAGAAGGTTAAGGGCGTGGGTTCAACAACCATCCCTATTGGTTTTGATTTTCTATCCTTTTACCTATTTTTATTCTTTCTGTTTAAAATTTTTTTCCCATAAAACTTAACATTTTTCACAAACCTTTGATTTTTCATAATAAACTCGAATAATTAATTTTAAGGTTTTTTTTAATCTAATTTTAGGTTTTAAATTAATTTTTGGTTCAACACCCACCCCTGACATTTGCATTATTTGTATTTTCTAACCCTATTTTTCATTGATGTTTCTTCCCCTATATATTTTTTGGCAAACTTAATTCTTTCTTATTAATCATTACACATAATTTTTTTTTCAAATTTAACTTTTTTTAATTAAAATTAATTTAGGTTTTAAATTTTTTTATTTATAATTATTAACTCCTTTTTTTATTAACTCTTTAATTTAATTAATTAACTTTCTTTCTACAAATTAGAAAAACAATTAGGTTTTAGGTTTTCTTTGTAATTAACCCTTTAATTAACCATTTTTTTAATAAATTAGGATTAGGTTTTTGTCTTAGTTAGTAACTGAATTTTTGGCTTTTTTTCATTTATTAATAAATTAAGTTAATTAACTTTTTCTTTTTAATTCAAACCAATTAGGATTTAGGTATTTTAATTAACTTTCTTTCAAAATTAAGATTTTTTACTAATTAAAATTAATTAGGTTTTTTAGGTTTATTTAATTAATTATTATAAATCACTTTTTCATAAAAAAATCACCAAAAACATTAACTTAGAATTTTAAATTTTAATTTTTCCTTAATTTCTTTTTATTTATTCTTTTACATTTTAATTTTTAGAAAAATTGTATAGGTCGCATTATCAATATAATAACGTAGATTTATCTTTTATCGCATTTTTTTCTAATTATGTAATTGCTTCCGGGATGTAATAGTATTAGGATTTCTTTTCTGCATTCTTCACTATTATGTATATGCAAAAGCCTTGTAATAGCTAGGACTTTAAACTTTCTTGCTTTTAATTCTGCAAACTATAAACTACTTAGATGTATGTTAATAGAATTGTATAGAAAGACAAACTGAAAATTAAAACAGTAGATCACCTTAATTGTGAAAAGATTAAATAACTGAAATCAAACACATGCACATGCTCACTCTTAGGGTATGCCTCACATAGTTGCCTCGGAAAATAATGGTCATGTCCCTCGAACGTAGGGATATCTTAGCAAAGACCCTCAGTATAAAAGTCATCAAAAAAGATTATTGTCCCTCGATGTCCCTCGAAGTTGCCTACGGTATATGATCTTGTCCCTCGATGTTGCCTACGAATATATGATGACAGTCCCTTCGAAATGCTAAGGTATCCTTACATGTTGCCTTCAATGACCATTACATCCCTTTTGAATTGACCCTTATAAATTCCAACGACGGTGCTACCTATTTCTCAATAGTGGGATAACGCTGTCTAAAGGAAACGAGAATAAAAACAATCTTTTTTCGAGTAGGTAGATGCTAGTAGGTACTTGCTCAAATCAAAACTTTTCACACTTACACTTTTCAAAACAATTTTCAAAACAAACTTTGTCACACCCTTGAGGACTGATACAAGGGTTATCACGAAGTAAAACATTTTCGAAACAAGCACACACAAGCAATTTCAAAATGAGCAAGTACCTAAGAGCCCATGGAAAACCATGGATGGAAAGGGTGCTAACACCTTCCCTTTCTATAATCTATCCCCCGTACTCAAAATCTCGAAAAAGTATTTTTTATGTACTTTTTTCCTTTCCGGTTGGATAAAATAAAAGTCGGTGACGACTCTTGCTTACCGCGACATTTTACGAATAAAAAACGCAAAATGCAAACCAGTATTAAACAGTTGGTTCTGCCACAGTATCACAACATGGTTCAAAACATTGCAAGTCCATTAGATTGACAGATGAATTTTCCAGTCAACTGATCAAAAGTCAAATATATACTAAAAAGTCAAACTTTGACTTTTTTGTCAAATTCAAGTGCCAAAGATCATAATTCATCAAAACATGTCAAAATATGAAACTTATTCATCAAGAAATCAAAAAGTCAAGATTTCATTTTGAAAAGTCAAAATTTCTAAACTTAGAAATTTTTCTAAGTGTTGAAAATTTCATGTTTTTTCATAACTTTGGACAAAATTTTGACCATGATGCAAGATGATTCAAGAGAAACTTCCAACATGAAAGTTGTAGATCTCCATAAAATCTACAAATTTTCTTTACACAACTCCTTCCAAAAATGCTTGAATCTCAAGTTATAATTTTATGAACATAGGGTCATGAAACAAAACACTTAGTGAAATTTTACCCTAATTTGGTCAGGATTTTGACCCAACTTCATGACACTTTTTCATATAGTTTCAAGGGGAATCTTAAAAATCAATTCAAAGATGAGTTGTAGAGCACATTTCAAGCTTTCCAAAATGTCTAAGAACTCCTTGACATCATTCTTGAGTAGGGGAATCGAAGAGATGAAGTTAGGGTTTTGTCACTTGTATTACAAGTCATTTTTGATGAACACTTGAACCAAATCCATGCTAGGCTGCATAATCCTTGCTTTTCAGGCCTCAAAATTGTTTGTCACTCCATAATGAAATGTTTACACAACTGTTAGGGCTTTGAACCAAGCAATTGAGCTATTGTCCAAGTTACATTTCCATTTATGGCACAAAGTTAACAATGCCATTCTTGTAAAGCAATCTTTTTGCATAAAGTTCACATTGAGCCTCTAACTTGTTCCCTATGATCAAAATCCATCCACAAAGTAAGAATCAAGCTTGTTTAAAGCATAACCACTCTATCTTAGCAAGTACACAAGACATGGAAACTTGTTTTGTCAAAAAATCACATGTTTAACTTAAACATGTAAATTTGAATTCTGATCAACTAGAGCATTCCAAACTTGTTGGTTATAAATAGAGTCACTATTTGTGAGCTACGACACGAGCTTTACCACCATGAAATACACCAAAAATCTCTCAAATCAGAAATTGCCCAAAAACTCCATTGTTGCACAGTTTCTGACCTTGAACCTCAAACTCACATTTCCCTCGTGCGTTTCTTGGCCTTTTAGTTTCTAAAGCTTCCTTACATCAAGCGTAACTTATCTCTGTACCTGTTTCATTTCTGTAACATCATTTACGCTATCTTCCATAACCAAAACAGAGCATTGCACATTGATTTCTCCAAGTCATTTCAGCCACTCTCAACTCAAGCAAACCATTGCACTAACTTCCTAGGACCTCAAGGAGGCTAACCTGATCATCACCATCACTTGAAACAAGCTCAAACTCAAAACACGATTTCCAGTTTTGAAGTAAGTTTTCTCAAATTGGAACTCTTCATACATGCATCATCAATAGTTTATTTGTGAATAAAACATGTAGATATCATTGCCCTGAAGCTAACCATGTCCTTAGTTTCCATTAATTTTGCTTGAGCTTAGAGAATTTTGAAACTGAAACTTATGAAATTTTTAGGGTTCAGATTAGAGCCATTAAAATTCTTGCTTATCTTTGATCTATAGTTTTAATACTTTACATTTCTGATATCGTGAGAAAATTTGCTACAAGTTTCATGTTTACAGTTTTCATTTTTGATGAGAAATGAGCAAGTTACAGTTGGTCTGGCTGGAGGTTGAAGATGAAGTCTTCAGAACACGTTTTTCCTTACATATTTATTGTTTCACTTGTATTAAAGGATGTATAGCCACCCTAGTGGTAGAAGCGCGCGCCTATAACCTATGGCACCTAGGTTCGAGTCTCAGTGCTACCGTTTTTCATTTTTTCACATTTTTCTGACTTTGTTTGTTTTTTTGGCAGGCGCTGGGCCCCTTTGGACCTGACTTGTTTTTTTTTTTGTTTGTTTTTGCTTACTAACCTCCCTGTTTCCTCTTGGCACCCCCTGACCCAAGTTATTTATTTCATTTATCTTTTCTTTAATATATTTTTTCTAAATACAAAAAATCATAAAATACAAAAAATGATATATTTAGATTTTGACTTATTTTATTCTATTTTTTTTTTACAAAAAATATTTTTATTTATTCTACTTTATTTATTTTTATTAACTAAATCTTGTAAACTTAATTAGTATTATGTTATTTATTTATTTATTTAGTTTTCACACCATTGAAAATACATTATTTTTAATATTAAAAAAAGGGCCAAAAATTATTTTATAATGCTATAAATATTTTCAAAATAAAAATACTTAGAATACTTTTTTATAAACTTATTTTCTTTTAATCAACTAAATAGAATTAGGGTTTTATTCAAAAATCTTTTCCTAATAAATTCAAACTTAATTAACTATTTTCTTTATTTAATTAGGTTAAGACAAAATCGCTTTTCATGAAAACCAAACAAATTCATTTTCTTCACATTTTGCATCTTTGTACATTTATTTTTATACTTTGTATTTATTTAAATTCCTCGTATATTCATACCCATTCAATTGGGTTGTAATAGATTAAATAGGTTTAATTATTGCAATCCCCATTTAACTTGTACACCCCTCTCCACAAATGTTGCAATAGCGTAGTAACTTTAAATTTCGCAATTTATCGCTTTTATATAACATGCTAGTAATTAGGGTTTGTATGAAAAGACTAAAACCAATGCTTAGAAAACCCTAATTCAAGACAAAATCAAGCATGGAAACAATACACTTGCACACTAGAACCCCTAGGGTAAAATCCACTTGGTTTCCTTACAAAAATGGCCATGTTATGCGTGTGAGGTATCTTAGCAAAAAATAAGCAAAAATACAAGATCACGGTCCCTCGATGATGCTATCTAAGTTGCCTTACAAATGATCTTAGTCCCTCAAAAAGAATGCTAAGATACCTTGCAACGTTGCTAATCATGGTTATACAATGACCCACGCCCGTCCCGTTTACATCCAAAGATAGGGTTGCTTACCAAATCAATGGTAAGACAACAATGTCAAAGGAAAAGAAAATGAACAAGAAAGACATTTGAGTAGGTAGATTGCTCCTAATTACTTGCTCCATATCAAAACAAACATCCTTGCTATTTTCAAAATAAACACACACACTTTCAAACATCTTACAAAACTTGAAAACATTTTCAAAATATCAACATCTTTGTATACATTCTTACGAACGAGAATCATTACAAAAATTGCCTAAACAATGGCCTCTTTACAAAATACTTTCAAAAAACCATACAAAGCACAATTTCAAACAAAAGCAAGTGATCTAGCAAGTAACTAAGAGCCCATGGAAAACCATGGATGAAAAGGGTGCTAATACCTTCCCTTTTCATAATCTACCCCACGAACTCAAGAAATAATCTCAAAGGTCTTTCCTGTGCTTTTTCACCTTTCCTTTTGGATAAAAGAAAAGTCGGTGGCGACTCTTGCTAACCGCAATATTTGCGATCAAACACAAAACCCTCAAGTCAGTTCTCCCACCATATCATAAAACTAGAGACTCTGTTGGGGATATTCTAAAAGTGGGGTTACCTTAGGGCTAGATCACATTTATTTACTTTCATTGTCTGACTTGTATGCTTTACATTATGGTTCTTTGTTTGGGTTTGAATCCTCTACCCGGATTTGGAATACAATATAGGTAAGTAGCAATACATTGTGGAAACTGTGTGGGGTATACCGACATGGTCTAAGAAATAGCTACGTTAGTGCGACATATTTGTGGGTACCGGTAGCCTTTGAGTTAATGAAGGAGAATACGGGGCCGCTGAGTGATGTCATAAAGCACTAATGAACTTCTAGAACCTTTACTTGACCAACATGGCCTTTAGGATGTAGTGAGATGACCGACTTTGGTGCAGTCCGAATTTGGTAGATACTCGATACTACACTCATTGAGGTTTGGTTTCTTGGGATATTTAGGTCGCCATTAAAGAGGCTTATGCTGAAACAATGACCAAGGAAACAAACCAGTGATATTGAGCTCCTTAAAACCCGGTTACTATTACTAGGACAGGTTGAGCCAACTAAACTTCAAGAGGGTACTTACCTATAAAACTCCATGCAAGCCAAAACCTAAGGATTTGTTTGCTTTGTTTGTATATACATACTTGTACATAACATCATAAACATCATAACATCATACACATTCACTAACCATTTCAAGGATTTTTGGATTCATCTTTGTTCTTGTTTTGTAGGATATGGATTCTCTTCGCAGGAAAACCATTCAAGTCAATCTTGTAAGGATCCCTCCATAACTTTAGAAGCTAGCTTCAAGGATTCTAGAAAACTCTTCGTTCACTGAGAGACATGTTCGCCTACTTAACTTGGTCACCTCCAACACAGATGAGGACATGATGAAGGTGCTCTTTCAGTTCTTTGATCCTTTACACCATTGCTTCACATTTCCCGACTATCAACTTGTGCCTACTTTGGAAGAATTCTCTCGGCTCTTAAGAATTCCCATTCTTAATCAACTACCTTTCAACGGTACGGAAAGAGATCCAAAGCCAGAAGAGATTGCTCAAGCTCTACACTTACACTCATCTGATGTCACAACTCATTGGGAAACAAGGAGTGGTGTCAAAGGTTTCCTAGCAAAGTTCTTGTTTGAGAAAGCCCAAAAATGTTAGAATTCTTTGGACCTGCAAGCCTTTGAGGAAATTGTGGCTATCTTCATCTATGGGATGGTTTTTTTCCAAATCCTGACTAACTCATAGACGTGAACGCCGTCAAAATCTTCATATCCCGCAACCCTGTGCCTACATTGCTAGGGGATATCCTACACTCTTTTCACACTCGCATAATGAGGAAAATAGGTGTCCTTATGTGTTACACTCCTCTTTTGGCAAGATGGTTTATTTCGCATCTTCCCCAATCTGTAATAAAGAATGAGCAAGGTTCAAGGTGGTCACAAAGTTTGATGACACTCAAACATTCAGACATTCATTGGTGCTCTCGATCCATAGAGAATGTTACTATTGTCGGCTGTTGTGGAGAGTTCCCTAATGTCCCCTTGCTTGGCATTAGGGGAGGTATCACCTACAACCCTTGCTTAGCCTTAAGACAGTTTGGTTACGCCCGAAGGGATGGCCCGTACGAGATGCTGATTTAAAGTTTGGTATTTGACTACGACAACAACGATCAAAGCCTTCGCCAGAGATTTACACGAGCTTGGAGGATGCTAAACAAGGTAGATAGCAAGACATTGGGGCACAAGAATTCCATCCCTCTTAAGCCTTACCTCAAATGGGTACGAACTCGTGCTCAAAGTCTTATGATGCCTTATCCTTCCATTCTACTAGTAATCATTGAGCCTGTCATAGAAGGAGATGTTCCATACACTATCCTATATCCTCACATGTCCACCTCTCTCGAATACTTACAAAGAGATTGGATAAAACTCAAGGGGGAGAGAGATACTTTTGAAGCCGAATTCTACGCAAGTGAGAAGAAGGTTTTGGAACTCACTAGGCTACTTCATGAGGAGCAGACTCTGAATGCCTACATTGCACCAAAGAGGATGCGTACTACCTTTCTATCTTAGAGTTTCTTGTATTTGTTTTGTCCAAGAAGGCATTGATGTACTCAAAACTTTAATATAGCGTGTGTTTCCTTTTTGTATAAAACAAATTTGAATTTTAAAAATCCTTGAAATCATTGCATACACATTTATCATTCATCATAACATAAACAGATTTCTTGCAATAAGTCTCCTTATCTCTCTACTGTTTATTTCAGTAAGATGGATCTCGAGCAAATAGTGAAGGACCTCCAAGCTCAGAATACACAGTTTCAACAATTGTTCTTAACTCTGGCCAAAGGACAACATGATTTGAAGACCTTGCTGGTTGAGGAGAAGAAAAAGAAGACGAAGAAGATAACCGGAATTCTGAACATGGGAAGAAGATTCCAAGGGCAGACAAGAAGGGCCTTAGACTTTGCAATGACATCCGGTGAGAAAGATAACCAAGATGGGAAGGGTAAGGAAACAGTTGTTCAGTCTGATTCAGAAGAGGAAGAGGAAGAAGAAGACTATTCTGAAGAACAATACCCTCCAGCCAACGACAAGTATAAGCATCTAGAAGAACGGTTGAGTGCAATGGAAATCCAAAAAGTGTCTGGATTGGACTTTGAGGAGTTGGGACTGGTATCAAGAATTGTCATTCCTCCAAAATTCAAAGCACCTATGTTCGCCAAATATGACGGAGTCTCATGCCCCAAAATGCATCTCCAGTCCTATGTAAGGAAGATCCAACCCCATATCGCTGACAAAGATTTATGGGTACACTTCTTCCAAGACAGTCTGTCTAGAACTCAACTTGATTGGTTTTATCAGTTAGAAAGAGGCAATGTTCATAACTGGGAAGATCTTGCTGCAGCCTTTTACAAACAATACCAATACAATGCTGATCTTGCGCCTACCCGTACTCAACTCCAGAGTATGGCCATGGTTTCAAATGAAGGCTTCAAGGACTATGCACAAAAATGGAGAGATTTGGCCGGAAGAGTTCAACCTCCTCTATCAGAAAGAGAATTAGTAGACATGTTTTGGGCACCTTGTCTGGTCCCTTCTTCAATCACCTAATTGGGAGTTCATCGGTAGGTTTTACTGAACTAATATTGACCGGAGAAAGGGTAGAAGCCGGAATAAAAAGTGGAAAGATTCAAAAAGATGCATCCTCTGCTGCTGTAAGGAAACCATTCATCGGAAAGAAGAAAGTGGTTGTTGTTTATCCTCAGTGAAATCAAGATAGGGCCGAACGCCGTCTAATGGTGGGGGCTGTTATGATTCCTAAACCTGCGCCTGATCAGCAAAGAAACAACCAACCAAGGATGGAAAGACCAGTCAGACAATTAACCAGAATTAACATGACCTTATCTCAAGTATTGCCACACTTGCTAAGATCTAACCTAGTGACTTTGAAAGAAGCTCCAAATAACCCTAACACAACATCTCCTCACTATCATCCTAATGCCCGTTGCGCATACCATTCTGAGAATCCCGGCCATGACACTAACAACTGTTGGGCTTTAAAGAACAAAGTACAAGACCTTCTTGAAGCCAAAGAGATTGAATTCCATGCGCCAGAAAACCCAAATGTCATTTCTGCCCCTATGCCTAAACACGGCCATACTACCAACGCCATTGAAGAAGATATGTTTATTACTTCAGTTGATGAAATTGTGACCCCACTCTTGATTATCAAAAAGAATTTGTTGATTGCTGGTGTATTCCCAGGCTGCGATAAAGGCTGTCATTTCTGTTTGTCCTCACCAACCAACTGTCCTTTGTTGAAAGTAGGCATTCAATGCCTAATAGATAACAAGGAAATTTTGTTTGAAAAGACTTCTATTCCACCTGTTCCTTTTAATGATGTTTCTATCATTACCATCTCCGCCAATTCTTCCAGGGTCTCCACCAAAAGGCCCTTTAGAATTACATCAATTCCAAAAGTAACCCCTTTGATAATTATAATGCCTGGACCAGTCCCGTATTCGTCAGACAAAACCATACCATGGAATTATGGAGGGGATGTCTACTACAACGGTATCAAGCAAGATTGGCCAGTTGTCGAAGATTCAAGTTCTGAGAAAGTTGACTCCGATATCAGTAATATTGCAGGGACTAGCAAGATTACCCGAAGCGGAAGGATATTCTCTCCAGAAATTGTTCCCCCAAAAGCAGTTTCTGGACCCGTAATCATTCCTATTGTTGTTGCTCCCCCAAAGGCTGTTCCCAGTCCTACAATTATCTCCACTAATGCTCCAACTGACAAAGTTGTTACAATCCTTTCTATCACTCCTACCGACACTCCTACTTCCGAGTCAACTGAGACTCGAGGTAAAAGTATTATGATTGAGCCTGTCCAGACGAAGGCACAATCATTGGCTATCCCTGAGACCTCTCGGAAAGAGATGGAGGAAATTCTAAAGATCATAAAAAGAAGCGACTACGATGTAGTTGAGCAACTGGGGCAAACTCCATCCAAAATTTCCATGTTGGCTTTACTACTATATTCCGAGGCGCATGCAAAAGCCTTGGTAAAATTCCTAAAAACTGCTCATGTACCCCAAGAAACATCTGCCGATCAGTTCCAAGACTGCGTAGCCAGCTTGACTGCAGATAATGGTCTAGGTTTTTCAGATGCTGATTTAACTCCAAGAGGAAGGAAGCATAATGAGGCATTACATGTCTCAGTTGAATGTAGGGGCACAACCTTGGCTCATGTTTTGGTGGACATTGACTCATCTCTGAATGTATTTCCTAAAAAAGCTCTTGATAGGCTTGACTGTGAAGGATTGACATTAAAGCTAAGCAACATAGTAATGAGGGCTTTTGACGGCTCGAAAAGGATGGTACACGGGGAAGTGGATATCCCCATAAAGGTTGGAACCCAAACATTTGATTCAACTTTTTATGTAATGGATATTCACCCTTCATAATCCTGCTTGCTATGCCGACCATGAATTCGCAATGCTGGTGCAATTACTTCTACATTGCACCAAATGCTGAAGTATCCAATTCAAGGGAAGATTATCACCGTTCATGGAGAAGAAGAGTATATAATCAGCCATCACAATTCCTTCAGATATGTGGAATTAGATAGTGAATTTATTGAAACTCCATTCCAACACTTTGAGGAAGTCCCGCAAGATGTGGCAGTAACCAAGGCTGTGTCTCAAGTTCCCAAGATCACAAGGCCTCCACTCAGGATGTCATCTTTGAAGGATACAAAGGCAGTGATAGAAGAAGGTAGGTGCACTATCTGGGGACAACTCCCAGATATCCCATACAAATCTGACAAGTTTGGCCTAGGTTTCACTTCAGGTGCTCAAAAGACTGTATGCCGTGCTCGTACCGAAAGTCCACCCCTGAAGATCAGCAACCGTGAAGTCAACACGGTAGAGGATGATGAAAAGGGTTGAAACCTGGAGGATTGGATCTTCCCAACTGTCAGTGGAGGGCCCAGCAACTGGGAGGCTAGAGATTTTGTCCCAATCACTTTTATCCCACAGTAATTTGTCTTTATATTTTGTTGGATCTGTAATATTAAAACAATTCAAACTCTTAAAAACCTTGTGTCTTACCCGAGGCACAATGGTCCATTTGAAAGGGTTATTATCTCATTTCCATATGACATCAATGAATCATGGAAGTTTTTCATATAAACTTTATGCTTATTGTTTTTCTCTTTTACATTTTTCATTTCTTTCAAAGATAGCTATACCCTTACACACACTCACACTCACCATGCAGGTCTATACCCATTCGGGATCCCATGGATAACGGTTCTGCTATGGCCTTTTGTGACTCTGAAAATTTAATCTACCAAGCCGAAGACGAAGGTGAGGAAGATTGTGAAGTACCAGGGAACTTGCCAGATTGCTACTACAAGAAGAGAGATCCATTCAGCCCCGCGAAGAGCTAGTGGATACAATCTACCTAGGTACTGAAGAAGACAAAAGAGAGGTCAAGGTGGGTGCCAATCTAGAACCCATTCTCAAGGAGCGGTTGATTCAGTTGTTACACGAGTATGTTGAGGTCTTTGACTGGTCGTATGAAGACATGCTAGGACTTGATGAAGATATTGTGGTACATCGTCTACCTACAAAAGAGGATTGCCCATCGATAAAACAAAAGGTCCGTCGAATGCGACCAGATATGTCAGAAAAGATTAAAGCAGAAGTCATGAAACAATTCAATGCTGGATTCTTGGCCGTCACCTCTTATCTGTAATGGGTTGCCAATGTTATTCCCGTGCTCAAAAAAGACGGCAAGGTACGAATGTGCGTGCACTACAGAGATTTGAATAGGGCAAGCCCTAAGGATGATTTCCCACTTCCCCACATTAACATCCTAGTTGACAATACGACACAACACAAAGTGTTTTCCTTCATGGACGGTTTCTCAGGTTACCAAATCAAAATGGCGCCTGAAGACATGGAGAAGACAACTTTTGTCACACAGTGGGGCACATTCTGCTACAAGGTTATGTCATTCGGACTGAAGAATGCGGTGGCAACCTATCAACGTGCCATGGTAGCTCTATTTCATGACATGATACATCACGAAATAGAGGTCTATGTGGACGACATGATAGCTAGATCTCAAACAGAAGAAGAGCATCTTGATCATTTACAAAAGCTGTTTGAGAGGCTAAAGAAATACAAGCTGAGGTTGAACCCAAATAAATGCACGTTTAGAGTAAAGTCTGGTAAGCTCCTAGGCTTTTTCGTCAGCAATAAAGGTATTGAAGTAGATCGTGCCAAAGTAAAACCAATATAAGAGATGCCTGCTCCTCGTACTGAGATGGAAGTCAGAGGATTCTTGGGACGGTTGAAATACATTTCCAGATTCATTTCTCACTTGAAAGCTACTTGTAAACCAATCTTCAAACTATTGAAGAAAGATCAAGTAGTCAAATGGAATGATGAATGCCGATCTGCTTTTGACAAAATAAAAGAGTACCTGCAAGAGCCTCCTGTTTTGATGCCACCAGTCGAGGGGAGACCATTGGTTATGTATCTAATTGTTTTAGAGAATTCAATGAGGTGTGTGCTGGGGCAGCATGACGAGTCTGGTCGAAAAGAGCACGCTATTTATTACACGAGCAAAAAGTTTACCGACTGTGAAACAAGATATTCACCGCTCGAGAAAACTTGTTGCGCTCTGGCATGGGCTGCTCGCCGGCTAAGACAATATATGCTGACCCATACTACCTTGTTGATATCTAAAATGGATCCGATAAAATACATCTTCGAGAAACCTGCTCTCTCTGGGAGAATAGTGAGATAGCAGATGATCCTGACAGAATATGATATATAGTATACTACCCAGAAAGCAATAAAGGGCAGTGTACTAGCTGACCACCCTGCTTACCAAGATGTAGAAGACTACCAGTCCATGAAGTTCAAATTCCCAGATGAAGACATCATGATGGTAAACAACTGTGAAGAACTCAGGCCATATGAAGGACCTGAACAAGGATCCCGATGGACCTTGGTTTTTGATGGGGTATATAACGTACTCAGAAATGGTATTGGTGCAGTACTCATATCTCCTGAAGGGTGTCATACTCCATTTACTGCAAGACTCTGCTTCAATTGTACAAATAACATGGTGGAATACGAAGCGTGCATCTTTGGTCTCAAAGCTGCCATAGACTTAGGGATCAAATCTTTGAATGTATTCGGAGATTCAGCTTTGGTTATCAGCTAGATCAAAGGGGAATGGGACACCAAACACCCTAACCTTATCCCTTACAAAGAACATGTTTTGACGTTGCTCCCACATTTTGAGTAGATTACCTTTGATCACTTCCTGCGAGAAGAAAATCAGCTAGCAGACGCACTAGCCACAATGTCATCTATGTTTAAACTTAAATGGGATAACGAGGCTCCCCAGATCACCATTGAACGAAGGGATGAACCAACACACTATCACGAGATTAATACTAAAGAAATGGTGAACCAGCCTTGGTTTCACGAAATCAAGAGGTATCTTGAGGTTCAAGAATATCTTGAAGGAGCTTCAGTCAATGATAAGAAGTTCTTAAGGAGTTTCTCCACTAAATTCTTCCTTAGTAATGACATCCTTTACAAACGCAACCATGACTCAGTGTTACTTCAGTGCGTAGACAAGGTTGAAGCTGAAAGGATCATGGCTGAGTTACATGAAGGCACTTTTGGCACCCATTCTAGTGGGCATACGATGGCAAAGAAAATCCTACGGGCAGGCTATTACTGGTCTACCATGGAAGCAAATTTCTATCAACACTCTCGAACTGCCATAAGTGTCAGATTTATGCTGACAAGATGCACGTGCCTCCGGTTCTTCTGAATGTCTTGACGGCTCCTTGGCCCTTTTCTATGTGGGGAATTAATATGATTGGGGAAATCAAGCCAACATCTTCCAATGGACACCGCTTCATCCTAGTGCCCATTGACTATTTCACCAAGTGGGTGGAGGAAGCTTCTCTCGCTTTCATGACCAAGAATGTTGTCGCCCGGTTCATCAAGCAGAATCTCATTTGCCGTTACGGTATCCCAGAGAGGATCATTACAGACAATGGTACAAACCTGAACAATACCATGATCACCACCTTGTGCGAGCAATTCAAGATTTAGCATCATAATTATTCCCCTTACCGACCAAAGATGAATGGTGATGTCGAAGCCGTGAATAAGAACATTAAAAAGATCATACAGAAAATGACAGTCACATAAAAAGACTGGCACAAGATGCTACCATTCTCTCTCCACAGATATCGTACCACATCTCGCACATCAACCAGAGCAACACCCTATTCTCTGGTATATGGCATGGAGGATGTCTTGCCTATTGAGGTCCAGATCCCCTCTCTGAGAATTATGAAGGATACAGGGTTGAATGAAGACGATTGGATCCAGACTCGACTTGATCAACTAAACTTGATTGATGAGAAAAGACTTACTACTGTCTTTCATGGTCAAATATATAAAAAACGGATGATCAAGGCTTTCAACAAAAAGGTCAGACGACAAGTATATAAAGTTGGAGATCTGGTGATCAAGCGCATCATACTTCCGCAAGGTGATCCCAGGGGAAAATGGACTCCTACATACGAAGGACCATTTATAATCAAAAACATATTCTCTAGTGGAGCAATGATCCTAACTACCATGGATGGTGACGACTTACTGCACCCTGCGAACGCAGACATAGTCAAAAGATACTACACATAAGAGACCCTCTAGGTTGACACACCTAGGCAAAAAAGGGCATCCCGACGGACCAAAAAGGTTTGGGCAAAAATTAGGGATAAAATAAAAAAATTTGTACACCCGGCAAGTTGAAAACCCGAAAGGGCGGCTTGGGCAAAAAAGGGTTTCCCGGTGGACTGAAAACCCGAAAGGGCGGTCCATGCAAAAGTTAGGGAATTAAAGTGTACGACTATGTTCTGTTGGATAACCTTTACGGAAAACCTTTGGCTTCGATTGACAAACTCAGCAGTTCTGATCAATCCAATCATCTTCGGACGAGGAAACAAATAGACAAGCTCGGAGATACAAAGGCTATAGTAGAATGGGAACCCCGTGGGATTATTGCATATAGCTATCTTTTCTTTGTATCAAAATTTTCATTTTTTACGACGGCATTATCTTACTAGAATGTTCGTCTCATTGTACAAAAATACTTACTCAAAGTCAATATAAAGATATCCCTTTGAAAGTGCAAAACTATCTGTTTTTTTTTCTTTACTCTTGTGTTTTGTTTACAAAAACGTTCAATGATTCATTTTTGAATATATGCATTTGAATATAATTACTGTTTATAAATAAACAAAATAGAAAGACAATCACTGATGGCTTTAAGAGGTAGGGAAATCTCTCTATGCTATTTCCATAATCCCACGCAGTGTTCAGTTTAATCCCCAGCAGAACAGAGCTTCCAGTTATAAATCCCCAATAGAAGTCGTCAAATTTTTCAGGATTCCCCAATAGGATCTTACAAGTAGTACACGACATCTCCCTTACAATAGAGTTTATTTCTCCAAGTAGAAATTCATCAACACTTAGACTTCACAACATGAAGACTTATACTCCATATCCTCAGCAACAGTCAGAGATTTATTTTCCCCAATCCAACAACAGTGTGGCAGATTAGCTTGCATACACATACATTGCATCCATATATCATAAACATTGATAACATAAATGCATTATATCACGCATTTCATACAACATGACTTTGCATTTTTGCTAACATTTTACCCTTTTCAGGATAAGGTTAACATCTACCATTAACAATGTTCAAAGTCTTCAAATATAGTTCAGATACCCTCCAGACGCAGATGCCATTCTTATGCTCATTTAGATTCAACTCTCAGATAAAGTTCAGATATGCTCTAGACACGGATGCCATTCTGATAATTGTTCAGAGTCAACTCTCAGATATAGTTCAGATACGCTCCAGACGCGGACGCCATTCTTATACTCATTCAGACTCTTTTTCAGATACAGTACAGATACACTCCAGACACGGATGCCATTCTGATACTCATTCACAATCAACTCTCAGATACAGTTCAGATACGCTCCAGACACGGATGCCATTCTGATACTCATTCAAATTATTTCTCAGTTACAGTACAGATACGCTCCATACACTTATGCCATTCTTATGCTCATTCAAAATCTCAACTTCCAGATACAGTACAGATACGCTTCAGACACGGACTCCATTCTGATACTCATTCAAAACCAGCTTCCAGATACAGTTCAGATACGTTCCGGACACGGACACCATTCTGATACTCTTTATTTCAACTTACAAATTACAATTCAACAATCACTCTTGGATGGCATCTACAAGCCCGTCTCCAACAAATTTCTATCATCTCTCCAAATGGCATCTTTAAGCCCATTCCCTCTACCATCACATCGCCTAGTGCAAATTTCTGGGCACTCTAGTGTCCAATCATCTTCCACCTTCGAGTCACGAATGGCAAAAACATGCCAATCTAACTATTCAGGCTTAAGAAGATTGAACATGGGCAGCTGTTGTACCCCAAAATTTACCCTTTCACTTATCAATAATTTGCTCACAAGCTCTCTGCACTAGGGTTTGATCAGCTTAAGACATCTCCTCAAACACTGACGACCAAAATTAGGGTTTGAGTTTGCACAAGGATTTTTGAGCTTACAATTTCCCTTGTGACTTTCATGGATCATCATGGACCCTCAATATTACTCATGTCAAGTTTCAAGCCTTGGATCACATTTTTGCTCAGTCAATTGAGAAATTGGCCTAAAAATCAGCTGTATTGGGGAAAAAGTCAATCGTGGTCAATTTACAGTCAAACTCCATAATTTTTTATCCGCATCAACATTATAAACTCAGGTGTATCATTTGATCAAGTTTCGACCACAACTCCTCAAGAAATTTGATCAAATCTCCAAAAGGGCAAAATGGTCAAAATTAGAGTTTTGACTGGGAAAGGGCAATTTCTGATTTTTGACATAGAAAATGGTCAATTGGTTTAATGAATAACCTCAAGAGTCCAATTGCATCATTTTTACTTAATGGCGTGGTTCAAAACATTGCAAGTCCATTGGATTGACAAATGAATTTTCCAATCAACTGATCAAAAGTCAACTGTATACTGAAAAGTCAAACTTTGACTTTTTGGTCAAATTCAAGTGCCAAAGATCATAATTCATCAAAGCATTTCAAAATATGAAACTTATTCATCAAGAAATCAAAAATTCAAGAATTTCATTTTGAAAAGTCAAAATTTGTAAACTTAGAAATTTTTCCAAGTGTTGGAAATTTCATGTTTTTTCATAACTTTGGACAAAATTTTCTCCATGATGCAAGATGATTCAAGAGAAACTTCCAACATGAAAGTTGTATATCTCCATGAAATCTACAACTTTTCTCTACACAAATCCTTCCAAAAATGCTTGGATCTCAAGTTATAATTTTATGAACATAGGGTCATGAAACAAAACACTTAGTGAAATTTTGCCCTAATTTGGTCAGGATTTTGACCCAACTTCATGGCACTTTTTCATATAGTTACAAGGGGAATCTTCAAAATCAATTCAAATATGGGATGTAGATCACATTGCAAGCTTTCCAAAATGTCCAAGAACTCCTTGAGATCATTCTTGAGTAGGGAAAATCGAAGAGATGAAGTTAGGGTTTTGTCACTTGAATTACAAGTCATTTTTGATGAACACTTGAACCAAATCCGTGCTAGGCTGCATAATCCTTGCTTTACAGGCCTCAAACTTATTTGTCACTCCATATTTAAATGTTTACACAGCTGTTAGGGCTTTGATCCAAGCAATTGAGCTATTGTCCAAGTTGCATTTCCATTTATGGCACAAAGTTAACAATGCCATTCTTGTAAAGAAATCTTTTTGCATAAAGTTCACATTGAGCCTCTAACTTGTTCCCTCTGATAACAATCCATCTACAAAGTAAGAATCAAGCTTGGTTAAATCATAACCACTCTATCTTAGCAAGTACACAAGACATGGAAACTTGTTTTGTCAAAAAATCACATGTTTAACTTAAACATGTAAATTTGAATTTTGATCAACTAGAGCATTCCAAACTTGTTGCTTATAAATAAAGTCACTATTTGTGAGATACGACACGAGCTTTAGCACCCTGAAATACACCAAAACTCTCCCATATCAGAAATTGCCCAAAAACTCCATTGTTGCACAGTTTCTGACCTTGAACCTCAAACTCACATTTCCCTCGTGCGTTTCTTGGCCTTTTAGTTTCTAAAGCTTCCTTACATCAAGCGTAACTTATCCCTGTACCTGTTTCATTTCTGTAACATCATTTACCCTATCTTCCATAACCAAAAACAGATCATTGCACATTAATTTCTCCAAGTCATTTCAGCCACTCTCAACTCAAGCAAACCATTGCGCTAACTTCCTAGGACCTCAAGGAAGCTAACCTGATCATCACCATCACTTGAAACAAGCTCAAACTCCAAACATGATTTCCAGTTTTGAGGCAAGTTTTCTCAAATTGGAACTCTTCATACAGGCATCATCAATAGTTTATTTATGAATAAAACATGTAGATATCATTGCCCTGAAGCTAACCATGTCCTTAGTTTCCATTAATTTTGCTTGAGCTTAGAGAATTTTGAAACTGAAACTTATGAAATTTTTAGGGTTCAGATTAGGGCCATTAAAATTCTTGCTTATCTTTGATCTATAGTTTTAATACTTTACATTTCTGGAATCGTGAGAAAATTTGCTACAAGTTTCATGTTTACAGTTTTCATTTTTGATGAGAAATGAGCAAGTTACAGTTGGTCTGGCTGGAGGTTGAAGATGAAGTCTTCAGAACACGTTTTCCCTTACATATTTATTGTTTCATTTATATTAACGGATGTATAGCCACCCCAGTGGTAGAAGCGCGCACCTGTAACCTATGGGACCTGGGTTCGAGCCCTAGTGGTACCCTTTTTCATTTTTTCACATTTTTCTGACTTTGTTTGTTTTTTTGGCAGGCGCTGGGCCCCTTTGGACCTGACTTGTTTTTTTTGTTTGTTTTTACTTACTAACCTCCCTGTTTCCTCTTGGCACCCCCTGACCCAAGTTATTTATTTATTTATTTCATTTATCTTTTCTTTAATATATTTTTTCTAAATACAAAAAATCATAAAATACAAAAAATGATATATTTAGATTTTGACTTATTTTATTCTATTTTTTTCACAAAAAATATTTTTATTTATTCTACTTTATTTATTTTTATTAACTAAATCTTGTAAACTTAATTAGTATTATGTTATTTATTTATTTACTTATTTAGTTTTCACACCATTGAAAATACATTATTTTTAATATTAAAAAAAGGGCCAAAAATTATTTTATAATGCTATAAATATTTTCAAAATAAAAATACTTAGAATACTTTTTTCTAAACTTATTTTCTTTTAATAAACTAAATAGAATTAGGGTTTTATTCAAAAATCTTTTCCTAATAAATTCAAACTTAATTAACTATTTTCTTAATTTAATTAGGTTAAGACAAAATCTCTTTTCATGAAAACTAAACAAATTCATTTTCTTCACATTTTGCATCTTTGTACATTTATTTTTATACTTTGTATTTATTTAAATTCCTTGTATATTCCTACCCATTCATTTTGTTTGTAATAGATTAAATAGGTTTAATTCTTTCAATCCCCATTCAACTTGTACACCCCCTCCCCACAAATGTTGTAATAGCGTAGTAACTTTAAATTTCGCAATTTATCGCTTTTATATAACATGCTAGTAATTAGGGTTTGTATGGAAAGACTAAAACCAATGCTTAGAAAACCCTAATTCAAGACAAAATCAAGCATGAAAACAATACACTTGCACACTAGCACCCCTAGGGTAAAATCCACTTTGTTTCCTTACAAAAATGGTCATGTTATGCATGTGAGGTATCTTAGCAAAAAACAAGCAAAAATACAAGATCATGGTCCCTCGATGACGCTATCTAAGTTGCCTTAGAAATTATCTTAGTCCATTCAAAAGAATGCTAAGATACCTTGCAACGTTGCTAATCATGGTTATACGATGACCCACGCCGGTCCCGTTTACATCCAAAGATAGGGTTGCTTACCAAATCAATGGTACGACAACAATGTCAAAGGAAAAGAAAATGAACAAGAAAGACATTTAAGTAGGTAGATTGCTCCTAATTACTTGCTCCATTTCAAAACAAACATCCTTGCTATTTTCAAAACAAACACACACACTTTCAAACATCTTACAAAACTTGAAAACATTTTCAAAAGATCAACATCTTTGTATACATTTTTATGAACGAGAATCATTACAAAAATATCCTAAACAATGGCCTCTTTACAAAATACTTTCAAAAAAACACACAAAGCACAATTTCAAACAAAAGCAAGTGATCTAGAAAGTAACTAAGAGCCCATGGAAAACCATGGATGAAAAGGGTGCTAATACATTCCCTTTTCATAATCTACCACCCGAACTCAAGAAATAATCTCAAAGGTCTTTCCTGTGCTTTTTCACCTTTCCTTTTGGATAAAAGAAAAGTTGGTGGCGACTCTTGCTAACCGCAATATTTGCAATCAAATGCAAAACCCTCAAGTCAGTTCTCCCACCGTATCACACATATTGTAAACTGACCCAAACTGACAATAAAACAATGTTTAAGGTAAAAAAAACTGCAGCATGAGTCGACACATACCCACTTGGGTCGACTCATTCTAGTGAAAAAACAGGGTATGAGTCGACGCATAGCCTTATGCATCGACTCATACTGTTATCCAGGCCCAAAACAGAAAGGTGAAAGGTGCATGAGTCGACACAAAACACGTATGTGTTGACACAAACAGGTGCATGAGTCGACACATCCCTTTATGCATCAACTCATATTGAGTTGGTTTGGTTTTGCAGGAGCAAGGAAAGGTATGTGTCGATGCATAGCAACATGTGTCGGCATATAGCAGTTCAAAATGCATTTTTTCCTTTATTAGACACTATTTTTACATTGTCTTCATTATTATTCGATATGGTTGTAATACTTAAGTTTCTATTTCATCCCCATTTGTAAATTGTACCCCCACTCCCCTAGTGATGTAATAACTTAGGATTTTAATTTCCGCAATTTACTGCTTTAATATAAATTATTAGTAATTAGGGTGTGTATCAAAAGATAAAATCAACCATTAGAGAACCTTAATTTCAAAGACAAAAATGCATGAAACAAACACACTATTCACACGTGCACCTCTAGGGTAACCTCGCTTTGTTGCCTCGGAAAATAGTCATGTCCCTCGAATATGGGCGTTTTAGAAAAGTCCTTCAATAAAAAGATCGTAGTCCCTCGATGTTTCCTTCGGTAGACGATCCAGTCCCTTACGAAAATTGCTAAAAGGTCTCATAAGTTGCCTTCTATGACTATACATTTGACCCACGCCCGTCCCTTCACATCCAAAGATGGGGCTTCTTACCAATCAATGGTAAGATAACAACATCTAAAGGAGGAGGAAAAGAACAAAGATCTTTTGAGTAGGTAGGACGCTCGTAGTTGCATTCTCTCTAATCAAAACCATGTTTCACACTTACACTTTTAAAAACACCTTCAAAAAATAAACATCTCTTTGAACTATTTTCAAAACCAACACTTTGTATACGTTCTTATAAAGACGAGAATCATTACAAAGTTTACCGAAACAAAGGCATTTTCAAAATACTTTCAAAAACCCACCACAAACACATTTTAAACAAAACATTTTTCAAAGTGATCTAGCAAGCAACTAAGAGCCCGTAGATAACTACGTATGAAAAGGGTGCTAACACCTTCCCTTTTCATAACCTACCCCCCGAACTCAAGAAAATATCTCGAAAGGTATTTCATGTTCTTTTCACCCTTTCCTTTATTAGATAAAAGAAAAGTCGGTGGTGACTCTTGCTATCTGCAACATTTTGCAACAAAAAAGACACCCGAGTCAGCTCTCTTGCCGTATGATAGAACTGGCGACTCTGCTGGGGAATGTTAGTTTCAAACTTAAAATTTGGGTTACCTTAGAGACTATATCACCTTTAAATGCTTTCATTTGTTTGACTTGCTTGCTTTACATTATGGGTCCTTGTTTGGGTTTGTATTGATCCTCTACCCGGATTTGGGAACATCATTAGGTAAGTAGCAATAGATTGTGGAAACTGTACAACATAGACCGATATGGTTGAAGTAATGGCTACATTAGTGTGATGAATTTGTTGGTACCGTTATCCCTTGTGTTGAATCAAGGAGAATACAGGGCCGCTGAGCGGTGTCATGAAGCACTAACTGACCTTAGAACCTTTAATTGAACAACTTGGCCATTAGGAAGTAGTGATATAGCTGACTTTGGTGTAGAGCCAAAGACTGGTTGATACTTGATGCTATGCTCATTGAGATCATACTTTTGGGATATCTCAGCCACAAGAAAAAGATTGATTGTGCTGAGACAATGCCCAATGAAGAAAGATCAATGATATTGAGATCTCCTAGAACCCGGTTACTTTCTAGGACAGGTTGAACCAACTAAACTTCAAGAGGGTACTTACCTATAAACCCCATGCAAGCCTAAACCTAAGGATTTGTTTGCTTTGTGTGTATATGATTACTTGTATGTAAACATCATAAAAATCATACCATAGCATTTTCAATAACCATTTCAAGGGTCTCAAGGGTCTGTGGTGCAAGGTTATATTGAACCAGACGTCTATCAAGGGGCAAGAGGATTTATTTTCCTCTAATCAAATGCTCTCAAAGACCAAAGCACGATAACTTGAGTCAAGGGATATGACTCACTCGACATGGTGAGCTCGATTCTCGTAGAAGGACATTTCAACAATACGAAGTTCTTCAATCAAAGCTGTAGTCAAAGTTCAACTTCTAACATTTTCTTGAGTATATCCTGCGAGATCCTTGAAAACATCGCATCCACATATTATGCATGTCATCATAACAAGTTTTCCCCATACAGGGTTCTCATCTGCTTACTGTTTATTTCAGTAGAGAAGGCTCTCGAACATAATATTAAGGATCTTCAAGCACAGAATGCTCAATTCTAGCAGATATTCCTGGCTTTGGCTAAGGAACAAGAAGACATGAAGGCTCTCATTCTCAAAGACAAGAAGAAAAAGACAAAGAAACCAATGGGTGTCCTGAATATGGGAAGGAGACTCAGAGGACCAGCAAAGCGAGATTTAGAATTCGCAACTCCGTCAAACGAGGGAGACAATCAAGAAGAGAAGACACAAGAAGAAGACCACAGTCCAAGGTCAGTTGAAGAAGAGGCCTACGCTGAAGAATAATATCCTCCTGCTGGCGACAAATATAAACAACTGGAGGATCATATCAACACCATGGAAATTCATAGAGTACCTGGTCTAGATTTCGAAGAATTATGGTTAGTTTCTGGAGTGGTCATTCCACCTAAGTTCAAGGTTCCCTCATTTGCTGAATATGACGGAGTTTCATGTCCTAAGATGCATCTGAGGTCTTATGTCAAGAAGATCCAACCTCAAACCGCTGATAGGAATTTGTGGATGCATTTTTTCCAGGAAATTTTATCGGGGACTCAATTGGAATGGTTCTATCAGCTGGAGGGAACCAACATCCGCAACTGAGAGGATCTGTATGCTGCTTTCTACAGGCAGTACCAATACAATACTGACCATGCTCCAACCCGTACACAACTTCAAAGCATGTCTATGGGTTCCAGTGAGGGCTTCAAAGAATATGCCCAGAAGTGGAGAGATCATGCAGGAAGAGTCCAGCCTCCTCTGTCTGATAGAGAGCTGGTAGATATGTTCTTGGGTACTTTGTCAGGCCCATTTTTCAGCGACCTGGTCGGAAGCTCTTCAGTTGGGTTCACCGAGCTGATATTGACAGGTGAAAGAGTAGAAGCTGGCATCAAGAGCGGTAAAATTCAAAGGGGGGTGCATCTTCAAGTGCAGGGAAACAACCTTTCAATGGGAAGAAAAAGTTCAATGTTGTGTACAACCAGAAGGGTCGTAACAAGAGTAACCACGACCAATCTGTGGGGGCAGTCCTGATCTCTAGTCCTGCATCAATGCGACCACAACAACGGGGAAATCAGTGAAGAAAAGACAAGCCCAAGAGACATTTTACCAAAATCAATATATCACTGTCTCAAACATTGCAACACATGTTAAGGATGAATCTGATCACGTTGATAGGGCCTCATCAAAACCCCAAAACTTCTTCTCCTAACTACAATTCCGATGCAATATGTGCCTATCATTCTGACAGTCCTGGGCATGATACTAACAATTGTTGGGCACTGAAGTACAAGACTTAAAATATGATTGACACCAAGGAGATTGAATTCGATCCTCCCGAGACTCCCTATATGATCACTGCTCCCATGCCAAATCATTGAGAGCGTCCAGTTCATTTTGAATTTTCAATTGTAATTTCTTTTGTTTGTTCGAACACTTATCTATTATGTCAAACTTTTTTTTCATTAATGCATTGAATATGTTTGTCTTGAATTAATTCATTCATTGTCACTATATTTAAACTGTGCTTTCTACTCATTTTTGTGATATTTAACTCTCGACTACAAGTTTTAAGCCTTTAGAGGGAGGATAACGAAAAAAATGCCATAATCTCATACAGTATGCTTTTGGACAGACCTTTCTGAAGATGTACAGACGTTATTTTAATTCCTAAACAATGGAGTTATAAGGAAGATAATCCCTAGTCAACCCCTTTGAGCCAAAGAAGTAGGAGTTTTATTTTTCATACAAATTGAAACCTTTAATCAAAACCTGGGGCAGGGTAGCTTCTCATTTAATTCAAATACGCGTTCAGTTGCAAGCTTTCACTTTGTACACAATGAGTGACATCAAAAACATCCTTTTGAATCAAAAGCCGGTGATGGTTCCCAGTAAAATAGGCAGTCATTATCTCTCAAAAGAAAAGCCCACTGAGTCAAAACCTATAAAGGAGACTTAAGAAAAACTGGGGCATCCCGCTGGTCGTGATCTCAAAACAAGAGCAGTCAGGCAAAAAACTAGGGATAGTAGATCAAAAAGAGGTCACTACAAATTCTCCACAACAGAAAAAATGTTGCAAAAAAGGACTGCCTTCCCAAATAAACTTCCAAGTATCCGAAGCATCACCAAAATATCATTCCAGATTCAATAGGAATCCAAACACGCAATTAACTAAGTATAGGACTGTAGAACATCATGAAGAACGAGTGGGTACAAATAAACTTTGAGCCTTATCCTTTGTTTCTTAAACTATGAACCAGGCCATGTTACAACCCCTTAAAAGTCCTAATTGAAGCATGGGTTAGTTCAAAAGCATACTGTTACAAAAGGTATCCTGACTCCTATGAGGCTCACTGTAAATCCTGAGTTAAAATTCATATTCTTACAAAATTCTTTCGTCTGCTAAAAATGCATTTTCAAAACTTCAAGACAAATATAAACTTTGCATTGTTTGAATATCGCTGTTTGCATATGGCTAATTGTTTGACAATCGAGAAATTTGCATGGCGAATATCCGATGAACAGAAATTCTCTCAATAACAGAATCACTTCAAAGGGAAAGACGCTCCCAATGAAAAATTTTCCATAATCAAGGGGCATGACATGTCACTGTCCAACTCATCTGGGGCAGTCAAGTCAAGATTCCAAGAAATCTCTCATAAAGTCCGGAATAGCCAGGGGCAGGTCTCTATTCGAATCACTTGGGGTGTCGATCATGAATTCCAGCAGAGGGGCACGTACAATCAAGCAAAATTTTCCGACAGTGCTACAAAACTTACTATTATGAATAGTGACAAATCCTCGCAAAGTCCCTTTCATAAAGTGGTCCCTAGTAAAGTCTCCAGAGCCACCTCTATAAGGTTATCCCCACAGAATAATCTTCACGGATAAGGGTCCAAACCCCATAAGGCCAAACTCATGGGCATCCCTATAAAATTATCCCTACAAAGTTGGATTCATGCGATCCCCAACCAGAGTCTCAATCTCTGAAGATCCTCTCCCCAGCTGATTTTCTCTTAAAAAGAAGCCTTATGGTATTCTTCTTAAAAAATATCCTCCCCAACAGTTCGTCAAATATTCTCTTCAACATGGTTTATTTCCCCAGCAAACTACAGATTCCACAACTTGAGTTTTCCCCTCAGACTATTACAAATCAAGGGATCGCAACCCTTAATCCCCAGTTGAAGTCGCCAACGCAGACGTTACTATCCCCGAAAGTGACTGTGAAGCCTGGAACCTGACCAGATAACAGTTAAATCCATTCCTCTAAACAAGTTATTGCGAAGCCTGGACCCGACCAAATAATAACTTAACTTCTCCATCTACCGCAAGATATGGACCCGACCAGATAACTGTTCGAGTTACTACGAAACCTGGACCCGACCAGATAATAGTTTAACTTCTTTAAATCACTGACTTCTCTTCCCCAGTAAAGTTTGCCACTATCCCCAGTGAGTTTGCTGCAAAGCCTGGAAGCCGACCATATAACAATTAACTTCTTTATCCCCAACAAGTTGTTAACTTCCATTCTCTTTAATCAAGAGTATAACTCCCCAGTAGAGTTTATTTCTCCAGCCATGGAAATCTATCTCCCAACAATTTAACTTTAACAAATACTGAAGAATCACATTCTTCATCCCCATTAGCAGTCAGGGATTTATTTTTCCTCAAGTCAATGACGCTACAACAAACAACTGATCAATTCATATACTGAATTCATACATTACTTTAAAAACATCATAGCATATGCATACAAAATACATATAACACAATATCATTTATTTTGAGAACATCATTACACAATGTGTGTCATGCATCATGACATTGCACACAACTAATTATTTACCTTTTCAGGAAAGATTAACAAACAAATATCATCATCAATTTTCAACAGGTTCCGGATTAATACCTGAAACAAGACAGGACAACTATCCGTGAACAACTGATTAATACCTGAAACAAGACAGGACATCTATCTACACGACCAGGCGAAGCAATCTTACACGGGTTCCTTCTAATTTCCAGATGCAGTTTCACACAGACTCATCCCGAAGCAGCCCTACCCAGGCTCCATCTCATATATTTCTAGATGAAGTTTCACACAGACTCATCCTGAAGCAGCTCTACCCATGTTCCTTCTCATACATTTCCAGATGAAGTTTCACACGGACTCATCCTGAAGCAGCCCTACCCAGACTCCTTCTCATGTATTTCCATATGAAGTTTCACACAGACTTATCCTGAAGTAGCCCTACCTAGGTTCTTTCTCATACATTTCCAGATGAAGTTTCACACGGACTCATCCCGAAGCAGCCCAACCCAAGCTCTTTCTTATATATTTCCAGAGGAAGTTTCACACAGACTCATCCTGATGCAGCCCTACCCAGGCTCCTTCTCATATATTTCCAGATGAAGTTTCACACGGAATCATCCTGAAGCAGCCCTATCCAGGCTCCTTCTCATATTTTTCCAGATAAAGTTTCACACAGATTCATCCCGAAGCAGCCCTACCTAGATGCAGCTTCACGCTGGCTCATCTCGATGCAATGTTACACGGATTCCTTCTTATATACTTCCATATGCGGCTTCACACAGGCTCATCCTGATGCAATCTTACATGGATTTCTTGTCATGTACTTCCAGATGCAGCTTCAAACGGGCTCATCCTGATGCAATCTTACACAGATTCCTTCTCATATATCTCCAGATGCAACTTAACATGGGCTCATCCAGAATCAATCCAACACGGGTTCTTTCTAAAACATTTTCGAACACGGCTTAACTCGGGTCCATTCCAACATATCATTTAGATTAAATCAACCAAAGATTTTATTTTGATACTTCTTCCAATTTCTACCAACAGTCAATCTGTATGGCATCTGTAAGCCCATCTCTGACAAACTCTTCATCATTCCTCCAAATGGCATCCTTAAGCCCATTCCCGACACAATCAAATAACACATCATCGAGTGCAAATTTCTGGGCACTCTAGTGTTCAATAATCTTCTACCTTCAAGTCACGAATGGCGGACCCGCCAATCTAACTCTTCAGGTTCAAGAAGATTGAACAGGGGCAGCTGTTGTACCTTAAAATTTGCCCTTTATTATTCTCAAGATATTTCCTACAAAGATCTTTAATGACTCAATCTTACGCAAGCATCGACTAGGCCAAATAATTTCCTTAACACTGATGCCTCAATTTAAGTTTGAGTTTGTACAAAGGCAGTTGGATTTCTAATGTTTTAAATGACTTTCATGGATGATTATGGACCCTCAGGATTACTTCTGTCAAGTTTCAAGTCTCGGATCACTATTTTCCAAGAAAGTCATTCAAATTATCAAAAGGGCTAAATAGGAAAAATTAGGGTTTTGACTGAAAATGATCGAACTTTGATTTTTGACCTAATACCTGACCTATTGGTTTGAAGCATGATCTCAAGGATTCGAGCGCTTCATTTTGACCTAATCGCACATTTCAATTCATCTCCTGAGATCAGTGGATTGATAGAAAAAACTCGGTCAATTGGTGGAAAAAGTCAACTGTGCACTAAAAAGTCAAACTTTGAATTTTTGACCAAAATTGAGTCCCAAAAATCACATTTTCATCAAGACATCCAACATATAAATTTTGTTCATCAAATATCAAGTGAGTCAAAAATCCAACTTTGCGAGACGAAACTTTTTCTAAGTGTTTTATATACTTGTTAATTTCATTGCTTCATGACACCAAGTGCAGTCCCAAGGTAAGTCTTCTCAACTTTGAGCTTTTCATCTTTAATACATGATTTATTTTTGAAGATAAAATGTAGTAATCATTATCTCCTTTGAGCTAACCATTTGCCTTTTGTTTATGTTTATCAATTACATACTGTAAACTGACCCAAACAGACAATAAAACAATGTTTAAGGCAAAAAAAACTACAGCATGAGTCGACACATACCCACTTGGGTCAACTCATTCTAGTGAAAAAAATAGGGTATGAGTCGACACATAGCCTTATGCATCGACTCATACTGTTATCCAGGCCCCAAAACAGAAAGGTGAAAGGTGCATGAGTCGACACAAAATACGTATGTGTCGATACAAACAGGTGCATGAGTCGACACATCCCTTTATGCATCGACTCATACTGAGTTGGTTTGGTTTGGCAGGAGCAAGGAAAGCCATGTGTCGATGCATAGCAGCATGTGTCGGTATATAGCAGTTCGAAATGCATTTTTTTCATTTATTTTACACTGTTTTTACATTGTATTCATTATTATTCGATATGGTTGTAATACTTAAGTTTCTACTTCATCCCCATTTGTAAATTGTACCCCCACTCCCTAATGATGTAATAGCTTAGGATTTTAATTTATGCAATTTACCGCTTTAATATAAATTGTTAGTAATTAGGGTGTGTATGGCAAGATAAAATCAACCATTAGAGAACTATAATTTCAAAGACAAAAATGCATGAAATCAAACACACTATTCACACGTGCACCTCTAGGGTAACCTTGCTTTGTTGCCTCGGAAAATAGTCATGTCCCTCGAATATGGGCATTTTATCAAAGACCCTCGATAAAAAGATCATAGTCCCTTGATGTCCCTCGATGTTGCCTTCGGCAGACGATCTAGTCCCTTATGAAAATTGCTAAAACGTCTCATAAGTTGCCTTCTATGACTATACGTTTGACCCACGCCTGTCCCTTCACATTCAATGATGGGGCTTCTTACCAATCAATGGTAAGATTGCAGCATTTAAAGGAGGAGGAAAATAACAAAGACCTTTTGAGTAGGTAGGACGCTCATAGTTTCTTGCTCACTAATCAAAACCATTTTTCACACTTACACTTTCAAAAACACCTTCAAAAAACAAACATCTCTTTGAACTATTTTCAAAACCAACACTTTGTATACATTCTTATAGAGACGAGAATCATTACAAAGTCTTCCGAAACAAAGGCATTTTCAAAATACTTTCAAAAACCCACCACAAACACATTTCAAACAAAACATTTTTCAAATTGATCTAGAAAACAACTAAGAGCCCGTAGATAAATACGGATGAAAAGGGTGCTAACACCTTCCCTTTTCATAACCTACCCCCCCGAAATCAAGAAAATATCTAGAAATGTCTTTCCTGTTCTTTTCACCCTTTCCTTTATTGGATAAAAGAAAAGACGGTGGCGACTCTTGCTATCCGCAATATTTTGCGACAAAAAAAACACCCGAGTTAGTTCTCCCGCCGTATGATATTTACTAATAGAAGTTTCTTCCTCATCTCTATTTTTTAAAGAAAATATTATTCTTGATGAAGTATCTCCGAAAAATCTACTTGAAGAAGCTTCCTCGTCACACTTATCAAATGATTTTTTGGATGATTGCTTAACTATCCAAATTGTTCGTTCAAAGGAGACGAATATGGTTGATTCTACTCCTCCTTCCTCAAAGGAGATTCGTAATGAAGTTGGGGATGATTCTTATAAATTTGTTAATTTATCCTTCAACATTTGAATTAACTTGTCGAGTTTTTCAAGGATTTATTTTTGTTAGATTTTTCGTGAAAAATCATAAACGCTTCCATCTCTAAATTTAAGGATTGGATCAGATTTATAATTCCAATTATTAGCTCTTATATATTTGTTAGAAATGAAAGTTCTAATATATCTTCCAAGTTTTCCAATGGTTGAGCACCAAATGTGAAGATAACCTTCACATTTGTTTTATGTTCCAACTTCCCGAGTTTGCGTGTTCATTCTTTCATACTTGATGCTTGGAAAAACCTCATAGATCATTTCAAGAGTGTCTCACACTTTTTTGGCGGACTCATTAGTAAAATCATGATAAAATACATTTGAACTTAAAGAATTTATCAAAAGATGTTTTACTTTAAAATCAAGTTTGACTTTTCTTAAATCCTCTTCGATCCAATCAAAATCGGATTTATTTTCTACCTTGTTATTAAAGGAGAAGGATAGAATAAATGGACAATTGCTTAAAATATCCCACATTGAAAAATCGTTAGCTTTGATAAAAGGTTCAAATCTTGATTTTCATAATTCAAACTTATCACCCTCTAATGGTGAAGGTGTTCATGAAAAGACTCTTGTTAAAAACAAAAGTTTTATTGTAATCATCTTCTTCCTCCTAAGATGATTAGTTTTTAAACAAGATTTAGGATATGATATCACTTTTTGGACATGAGACTCCAAATACAAGAGGGGAGTGAAAGAGTTAATGAATGAAAACATCATAATTATAGAGGTTAGGTATTGATGATGTGAGCTAGTTCTTTTCCCATGAATTCTTGTTTAGAGTGTCCATTTTTTTTAGATCCTTTAATAGGATATTCCCACAAACCTCATTTTACAAGGATTGGAATTTTAATGACTAACTTCTCAGCCAATAATGAACAAGTGGAGTTTAAAGTACAAAGACATCTACAACCAACTAAGAGCTTTTTGCAAATGCTAAGCTCACCAAACTAGAGAGAGTTTTAACTACAGAGTCCTCCACAACCAAACAAAGTTTTTACTTGGTTTACCTTACAACCAAACAAGAGCTTTTCATGTTTTATCTTACATCCAAATAACATCTTCTTACAAGGAAAATGTTGCACAAGAGATAATACACTCTTGAGCAAATTACAAAATTTCCCCTCACAAGAAATGATGATCATAAAGTAAAGATTTTCTTTCAAAGCACAATAGCAAAACAAAAGTGATAAATGAGATGATGTGTTGAAAAAGAGTGGATAGTGAGAAATAAGGATCAAAACTTAGTTTTTAGAAGATTTGAAATGATAAAGGAGTCCCCTTTTTATAGGCCAAAGCGTGGTATAAACTCGAAAACAATCTATGGGCTAATTAAGCGTCATAATTAATTATGTTAAAGGCATAATTGATTATGCTAACCAAAAATGGAATATTTTTATTTCTAATTGTTTCCTATCATTTAAGGAGCCTTTTCAATAAGTTTTAAGAGTTACAACGTAAAATAATTGACTACTTCTAGGCTTAATTGATTATTGGTTTGCAAAACATGCTTTTAACTTATCAGATAGTTCCCTAATCAATTGGCTAAGATTTTAAAATATTTTTAGGTGATTTTATAAAAATAAGAGAGGCTTCTCAAGATTTGTAAGTATGTGTGTGTGTGAGTGCGTATGATTTGCCATAGTAAAATTGATAGTTCTTCTTATGCCTTTATAGACACTGATCACTCGACACAGACATACGAGCTCTCATACTTCCTCTCTTTCACAAATCTGAAGCTTCTGGTTTCTTGCCATATTATCTTTGAGTTTAGCACTTATCTAGAACCCTGAGTCTTATTTTTATGAGTATTTAGATAACTCTTCATGATAACCTCCATCACCAGAAAAATTTCTTGATTAGCACAACTTAATCATAACTTTGATACTCAAGATAACACATCCACTTGACCAATATATCATATGATCTTTAGGCTTAATCTTGATTTTAACATATCTTCATCAACATATTTTGAACTTTAAGAACCAAGCACCATCACTTGGTTATCACACCAAGCATCATCAATTGGTTAGCACACCAAGCATCATCACTTGGTTAAAAACATGAAGCACCATCACTTGATCAACAACTTTACAAGCACCGTCACTTTAATAACATATCAAGCACTATCACTTAATCAACAACTTGTCAAGCATTATCACTTGAACAACATATAAATCATTGTTCTTGCACAGGAACAATAACTGGTTGACTTTCTTATAGGAATAAAGAGAGTCTCAAAGGTAGATTTCTGTCAAATATGTGGGGATTTGGGAGCTACGCTAGTAATGTGAATTTCCCAAGAAAAGTTTCTTGCTTATCCCTCTGGTGGGAGCCCCTTATATAGTCCTCTTCTGGTGCCATTTAAGATCCTTAATCATGGTGTGACCCCTGGGCTTTATAACTGTGTAACAGCCTTTGTCACCTTGGATGAAGATGTTCAAAGCCATGTAACGTTAGAGTAAATGCGTCGGCGATGGTTACAACTGTTTTTAAATCAAAGTCGCCACCCTTAATTTTTATCCTAAAGGAAAGGAGTATAAAGGAATAACCCTAAAGTTCATAGATTCTAGATTTGGACTCGGTTCTAGACGAGGGGAAGGTGTTAGGAACCTCTTATCTACCTTGTTTGCAAGGATACTAGGTTTAGAAGTGTGTTTTAAGAAATAGGGTTTTAAGTTATTAAAGGGAAAGGGTTTAAATTTTAGTTAGAGGGAATCACCACGATTTTTAATCGTATGACTACGTATCCTCTTAGGAGGAATCAGAGTCCCATTTCGTAGTTCGCAGTTGATTTATGTTTTTTATGGATTACGAAACATATTTCAATTTCCCGCGTAGGTAGTCTAAGAGTGTGAATAATGGAGTTTGTTAGACCAAGTGTGTAGTCGATTTAAATATATTCGTATTCTTTATTTTCAAAAATTAATGTTGAATTAATTTTATTTGCGAAAAAATATTTGGTGTTTGGTTGAATATATTTTATACGTAGAGCAAGGGAGCCTGATATAGTCTCCTCATCATGTGGCCAGATATTGGCAACGTGTTGCTCGCGGACGTAGTAATTTGGTGAATTACGCGAGTTTTAATATTTTGATGTAAAATATTAAATTAACTTATGTTGTGAAAATTATTTTTAAGTGCGTGATTAAAAGATATAATTTAATATAAATAAGCAATATTATATTTTAAACGAGTTTAAAATAATCAATTATTTATAATAATAAATGACAACATAATATTATAATTATAAAAATATAAAAATACAAATATATATATATATATATATATATATATATATATATATATATATATATATATATATATATATATATATATATATATATATATATATATATATATATATATATATATATATATATATATATATATATATATATATATATATATATATATATATATATATATATATATATATAATAAAATAAATGAATATATAAAATGAAATTATAAAAGAAAAAATAAATAAATAAAATACTTGAAATAATGAAAACGTGAGAGGGGTGCGTTTCATATTAAACTAGTAAAATAAAGGGGTATCAATAGGAAGGGGCCTGAATTCAAATATTGAATTCAGGACCGGGAGATAAGGGGGTGTGAAAAAACGTGCGTTAGTAAAAATAAATAAAAGGAGGGTATGAGTAGCGAATGGGCCTGGCCCAAAGAAAAATGAGAGAGTCTGCTAAGCCATGTGTGGGAGAGCCTAGGATAATTATTGTGGGTATTCGTTTTGGACCATAGGATAAAGATCTTATGGTTGTGGCCTGAGGGTGTATGATAGAGACTAAGGACACGCGTATATTGAATCGTTAATCATAATATGTTTTAATTTTACAGAAAAACAAAACTCATTGTCATTTATCACCTTCTCCATGTTCGTTCTTCTTTGCCTCTCTTCTTGCACTCCAACCATAAAAACCCTAGATCAACCGAAACACTCCTGGTAACGTGAGCTATTCTTCCCCGTTCCGTGTCTCTCACTTCACCAAACCCTAGCCTCATTTGTCAAACTCAACCGCGGCGGTTCTGGAAAGAGCTTTAACTTAGGTATGCTTAGAATTCGATTCTCCTTTATTTGTCTGGATCTTCCCTCGTTTCTGGATGATGTGAAATCATTGTTGTTGTGCTTGTTGCTTCAGTTGAATGCGGTTGGATTCTGGCTTCGCACGCAAAAGGACGGGGCTTTGGGCAATGTTTTTTGTGCGTATGGGATGGAGATCGCGGTGATTGCATTTGGGTTGGGGCAGATCTACAATGTTGGATGGGTGGTAGCAACAGAGAGCTACAACAAGCCCCTTCAGTTCTTCTTTCTCCCGATTCCACCTCCTTCAATTTCTTGCCGCCCTGCTCTGTAATTCTTTTTTTTCTTTTTTATAGCGAACTAGGATAACAATTTTTAGGAAAAAAAAAACTGCTTTGAATGTAATTTCTTTTTCAGGTTTTGTTGTTTAACATTATGTTGTTCTTGGTAATGTAATAAATTTCAATTCAATTTCTGTATTTATTTTTTCTTGATTTTGTTTCAATAATTGAATGAAGATTTGTTTCTGCATTAGCATGATTCTGTTTTTGGATTGTAATGTTTCTTTTTTGTAATTTTTGATAAAGTCACGATTCATTTCCGTTTTTTCTTTGAAACGTATTAACTTTGTTTGATTATTTCTGATTTTCAATGAAAGATTAAGGATGTGGGTCTGTTTCTGTTTGTTATTCAAACAATATCTGTTTTCATTATCCTGGCTTTGGGCCTTGCAACCTTTGTTATTGGGCCGCGTGAAAATCTACCATGCTTTCCTCTTAATACACGCCAAACGTATTTCTAAATTAAGGGTTTAAAAAATAATGCTTTAAATAAAAACAATATTTCAAAAAAAGTAAAAAAGATGTTGGTATTTAATAATTAAATAAAATGCTCTTTCCAAAACAAAAATCAAAAACTGAAATGGGCTATACCATTTCAGTTATTGGGCCTTGAACAAAATCTCTTTCAACCCTTTTTTTTAAATTAGCAAACAAAACAAACTTATTAAGTTTATAATGTAATGTTTGAAAAATAATATTAATATAATAAAAAATAATGGTAATTAAAGCATAACTAAACTTTCTAAACAAATTAAAAAAGAAAACATAATGGGCCTATAAAAAAAGATTTGTTCTCACAATACACCTCATTTAACTAGAAATGGATTCTTATTTTAAAATCCAATGGACCATCAAATACTGATGGTCCGTTTCAAATTGATACACCCCTATTTCATACTTTGACCTTCCCATAACAAAAAAAAAAATTAAATAATACGATTTATTGAATTAACAACCCAAATATAATATAAGGGTAGGGAAAATTTGGGATATGACAACTGTCCCTATTTAATTATCTTTCGATCGAATAGTGCAACAATATGCAGGTCTTGCACATTTCAATTGGAAGTTTATTAAATATTGGAAGACCCCAAAATTTGTCCGAAAGACTTACAAGGATACATTGTGCAACCTTCCCCTGGGTGTGAAGGATATGCATAGATGATGATGCATCATCTTACCAGCGTTTGAAACACAATTTGTTTTAACATATATGATGACACAGATAACTCGTCAGTATCTAAAAGAGATTGTAAGTTTTGCATATTTACCATAACCTAGGAGGTAAATGATACAAGTTTGAAAAACTGACTTGCTAATACTTGAAGACTAATATAGTAAGTTTGTGACGCAAATTTTGTATATTCATCGCAACCTATAGGATGAATAACATAAAGCTTGATAACACATTGCTAATTAGAAACTAACACGATGAGTCAAAGCTTTTTCATATATCTATCACAACCTAGAGGATAGATAATACTATCTTGAAACCAGATATTTGAAACTTGGAAAGAAGATGTTGGTTGTGTCAATCCTCAATCAAGATTCGATAACCAAATGAAATAAGCTAGATTTAAAGCGATGGAACCCAAAAATTCTCTGATGGTGTCGGTTGTGTCGCCCTCAACCAAGGCTATTAACATGAAAAATAACACCAAATTCATGATGACGTCGGTTGCATCGTCCTCAACCAAAGCTATCAACATGAAGAAAATAAACACAATATTCATGATGAAGTCGGTTGTGTCGTCCTCAACCACAACTATCAACATGAAGAACACCAAATCCATGATGAAGTCAGTTGTGTCATCCTCAACCAAAACTATTAACATGATAAAAATAAGCACCAAATTCACGACGAATTCGGTTGTGTCATCCTTAACCAAAATTATCAACGTGAAGAACACCAAATTCATGACGATGTTAGTTATGTCGTCCTCAACCACATCTATTAACATGATGGAAATAAACACCAAATTCACGATGAAGTCAGTTGTGTCGTCCTCAACCAAAACTATCAACGTGAAGAACACCAAATTCATGACAATGTCGATTGTGTCATCCTCAACCACAACTATCAACATGAAGGAAATAAACACCAGATTCACGATGAGGTCAGTTGTGTCGTCCTCAACCATAACTATCAACATGAAGAAAATAAACACCAAATTCACGATGAAGTTGGTTGTGTTGTCCTCAACCAGAACTATCAACGTGAAGAATACCAAATTCGCTTAATGTTTGAACTATAAAGTTTGAACAAACAAGCTTGCTAATGATGAACCCCAAGAAAGTTTGAAATTTTCAAGATGCCATTCCTGATGTATATGCATAATGTGAGGCTCTTAACGGGAAATCTACTGTCGAGGTTTCCAAGGAATCTACTATCGAGATTCAAATTAAGTTACCTTCTGTCGAGGTGTTTTGGATAATCAACTGCCGTGATCCATCAGGACAATCTACTGACGAGATGCATTGGGAGCTACCTTCTGCCAAGGCTTCCGGATAATCATCTGTAGTGATCAACCAGGAGAACCTACTGCCGAGATTTGATTAGAATACCTCCTGCTGAAGTGTTCCGGATAATCAACCGTCGTGATCAACCAGGAGAATCTACTGTTGAGATTTAATTTGAATTACCTTCTGCCGAGGTCTTCCGGATAATCAACTACAGTGATCAACCAGGAGAATCTACTTCCGAGATTTAATTTGAAATACCTTCTGACGAGGTCTTCCGGATAATCAACTACCATGATCAACCAAGAGAATCTACTACCGAGATTCAATTTGAAATACCTTCTGCCGAGATCTTCCAGATAATCAACTACCGTGATCAACCAGGAGAATCTACTGCCGAGGTTCAATTTGAAATGCCTTCTGCCGAGGTCATCTAGATAATCAACTGCCATGATCAACCAGGAGAATCTACTGTCGATATTTAATTTGATTTACCTTCTGCCTAAGTCATCCAGATAGTCAACTTCCATGATCAACCAGGAGAATCTACTGCCGAGATTGATTGATAATGATGATTGTCTTCACATAAAAATGAGGTTTTATGCTATGCATGCAAATTTGGCTGATGCATGAAATTTAATGATTGATTAATGCATGTAATGAATGATTTATTGATATATGTAATGAATGACTGATTGATATATGTAATGAATGACTTAAATATGTGTAAATGGATGTTAAACATTGAAATGCGAATGCGTAATTGGGATTTTTTAGATATGCTCGACCCATGCTATCAGACATCGTCATATGGATGAGCTGATAGTACAATTTGATTTTGGATCGAAAAACCCTATGCATGATTTATGTAGCTTTACGCTTTATGATTATGACTCGAATGGTTTTTTAAATGGTGCCCCTGTAATGGGTCGCAGATGATTAGGGCGTAGAGGTTTTCCTATGCAACAAGGTTGCTTATCACATGATGGTTGAATGTTATGTTGTCGTGATTTCCCGATACTCAATTTGAACTTGAAGATTTCTTGATGTAAGAGAAAGATCCACTGGAGATTATGAGAGTACACGGAGATCTTGCCCCTATGTGGACTATCTTTCCCTAATTTGTTGGTAGGGTCTTAGAGGAGATTCTCATTGGTATGAGCTTGGAAATATTTTGATCATAATACGAATAACCCCACTATTTTACATTATGCCCCTGATTTAAAAGATTCTTAAAAATGCTTGGCTTTGAAGAACTATTTTGGATCAACTTGTTTTGCTTGAGCCTCACAGTAGTTTCCCCAATATTTGAATTTTGAAAGACATGCCCCTCAATATCCAAGATTTGGAGGGAGCACCTTCAGAAAGAACGTTGACCTCACCATGAAATTGACAAAGATTTCCTCAAGTATTCGAAGCTTGAAAAGTTTGTACTTGAAGTTGATTGAAGAATTTGGACCCTACGTGCAATAGGATTAACTTGATATGCACTGCCCAACATTCGAATCTTGGAAGGATGCCCCTGATCATCAATGTCTTGAGAAGTTTGTTAACATGAGGAGACCGAGCCATACCCTGTTGTGATATGACCTAATTAAGGAATACTACTTCAAAAGGTACGCCCCTGATTGAATATGCTTCGAAATTTGATTCGAATTGATTGAACCTCGAAATGCTCACCCTTTGTTAATAGTATCTTCGTGTGATATACCCCTATGATCATTAGTCACTGCCCCTGTTTATAGGGGTCCTCTTAGATGCTTTTCCCCTAGTTAGAAGCTTCTTGGAAATGTTGCCTTTGATCAGACTTTTTTGAAATCTCCTTCATGCTAAGTATTGATTCGTAGATAAGATTATATATTTTTAAAAAGTAATTTCGTTAGATGCACATGCAAGTTCTTGAAATCGAAGTTTGATTATTGAAAAGAAATGGATGATTAGGAATAAATATTTGAAGAAGATAAGTGATTAATAATTTTAACAAGCATAGGAGACAGTTTTAACACAAATCTTGCTGAGTATGCTTTCATAGTGAACCTAACTTCAATTAGGACTTTTAAAGGTTGTAATATGGCCATGGTTCGTGTTTAAGAAACAAAAGATATAAGGCTCAAAATTTATTTAGCCCACCCCATTCTCCTTGATTTTCTCTAATCCTAAGTTCAATTAATCCAACAGGTACATTTAATCCCAAAGAGAAATTTCATAGTTGCGTAGATAATGAGAAGCATAGATAAAGATCCAAGAGCCGATGAAAAGCATTGATAAGATACAAGAATTGATAAGATCCAAGCGTTGATGATAATCCTTGATGATTCTTGAGGTGGCAGTCACAAGATTGTTCTTCAATTTATTCATTTTTAATCCCTTATTTTGCATGGACCCATTCTTTTGGATTTTTCGGTCCTTCGGGATGCCCTAACTTTTTCCTAAGTCAAGTTTTGATTTGCTTTGACTTAGCGGGCTTTCTATATTTTTTTTGAATTTCTTTTTTCGCTTTTGGTTTTGAAATTTTTTGACTTCCATACTAATTGTTGTAAGCTTCACCTTCATCATTTCCTCGATCTTGATTGATGTACTGAGGAAGAAGACATCGTGGACTTGTCTTTGTTGATTCCTCAACCTTGGATGATGTACAAGGATAAGATGATGTGCTTGAATCTTGGCTTAGATTGTTTCCTCAATGATGTATCGAGGAAGGAAATATGCTCGAACCTTTGCTTAGACCGTTTCCTCAATAATGTATTAAGGGAGGAGATATGCTTGAACCTTTTGCGTAGATAGACTAATTCTCTTGATATTTGAATACATCTATGAATTAAATGAAATCTACCCTGCCCCTGGTTAAAAATTAAGGGTTTTTGAAAATAGAAAGAACTCCAACTTCTGACTCGAGGGGGTTAACTACAGATTAACTCCTTATATCTCCACTGTTTGGGAAGCTAAACAATGCCTTACATCGTCAACTAAGCCTTACTATTAAAAAGCATACGTCAGCAAAATTCAATTATTTTGTATTTTCCTCATTCTCCATCGAAGTTTTTTAATTTAAAAAATGGAAAAGAAGAGTGAAAAATGGAAAGTCGTTGATTAATTGTGGAATGAATCGATTTCAACATGCATGCTTATTTTATTAGAATAATTTGACCAAAGAGTACAAAGTTTATAACAAATAACACTTAGAAAGAAAGAAATTACAATTTGAAATGATAAAGGCCTAATGATATAGGGATAAGCCTTCTTTTTTACCCACTTACTTTAGGGGATTCTTCTTTAGTCTTTGGATTTATCAAGGCAAGGGCGGCAGTTCTCCGATGAGTCCCCTTCTTCAAAAGTCAACTGCTTAGTGTCGATCAAATCTTGGAGATTGTGTCTGAAAGCCCAATATTTTTCTAGGGTATGCCCTGGAGAATTGGCATGATACTCGCACCTTGCATTTGCATCATATTTTGGTGGGAGTGCCCCGATTGGAGGAACAAGCGACTTCAGCTCTACCAAGGATGCCTTGAGTAAATGTTGTAGCAACTGACTGTGCGGTGTGGGAAGTGGATCAAATATCCTAGGTGATAACTTTTATCTTTTTCTTTGTTGGGCATATCTCTTATGTTAATAAGGTCGTTGTAGTTGTTGTTGAGGTGGGGGAATTTCCCGTAGTAGCAGCATCTGCGGTGCTGAATAGGCCTACGATTAGGATGATGAAGGGTTACCTCCATTCCTCAAAAATAATTGCATGATCAAGTTCATTTGAGTCTTCAACTGGTGGACCTCCTCCTTTAATAGTTCTTGGTCTCTTTTGAGTTCTTCCATGGCTTCTTGAGACATGCTTTGAGTTTGCTTGCGAGTATCAAAAATCTTGCTAGTTGGATCACAGTTGGATAAGGGTGGAAGTGTAAATGATTTTGTGAAAACGGATGGAAATGTAAATGTATGAAAATGCTTGGTTATGTAAAAGTATTTTTTTCTTTTAGGTATGCAAAAAAAGTTTTATGGATATGCGATGCGAAGTAGACGTAGTATGATGGTAGACTTAGAGATACTCTATTTGAGTATAATGATGGACATAATGATATCCTACACTAACTCAGAGGTTGAGACAGTCAGAAACATCTTAAGAATGAAGATAATAATAGATATGGATTTGATGATATCCCACATTCTCAGAGGTTGAGACATGCAGGGACTCCTTACAGACGTAGATGATAAATAGACATAAATTTGATGATATCCTACATTATCTCAGAGATTGAAACAGGAAGGAATTCCTTGAGGATTATGGTCAATGAAAGACGATGAGGAGTCTCTACAATATAGGGATTACGACATAGATGGAAGCCCTATGGTCTAGAGATAGTAATTAGTGGAAGAAAAGATAACCCTTGTGGGTTTAGAGATTGTAGTGGGATTTGTGAAAGGTATCCTTAAAAGGTAGGTTCCTAGTATTTTCCTACGGATATTATACCCTCCCCATAAGGTGGTTTCCTTAAAGGTATCATGAATAACACTATAGGAAAAGGCAAAGGGCCTCCCTTAAGCGGAGTCTCTTTACAGACCAAAACTTTGTCTCTAGGTCATGAAAGATCTCATCATGAGTTTTTGGTTTAAAGGCCGTAAAAATAGTCATTAGTGTCATTTCAAAGTCCTACTTCTCAAGAGGATGTCTCTCTAAAGGTATTCATTTTATGGAGTTCCACCGACTCTAGGAGAAGTCGTCACATAAACTCATAGGATTGATGTAACCCCTTGGCTAATAGACGAACCTTCTTTTTAAGTTTTTTTTTAGAAAATATTTTTGCGAAAATTTAAACCCCATCACTGATGAAAAAATATAATGAATCATAATAATAAAATAAGCAAGAAATAAATAAATAAACAAGAAAGAATAAAACCCAAAAAAATAAAGAGAAACCCTAAAACCTAAAGATGAGGCTTCTAAACCTAGAGATGAGTCCCCAACAGAGTCGCCAGTTGTTGCAAATATTTTTTAAATTAGAGTCACCACCCTTAATTTTTATCCTAAAGGAAGGGAGTATAAAGGAATAACCCTAAAGTTCAAAGATTCTAGATTTGGACTCTGTTTAGAAGAGGGGAAGGTGTTAGGCACCCCTTATCTACCTTGTTCGCAAGGATACTAGGTTTAGAAGCGCATTTTAAGAAATAGGGTTTTAAGTTATTAAATGAAATGGTTTAAATTTTAGTTAGGGGGAATCACCACGATTTTTGATCGTATGCCTACGTATCCTCTTAGGAGGAATCATAGTCCCATTTTGTAGGGGGGTGCGTTTCATATTAAACTATTAAAATAAAGGGGTATCAATAGGAAGGGGTCTGAATTTAGATATTGAATTCAGGCCCATGAGATAAAGGTGTGTGAAAAAACGTGTGTTAGTAAAAACAAATAAAAGGAGGGTGTGAGTAGCAAATGGGCATGGCCCAAAGAAAAATGAGAGAGTCTGCTAATCCATGTGTTGGAGAGCCTATGATAGTTATTGTGGGCATTCGTTTTGGACCATAGGATAAAGATCACATGGTTGTGGCCTGAGGGTGTATGATAGAGACTAAGGACACGCGCGTATTGATTCGTTAATCATAACATGTTTTAATTTTACAGAAAAAACAAAAACAAAACCCATTGTCATTTATCACCTTCTCCGCGTTCGTTCTTCTTCGCCTCTCTTCTCTCACTCCAACCACAAAAACCCTAGATCAACCAAAACTCTCCCGGCTGCGCGAGCTATTCTTCCCTGTTTCGTGCTTCTCGCTTCACCAAACCCTAGCCTCCTTTGTCAAGCTCAACTGCGGAGGTGCTGGAAAGAGCTTTAACTCAGGTATTCTTATAATTTGATTCTCCTTTCTTTGTATGGATCTTCCCTCGTTTCTAGCTGATGTGAAATAGTTGTTGTTGTGTTTGTTGCTTCGGCTGAATGCGGTTGGATTCTGGCTTCGCACGCGGAAGGGAGGGGCTTCGGGAAATGTTTGCTATGTGTCTAGGGTGGAGATCGTGGTGATTGCATTTGGTTTTGGGAGGATCTACGATGTTGGATGGGTGGTAGCGATGACGAGCTACAACAAGCCCCTTCTATTCTTCTTTCTCCCGATTCCACCTCCTTCAATTTCTTGCCGCCCTGCTCTGTAATTATTTTTTCTTTTTTATAGCGAACTAGGATAGCAATTTTTAGGAAACAAAATAATTTTCTTTGAATGTAATTTCCTTTTCAGGTTTTGTTGTTTAACATTATGCTGTTCTTGGTAATGTAATAAATTTCAATTCAATTTCTGTATTTATTTGTTCTTTATTTTGTTTTGATAATTGAATGAAGATTCGTTTCTGCATTAGTATGATTCTATTTTTGGATTGTAATGTTTCTTTGTTGTAATTTTTGATAAAGTCGCGATTCGTTTCTGTTTTTTCTTTGAAGCGTATTAACTTTGTTTGATTATTTCCGGTTTGCAATGAAATATTAAGGATGCAGGTCTGTTTCTGTTTGTGATCCAAACAATGTCTGTTTGCATTATCCTGGCTTTGGGCCTTGCAACCTTTGTTATTGGGCCGTGCAAAAATCTACCATTCTTTCCTCTTAATACACACCAAACGTATTTCTAAATTAAGGATTTAAAAAATAATTCTTTAAATAAAATCAATATTTTAAAAAAAGTAAAAAAGATGTTGGTATTTAATAATTAAATAAAACACTCTTTTCAAAACAAAAATCAAAAACTGAAATGGGTCTTACCATTTCAGTTATTGGTCCTTGAACAAAAACTCTTTCAACCACCTTTTTTTAATTAACAAGCAAAACAAACTTATTAAGTTTATAATATAATGTTTGAAAAATAATATTAATATAATAAAAAATAATGGTAATTAAAACAGAACAAAACTTTCTAAACAAACCAAAAAAGAAAACAGAATGGGCCCTATAAAAAAAGTTTTGTTCTCCTTTAACTAGAAATGGACTCTTATGTTAAAACCCAATGGGCCATCAGATACTGATGGTCCATTTCAAATTGATACACCCCTCTTTCATACTTTGACCTCCCTATAACAAACAAAAATTAAATAATGATTTATTGAATTAGAAACCCAAATATAATATAAGGGTAGGGAAAATTTGGGGTATGACAACAATCATTAATGAGTCGGGTTAATAACCCTGACTATGGGCAAGTGGATCCCAGTTACGAGCAGTGACCGGGTTATTGGTACATATGGGTTGCTACTCGGAGGTATGATGGTTGTCTAGCATTGTTAACCAAGTTGCGTCTCCTCCCGAGTATCCTTTATTGTTAAGAGCTGATCACCAGCTCCGGTGTCCTCTCCGCCGACTTTATGACCTGGTCGGGATTAATATTTTCGGGATGTACATAAGCCCCCAAATTCAAATCCTTTTTGTAAGGGCGCAATGTTCGTACACAAAAATCATGGAAATTATTGAGATTGACATTGGGTTGTAAACCAATTTAGACCTTGCGTACATGTCATGAAATGAAAAGTCAAGCATCTTCTCTCTCTTAGAGTAATGATGACTTTTCGCTCTATTGGGTGACGTTCCCCTTCCCTATGCTCTATTCATATGGCCCTATTTAAAACCATTTTTCTAACTTTCCTTATTCATCTCAACATCCAAAAAATGTTTCAATCTCCAGAGTAAGCATATATATTCCCAAGCGTTCAACAACCCCATGTATTCTTTTTCTTCTCTCTTTCATCTTACTTTTCTCTTTTTTCTTTATTTTATATTTAGAAAATGGTCATGATAAGAGAATGTGATGATGAGGGAAATATTGTGAAACCCTCAAATGGCGAGGAGAGAAGAGTGTTATGGGATCAATGCATGTGGGAGGTTAAGGGTACCCTAGGTCATGAGGAGTTTGATCGAATCGCGAAGGAGGTTTATGGTTGTAACTTTACTTCTTTGAGCGATTCTGATTCTGATTCTTCCTCCTCATGTTCTGTAGAAGTTTTGATGGAATTGTCGGCCCTCTTCGATCTCGAATATATGGGCTACAAGAATAGTTAACTCGATGACAAGGAGATCGCCAAGCTCTGATCTATAATGAACATTTCATCAATCAGGGAGGAAGACAACATTATTCTAAAGTCTTGTGGTTCCAGAGAACGCGTATGCATTCTTTGTCAGAAGGTCACCGATGAGGAGTTCTTCTACTTTTACTATGGGGTTTTAGATGACTTCAAGGTATGAATACCCTTTACTGATTTTGAGGTGGACATACTGAAGACAATGAATATCGCTCCCTCCCAACTTCACCCTAATAGTTGGGTTTTATAAAAACTTTTGAAGTGGTATGTGAGGCGATGAACATTATCCATACAGTGGGTTTGTTCTTCTCCTTTTTTAAGGTCAAAAGAGACAAGAAATTATCCTGGGTTCAAATTAGTGGTCTTCCCCATAAGAGTTCTCTCCAAGTTTACACCTCCAACTATAAGGGCTTCAAAGACCGATTTCTGGAGGTGAAGTGTGGGTCGAGATGTCCCTAGGTTCTATATGATTTAGACGAGCACCCACGCTTCCCTCTATACTGGTCTCGGGATATTTCACCCATCTCTAGCTTCAATTTTGATAAACTGAGTGATTTGGAGGTTCAAGCCTTAAGCGTGCTTGACTTCTTTTGGATGATGAAGATTAAGGATTTGTTACCCCTAACTGTAAAACAGATCCAAGACTTTCTTGGTAATAGTTTTTTATTATGATTATTGAATATTCATATCCATTAATGATGCTCATACTTTCTTTTTCTCTTTTCGTAGATAAGATGACAAATCCCTCTGTAGCCGAGTAGAAGAAACTGATGTTGGAGGCCAGGGATGCCCAGAAAGGGGCAGGTGGGTCTTTGGTGGTTAAGTCTAATCTTGTTGGGTTAGAGACCCGAACTTTGAAGAGGTGAAAGGTGGCGGGTACCAAGGCCACTTTGAGCATGATTGGACCATAGACTTCCGCTCCCTCAATTCAAGAGGAGGTGCAACAAGGTACTCTGAAGAAGCTGAAGACACTTATGAGTGACAATGCCTGTCGAGCCAACCTGGAAATAACCTCTTTAATGAGAGAACCCTGAGACAGTCAAGCATCCGATGAGTTTAAGTTCTGGTCCAACAGCTTTGATGGACTTTGCTTCCTCTACGTCCATCTCAATGTCACCGAAGACGTCAATAAGGTTAAGAGCATAGGTCATAAAAACATGATCCAGAACCTTAGTTCTTATCTTATGAGGTATGAATTTTTGACTCGTGGTCTTTTTGAGTCCAATGATGATTTTGAGAAGTCAGAGTTGAGGCTTAAGGAGGAGATAACCTGACTGAAGGAAGTTCAGAAAACTCAATCTGAGAAGCTAACCAACTTGGAGAATAGTCTGGCCAAAGAGAAAGAGTGGAGGGATACTTTAGAGACCGAGAGCAAGGCTTCTCTTACATATCTCAATGAGAGATTGAAGGTGGAGAAGGCCACTAATGTTGAGCTGAAGGTCACTACCGACAAGCTAAAAGAGGCTCTCAAGTACTCTCAAGTGAGTATCCTCTATGCCGGTGACAAAGCCTTTGAGCAGGATAAGGATCAGATATTGTGTCTTCATCCCAGCTTGGATTTGGCAGAGATGGATTACTTCAAGGTGGTGCATGATGGCCGCCTTGTGGATCTTAAGGAAGTAGAAAAGACTCTCTCTCCTTTACCTAATCTTTAAGACCCTTCTTGAGGGAAAAACAACAATTATGGTGATGGGAAGGAGGACCTGACCACACGAGGTTATCATTTGAATTGTATTTCTGTTAGTCACCCGATAAGGATGCGTTTATGTAATTTTGTATAAGGAGTGGTTAATCCCCTTTTTTTGTTTACAATCATGACTTCTACCTTCGACTTTGTATTTCTACCAACCCTTCATGGATTTTGTAATCATTTTGTTTTTGCTTTTACTTGCTCGTATTTTTAGCTTTAAAATAATCCTGTGCATATATCTAAGCCCCTCAGACATAAAGCCTATCGGGCTGTATGTTTCTGATCATGTAGTGTCGGGCATTATTTTAACATCACAAGCCCCAACAAATTTCTATCCCTTTCAGTACCAAGGGGTAATTCCTAAGAGTAGGGTCTTCCAGAATTGTTTAGAATCCCTTGGGATGTTTTGGGTCTGACTACTTATTAGTGGCGGACAGAGGCCATAAGGCGTAACCGACTTAGTGGTGGACAGTGTCCCTAAGGCGTAATTGGCTTAGAGGCAGATAGAGGCCCTAAGGCGTAACCGACTTAATGGTGAATATAGGCTTTAAGGCGTAACCAACTTAGTGGCGGATAGAGGACCTAAGGCGTAAACGACTTAGTGGCGGATAAAGGTCCTAAGGCGTAACCAGATTAATGGAAGACAAAGGCTCTAAGGCGTAACCGACTTAATGGCGGACAGAGGCCCTAAGGCGTAACCAGATTAGTGGCAGATAGAGGCCCTAAGGCGTAACCAACTTAGTGGCGGATAGAGGCCTTAAGGTGTAAACGACTTAGTGGAGGACGAAGACCCTAAGGCGTAATCGACTTAGTGGAGGGCAGAGGCCCTAAGGCGTAACTGACTTAGTGGCAGACAGAGGCCCTAAGGCATAACTAGCTTAGTAGAAAACAGAGGCCCTAAGATGTAACCGACTTAATGAAGGACAGAGGCCATAAGGCGTAACTGGATTAATGGCAGACAGAGGCCCTAAGGCGTAACTGGCTTAGTGGTGGACAGAGGTCCTAAGGTGTAACCGGATTAATGACAGACAAATTCCCTAAGGCATAACCAGATTAATGGCGGACAGAGGCCCTAAGGTGTAACTGACTTAATGGCGGACAAAGGCTCTAAGGCGTAACCGACTTGGTTTTCTATCATAGTGTTACAAAGATTATTTCCACTTTAGGTGCCTCGTTAAAAATCCTTGTCCTTGCAAGAGAAAAGAATGCATCTCATACATTTTATTAGTGGTATTATTACATGTTTTTAACTGAAATAAAGCCTAAGATTAGATATGTTCCATGTCCTAGGTATTTTTACGCCATCTAGAGTTTCTAACTTGTAGGATCGATTATTTAGCTTATGTAGGACCCCATATGGGCCATCCCAGTTTGGAGATAGTTTTCCTTTATTTTTCGGGTCAATAATTCTTTTGAGGACTAAATCACCTAAATGAAAACACCTTTGTCTAACCTTCAATTTGAACCTCTTAGCCAATCTGTTCTTGGCTGCAAATTCCCTTATTTGGGCTATTTCTCAGACCTCATCCAACAGGTCGGCAGAATTGTTTAACTCGTCCTTATTAGCGCCTTCATCAAAGTGTTTTATCCTCCAAATGGGGGTGTTGATCTCTATTAGTATCATGGTGTCATCCCCATATACCATCCGGAAAGGTGTTTCCCAGGTAGTGGAATGAGGTGTTGTATGATACGACCAAAGGATCTCCAGAAAGTACTCGGACTATAATGTTATACCCCAATTTTTGCCCCTAAGATCCTCCATCATTCCATATTATTACAATGCATCAAGATCACATATTTGGGTTGGATATCTCCTTTTGCTCGTTCTTCTATCTTTAAGTTTTCTCTCAAAGGATCGCCAAGAACCTTAATTGTGTATATAGTATATATGTGTTTTTATATTTTTACTGACCTCTAATCAAAATACCAAAAATATGTATGCTTTATTTTTTTATATTTGTGTTTTGTAGGTATCAAGCCAAAGTATCCAACCAGCAAAGTTTTATGGCATTTTTCTTCTGAGGAAATCGATTACTTGATATGTGGAAATCGATTTCCCTAGCTGTTTTTGCACCAAGATTTGTTTTTTCAGTAGAAATCGATTACCCCTATAGTAGAAATTGATTTCCTGAGGCGAAGTTGGCAAACAAAAGCAATTTTCAAGTTTGTAGCATGTGGCTCCAATTTATTTTTTAATAGAATATTATTGATTATCAAAAAATAATTCCCTACCTCATCATAATTAAATTCCACCACACACCCTCATTTGATTACATGTGCACCACTTGATCTTAATTTTGGCTCCAAAAATAAATTACCAAGCCTAATTTTGTTTCCAAACTAAACTTTAAACCACTAATAATCCAAAGCCTAAACTCTATAAATAGAGCCCTCATTTTATTCAATCACAAGATTTTGATAGCCAAATTCACCTTGCTAAAAATTCTCTCAACTTTCTTCATCCACCCTGTTGTACCCCAAAAGTTTTCCCTCTTATTTATCAAGAATTTTCTCACAAGATCTCTTTGACTCAAGATTGGATTAGGGTTTGGTCAGCTCAAGACATCTCATCTTACACTGTTGATCCAAAATTAGGGTTTGAGTTTGCACAAGGATTTTTGGACTATCAATGCTTCATATGACTTTAAAACATCATTATGGACCCCTAAAATTACTCATGACAAGTTTCAAGCCTTGAACCACATTTTTTATCAGTCAATTGGACAGTTGACCTAAAAATCAGCTGTATTGGGGAAAAAGTCAACCATGGCCAATTTACAGTCAAACTTCATAATTTTTGATCCACATCAACATTTTAGACTCATATGTATCATTTGATCAAGTTTGGACCATAATTCCTCAAGAAATTTGATCAAATCATCAAAAGGGCAAAATGGTTAAAATTAGGGTTTTGATTGAGGAAGGGCAATTTCTGATTTTTGACCCAGCAAATGACAAATTGGTTTGGAGCATGATTTCAAGGGTTCATTTTTTTCATCTTGACCTAATTACATGGTTCAAAAAATTACAAATCCATTGAATAGACAGATGAAATTTGCAGTCAACTGATCAAAAGTCAAATGTATACTGAAAAATCAAACTTTGACTTTTTGGTCAAAATCAAGTGCCAAGGATCACAATTCATAAAAACATGTAAAAATATGAAACTTTTTCATTAAGGAATCAAAGATTTAAGATTTGATTTTGAAATTTGAATTTTTCTTAACTTAGAAAATTTTCTAAGTATAGAAAATTTCTTATTTTTTTCTCAAATTTAGGCCAAATTTCCACCATGATACAAGATAATTCAAAGAAAGCTCCCAACATGAAAGTTGTAGACCCCTATGAAATCTACAAATTTTCTTCACACATTTTTTTCAAAAGATGCTTGGATCTCAAGATATAATTTTATGAACACATGCCCATGAACTAAAATAACTTAGTGAAATTTTGCCCTAATTTAGGCAGGTTTTTGACCTAACTTCATGGCAATTTTTCACTTAGTTCCAAGAGGAATCTTGAAATGCATTTCAAAGATGAGTTATAGAGCACATTGCAAGCTTTCCAAAATTTCCAATAATTCCTTGAGATCATTTTTGAATAGGGAGAATCGAAGAGATGAAGTTGGCAATTTCTCACTTTGAATTCAAGCCATTTTATGAAGAACAAAATTCAAATTAGTACCTATGCTGCCTAATCCATGCTTTACAGGTCCCAAACTTGTTTCTCACTTCATAATTTAATGCTTACTCAGTTTACAAAGCATTAATCCAAGCCCAAGAGTCTTTGTCCAAGTTGTAATTCCATAAATGGCACAAAGTTGCCATTGCCATTTTGGAAAAGCTTCACTTTTGCAAATTTCCAATTCTTGAGCATTGAACTTGTCTTCTCTGCACACACAAGTCCTACATACCTAAAGCAACTTGAATAGAGTTTATACCAACTCCAAGCAAGCCAGTACAAGTAGGTAGAGACTTGTCCCTTCACTTTGCTTCAAAAGCAAAAAAGTGTGCAAAAAGCCTAGGATTGAAACATCTGTTGAAGAGCTGACTTGAAACCTTTTTCATACTAATACACAAACATATTACAGTTGAGAACACAATTGAAAAAGGCCTGAAATACTCCAAAACTCCATATCACCAAAAAATTGTCAAAACTTGCAGTTTGTGTCCAAGCATAGCAATCCATCAATTTGCTCATGCGTTTCAAGTTTTAATCATTCAAACACTTTACCTACCTCATATCTAAGTGATCCAGACCATCATCCATGCACTATAACTCCTCCTTATTCATCTGCCATTTTTGTTTTTCAAGCTTGTAGGTTGACTTGGATAGAGAGTTACAGACACTTCCAAGGCAAGGCAAGGATTGGAACACACTCAGGGAGGTTCAAGCAAGCTAAAGCAACCTTCAGGCCTTCCTAAATCTCACTCAAACTCCATTCACGATCTCAGCTGAAAGAGGTAAGAATCCCAACTTTTATCTCTTCATACAGGCATCCATTGGTCACGATTTATGAAAGAAAAATGTAGATATAATAGTGTTGAAGCCAACCATGTGCATAGATTTCATTTATGATCATCATGTATAGAGAATTTTGAAGTTCAAATTCCTGTAAAAATTTGGTTTACAATTAGGGCTTTCAAAATTCGTTTTAATCTTTGATTGTTAGTTTCCATAAGTTACATGGTTGAAATCGTGGGAATGAGTACTATCATTTTCATGTTGAAAGTTTTCATTTTCATGGAGAAATGAGAAAGATACAGGAGGTCTGGCCAGCTTGAGGAAGAAGTCAAAGTATAGGGTAAAGGAAGTTGTTTATGTTATGTTTTTCTTGTTTCATTAGAACTAACGGATGTACAACCACCCCAGTGGCAAGGCAGTGTGCTGAGAATGCCAAGGTCACAGGTTCGAGCCTTGGTGCCTGCCTTTTTGCATTTTCACATATTTTTCATCTTTTTTGGCTGTTTGCAGGATGGGCTTCAATACTTGGGCCTTGCATTTTTTTCTAACATGATAACACCTGATTACTCAGGATACCCCCTGGCCCAACTATTTTCACTCATTTTTATATATTTGTTTTTTTTTTGTTTTATTAAATATTTTCTTAAATACATAAAATCATGAAAAATATAAAATATGACAATTTTGCATTATTTTATTTTCACATGAAAAAATATTTTCATTAAACTATATATTAATTATTTCTTTCTAAAATAAATTTGTAAATATAATAGATTTAGTTTAAATATTTTATTCTTTTTTTTATTACCCATACTTATAAATATTTATTTTGACATACAAAAACTAAATATTTTTTATAAAATATTATTTATTATTTTTAATACAAAAAAATACATAAAAATAATACATAAGAACTTTATTTTCTTTTAACCTAGAAATTAGGGTTAACTTTTTTTTTTTAAGAAATAATTTCCTTTTTTTAAAATATTTTTAGGATTACGTTAAAATTCCTTTTTACATAAGAAACAAAACAAAAATCATTTTCTTGCATATACATGCCATTGCACATTTAATTTATATTGTATCTTATTCAAAAATTTGTACAAATTCGATTTGGTTGTAATAACTTAATTAGATTTACATTCTTGCAAATCCCCATTCAAATTTGTATTCCGCCTCCCATAAAAATGTTGTAATAGCGTAGTAATCTTTAAATTACGCAATTTACCGCTTTTACATACCATGCTAGTAATTAGGGTTTAAATGGCAAGATAAAAACAAATCAAATAGAAAACCCTAAATCCAAGATCAAAGCATGAAAATAACACACTTGCACACAAGCATCCTTAGGGTTTCTCCACTTGGTTGCCTTATACAAAAATAGCCATATTACGCATGCGAAGTATCTTTGCAAAACAAAAAAATATAAGATCATAGTCACTCGACGACGCTATTCAAAGTTTCCTTACAAAATGATCTTGGTCCCTCGAAAAAATGCTAAGATACTTCGCAACATTACTAATCATGGTTATAAGATGACCCACGCTCGTCCCGTTTACATCCAAATATAGGGTTGCTTACCAAATCAATGGTAAGACAACAATGTCAAAGGAATAGAAAATGAATAAGAAAGACATTTGAGTAGGTAGATTACTTCTAGTTACTTGCTCTATTTCCAAACAACTATCCTTGCTGTTTTCAAAACAAACACACACATTTCCAAACATTGAAAACATTTTCAAAAAGACAAACATCTTTGTATACATTCTTACGAACGAGAATCATTACAAAGGTTACCTAAACAAATGGCTTCTTTTACAAAATACTTTCAAAAACCACACAAAACACAATTTCAAACAACAAAAGCAAGTGATCTAGCAAGTAACTAAGAGCCCATGGAAAACCATGGATGAAAAGGGTGCTAATACCTTCCCTTTTCATAATATTCCCCCCGAACTCAAGAAACAATCTCAAAGGTCTTTCCTGTGCTTTTTCACCTTTCCTTTTGGATAAAAGAAAAGTCGGTGGCGACTCTTGCTAACCGCAACATTTGCGATAAAATGCAAAACCCTCAAGTCAGTTCTCCCACCGTATCACATAATTGGCGACTCTACTGGGGATAATTCTAAAAGTGGGGTTACCTTAGGGCTAGATCACATTTATTTGCTTTCATTGTGTTACTTGTATGCTTTACATTATGGTTCTTTGTTTGGGTTTGAATCCTCCACCCAGATTTGGGAGACATTATAGGTAAATAGCAATACATTGTGGAAACTGTGCGGGGTATACCGACATGGTCTAAGCAATAGCTATGTTAGTGTGACATATTTGTGGGTAGCGGTAGCCTTTGATTCAATCAAAGAGAATACGGGGCCACTAAGTGATGTCAAGAAGCACTAATGAACTTCTAAAACCATTTACTTGACCAACTTGGCCTTTAGGATGTAGTGAGATGACCGGCTTTGGTGCAGTCCGAAGTTGGTAGATACTCGATACTACACTCATTAAGGGTTGGTTTCTTGGGATATTTCGGTCGCCATTAAAGAGGTTTGAGCTGAAACAATGACCAAGGAAACAATTTAGTGATATTGAGCTCCTTAGAACCCAATTACTATTATTAGGACAAGTTTAAGCCAACTAAACTTCAAGAGGGTACTTACCTATAAAACCCCATGAAAGCCTAAACTAAGAATTTGTTTGCCTTGTTTGAATATGCATACTTGTACATAACATCATGGACATCATGAACATCATACACATCACTAACCATTTCAAGGATTTTGGAGATTCATCTTTGTTCTTATTTTGTAGGATATGGATTCACTTCGCAGGAAAACTATCCAAGTCAACCTTGTAAGAATTCCTCCACAACTCAAGGAGCTAGCTTCAAGGATCCCTGAGAACTCTCCATTCACCGAGAGGCATGGTCGTCTACTCAACTTGGTCACCTCCAACACAGATGATGATATGATGAAAGTGCTCTTCCAATTCTTTGATCCTTTGCACCATTGCTTCACATTTCTCGACTATCAGCTTGTGCCTACTTTGGAAGAATTATCTCAACTCTTGAGGATTCCCATTCTAAATCAACTACCTTTCAACGGTACAGAAAGAGACCCAAAGCCATAAGAGATTGCTTAAGCTCTGCACTTGCACTCATCTGATGTCACAACTCATTGGGAAACTAGAAGTGGTGTCAAAGGCTTCTTAGCAAAGTTTTTGGTTGAGAAAGCCCAAAGCTGTTGGAATTCCTTAGATTTGCAAGCTTTTGAGGAAATTGTGGCTCTCCTCATCTATGGGATGGTTTTGTTTCCTAATCCTGGCCAACTCATAGATGCGAGTGCCGTCAAAATCTTCATGTCACGTAATCCGGTGCCTACATTACTAGGGGATATCCTACACTCTTTTCACACTCGCACAATGAGGAAAAGAGGTGTACTTATGTGTTGCACTCCTCTCCTGGAAAGATGGTTTATTTCTCATCTTCCCCAATCAGTCTTAAAGAATGAGCAAGGATCAAGGTGGTCACAAAGGTTAATGACGCTCAAACATTCAGATATTCATTGGTGCTCCCAATCCAAAGAGAATGTTATCATTAATGACCGTTATGGGGAATTCCCTAACGTACCTCTACTTGGCATTAGGGGAGGCATCACTTATAACCCATGCTTAGCTCTAAGACAGTTTGGTTATGCCCGAAGGGATGGCCCGCATGAGATGTTGATTCAAGGCTTGGTATTCGACTACGACCACGACGATCAAGGTCTTCGCCAGAGATTCCTCCGAGCATGGAGGATGCTAAACAAGGTGGATAGCAGGACTTTGGGACACAATAATTCCATCCCTCTTGAGACTTACCTCAAGTGGGTACGAACCCGCGCTCAAAGTCTTTTGATGCCTTATCCTTCCATTCTCCCGGTGATCATTGAGCCTGTTAAGGAGGGAGAAGTTACATACACTATCCTACATCCATACATGCCCACATCTCTTGAAGACCTACAAAGGGATTGGATACAGATCAAAGGAGAGCGAGATACTTTCAAATACCAATTCTACGCAAGCGAGAAGAAGGTTTTGGAACTGACTAGGCTACTTCATAAGGAGCAGACTCTAAATGCCTACATTGCACCAAAGAGGATGTCCACTACTTTTTTATCTTAGAGCGTTGTATTTTTTTGCCCAAGGGGCATTGATGTACTCAAACTCTATCTTATTAATATAACGTGTGTTTCTTTTTTTCTAAAACGAACTTGAATCTTTTAAAATCCTTGAAAACATTACATATGCACATATCATTCATCATAACATAAACAGGTCTTTTGCAACGAGTTTCCTCATCTCTCTACTGTTTATTTTCAAGTAAGATGGATCTCGAACAGACAGTCAAAGATCTTCAAGTTCAAAACACGCAGTTTCAATAGTTACTCATGACCCTAGCCAAGGGGCAAGAGGAGTTGAAGACTCTGTTAGCTAAAGAAAGAAAGAAGAAAACAAAGAAAGTCACTGGGGTTTTGAACATGGGGAGAAGGTTTCAGGGACAGACTAGAAGAACCTTGAATTTTGCAACCACTTCCGGGGAAGGAGAGGGGAAAGGAAAAGAAACAGCGGTCCCGTCCGGATTTGAAGAGGAGGAAGAAGAGGAAGACTACTCTGAGGAACAGTATCCTCCAGCAGATGATAAATACAGACATCTTGAAGAGCATTTGAGCGCTACGGAAATACAAAAAGTGCCAGGTCTAGACTTTGAAGAATTGGGACTAGTGTCAGGAGTTGTGATCCCACCAAAGTTCAAAGTGTCGTTGTTTACAAAATATGATGGGGTTTCATGTCCTAAGATGCACCTCTAATCATATGTGAGAAAGATCCAGCCGCACTCCGCTGATAAAGACTAGTGGGTGCATTTTTTCCAAGATAGCCTATCTGGAACACAACTCGATTGGTTTTACCAACTGGAAAGGGAAAATGTCCACAACTGGGAAGACCTTGCCGCAGATTTCTATAAGCAATACCAATATAATGCTGATTTGGCGCCTACCAGCACTCAACTTCAGAGTATGGCTATGGCTTCAAATGAAGGTTTCAAGGATTATGCGCAGAACTAGAGAGATCTAGCTGGGAGAGTGCAACCGCCTCTGTCTGAAAGGGAATAGGTGGATATGTTCTTAGGCACTCTATCGGGCCCTTTCTTCAACCATTTGATTGGGAGCTCATCTGCTGGATTTACTGAGTTAATACTAACCGGAGAAAGGGTGGAAGCTGGCATAAAAAATAGAAAGATTCAGAAGGATTCCTCTGCCTCTACAGCTGTGAGGAAACCTTTCATTGGAAAGAAGGAGGTATCTGCTGTTTATCCATAAAGGAACCAAGGGAGAGATGAACGCCGACCAATGGTAGGGGCTGTTATGATCCCAAAGCCTACATCTGATCAACCAAGGAGTAATCAACCGAGGGTTGAAAGGCCAGTCCGGTAATTCACCAGAATCAATATGACTCTAGCCCAGGTTTTACCACATCTTCTAAAATATAATTTGACAACTCTGATGGAAGCCCCAAAGAACCCAAACACAACGTCCCCTCAGTATCACCCAAATGCCCGTTGCGCATATCATTCCGAAAGTCCGGGTCACGACACCAACAACTGTTGGGCCTTGAAAAACAAAATTCAAGATCTTATAGAGGCAAAAGAGATTGAGTTTCATGCGCCAAAGAAGCCAAACGACATTTATGCTCCTATGCCTAGGCATGGTCACCACACCAATGTTGTTGAAGAAGATCTGTTTGTTACTATAATTGATGAACTCTTGACTCCACTCCCAATTATTAAGATAAACTTGTTGAATGTCGGTGTATTCCCAGGTTGTAATAAAGACTTCCATCTTTGCTTATCCTCACCAACTGCTTGCCCTTTGTTGAAAGCAGACATTCAACGCTTGATAGACAACAAAGAGATTCTGTTTGAAAGTACTCCTGTTTTACCTGTTCCTGTTGAAGACATTTCAATCATAACCATCTCCGCCAATTCTTCCAGGGTTCCCAAAAGACTCGTTAGGATTACATCGGTTCCAAATACTACTCCTCTTATAATCACAATTCCTGGGCCAGTCCCGTATGAATCAGACAAAACTGTACCGTGGAATTACGGTGGGGACATCTACTACCATGGCATCAAACAAGATGGGCTGGACGCCGAAGAAATAAGCTCCGAAGAAGAAGACTCCGACACTAGCAATATTTCCAGAACTAGTAAGATTACCCGAAGCGGTAGAATCCTCTCTCCAAAAATTTCCCCCCCAAAGGCAGTTTTTGGACCCGTGGCTGCTCCAAAGGTTACTTCCATACCAATAATCATATCTACAAGTGCTCCTATTGACAAAGATGACACAACCCCTGCTGTTATCCCTACAAACACTCCTACTGCTGAAACTCGAGGAAAAAGTATTCAAGTAGAGCCTGTTCGGACGAAGGCTCAACCACTGACTATCCCTGAAACCTCCAAAAAGGAAATGGAGGAGATCCTGAGAATAATAAATAAGAGCGACTACGATGAAGTTGAACAGTTGGGGCAAACTCCCTCCAAAATCTCCATGCTGGCATTGTTGCGGTGTTCCGAGGCACATGCGAAAGCTCTGGTAAAGTTCCTAAAGACAACCCATGTGCCTCAAGAGAAATCGGCTGACCAATTCCAAGATTGCGTGGCCAGCTTGATGGCGGATAATGGCCTAGGCTTCTCGGATGCTGATCTGACACCAAGGAGAAGAAAGCACAACGAGGCATTACATGTCTCTGGAATGTAAAGGAACAACCCTGGCCCATGTCTTGGTGGACACTGGTTCATCTTTGAATGTTTTACCGAAGAAAGCTATCGACAGACTAGACTGCGAAGGACTGACATTGAAACCCAGTAACATAGTCGTAAGGGCATTTGATGGCTCAAAGAGGATGGTCCACGGGGAGGTGGATATCCCCATAAAGGTTGGGACTCAAACTTTCAACTCAACCTTCTATGTAATGGACAATGTCCCCTCTTACTCCTGTCTCCTAGGACGGCCATGGATCCATAATGCCGACGCTGTCACCTCTACACTGCACCAGATGCTGAAATATCCGGTCCAGGGAAAGATTATCACTGTCCACGGAGAGGAAGAATATATGTGTGATCGGTGGGAATAGAACTGACTGTTTTTTAAGCTGGTTTCGCGAAATGTCGCGGTAAGAAAGAGTCTCCACCGTCTTTTATGTTCTCCAACATGGAAAGGACAAAAGCACAGCAAAATTCCTTATTCGAGAATGTTTCTCAGTTCGGGAGGTAGATTTATAGAAAGGGAAGGTCTTAGCACCCTTTCTATCCGTGGTTATCCACGGGCTCTTAGGTACTTGCTCTTATGTTTTCAAAATTTGTTTGCTTTTCAAGTGTGTGTGGGTTTTGAAAAAGTTTCGTTTGAAAGATTTCTAAGTAACTCTTGTATCTGTCCTCAAGAGTGTATGAAAATTTTGTTTGAAAACTTTTAGAAAGTGTGAGTGCGAAAAGTTGTTTTTGTTTGTTTGAAAAGAGCAAGTACCCATGAGAATCTACCTACCCTAAGGAATTAAGCTGTGTAAGAGTCCTTTAGATAGTGCTATCCCACCATTGAGAGATAGGTAGCACCATCGTTGGAGGTGTTCGGGTCAATTTGATAGTAGGGACAATGTGGTCACCGAAGCAATAGTAGGACACTTTAGAAGTAACCCTAATGTCCTAGATCCTTTTTAATCCGAGGCAACCGTTTCGAGGCAACTGGATCTTAGACATAAGGGCGACCGCTAAAACATCCTATACTTGACGACCACTTTCGAAGGCAACGAGTGAGGCGTACCCTAGAAGTGGCATGTGCATTGTGTGTTATTTTCATGTTAACAGTTATCTTTGATCATGGCATTGTGAGCTACGAGTTGTTTTTAATTACCATTCATTCTTTCATGCAATTTTGAATTTAGGAGTGCGGAAAATAAAATACGGAAAGGTAAAAGCTACGCTATTACAAGGCGCGAGTCTATACATCGCCAAAATACAAAGACCCATTTTGGTAAATAAGTACGAGAAATAGTAAATAAAGCAGTAAAATCCTAATTACTATTACATCCGGAGGCAGTTACAGAAATAATCAAAATAAAGAATTAAAACTAAAATGCGCGCGAAAGAAAGTATCAGGAATGTCTTAAGGGTGTTGACCCTTTTTTAGAAAAGAAATTGAATTTTTTGTCTTTTTTTGTGATAATGCAATTAATTAAATAAAGCCTAATCTAATTAATTAATTTATTAAAAAAAAATATTTTTTGTGTTTTTATGTTTTTATGAAATAAAATAAAAGAATTAAAATTCTAAGTTAACCTAATTCTAAATTATTTTAGTTATTTAAAAAAGCTAAAATGGCCTAATTAAAGCTAATTCAATTATTTAATATTTATTTACAAAAAAAAAAGATAAAATGAAATTAATGATGTTAGTTCTTTTTTGATTTTTTATAAAAAAATATTAGTTGGTTAATTGTTAATAAGAAATAAAATAAGGCAAATAAATAAAAAAAAGAAAATGACAAAACAAAATAAAAAAAGGAAGAGTAAACCCAAGGGGGTGTGGGCTGGAATTTGAGGGTGTTTGATTGGAATTATGGCCCATTGAAGCTTCAGCCACGTTTACCTTTGGAATTGAGTGGAGCATTGTTGACTCCTGAGTATGGTGCTCCTCGCTTCTTGGCCCTTGGATCTGCACTGATGGACACTTGGCTGACTCTTGGATGAGGTTTATGATATGCTTTCTTTGGAATGCTGCACAGGAACGTATGTGAAAAAATAACAATGAATTGTGGGGGGGCCTGGGAATCGAACCCAGGTCCCAACATTTGCAAGGCACCTGGTCAACCACTACACCAAGCGCGTTAGTTTGTACACATAATGGGAACCAAATATTATATATAAAAAATGCGTTATATGGTGAAAAATAAAGAAAAGCGCGCGTGGTTTGAATCAACCACACACGCCTAGACACCTCACCATCGTCTTCCTCTTATCTGCAAAAAAGAAACAAGTTAGCGGGGGTTTTTAACCCCCACTAAATGCAATGACAAAAAATAGCGAATAGAATTAGGGATAACATAAAAAGGGCGCGAGGTATCCATCCTGTTCGTCTCATCATGCTGAGTTTGACCATATATGTTTGGAGTCCTGATTTTACAGTATAGCAAAAGCCCCAAATAACAAGCTTTGAAAACCTAGAACTCGACAATGGTGACTTTCGTTTTAGAGCCTTATAATCAAATTAAAATACACAGAAAGCTTTGTAACGATGTCAGCAATGCATAACCATGATCAAAATGAATTAATGAGGCGTAAAAATGGAGTTTCGATTTTCAAAATGATGGACAAACCGTGGGGGCGTGATGAGCGATTCTTTGAGTTTTTTGGCTTGTTTGTGCTTGCAAAAGGTTCCTGGCAATGTAAGGAGTGTGTTTGGATCAAAAAGGAGGCTCGAATTATGCTGCAAGTGGGATTTCAGTTTCACACTTTTCTCTTGAAATTTTGAAATTTGTTTGGCTGCCTCTGAGTTTTCTAGCTCTTGAATCCAGTATGGAAGGCTTGCATATAAGGTTTTGAATGAGTATCAATCAATATCATGAGCCTTAAACCAATGCAATTATGTTTTTGATTTTGCCATAAACTCCATTGAAGAAAACTTGGCTTTTGTGTCCAATTTTGAATTCCATGCTCATAATAGGATGTACACGAATTTGGAAGGTGTTTCATGATGCATCAAAGCAATTCAAGCCACAAAATATCCCCTAATTATTTTTTTTTTATTTTCATTTGAATTTTAAAGATTTAAAATGAATTAAATCAAATAAAATTAAATAAAAATAGAAAAATTAATCTTTAATCTTGAAATAAATCATGGGACACATGGGAGGCATGGAAAAGCTGAACCAAGTGGAAAAAGTGGGCCCTTCTTGTCAAAAATGAAATTTCAAGGATGGTTGACTTTGGCCATTTCACAAAATTTTTCCAACTTCTCCAATGCATATCTTGCTCAATTTTAAAGATATGAACATGTTCTTGGAAATTTTGGAAAGGTCTTGAAGTCCTCTAACCAATGTCTTTGGTCCCATGTCATTTTGATTTACCAATCTAAAGTTATGGCCTTTGACTTAAAGTGCCTTTTTGTTGACTTTTGAAAATGACCTATAATGTTGAAATTGATAACTTTTTGTGAGAGCATTTATTGGATTTGGAATGTGAAGATGAGTTTTAGAAAATGTCATCCCCTTAAAAATGAGCATTGGATGGGATTTTTCTGATGAACCATGCAAAAGTTATGCCTTGGTCAAGTTACAGTTGACTTTTCAGCTGTCCAAAAATAGAAACTTTTGCATCTTGATGATTTTTGAGCCATTCTTGTGAAATCATGATCAAGAATTGATCAAATGATGATTGTGGCTTCAAAATGTTGACCAAAATTTTTGACTTTTGACTGCCAAATGACCATTTTGCCCCTACAGTTGACTGTTGAGCAAATGGGACTTTTTACTGTGCAACAAGACCTTGTGAGCCTTGAAACTTGACATGTAGGTGCTTGACAATGTATATGAGCATATGGGACTTGATTGAGCCCTTGAAAACCTCAACTTCCTTGCAAGAACCAAAACCCTAATTTTGGTAGGCTTAGGAGGATGGTTGACTGTGTAGCCCTTGAGTAGACTTGAGCAATTTGGGGTGATGCTTGTCAAAACTTTGAAGAATATGGGAGGGCAAATTTTGGGGTACAACAGTTGCCCCTGTTCAATCTTCTTAGACCTGAGGATGTAGATTGGCTTGTGTGCCTTTCATGATCCGAGGGTGGAAGATGATTGAACACTAGAGTGCCCAGAAATTTGCACTCACATAGTAGAGTATCAGCAGTGTGATGTCGGGAATGGGCTTACCGATGCCATTTGGAGAGATGATGGATAGGAGGATGGGCTTATAGATGCCATCTGGAGATGTGACAGAACCTTGTCGGGAATGGGCTTATAGATGCCATTTGGAAGTGTAATGGGTAGCTGTGTCCGAATAAGAAATAGAATAGCTTCCGTGTCTGGGGTATATCTAGTCTATATCTAATTGCTGATGTCTGGACGAGTAGTAGAATGACCGCCAGGTCTGGGGTATATCCATACTGCATCTGAATGAGTGGCAGAATGTCATCCGAATCTGGATCGTATCTGAACTGAACAATAGAATAGCTTCCGGGATGGAGCATCTCTAAGTTGTCTTTGGAAGTTTGAATCTGAATAAGCAATAGAATAGCGTCCGGATCTGTAGCATCTCTAAGCTATATCTGGAAGAAAATCTGAATAAGTATCAAAATGTCGCCATGTCTGGGTTGCATCTGAACTATCTCTAGAAGGAAATCTGAATAAGCAATAGAATAGCATCCGGATCTGGAGCATCTCTAGGCCATCTCTGAAAGGAATCTCTGAATAAACAATGGAATAACAACCGGGTCCGGAGCATCTCTGAGCTATTACTGGAGAGGAAATATGAATAAGCAAAAGAATAGCATCCGGGTCAGGAGCATTTCTAAGCTATCTCTGAAGAGAAAATCTGAATAAGCAAAAGAACAACATCCATCTCTGGAGCATTTCCAAGCTATATATGAAAAGAAACTCTTGAATAAGCAAAAGAATAACATCCATCTCTGGAGAATTTCTAAGCTATCTCTGAAGAGAATATCTGAATAAGCAGTAGAATAACATCCATATCTGGAGCATTTCCAAGCTATATCTGAAAAGAAACTCTTGAATAAGCAAAAGAATAACATCCATCTCTGGAGCATTTCTAAGCTATCTCTGAAGAGAAAATCTGAATAAGCAGTAGAACAACATCCATCTCTGGAGCATTTCCAAGCTATATCTGAAAAGAAACTCTTGAATAAGCAAAAGAATAACATCCATATCTGGAGCATTTCTAAGCTATCTCTGAAGAGAAAATCTGAATAAGCAAAAGAATAACATCCATGTCTGGAGCATTTCCCAGCTATATCTGAAAGGAAACTCTTGAATAAGCAAAAGAATAACGTCCATCCCTGGAGCATCTCTAAGCCATCTCTGAAGAGAAAATCTGAATAAGCAAAAGAACAGCATCCATCTCTGGAGCATTTCTAAGCTATCTCTGGAGATAAATCTGAATAAGCAAAAGAACAACATCCATATCTGGAGCATTTCTCGGCTATCTCTTCAATCTCTTTAATGTAGATATGCCCTGGCTGGATACAGGTGTCGAATCTACTCACAGATATGCCCTGGTTGGATACAGGAATCGAATCTGGAATCGCGATAGTTGATAGTAATCATCTTTGGGATTGACCTTTTTTCTGAAAAGGCAAAACATCAGTTGTATGCAATGTCATGATGCATGAACTGCATGATTTTAAGATGTTCTCAAAAATAAATGAGATCTGTGTCGTATGATGCGTATGCATGCTATAACGTATGAAGATATGATGTTTATGATTGTATTTTCGTCTAGGAAAATAAATCCTTGACGAATGCCGGGAGCTTGAATCCTGGGCTGATGTTTGAAGAGTAGAGCTCTTCATTTCCGCTGGGGACGACGGTTGTAAGAATAACCGGTAGGAGAAGATGATTCCGTTGAGGAATAAACTTGTTGGAGAGATTACTCTGCGGGGAATTACTCTGTGGGAAGAGATACTTCGCTGAGGTTTTGATGATAACTCCGCTGGGGATTCCGTTGATATGTTTCGTTGGGAAATTTGATGAACTCCGCTGGGGGTAGGAAGAACTTCGCCGAGGACGATCTGTCAGTGGTAATTGGCTGAGGATAACCCAGTTATAAGCCCTGGTGGGGAATAACTTTTGAATAAAGCCTGGGAGACGCGTTTGTGCTCTGTAGGGGATAAGCTTCTCGAAACTACTGGGGATAAGCTTCCAGAGTCTACTGGGGAGATTGATACGACTCTCCTGGGGAAACTTTTGGACTGTACTGGAGAAGTGGCTCCACTGGGGCGTCTGATATTCCGCCGGGGAACAATCTTAGGTCAAGACTTCCGAGGATGCTTGCTTAGGAACATCTGTATACTCCGCTGGGGAATATTGAGATTTTCTGGGGATACCCAACTTCCTTAAGGCTGACAGTAGACTAACTCTGCTTGGGGAAAGTGTTGCTGACTTGCTGGAGATATAGTGCCTTGTTAGGGCTGACGGGAGACCAACTCTGCTCGGGGGAGAGTATTGTTGAACCTTGTCTTACTCCCGGGGAGTGGGGGCCTCTTGGTTATGTTCTTCAGCCGAACCTATCTTGATACCTTGGTTGACAGAGCAACTAGATCGCTTGGACAACTCATTATTGCCCCTGTTTTTGATGTGGGAGAAGAAGATACCTTGTGGAGGTGCTTGATAACTGTCGATTAACAAATCCTCTTCTGGTAGGCAAGTGACGAGATGACGGGACATAATCGTACGCTTTTGATCCCTAACTTTTTCCTGGACCTCCCTTTCGGGTTTTCAGTCCATCGGGATACCCATTTTTGCCCAAGCCGCCTTTTCAGGTTTTCGACTTGCCGGGTGTACAGATTTTTCTATTTCATCCCTTATTTTTGCCCGAACCCTTTTGGTTCGCCGGGAAGCCCTTATTTTTGCCTAGGTGTGTCAACCTAGCGGGTCTTTGCTTTGCGTAGTGTTTTTTTGACTATGTCCGTGCTCTCAGGATGCAAGGAGTTGTCACTGTCAGTAGTGCAGTGTTACCCTGCCACCATAAGATCTTCGTTTGATTGTCCAATGCCCCAAGTGATCCAGATGGAGATTTTCCCCAAGTTGGTTGGCCTTTTGAGAGATTCTCCGAATCTTGACTTAACTGCCCCAGATAAAAGACCATGATCATGTCCTGCCCCTTGATGGGAGGTGCTTTTGTTCATTAGACATTCGTCGTGCGAACTTCCATGTTGTTCAAACAAATAGTCATATGCAAACAGTGTTATATCAAGAATGCAAAGCTTATGTCTGTCTTGAAGTTTTTGAAAATGCATTTTTTTCAGTAAAACAAACAAATTTTGTAAAATGTGATGCCAACTCAGGGTTTTACAGCGAGCCTTAAGGAGTCAGGATACCTTTGCAACAGTATGCTTTCGAACTAACCCATGCTTCAGCTAGGACTTTTAAGGGTTATAACGTGGCCTGGTTCACGGTTTGAGAAACAAAGGATAAAGGCTCAAATTTATCTGTACCCACCCGCTCTTCGTGATGTTCTTCAAACCTAAACTCAGTTGATCGTGCGTCAGACCTTGTTTGAGTCTTCGTCCTGATATACCGGTGATGGTTCGGACATCGACAATTTATTTGGAATAGGCAGTCATTCCTTTTTTTGGTTGAGGGTTTGTAAGACCTCTTTTTTTTGATTTCGTTATCCCTGTTTTTAGCCTGAACTGTTTCTTTTGTGATTACAGTCAGCGGGGTGCCCCAGTTTTGTAAGTCTCCTTCATAGGTTTTGACTTATTGGGCTTTTGTTGTTTGAAAGATAGTGACTTCCTGTCTTTATGATTATTCGGAACCATCACGGTCTTTTGTTTTGTAAGGACTTCTTTGGTGCCATTCGTTGTGCACTTGGATCAACTGAGAAGACTACCCTGCCCCAGGTTATGATTAAGGGTTTTAATTTTCGAAAAGAAAACTCCTACTTCTTTGGCTCAAAGGGGTTGACGAGGGATTATCATCCTTATAACTCTAGTGTTTAGGAATTGAAACAATGCCTGTACCTCATCAGCGGGGTCTGTTCAAAAGCATACTGTAGATTGTGGTATCGTTTTCGTCATCCTCCCTCAAGAGGCTTAGAATTATTAACCGAGCGTTGATCATCACAAAAAAAAAATATGAAAGCAATTTTAATATAGTGAAAATAATTGGATTAATTCAAAAACAGACATACGCCGTGCATTAATGAAATAAAAGAGTTTGCTATGACATTAATTGTTTGTATAAGCAAAAAAAAAAATACAACTCAGAAATTCAAATAAACAAAAGCCTTCAATGATTGGGTAAAGGAGCAGTGATTATGTTTGGAGTTTCTGGTGCTTCAAACTGAATCTCTCTGGTGTCAATCATGTCTTGGACCTTGTTCTTCAGAGCCCAACAGTTGTCTGTAGTATGCCCCGGGCTATCAGAATGGTATGCGCACCTATCGTTGGGATGATAGTTAGGAGCAGAAGTGTTAGGATTCCGGAGAGGAGCTCTTAAGGTAATCAGCCCTGCCTTCAACATTTACTGTAGCGCTTGATCCAGTGACATGTTGATCTTAGTGAACTGTCTCTTGGGTGCGACCTCCTTACGTTGCTGCCCCTGTCCTTGTTGAGCAAGCCTAGGATTAGAGATCTGGGTTGCCCCCACATGTTGATCATGGCGACCCTTTTTACTATGCACAACATTGGACTCCTTCTTCCCACTGTAAGGCTTTTTATGAGCATCAGCTGGTACAGCTTCTTGAATCTTTCCAGCCTTGATACCAGCTTCAATCCTCTCACCAGTTAAGATCAGATCTGTAAACCCAGCAGAAGAATTACCAATCAGGTGGTTAAAGAATGGACCAGACAGGGTCCCCAGGAACATGTCAACAAGCTCACGGTCCATCAAAGGCGGCTGCACCCTTCCAGCCAGGTCTCTCCACCTTTGCGCATACTCCTTAAAACCTTCACCCGTCCCCAGTGACATACCCTAGAGTTGGGTACGCGTAGGAGCGAGGTCGGCATTATACTGATACTGCTTATAAAAAGCAGTTGCCAAGTCCTCCCAGTTACGAATACTGGTTCCATCCAGCTGATAGAACCATTCGAGCTGAGTCCCTGAAAGACTTTCCTGGAAGAAATGGATCCATAGGTTCTTGTCTGCCGTGTAGGGCTGGATCTTCCTTGCGTATGAACGGAGGTGCAGCTTAGGACAGGAGGCCCCGTCGTACTTTACAAAGGCAGGTGCCTTGAACTTGTGAGGAATCACCACCCTAGAAGATAAACCTAGGTCCCCAAAGTCCAACCCATGCACGCGTTGAATCTCCATAGCATTTAACCGGTCCTCAAGCTGTTTGTACCTGTCCTCAGCAGGAGGGTACTGTTCATCATTGAAATCTGTCTCGTTGTCAGAGACTACGGGACTAGGAACCTTTCCCTCTTGGTGACTGCCTTCCCCAACAGATGGAGTAGTCCGCTCAGCTTCATTCTGCAGTGTATTCCCAGATCTGCGTCTAGGGTTGAACAAAACAGTCCTCTTCTTCTTTTTCTTCAAAAGCAGAGTCTTCAATTCCTGTTGTCCTTGGGCTAAGCTCATGACCAGCTCCTGGAACTGGGCGTTCTAGGCCTGGAGGGCCTTGATAGCTTGTTCATTGGATGATTCAGGATTCATGATGACTGCTGAAATAAACAGCGAAGAAGGTAAGTGACCTGTAAAAAGTGTACCTGTAATGCAATGATATGTATGTATGCATGCGATGTTTTCAAGGATCTCGCGGGGTAAACAAGAAAATTGTCAGCATTTGGATTTGTAGCTTGATTGAGGGAACTTCATGCTGTTGAGAGTCCTTCTTCAAGAGTCAAGGCTCACCATATCGAGTGGGTCATAGCCCCTGACTCAAGTCACCATGTTTTGATCTCTGAATAACCTTGGCTAGAGGAAAATAAACCCCCTTTGCCCCTGGCTAGACAGTTGGTTCATCATGAACTGCATCACAAGCCCTTGAGATCCTTGAAATGGGTTAGTCCTTATGCAGGATGTATGCAATGGTATAATGTTATGCTATATGTGGAGTAATGTAGGTAGACCCTGTTATGAGCCTCTGTTAAGGACTGTAAACAAAATCTGCAAGAAACTCAAGTGTCAGATAACAAGCATGCAAGTAGTCAAGTTTGAAAGCACACAAGTCACACAAGACATCCCTTAGAGTTTAGGCCAGCATGAAGTTCAGGTACTACCCTCTTTCAGTTTCGTTGGTTAAGACCTGTCCTATCAAAAGTAACCGGGTTCTAGAGGATCCCAATATCACTGACTACCCTCAATCGGTCATAACTCCAGCATCGTAATCTTTTCTTGCGGCCAGAACCATCGCGAGAGTTTAGCCTCAATGGGTATAGCATACTGCTACTGTTCTATGGCCAAGTTGGGTCAAATTAGGGTTCTAAGGTCGGTTGGTGTCTAATGACTCCTCAGAAGACCCATATTCTCCTCGTTGCAACACAAGGGATATCGGTACAGACCAAGGTGCCACACCAACGTAGCCACTGCTTCACCCGTGTCGGTCTACGCCGGACAGGTCCCTCACAGCTTATGCTACCTAAAAGGGTATCCCCAGATCCGGGTTAGGATCTATGAAACTCCGATGCAAAGCCCATAAGTATAAAGCTATCAAAGCAAAGCAATTGAAAACATAAGTATGATCTAGTCCTAAGGTACACATCACTTTTATAGTCCCCAGCAGAGTCGCCAGCTCTGTGATCGGTAGGAATAGAACTGACTGTTTTTTAAGCTGGTTTCGCGAAATGTCGCGGTAAGCAAGAGTCGCCACCGTCTTTTATGTTCTCCAACATGGAAAGGACAAAATCACAGCAAAATTCCTTATTCGAGAATGTTTCTCGGTTCGGGAGGTAGATTTATAGAAAGGGAAGGTGTTAGCACCCTTTCTATCCGTGGTTATCCACAGGCTCTTAGGTACTTGCTCTTATGTTTTCAAAATTTGTTTGCTTTTCAAGTGTGTGTGGGTTTTGAAAAAGTTTCGTTTGAAAGATTTCTAAGTAACTCTTGTATCTGTCCTCAAGAGTGTATGAAAAAATTGTTTGAAAACTTTTAGAAAGTGTGAGTGCGAAAAGTTGTTTTTGTTTGTTTGAAAAGAGCAAGTACCCATGAGAATCTACCTACCCTAAGGAATTAAGCTGTGTAAGAGTCCTTTAGATAGTGCTATCCCACCATTGAGAGATAGGTAGCACCATCGTTGGAGGTATTCGGGTCAATTCGATAGTAGGGACAATGTGGTCACCAAAGCAATAGTAGGACACTTTAGAAGTAACCCTAATGTCCTAGATCCTTTTTAATCCGAGGCAACCGTTTCGAGGCAACTGGATCTTAGACATAAGGGCGACCGCTAAAACATCCTATACTTGACGACCACTTTCGAAGGAAACGAGTGAGGCGTACCCTAGAAGTGGCATGTGCATTGTGTGTTATTTTCATGTTAACAGTTATCTTTGATCATGGCATTGTGAGCTACGAGTTGTTTTTAATTACCATACATTCTTTCATGCAATTTAGAATTTAGGAGTACGGAAAATAAAATACGGAAAGGTAAAAGCTACGCTATTACAAGGCGCGGGTCTATACATCGCCAAAATACAAAGACCCGTTTTGGTAAATAAGTACGAGAAATAGTAAATAAAGCAGTAAAATCCTAATTACTATTACATCCGGAGGCAGTTACAGAAATAATCAAAATAAAGAATTAAAACTAAAATGCGCGCGAAAGAAAGAATCAGGAATGTCTTAAGGGTGTTGACCCTTTTTTAGAAAAGAAATTGAATTTTTTGTCTTTTTTGTGATAATGCAATTAATTAAATAAAGCCTAATCGAATTAATTAATTTATTAAAAGAAAATATTTTTTGTGTTTTTATGTTTTTATGAAATAAAATAAAAGAATTAAAATTCTAAGTTAACCTAATTCTAAATTATTTTAGTTATTTAAAAAAGCTAAAATGGCCTAATTAAAGCTAATTCAATTATTTAATATTTATTTACAAAAAAAAAAAGATAAAATGAAATTAATGATGTTAGTTCTTTTTTGATTTTTTATAAAAAAATATTAGTTGGTTAATTGTTAATAAGAAATAAAATAAGGCAAATAAAAAAAGAAAAGAAAATGACAAAACAAAATAAAAAAAAGGAAGAGTAAACCCAAGGGGGGTGTGGGCTGGAATTTGAGGGTGTTTGATTGGAATTATGGTCCATTGAAGCTTCAGCCACGTTGACCTTTGGAATTGAGTGGAGCGCTGTTGACTCCTGAGTATGGTGCTCCTCACTTCTTGGCCCTTGGATCTGCACTGATGGACACTTGGCTGGCTCTTGGATGAGGTTTATGATATGCTTTCTTTGGAATGCTGCACAGGAACGTATGTGAAAAAATAACAATGAATTGTGGGGGGACCTGGGAATCGAACCCAGGTCCCAACGCTTGCAAGGCACCTGGCCAACCACTACACCAAGCGCGTTAGTTTGTACACATAATGGGAACCAAATATTATATATAAAAAATGCGTTATATGCTGAAAAATAAAGAAAAGCGCGCGTGGTTTGAATCAACCACACACGCCTAGACACCTCATCATCGTCTTCCTCTTATCTGCAAAAAAGAAACAAGATAGCGGGGGTTTTTAACCCCCACTAAATGCAATGACAGAAAATAGCGAATAGAATTAGGGATAACATAAAAAGGGCGCGAGGTATCCATCCTGTTCGTCTCATCATGCTGAGTTTGACCATATATGTTTGGAGTCCTGATTTTACAGTATAGCAAAAGCCCCAAATAACAAGCTTTGAAAATCTAGAACTCGACAATGGTGACTTTCGTTTTAGAGCCTTATAATCAAATTAAAATACACAGAAAGCTTTATAACGAGGTCAGCAATGCATAACCATGATCAAAATGAATTAATGAGGCGTAAAAATGGAGTTTCGATTTTCAAAATGATGGACAAACCGTGGGGGCGTGATGAGCGATTCTTTGAGGTTTTTGGCTTGTTTGTGCTTGCAAAAGGTTCCTGGCAATGTAAGGAGTGTGTTTGGATCAAAAAGGAGGCTCGAATTATGCTGCAAGTGGGATTTCAGTTTCACACTTTTCTCTTGAAATTTTGAAATTTGTTTGGCTGCCTCTGAGTTTTCTAGCTCTTGAATCCAGTATGGAAGGCTTGCATATAAGGTTTTGAATGAGTATCAATCAATATCATGAGCCTTAAACCAATGCAATTATGTTTTTGATTTTGCCATAAACTCCATTGAAGAAAACTTGCCTTTTGTGTCCAATTTTGAATTCCATGCTCATAATAGGATGTACACGAATTTGGAAGGTGTTTCATGATGCATCAAAGCAATTCAAGCCACAAAATATCCCCTAATTAATTTTTTTGATTTTCATTTGAATTTTAAAGATTTAAAATGAATTAAATCAAATAAAATTAAATAAAAATAGAAAAATTAATCTTTAATCTTGAAATAAATCATGGGACACGTGGGAGGCATGGCAAAGCTGAACCAAGTGGAAAAAGTGGGCCCTTCTTGTCAAAAATGAAATTTCAAGGATGGTTGACTTTGGCCATTTCACAAAAATTTCCCAACTTCTCCAATTCATATCTTGCTCAATTTTAAAGCTATGAACATGTTCTTGGAAATTTTGGAAAGGTCTTGAAGTCCTCTAACCAATGTCTTTGGTCCCATGTCATTTTTATTTACCAATCTCAAGTTATGGCCTTTGACTTAAAGTGCCTTTTTGTTGACTTTTGAAAATGACCTATAATGTTGAAATTGATAACTTTTTGTGAGAGCATTTCTTGGATTTGGAATGTGAAGATGAGTTGTAGGAAATGTCATCCCCTTCAAAATGAGCATTGGATGGGATTTTTCTGATGAACCATGCAAAAGTTATGCCTTGGTCAAGTTACAGTTGACTTTTCAACTGTCCAAAAATAGAAACTTTTGCATCTTGATGATTTTTGAGCCATTCTTGTGAAATCATGATCAAGAATTGATCAAATGATGATTGTGGCTTCAAAATAATATGTTGACCAAATTTTTTGACTTTTGACTACCAAATGACCATTTTGCCCCTATAGTTGACTGTTGAGCAAATGGGACTTTTGACTGTGCAACTTGACCCTGTGAGCCTTGAAACTTGACATGTAGGTGCTTGACAATGTATATGAGCATATGGGACTTGATTGAGCCCTTGAAAACCTCAACTTCCTTGCAAGAACCAAAACCCTAATTTTGGCAGGCTTAAGAGGATGGTTGACTGTGTAGCCCTTGAGTAGACTTGAGCAATTTGGGGTGATGCTTGTCAAAACTTTGAAGAATATGGGAGGGAAAATTTTGGGGTACAACAGTTGCTCCTGTTCAATCTTCTTAGACCTGAGGATGTAGATTGGCTTGTGTGCCTTTAGTGATCCGAGGGTGGAAGATGATTGAACACTAGAGTGCCCAGAAATTTGCACTCACATAGTAGAGTATCAGTAGTGTGATGTCGGGAATGGGCTTACAGATGCCATTTGGAGAGATGATGGATAGGAGGATGGGCTTATAGATTCCATCTGGAGATGTGACAGAACCTTGTCGGGAATGGGCTTATAGATGCCATTTGGAAGTGTAATGGGTAGCTGCGTCCGAATAAGAAATAGAATAGCTTCCGTGTCTGGGGCATATCTAGTCTATATCTAATTGCTGATGTCTGGACGAGTAGTAGAATGACCGCCGAGTCTGGGGTATATCCATACTGCATCTAAATGAGTGGCAGAATGTCATCCGAATCTGGATCGTATCTGAACTGAACAATAGAATAGCTTCCGGGATGGAGCATCTCTAAGTTATCTTTGGAAGTTTGAATCTGAATAAGCAATAGAATAGCGTCCGGATCTGTAGTATCTCTAAGCTATATCTGGAAGAAAATCTGAATAAGTATCAAAATGTCGCCATGTCTGGGTTGCATCTGAACTATCTCTAGAAGGAAATCTGAATAAGCAATAGAATAGCATCCGGATCTGGAGCATCTCTAGGCCATCTCTGAAAGGAATCTCTGAATAAGCAATGGAATAACAGCCGGGTCCAGAGCATCTCTGAGCTATTACTGGAGTGGAAATCTGAATAAGCAAAAGAATAGCATCCGGGTCAGGAGCATTTCTAAGCTATCTCTGAAGAGAAAATCTGAATAAGCAAAAGAACAACATCCATCTCTGGAGCATTTCCAAGCTATATCTGAAAAGAAACTCTTGAATAAGCAAAAGAATAACATCCATCTCTGGAGCATTTCTAAGTTATCTCTGAAGAGAATATCTGAATAAGCAGTAGAACAACATCCATCTCTGGAGCATTTCCAAGCTATATCTGAAAAGAAACTCTTGAATAAGCAAAAGAATAACATCCATCTCTGGAGCATTTCTAAGCTATCTTTGAAGAGAAAATCTGAATAAGCAGTAGAACAACATCCATCTCTGGAGCATTTCCAAGATATATCTGAAAAGAAACTCTTGAATAAGCAAAAGAATAACATCCATATCTGGAGCATTTCTAAGCTATCTCTGAAGAGAAAATCTGAATAAGCAAAAGAATAACATCCATGTCTGGAGCATTTCCCAGCTATATCTGAAAGGAAACTCTTGAATAAGCAAAAGAATAACGTCCATCTCTGAAGAGAAAATCTGAATAAGCAAAAGAACAACATCCATCTCTGGAGCATTTCTAAGCTATCTCTGGAGATAAATCTGAATAAGCAAAAGAACAACATCCATATCTGGAGCATTTCTCGGCTATCTCTTCAATCTCTTTAATGTAGATATGCCCTGGCTGGATACAGGTGTCGAATCTACTCACAGATAAGCCCTAGTTGGATACATGAATCGAATCTGGAATCGCGATAGTTGATAGTAATCATCTTTGGGATTGACCTTTTTTCTGAAAAGGCAAAACATCAGTTGTATGCAATGTCATGATGCATGAGCTGCATGATTTTAAGATGTTCTCAAAAATAAATGTGTCGTATGATGCGTATGCATGCTATAACGTATGAAGATGTGATGTTTATGAATGTATTTTCGTCTAGGAAAATAAATCCTTGACGAATGCCGGGAGCTTAAATCCTGGGCTGATGTTTGAAGAGTAGAGCTCTTCATTTCCGCTGGGGACGACGGTTGTAAGAATAACCGGTAGGAGAAGATGATTTCGTTGAGGAATAAACTTGTTGGAGAGATTACTCTGCGGGGAATTACTCTGTGGGAAGAGATACTTCGCTGAGGTTTTGATGATAACTCCGCTGGGGATTCCGTTGATATGTTTCATTGGGAAATTTGATGAACTCCGCTGCCAACAAGAGAAGACTGTCCACTAGTAAAATAAAAAGTCCACTGCATGAGACCTGACATGTCAGAGAAGATCAAAGCGGAAGTCATGAAACAATTCAATGTTGGATTCTTGGCTGTCACTTCCTATCCCTAATGGGTTGCCAACATTGTTCCCGTGCCTAAAAAGGATGGCAAAGTAAGAATGTGCGTGGACTATAGAGATTTGAATAGGGCCAGCCCTAAAGATGATTTTCCACTCCCCCACATAGATATCCTGGTTGATAATACGACACAACACAAAGTGTTTTCCTTCATGGACGGATTCTCAGGTTACAACCAAATCAAAATGGCACCCGAGGACATGGAGAAAACTACATTTGTCACATAGTGGGGCACATTCTACTACAAAGTGATGCCATTCGGACTGAAGAATGTTGGGGCAACCTATCTGCGCACCATGGTAGCTTTGTTTCATGACATGATACATCATGAAATAGAGGTCTACGTAGACGATATGATAGCCTGATCACAAACTGAAGAAGAGCACCTTGATCACTTGCAAAAGTTGTTCGAGAGATTGAAGGAGTACAAGTTAAGGTTGAATCGAAACAAGTGCACATTCAGAGTACGGTCCGGTAAACTTCTAGGTTTTGTCGTCAGTAACAAAGGCATTGAGGTCGATCTTGACAAGGTAAAATCAATACAAGAAATGCCTTCTCCTCATACTGAGAAGGAAGTCAGAGGATTCTTGGGACGTCTGAACTATATTTCCAGATTCATTTCTCACCTAACGGCTACTTGTGAGCCAATCTTCAAACTATTGAAGAAAGATCAAAGAGTCAGATGGAACGATGAATGCTAGTTTGCTTTTGACAAAATCAAAGAGTACTTACAAGAGCCTCCTGTTTTGATGCCATCAGTCGAGGGAAGACCACTGATCATGTATCTGACTGTTTTAGAGAACTCAATGGGGTGTGTATTGAGGCAGCATGTCAAGTCTGGCCAAAAAGAGAACGCTATTTACTACCTGAGAAAATTTTTTACAGACTGTGAAACCAGATATTCACTGCTCGAGAAAACTTGCTGCGCTCTGGCATGGGCTGCTCGCTGGCTAAGACAGTATATGCTGACTCATACTACTTTGTTGATATCTAAGATGGATCCGATAAAATACATCTTCGAAAAGCCTGCTCTGTCTGGGAGGATAGCTAGATGGAAGATGATCCTAACAGAATATGACATACAATATACTACCCAGAAAGCTATAAATGGAAGTGTGCTAGCTGATCACATTTCTCACCAAGCTGTAAAAGACTATCAGTCCATGAAGTTTGAATTCCCGGATGAAGACATCATGACATTAGACAACTGTGAAGAAATCAGACCATATGACGAACTTGAACAAGGATCCCGATGGACCCTGTTCTTCGATGGGGCATCCAATTCACTTGGTAATGGTATCGGCGCTGTACTCATATCTCCGGAAGGGTGTCATACTCCTTTTACTGCTAGACTTTTCTTCAACTGTACGAACAACATGGCGGAATACGAAGCATGCATCTTCGGTATCAGAGCTGCCATAGACTTGGGAATCAAATCTGTAGATGTGTTTGGAGATTCAGCTTTGGTCATCGGCTAGATCAAAGGGGAATGGGACACTAAGCACCCAAATCTTATCCCTTACAAAGAATATGTTTTGACATTGCTACCACATTTTGAGAAGATTATCTTCGAGCATTTCCCGCGAGAAGAAAATCAGCTAGCAGATGCTCTAGACACAATGTCATATATGTTTAAACTTAATTGGGATAACTAGTCTCCCCAAATCACCATCGAACGAATGGAGAACCAGCACACTGTCACGAGATTAATACTGAAGAAATAGTCGACCAACCTTGGTGTTATACCCCAAAATTTGCCCTCCCATATTCCTCAAGAAATTGCCAAGCCAAGCTACAAAATTCCCCCCATACAGTCAAAACTAGGGTTTGTGATCTGACCAAAGAAAGGAAGTTTTCAAAGGCTTAATCAAGTCTCATATGCTTACAAACATGGTCAAACATCCTCATATCAAGTTTCAAGGCATTCAGCTCAAAATTGCACAGTCAAAACCCTAAATTGCACTACAGTCAACTGTAGGGGCAAAATGGTCATTTGACAGTCAAAAGTTCAAATTTTTGGTCAATATATCATTTTGAAGCCACAAACATCATTTGATCAATGCTTGATCATGATTCTCAAAATTTGGCTCAGAAATCATCAAAGATGCAAAAGTTGCTATATTTGGACAGTTGAAAAAAGTCAACTGAAATTGACCAGGGCATAACTTTCACATGGATTATCAGAAAAATTCCATCCAAAGCTCATTTTGAAGAGAAAGACATTTCCTACAACTCATCTTCATACTTCAAGTCCAAGAAATGCTCTCACAAAAAGTTATCAATTTCAACATTACAGGTCATTTTCAAAAGTCAACAAAAAGGGACTTTAAGTCAAAGACCATAACTTGAGATTGGTAAATCAAAATGACATGGGACCAAAGGCATTGGTTAAAGGATTCAAAGACCTTTCCAAAATGTCCAAGAACATGTGAAAAGCTTAAAAATTGAGCAAGTTATGCCTTGTAGAAGTTGGGAAATTTTTGTGAAATGGCAAAAGTCAACTATCCTTGAAAATCCAATTTTTGACAAAAGGGCCCCATTTTTTCCACTTGGTTCATCCTTGTCATGCCACACACGTGTCCCATGATTAGTTTCAAGACCAAATATTGATTTTTTTATTTTATTTAATTTTTGATGATTTAATTCATTTTTAATCTTTGAAAATTCAAATAAAATTCAAAAACCAATGGAATAGTGTCATGTGAACTTGGAAAATTTCTATGTATCATGAACCAACTCAAGAAATCAGGCTAGGGTTCATTTGCACACTAAGTCTAGGTTTTGGCTAAAAAGAAGGAAACTTGGTTAATGGAAGAAACCCTAAGACCAATTCTCTCACAAGCTTGAATTAAGGTGAGTTAGCAAGCCAATTCCACTCCAGCATAATCACTAAGTCAAACCCTAGGCCTAAGACATTATAAGCTGCGCCCAAACAAGCATTGAGAGATTAAAAATTTTGGACAAAAACACAAATCTGAAATCAGTGCTAGACAATCTTTGAAGCCTTAATTCTTTTCCCATTAGCATCCTGGACAATCACTGAACACGTCCCAACCCCTAACTTCAATCAAAACGCGAAGAAACAGTTGCTACAACCCAAACTGTACAGCAAATTTTTTGAAATCGTACTCTCCATTTTAAGCATCTTCATTGCATTTCAATTGTATATTCTTGTTCCATGTGAAGTTTCTAAGCTAACCATAACTGTTAATTGAATTTTCGTGCACTTTTGGCCAAGTTACCATGTTTGGTTTTTAGGGTTTCCAGCTTTTTGAATTAGGGCTTTTAGAACAGAGTAAAATCAAGCCTCAAGATCACTACCATTGCAATCAGCGTGCTCCAACGAACAAGAAACATGCCTCGCGAACAATTTATGTCCAACAGGATCCTAATCGCTATTTTCTAACATGCCTTCTATGGCAACGGGTTAAAACCGTTGCTTATTGCTTTTTGTGTTTCAGAAAAAAAAGAAGAACGAAGATGATGATGTGGTGGCATGCAGGGATTGGGAGGTTTAAAAATTCGCGCGCGTTCCAAGAGTTGTGCCACTTTTCTTTTATATTATTTTTATTATATTATATGTTAATTGAAACACAACTGGCTCAGTGGACAAGGAAGCGTACGTATGACCCTCATGACCTGGGTTCAAGTCCCAGGTCTGGCCAATTTCCACATTATTTTTCAAAACAAAATTCTATGCTTTACTAACTTCCAGGTACACCATATGCCTCCGTCCTCAAGACATACACGTGTCCCAGATGATCATCCAAGGGCTCAGAGTCAAGGTGCACCATGAACAAAAGTCAATGCACTGATACACAAGCCAAAAGGTCAATGGACTTCAAAGTCTAATGGGCCAAATTCCAGGCCTGGACCCTCCAAATTGGGGTTACCCCCCCCTGGTTTGCATGTTTTATATTTTTCTTCTTACCTTTATTTTTGCTATTTTATTTATTTTATTGTTTCAACATAATTAGTTTATTTTTACTATAAAATATAAAAAACATTCAAAAAAATCAGAAAAGTCAAAAATTTTAATAATTATTTTATTTTAAATATTGTTTTTTTTTGTATAAATAATAACATGTAAAATGTTTAGTTTTAATTAAGTTTTCAACTTTAATTCCTTTTAATAAAAATCAAAAACAAAAACATAGAATTAGGTTAATGACTTTTTCCTTTTAACTTTCCTTGTTTTTTGCCATAGTATTAGTGTTTTTCATAATTAAACTAGGGTTGCATTTTAGGTTAGATTTTAATTCTTTTAATAACTAAAATCCAAAAAAATAGAGTTTAGGTTTAATAACTTTTTATTTTCTTTTTTTTTAATAATAATATTATTTATTTATTTAATGCACATAAATTAATTTAGAATTAAATTAGGTTAAAAGTCAATATTTTCATAATAAACTTAAAAGACATTAGAACTAGGATTTTAATTTTAATTAACTTTTCTTTTTTTTTTTTTCTTTTAAATCTAAAAAACACAAGAATACCATTTTTCATTTAATTTTAATTTTAGATAACTTAATTATTTTAATTCTTTTAAAGGGTTCAACGCCCTCGCATTTGATTATTTTCTTTTTTTCGCGCGTTTCATTTATTTCTTTTGTAAATAATTATGTATATGTACCAAAGCCGTGTAATAGCTATTAGACATTTCTTTTCTGCAATTTATTTTAAAACGGGTCTGGATTAATTTGGCGTTGTAGACCCTCGCCTTTGTAATAGCGTAGGACTTTTATCTTTTTCGCACTTTAAATTCCCGCACTTTTAACTGTTAAACAATAACATGAAAGAATGAATGCCCAAAAATAAAATCGAATCGTTAGATCACCAATGCATGACAAGACAAACAATAAACTGAAAATGACACACAATTCGCACACACCACCCCTAGGGTACGCCTCACTGTTGCCTTTCGAAAGGTGATCATCGAGTAGAGGATATTTTAGTGAGTCCTTGTGTCCATTGATCTAGTTGCCTAAAACAAAGTTGCCTCGAAATAAAAGATCAATGGCATAAGGGTAGCTTCTAAGGTGTCTTCCTATTGCTCCGGTGATCACCATGTCCCTAAAACTCGAATTGACCCGAACACCTCCAACGGTGGTGCTACCTACCTCTCAATGGTGGGATAGCACTACTTTAAAGGACATCTACACAGACGAATTCCTTAGGGTAGGTAGGTTCTCAAAGGTACTTGCTCTAATTTCAAAACAAACTGAAATCTTTTCACACCAAACACTTTCAAAAAACTTTCAAAACAAACTTTTCAAACACTCTGACGTACGAGTTGAACTGAAACTTTTCAAAGAATATTTTTGAAACCCACATTGAAAAGCAAGCAAACATTTTGAAAACACATTGAGCAAGTACCTAAGAGCCCATGGATAACCATGGATAGAAAGGGTGCTAACACCTTCCCTTTCTATAACCTACCTCCCGAACCGAGAGCAATCTCTTTAAAGGAATTTTTCTGTGCTTTTGTCCTTTCCAATTGGAGAAAATAAAAGACGGTGGCGACTCTTGCTTCCGCGACATTTCGCGAACCAGCTTTAAAACAGTCAGTTCCAGATCCACCGATCACAGAACTGGCGACTCTGCTGGGGACTAAAACTTAAAGTGGGGTGTACCTTAGGATTAAGATCACTGTGTTTTCAATTGCTTTCTTTGCTTGCTTTATTATTGTGGGTTGCTTGGGAGTTCTATAGATCCTAACCCGGATCTGGGGATACCTTCTTAGAAAGTAGCAACAAGGCTGTGAGGGAACTGTGCGGGGTATACCGACATGGTTGAAACAGTCTGCTACGTTGATGTGGCACTTTGGTGTGTACCGGTAACCCTTGAGTCAGTCAAGGAGAGTACGGGGCCTCCATGTGGTGTCATGAAGCATCAACAGACCTTAGGAACCTTAATTGAACCATCTTGGCCTCTTTAGGGTAGTGAGATAACTGACTTTGGTGCAGTCCGGGGTTGGTTGATACTCGATACTACACTCAATTGAGGGTTGCTTTCCTGGAATATTTCGGTCGCCAGTTCAGTGGCTAAATCGAAACGATGAACAATGAAAGCAGTCCCGTGATATTGGGAACCTTAGAACCCGGTTACTTTGATTAGGACAGGTTGAACCCACCAACTTCAAGAGGGTACTACCCAGACTCCATGCTGGCCTAAACTTTAAGGGCTTCTCTTGTGTGACTTGTGTGCCTTCCTACTTGAACTACTTGCATGCTTATTACCTGACATTTGTCTCTTGCAGGTTGTGTTTGTAGTCCTTAATTAGGACTCATAACAGGGTATCCTAAGTTTCTTGCAGGTTTTTGCAGTCCTTAATTTGGACTCATAACAGGGTTACTCACATTACCCCATGCATATCATGACATCATACCATTGCATACATCCTAACCCATTTCAAGGATCTCAAGGGCTTGTGATACAGGTCATATAAATCAAACATCTAGCAAGGGGCAAAGAGGATTTATTTTCTTCTAGCCAATGTTGTCAGGGGCTATGACCCACCTGATATGGTGAGCCTTTGACTCTTGAAGAAGAGTTCTCAATAACATGGGTGTCCTTCAATCAAGCTCTAAATTCAAATGCTAACAATTTTCTTGTTTACCCCGCGAGATCCTTGAAAACATTGCATGCATGTCATACATATCATTGCATTACAGGTACCCGTTCCTTGCAGGTCACTTACCCTTCTTGCTGTTTATTTCAGCCATGGCTTCCCAACAAGATAACCAGGACCTTCTTGCTCAAGGGGCTCGACTCGGGGACATCCTCCTGAATTTATCCAAGGGGCAGGAGGAGCTAAGGACACTTCTCATGGAGACTTTTGCTAGGAACAGTGCTGAGGATGAAAGGCTGAAACACCTACAAGCTGAGATGGATGCTATGAAAGCCCAAATGCTGGGACAGATGACTGCCATTCAGGGTTTAACTCAAAGACAAGATGAGCTCGGGGTTCTCGTCAACAAACTGCTTCAGGGTAACCAACTGGGGCAAACATCTAAGGATAAAAAGCCAATCATCGTTCAACCACCTTTGAGACAAAGAGGCAAGGAGAAAGCTCCTCATATGGCTCCAGTATCACCAATTCAGCAGCCACTTCACCAACTTCAGACAGACAAGCCCAGGAGGCAGTTCACCCCGCTCAATATGTCGCTGTTTCAAGCTTTACAACGCCTGTTGAGATTGAACCTGATCACATTAAGGGCTCATCCCCAGAACCTCAACACAGCACATCCTGCTTATGATCCCAATAAAAGGTGTGCCTACCATTCTGCCTGTCCAGGACATGATGCAAACGAGTGTTGGGCTTTGAAAAACAAGATCCAGGACCTGATTGATGAAGGAGCACTGGAATTCACACAAGATGGTCAGGCTGAATTTTTCTACCATCCCTCCAAGGCTCACCATTTGAAGTGACAAGCCCTGAGACTAGAAATTTTTGTTCATTCGAATGTTCAAGTTGCAATTTTCTTTTGTTCAAACGTTTACTCATTGTTAAAACATTGTTATTTCATTAATGCATCGCTTATGTCTATTTTGAGTCAATATATTCGTATTCACTATACGCAAATTATTTTCATATTTGTTCTGATGTCAACTCTCAATCAATAATTCTAAGCCTCTTGAGGGAGGATGACGAAAACGATACCGCGATCTACAGTATGCTTTTGAACAGACCCCGCTGATGAGGTACAAGCATTGTTTCAATCCCTAAACACTTAAGTTATAAGGATGATAATCCCTTGTCAACCCCTCTGAGCCAAAGAAGTAGGAGTTTTTCTTTTCGAAATTTAAAACCCGTTATCATAACCTGGGGCAGGGTAGTTCTCTCAGTTGATCCAAGTGCATCTTTACAAAACGAACAAAGACAGTGATGGTTCCGAATAATCAATAAAGAAAGGCAGTCATTATATCTCAAAAATAAGAACCCAATAAGTCAAAACCTATGAAGGAGACTTACAAAAATGGGGCATCCCGCTGACTGTAATTCCAAAAAGAAACAGTTCAGGTAAAAAGAAAGGGATAACAAAAAATCAGACAAGAAAGAGGTCTTACAAACCCTCAACAAAAAAGGAATGACTGCCTATTCAAAGTAAGTTATCAACATCCGAATCATCACCAGAAAATTAGAGCAAAGACTCAAACAAGGTCTAATGTATGATCAACTGAGTTTAGGTTTGGAGAACATCACGAAGAGAGGGTGGGTACAAATAAAATTCGAGCCTTTATACTTTGTTTCTTAAACCGTGAACCAAGCCACGTTACAACCCTTAAAAGTCCTAGCTGAAGCATGGGTTAGTTCGAAAGCATACTGTTACGAAAGGTATCCTGACTCCTTAAGGCCTACGGTAAATACGGAGTTGACCTCACGTTTTACGAACAATCACTTGTTTTATGAAAAGAATGCATTTTCAAAAACTTCAAGACAGACACAAGCTTTGCATTTTTGATATAACTTTGTTTGCATATGACTTTTTGTTTGAACAGCATAGAAATTCGCATGACGAAAGTCTAATGAACAAGAGTATCTCCAATCAAGGGGCACGGCATGATCATGGTCTACCATCTGGGGCAGTTAAGTCAAGATCCAGAGAATCTCTCAAAAGGCCAAAAAGCCTGGGGCAAATCTCTGCCTGAGTCACTTGGGGCAATCCAGCAGCGAATCTTGCACGATCAGACACCTTCTGACAATATGGCGACACCACCAGCCTGGGGCAAATCTCCGTCTAAGTCACCTGGGGCATTGGACGATCAAACGAAGATTTTCTGGTGGCATGACAAAACAATTCCAACAGGGGCAACTCCCTACATTCCCTGAACATGGACATAGTCGAAAAATACTACACATAATCAAAGACCCGCTAGGTTGACATACCTAGGCAAAAATTAGGGCTTCCCGGCGAACCAAAAGGGTTCAGACAAAATGAAAGGATGAAATGAAAAAATCTGTACACCCGGCAAGTCGAAAACCTGAAAAGGCGGCTTGGGCAAAAATGGGTATCCCGGTGGACTGAAAACTCGAAAGGGCGGTCCAGGCAAAAGTTAGGGATCAAAGCGTACGACTATGCCCTGTCATCTCGTCACCTGCCTACCAGAAGAAGGTTTGTCCATCAGCAAGCTATCAGCACCTCTCAAGTCTTCCTCTCCCATTTCAGAAACAGGGGCAATAATGAGTTATCCAGGCGATCCAATTGCTCTGCCAACCAAAGTACAAAGTAAAGATCAACATAAGGATGATTACCATCTACCTTTACAAATTCCAGATCGTGGACAATCATCCACTTAATCAAAATCATGCAACCCTACACCGGTTCCTCCCGAAGTTTTTACACAAACTTGTCCAGGTAACCTAACCCCGGTTCCTCCAGAAGTCTTACACGGACTTATCATCAAAGTGACCCTACACCGGTTCCTCCTAAAACCTTACCCCGGTTTATCCAGAAGTCTTACACGGACTTATCTCCAGATAACCTTACCCCGGTTTATCCAGAAGTCTTACACGGACTTATCTCCAGATAACCTTACCCCGGTTCATCAAGAAGTTTTACACGGACTTATCCTGCAGTAACCTTACCCCGGTTTATCCAGAAGTCTTACACGGACTTATCTCAAGATGACCTTACCCCGGTTCATCAAGAAGTTTTACACGAACTTACCCTGCAGTAACCTTACCCCGGTTCCGCCAAAAGTTTTACACGAACTTATCCCGAAGAAACCCTACACATGTTCTCTCTCCCCAAAGATGCAGTTTTACACGGACTCGTCATCAGTAAACCCTACACAGGTTTCCTTCCTCCAAGATGCAGTTTTACACGAGCTCGTCATCAGTCAACCCTACACAGGTGTCCTTCTTTCCAAGATGTGGTTTTACACGAGCTCATCATCAGGCAACCCTACATAGGTTCCCTCTTTCAACTTACAGAAATTACAGTTCAAGATTTCCCCAGGAGAGTCCAGTTTCCCCAGGAAAATTGAAATTCATCTCTCCAAGCAGTAAGCTTATCCCCAGTAGATTCTGGAAGCTTATCCCCTAACAGAGCACGAACGCGTCGTCCGGCTTGATTTAAAGAGTTATTTCCTCAACAGGATATAACTGGGTTATCCTCAGCCAAAAACCAAGGGAAGGTCGTCGTCAACGTAGTTCTTTCCTATCCCCATCGAAGTCTATTCACACTTCTAATACAACAACGGTATCCCCAACAGAGTTACTATCAATATTCAGCAAGGCATCACTCTTCCCACAGAGTATTGCTTCCCAGCATGATCGCTAGAGTATCTTTTCTCCCCGCAGAATCTTCCATTCGCCAGGTTTATTCCGCAAACGGAGTCATCTTCTCCTACCGGTATCCTTGCAGTTATCATCCCCAGCGGAAGCAAAACCTATTCTTCGACATCAACCCAGGATACAACTTCCCGGCACCCGTCAAGGATTCACTTTCCTAGACAAAAACATACATAAAACGTCACATACATCATTATAGCATGCATAACGCACTGCATCATACAAATCTCATTTATGTTGAGAACATCATGGCGTGATCCATATCATGCATTGCATATGACTGACTTTTACCTTTCAGGAAAGATCCAATTAAGTTCTCAAGCTACATTTCAAGACCTAGACCGGTTCAGTTAAATCGTCCCAAGATTTTCCTGATTGCTTATCCAGTCAAAGGCCTTCTCTGGTTCAGTTAAATCGTCCCAAGATTTTCCTGATGCTTATTCCTTTGAAGACATTTCAAGACCTAGACCGGTTCAGTTAAATCGTCCCAAGATTTTCCTGATTGCTTATCCAGTCAAAGGCCTTCTCTGGTTCAGTTAAATCGTCCCAAGATTTTCCTGATGCTTATTCCTTTGAAGACATTTCAAGACCTAGACCGGTTCAGTTAAATCGTCCCAAGATTTTCCTGATTGCTTATCCAGTCAAAGGCCTTCTCTGGTTCAGTTAAATCGTCCCAAGATTTTCCTGATGCTTATTCCTTTGAAGACATTTCAAGACCTAGACCGGTTCAGTTAAATCGTCCCAAGATTTTCCTGATTGCTTATCCAGTCAAAGGCCTTCTCTGGTTCAGTTAAATCGTCCCAAGATTTTCCTGATGCTTATTCCTTTGAAGACATTTCAAGACCTAGACCGGTTCAGTTAAATCGTCCCAAGATTTTCCTGATTGCTTATCCAGTCAAAGGCCTTCTCTGGTTCAGTTAAATCGTCCCAAGATTTTCCTGATGCTTATTCCTTTGAAGACATTTCAAGACCTAGACCGGTTCAGTTAAATCGTCCCAAGATTTTCCTGATTGCTTATCCAGTCAAAGGCCTTCTCTGGTTCAGTTAAATCGTCCCAAGATTTTCCTGATGCTTATCCCTTTGAAGACATTTCAAGACCTAGACCGGTTCAGTTAAAGTCGACCTTAAGATTTTCCTGATTCTTACCCAGTCAAAGGCCTCTCTGGTTCAGTCAGATCGACCCTAAGATCTCCCTGATTCTTATCCCAGTAGAAGACACCCCAGATCTTTTCTCAACGAGCGTTGTTGAAGTTAAAATCACCAAGCATCTAAAATCAGCTCCTGCAACGTGTCAGGTACTCATTTTTCGTTTGCAGGTATGCAGGTTCTCGCCAAGGAATCTCCTACGCGATCAAACATCCAGATGGCATCTATAAGCCCATTCCCATCATTGCTAACATGTGAGCGCAAATTTCCGGGCACTCTAGTGTCCAATCATCTTCTACCCTCGGATTACGAAAGGCACGTCAGCCAATCTGCATCCTCAGGTCTAAGAAGATTGAACAGGGGCAACTGTTATACCCCAAAATTTGCCCTCCCATATTCCTCAAGAAATTGCCAAGCCAAGCTACAAAATTCCCCCCATACAGTCAAAACTAGGGTTTGTGATCTGACCAAAGAAAGGAAGTTTTCAAAGGCTTAATCAAGTCTCATATGCTTACAAACATGGTCAAACATCCTCATATCAAGTTTCAAGGCATTCAGCTCAAAATTGCACAGTCAAAACCCTAAATTGCACTACAGTCAACTGTAGGGGCAAAATGGTCATTTGACAGTCAAAAGTTCAAATTTTTGGTCAATATATCATTTTGAAGCCACAAACATCATTTGATCAATGCTTGATCATGATTCTCAAAATTTGGCTCAGAAATCATCAAAGATGCAAAAGTTGTTATATTTGGACAGCTGAAAAAAGTCAACTGAAATTGACCAGGGCATAACTTTCACATGGATTATCAGAAAAATTCCATCCAAAGCTCATTTTGAAGAGAAAGACATTTCCTACAACTCATCTTCATACTTCAAGTCCAAGAAATGCTCTCACAAAAAGTTATCAATTTCAACATTACAGGTCATTTTCAAAAGTCAACAAAAAGGGACTTTAAGTCAAAGACCATAACTTGAGATTGGTAAATCAAAATGACATGGGACCAAAGGCATTGGTTAAAGGATTCAAAGACCTTTCCAAAATGTACAAGAACATGTGAAAAGCTTAAAAATTGAGCAAGTTATGCCTTGTAGAAGTTGGGAAATTTTTGTGAAATGGCAAAAGTCAACTATCCTTGAAAATCCAATTTTTGACAAAAGGGCCCCATTTTTTCCACTTGGTTCATCCTTGTCATGCCACACACGTGTCCCATGATTAGTTTCAAGACCAAATATTGATTTTTTTATTTTATTTAATTTTTGATGATTTAATTCATTTTTAATCTTTGAAAATTCAAATAAAATTCAAAAACCAATGGAATAGTGTCATGTGAACTTGGACAATTTCTATGTATCATGAACCAACTCAAGAAATCAGGCTAGGGTTCATTTGCACACTAAGTCTAGGTTTTGGCTAAAAAGAAGGAAACTTGGTTAATGGAAGAAACCCTAAGACCAATTCTCTCACAAGCTTGAATTAAGGTGAGTTAGCAAGCCAATTTCACTCCAGCATAATCACTGAGTCAAACCCTAGGCCTAAGACATTATAAGCTGCGCCCAAACAAGCATTGAGAGATTAAAAATTTTGGACAAAAACACAAATCTGAAATCAGTGCTAGACAATCTTTGAAGCCTTAATTCTTTTCCCATTAGCATCCTGGACAATCACTGAACACGTCCCAACCCCTAACTTCAATCAAAACGCGAAGAAACAGTTGCTACAACCCAAACTGTACAGCAAATTTTTTGAAATCGTACTCTCCATTTTAAGCATCTTCATTGCATTTCAATTGTATATTCTTGTTCCATGTGAAGTTTCTAAGCTAACCATAACTGTTAATTGAATTTTCGTGCACTTTTGGCCAAGTTACCATGTTTGGTTTTTAGGGTTTCCAGCTTTTTGAATTAGGGCTTTTAGAACAGAGTAAAATCAAGCCTCAAGATCACTACCATTGCAATCAGCGTGCTCCAACGAACAAGAAACATGCCTCGCGAACAATTTATGTCCAACAGGATCCTAATCGCTATTTTCTAACATGCCTTCTATGGCAACGGGTTAAAACCGTTGCTTATTGCTTTTTGTGTTTCAGAAAAAAAAGAAGAACGAAGATGATGATGTGGTGGCATGCAGGGATTGGGAGGTTTAAAAATTCGCGCGCGTTCCAAGAGTTGTGCCACTTTTATTTTATATTATTTTTATTATATTATATGTTAATTGAAACACAACTGGCTCAGTGGACAAGGAAGCGTACGTATGACCCTCATGACCTGGGTTCAAGTCCCAGGTCTGGCCAATTTCCACATTATTTTTCAAAACAAAATTCTATGCTTTACTAACTTCCAGGTACACCATATGCCTCCGTCCTCAAGACATACACGTGTCCCAGATGATCATCCAAGGGCTCAGAGTCAAGGTGCACCATGAACAAAAGTCAATGCACTGATACACAAGCCAAAAGGTCAATGGACTTCAAAGTCTAATGGGCCAAATTCCAGGCCTGGACCCTCCAAATTGGGGTTACCCCCCCTGGTTTGCATGTTTTATATTTTTCTTCTTACCTTTATTTTTGCTATTTTATTTATTTTATTGTTTCAACATAATTAGTTTATTTTTACTATAAAATATAAAAAACATTCAAAAAAATCAGAAAAGTCAAAAATTTTAATAATTATTTTATTTTAAATATTGTTTTTTTTTGTATAAATAATAACATGTAAAATGTTTAGTTTTAATTAAGTTTTCAACTTTAATTCCTTTTAATAAAAATCAAAAACAAAAACATAGAATTAGGTTAATGACTTTTTCCTTTTAACTTTCCTTGTTTTTTGCCATAGTATTAGTGTTTTTCATAATTAAACTAGGGTTGCATTTTAGGTTAGATTTTAATTCTTTTAATAACTAAAATCCAAAAAAATAGAGTTTAGGTTTAATAACTTTTTATTTTCTTTTTTTTTAATAATAATATTATTTATTTATTTAATGCACATAAATTAATTTAGAATTAAATTAGGTTAAAAGTCAATATTTTCATAATAAACTTAAAAGACATTAGAACTAGGATTTTAATTTTAATTAACTTTTCTTTTTTTTTTCTTTTAAATCTAAAAAAACACAAGAATACCATTTTTCATTTAATTTTAATTTTAGATAACTTAATTATTTTAATTCTTTTAAAGGGTTCAACGCCCTCGCATTTGATTATTTTCTTTTTTTCGCGCGTTTCATTTATTTCTTTTGTAAATAATTATGTATATGTACCAAAGCCGTGTAATAGCTATTAGACATTTCTTTTCTGCAATTTATTTTAAAACGGGTCTGGATTAATTTGGCGTTGTAGACCCTCGCCTTTGTAATAGCGTAGGACTTTTATCTTTTTCGCACTTTAAATTCCCGCACTTTTAACTGTTAAACAATAACATGAAAGAATGAATGCCCAAAAATAAAATCGAATCGTTAGATCACCAATGCATGACAAGACAAACAATAAACTGAAAATGACACACAATTCGCACACACCACCCCTAGGGTACGCCTTACTGTTGCCTTTCGAAAGGTGATCATCGAGTAGAGGATATTTTAGTGAGTCCTTGTGTCCATTGATCTAGTTGCCTAAAACAAAGTTGCCTCGAAATAAAAGATCAATGGCATAAGGGTAGCTTCTAAGGTGTCTTCCTATTGCTCCGGTGATCACCATGTCCCTAAAACTCGAATTGACCCGAACACCTCCAACGGTGGTGCTACCTACCTCTCAATGGTGGGATAGCACTACTTTAAAGGACATCTACACAGACGAATTCCTTAGGGTAGGTAGGTTCTCAAAGGTACTTGCTCTAATTTCAAAACAAACTGAAATCTTTTCACACCAAACACTTTCAAAAAACTTTCAAAACAAACTTTTCAAACACTCTGACGTACGAGTTGAACTGAAACTTTTCAAAGAATATTTTTGAAACCCACATTGAAAAGCAAGCAAACATTTTGAAAACACATTGAGCAAGTACCTAAGAGCCCATGGATAACCATGGATAGAAAGGGTGCTAACACCTTCCCTTTCTATAACCTACCTCCCGAACCGAGAGCAATCTCTTTAAAGGAATTTTTCTGTGCTTTTGTCCTTTCCAATTGGAGAAAATAAAAGACGGTGGCGACTCTTGCTTCCGCGACATTTCGCGAACCAGCTTTAAAACAGTCAGTTCCAGATCCACCGATCACACTTGGTTTCATGAAGTCAAGAGGTATCTCGAGGTTCAAGAATATCCAGAAGGAGCTTCAATCAATGATAAGAAGTTCTTAAGGAGATTCTCTGCTAAGTTCTTCCTTAGTAATGGCATCCTGTACAAACGCAATCATGACTCCATTTTGCTTCGGTGTATGGATAAGGTTGAAGCTGAAAAGATCATGGCTGAATTACATGAAGGTACCTTTGGCACTCACTCCAATAGGCATATGATGGCGAAGAAAATCCTACGGGCAGGCTATTATTGGTCTACCATAGAAGCAGATTGCTATCAACACTCTCGGACTTGTCATAAGTGTCAAATTTATGCGGACAAGGTGCATGTACCTCCGGTTCCTCTGAATGTATTGACAGCTCCTTGGCACTTTGCTATGTGGGGAATTGATATGATTGGAGAGATCAAGCCTACAACCTCCAATGGACACCGCTTCATCCTGGTGGCCATTGACTATTTTACAAAGTGGGTTGAAGCAGCCTCCTTCGCCTCTGTTACCAAGAATGTCGTTGCCCGCTTCATCAAGAAAAATCTCATCTGCCGGTATGGTATCTTAGAAAGGATCATTACTGACAATGGTACCAATCTTAACAACACTATGATCACCGCCTTGTGCGAGCAATTCAAGATTCAGCATCACAATTCTTCCCCCTATCGGCCAAAGATGAATGGTGCTGTAGAAGCTGCAAATAAGAACATTAAAAAGATCATACAAAAGATGACAGTCACATGCAAAGACTGGAATGATATGCTACCATTTGCTCTCCACGGGTACCATACCACGGCTCGCACATCAACTGGGGAAACACCCTATTCTTTGGTTTACGGCATGGAGGTTGTCTTGCCTATTGAGATTCAAATCCCCTCTCTGAGAATTATGAAGGATGCAGGTTTGAATGAAGACGATTGGGTCTAGACTCAACTTGATCAACTGAACTTAATCGATGAAAAAATACTTACTGTTGTTTTCCATGGTCAGATGTATCAAAAACGGATGATCAAGGCTTTCAACAAGAAAGTCAGGCGCCAAGTATATCAAGTTGGGGATCTAGTGATCAAACGTATCATTTTGTCATAAAGTGATCCCAGGGGCAAATGGACTCCTACCTATGAAGGACCATTTGTAATCAAGAACATATTCTCTGGTGGGGTAATGATCTTGACCACCATGGATGACGACGACCTGCCACACCCTGCGAACGCGGACATAGTCAAAAGATACTACGCATAAGAGACCCGCTAGGTTGACACACCTAGGCAAAACAAGGGGATCCCGACGAACCAAAAAGGTTCAGGCAAAAATTAGGGATAAAATAAAAAAAATTTGTACACCCGACAAGTTGAAAACCCGAAAGGGCGACTTGGGCAAAAAAGGGTTTCCCGGTGGACTGAAAACCCGAAAGGTCGGTCCAGGCAAAAGTTAGGGAATTAAAGCGTATGACTATGTCCCGTCGGATCACTTACAGACAACCTTTGCCCTCCACTGACAAACTCAGAGTTTTTGATCAATTCAATCATCTTCGGACGAAGCAACAAATAGACAAGATATTCAGAGATATAAAGGCTTTAGCAGAATGGGAACCCCATGGGATTATTACATATAACTTCTTTCTCTGTATAAATTTTTCTTGTTTTATGGCACCATTCTCTTACTAGAATGTTTGTCTCCTTTGTACAAAATACTTATTCAAAGTCAATACAAAGATACCCCTTTGAAAGTGCAAAAAAAAATTATCTGTCTTTTCTTTATGATTTTGTTTTGTTTGCAAAAGCGTCCAATGATTCATTGATGAACATATGCATTTGAACATAATTACTGTTTATAAATAAACAAAATGATAAAGATAATTACTGATAGGTTGAAAGGACAAGAAAACGTCTCTAGGCTATTCCCAAGAAATCCCCACAGTACGTCATTTAAATCCCCAGCCGAACAAAATTTCAAGTTTTAATCCCCAGTAGAAATCATCAAGTTTCTCAGGATTCCCTAAGAAGATTTTTTAAGCAGTATATGGCATTGCCGTCACAACAGAATTTACTTCTCTCAACAAGAGGTCGTCAGTACTTCAACATCAAGACATGAAAATTCATATATCCTCAGCAGCGTTCAGGGGTTTAGTTTCCTCAAACAGACAGCAACACAGCAATTCAGCTCACATGCGCATACATTGCATCCATATATCATAAACATTGATAAAACAAATACATTGCATCATACATTTCATGCAACATAACTTTGTGTTTCAGCTAACATTTTACCCTTTTCAGGATAAGATTAACAGCTACCATTAACAATATGCAATCATGTTACAGTACAGATACGCTCCAGACACGGATGCCATTCTGATACTCATTCAGATTCAACTTTTAGATACAGTACGGATACGCTCCAGACACGGAGGCCATTCTGTTACATATTCAGATTCAACTTTCAGATATAGTACGGATACACTCCAGACACGGATGCCATTCTGATACTTATTCAGATTTCAAGTTCAGATACAGTACGGATACGCTTCAGACATGGATGACATTCTGATACTCATTCAGATTTCAAGTTCAGATACAGTGCGGATACGCTCCAGACACGGATGCCATTTTGATACTCATTCAGATTCAACTTTCATATACAGTACGGATACGCTCCAGACATGGATGCCATTCTGATACTCATTCAGATGTCAAGCTCAGATACAGTGCAGATACGCTCCAGACACAGATGCCATTCTGATGCTCATACAGATTCAGAATTCAGATACGCGCCATACACGAATTCCATTCTAATACTTAGTCAAAATCAACTTTAAGATACAAATTAGACACGCTCCAGACACGGACTCCGTTCTGATACTCATTCTCTCAGCTTACAACTTACAATTCAACAAACATTTTTGGATGGAATCTACAAGCCCATGCCCAACAAGATTCTATCATTTCTCCAAATGGCATCTTTAAGCCCATTCCCTCAACTACACATCGTCGAGTGCAAATTTATGGGCACTCTAGTGTCCAATCATCTTTCACCTTCGAGTCACGAATGGCAAAACTCGCCAATATAACTCTACAGGTTTAAGAAGATTAAACGAGGGAAGTTGTTGTACCCCAAAATTTTCCCTCTTATTTATCAAGACTTTTCTCACAAGATCTCTTTGACTCAAGACTGGATTAGGGTTTGGTCAGCTCAAGACATCTCATCTTACATTGTTGATCCAAAATTAGGGTTTGAGTTTGCATAAGGATTTTTGGACTATCAATGCTTCATATGAATTTCAAACATCATTATGGACCCCTAAGATTACTCATGACAAGTTTCAAGCCTTGAACCACATTTTTGATCAGTCAATTGGACAGTTGACCTAAAAGTCAGTTGTATTGGGGAAAAAGTCAACCATGGCCAATTTACAGTCAAACTTCATAATTGTTTATCCATATTAACGTTTTAGACTCATATGTATAATTTGATCAAGTTTGGACCATAATTCCTCAAGAAATTTGATTAAATCATCAAAAAGGCAAAATGGTCAAAATTAGGGTTTTGACTGAGGAAGGGCAATTTCTGATTTTTGACCTAGCAAATGACAAATTGGTTTGAAGCATGATTTCAAGGGTTCATTTGTTTCATCTTGACCTAATTACATGGTTCAAAACATTGCAAATCCATTGGATAGACAGGTGAAATTTACAGTCAGCTGATCAAAACTCAACTGTATACTGAAAAGTCAAACTTTGACTTTTTGGTCAAAATTAAGTGCCAAGGATCACAATTCATCAAAACATGTCAAAATATGAAACTTGTTCATCAAGGAATCAAAGATTGAATATTTTATTTTGAAATTCGAATTTTTCTTAACTTAGAAATTTTTTTAAGTATAGAAAATTTCTTATTTTTTTCTCAACTTTAGGCCAATTTTCCACCATGATACAAGATGATTCAAAGAAAGTTCCCAACATGAAAGTTGTAAACCCCAATGAAATCTACAACTTTTATTCACACATTTTTTCCAAAAGATGCTTGGATCTCAAGATATAATTTTATGAACACATGCCCATGAACTAAAATAACTTAGTGAAATTTTGCCCTAATATAGGCAGGTTTTTGACCTAACTTCATGGAAATGTTTCACCTAGTTCCAAGAGGAATCTTGAAATGCATTTCAAAGATGAGTTATAGAGAACATTGCAAGCTTTCCAAAATGTCCAAGAATTCCTTAAGATCATTTTTTATTAAGGAGAATCGAAGAGATGAAGTTGGCAATTTCTCACTTTAAATTCAAGCCATTTCATAAAGAACAAAATTCAAATCAGTACCTATGCTGCATAATCCATGCTTTACAGGTCCCAAACTTGTTTCTCACTTCATAATTTAATGCTTACTCAGTTGACAAAGCATTAATCCAAGCCCAAGAGTCTTTGTCTAAGTTGTAATTCCTTAAATGGCACAAAGTTGCCATTGCCATTTTGGAAAAGCTTCACTTTTGCAACTTTCCAATTCTTGAGCATTGAACCTATCTTCTCTGCACACACAAGTCCTACAGACCTAAAGCAACTTGTATAGAGTTTATAACAACTCCAAGAAAGCCAGTACAAGCAGGTAGAGACTTGTCCCTTCACTTTGCTTCAAAAGCAAGAAAGTGTGCAAAAAGCCTAGGATTGAAACATATGTTGAAGAGCTGACTTGAAACCTTTTCCATACTAATACACAAACATATTACACTTGAGAACACGATTACAAAAGGCCTTAAATACTCCAAAACTCCATATCACCAAAAAACTGTCAAAACTTGCAGTTTGTGTCCAAGCATAGCAATCCATCAATTTGCTCGTGCGTTTCAAGTTTTAATCATTCAAACACTTTACCTACCTCATATCTAAGTGATCCAGACCATCACCCCTTCACTGTAACTCCTCCTTCTTCATCTGCCATTTTTGTTTTTCAAGCTTGCAGGTTGACTTGGATAGAGAGTTCCAGGCACTTCCAAGGCAAGGCAAGGATTGGAACACACTCAGGGAGGTTCAAGCAAGCTAAAGCAACCTTCAGGCCTTCCTAAATCTCACTCAAACTCCATTCACGATCTCAGCTGAAAGAGGTAAGAATCCCAACTTTTATCTCTTCATACAGGCATCCATTGGCCATGATTTGTGAAAGAAAAATGTAGATATTATAGTGCTGAAGCCAACCATGTGCATATATTTCATTTATGATCATCATGTATAGAGAATTTTGAAGTTCAAATTCCTGTAAAAATTAGGTTTAAAATTAGGGCTTTCAAAATTCGTTTTAATCTTTGATTGTTAGTTTCCATAAGTTACATGGTTAAAATCATGGGGATGAGTACTATCATTTTCATGTTGGAAGTTTTCATTTTTATGGAGAAATGAGAAAGATACAGGAGGTCTGGACAGCTTGAGGAAGAAGACGAAGTACAGGGTAAAGGAAGTTGTTTATGTTACGTTTTTCTTGTTTCATTAGAACTAATGGATGTACAGCCACCCTAGTGGCAAGGCAGCGCGCTGAGAATGCCAAGGTCATAGGTTCGGGCCTTGGTGCCTTCCTTTTTGCATTTTCACATATTTTTCATCTTTTTTGGCTGTTTGCAAGATGGGCTTCAATACTTGAGCCTTTTTTCATTTTCACATATTTTTCATCTTTTTTGGCTGTTTGCAAGATGGGCTTCAATACTTGAGCCTAGCATTTTTTTCTAACATGATAAAACCTGATTACTCAGGATACCCCCTGGCCCAACTATTTTCACTCACTTTTATTTATTTTTTTTATTTTATTTTTTTGTTTTATTAAATATTTTCTTAAATACATAAAATCATGAAAAATATAAAATATGACAATTTTGCATTATTTTATTTTCACATGAAAAAATATTTTTATTAAACTATATATTAATTATTTCTTTCTTAAATAAATTTGTAAATATAATAGATTTAGTTTAACTATTTTATTCTTTTTTTTATTACTCATACTTATAAATATTTATTTTGACATACAAAAACTAAATATTTTTTATAAAATATTATTTATTATTTTTAATACAAAAAAATACATAAAAATAATACATAAGAACTTTATTTTCTTTTAAACTAGAAATTATGGTTAACTTATTTTTTTTTTAAGAAATAATTTCCTTTTTTTTATAAATATTTTTAGGATTAGGTTAAAATTCCTTTTCACATAAGAAACAAAACAAAAATCTTTTTCTTGCATATACATGCCATTGCACATTTAATTTATATTGTATCTTATTCAGATATTTGTACAAATTCAATTTGGTTGTAATATCTTAATTAGATTTACATTCTTGCAAATCCCCATTCAAATTTCCCCCCCTCCCATATAAATATTTTAATAGCGTAGTAATCTTTAAATACGCAATTTACCGCTTTTACATACCATGCTAGTAATTAGGGTTTGAATGACAAGATAAAAACAAATAAAATAGAAAACCCTAAATCCAAGATCAAAGTATGAAAATAACACACTTGCACACAAGCATCCTTAGGGTTTCATCACTTGGTTGCCTTATACAAAAATAGCCATATTACGCATGCGAAGTATCTTAGTCCCTCGATGACGCTATTCAAAGTTACCTTACAAAATGATCTTGGTCCCTCAAAAAAATGCTAAGATACTTCGCAACATTGCTAATCATGGTTATACGATGACCCACGCCCGTCCTGTTTTCATGCAAAGATAGGGTTGCTTACCAAATAAATGGTAAGACAACAATGTCAAAGGAATAGAAAATGAACAAGAAAGACATTTGAGTAGGTAGATTACTTCTAGTTACTTGCTCTATTTCCAAATAATTATCCTTGCTGTTTTCAAAACAAACACACACATTTCCAAACATTGAAAACATTTTCAAAAAGACAAACATCTTTGTATACATTCTTACGAACGAGAATCATTATAAAGGTTGCCTAAACAAATGGCCTCTTTTACAAAATACTTTCAAAAACCACACAAAACACAATTTCAAACAACAAAAGCAAGTGATCTAGCAAGTAACTAAGAGCCCATGTAAAACCATGGATGAAAAGGGTGGTAATACCTTCCCTTTTCATAATCTACCCCCCGAACTCAAGAAACAATCTCAAAGGTCTTTCCTGTGCTTTTTCACCTTTCCTTTTGGATAAAAGAAAAGTCGGTGGCGACTCTTGCTAACCGCAACATTTGCAATAAAACACAAAACCCCAAGTCAGTTCTCTCACCATATCACACATCCTAAATCACCCAAAGCCCATTTTCCATTAAAGTTAGCAAGCTTTTCATTGAAGCTTACTAATCTTTGAGATAAACTTTCATCCAAACACTTTCTCTTCATTTTTCTTTGGATCAAAGTTTTGGAGATTGATTCTTGAAGCTAATTTGAAACAAGTTTTGAAGTTGTTTTTGATAATTTTCTAGATCTACCTTTGGTAAGTTGGATCTTCATCTTTCACAATGTGATCTCTTATTGTTCTTTGTGGTTTTATTATTTGAGCTACATTTTTTGATTCCATTGGTGCTAATTTCTCATAATATGATGGAATTTTCGTGCTCAATTAAATCCAAGATCATAAGGTGTTCGATGAAATGTTTGATAAAGAATCTTCTTTTTAAAATGCATATTTCTGGTGTTTTTACAGCGAAAATTGATTTCCCATATACTGGAAATTGATTTTTCTAACCATTTTTGCACCAGATTATGAAAATCTGCACAAGAAATCGATTCCCCTATTTGGAGAAATCAATTTCCTGAAGGCAGAATGCAGTTTTTTGGCTTGTTTTTGGGACTGTTTTGGTTCCTTTTCTTTTTTCTACTCCTTTCTTTTGCTTGTTGCTTGGGATTAAAATTTTGAATGTCCATTTTATCTTTAAATTCAATGGACTTAATATGTAGATGAAGTTGGATAAACATTCATTAATTCAAATCTATCTTAGAGTGAATTATTTAATTCATTCTTGGTGCTTTGAATTAGTGATATGTTTAGTGATTTAATCCATCAATTTTGAGTTATTGAACTTGAAGATGAAAGAATTTTTAGAATTTGATCCAATATGATTTCTTATTCCCCTTTCCCTCTTCATCTCATCCCTTTATTTTTACTTAAAGTGATCATTAGTGGCCCAAGCTTTATTCTTGAAATTGTTTAAGTATGATTGATTATTGAACCATGGCTCAAGACCTTTGAAGCTTATTGCTAGGAGGCTTTGGTTTTACCAATCCTCTAACAATTATGCATCAAATTTGACCTAAGTTCAATCTTCAATCATCATTGATCATTTATTATGGAATTAATCTCTCTTCTGCTTTATTTTTGTTTTTACTTGTGCTACATGTTTTAGGAGCTTGGTTTTTACCATGTCTCTAACATGTATGGTACATATATTGCTATTTACCGGCTTAAAAAAAGTTGTGACTTCTACATAAGTCCACTTACGATTTATTAACCATCATTGATCATATTTGTGACCATTGACTTCTAACTTCTTATTTCTAACCCATTAACAATTAACTTTACTTTATGCCTTTATTTTATGCCTTTATTTTTATATATTTTTATTTTTAGCATTTACATCTTATTCTACTTTCCTTTTTCTCACTTGAGCATTTATTTTTATGTCACTTTATCTTTGCTCACTTGAGCATTTATTTTTATGTCATTTTATCTTTGCTCACTTGAGCATTTATTTTCATGTCATTTTACCTTTGCTCACTTGAGCATTTCTTTTTCTTTTTAAGACACTTAATAACCAACTTAAACATTAAAATACTTAAGCCTATCTTCATGGGATATTGATTACTATCCTTGGCATATTGGAGTTGTGGACTTCTTGGACTTAGGATTGGAAGACTTGATACTTTGAGACCTTGAGACCTTTTGACCTTGTGTTACTTCATTGTTATATTGCTTGTGTATTAGGAAATCTTCTGTGTGCAGGTGTTATTCTGTTGGTCTTAAGTGATCTATAGGTCACATTGGCTCAATATTGAAGACCTTACTTTGGGTTTTGAAACCTTAGGTTTCTTTGATACTTCTTTGCTAGTGATTTATTTTCACGTGGATGATTGGCATGCTCTTGGTCTATTATATGCTTGTGGCTTTAATCCAAAGGATGAGAATTCTACACAGACTTCTTAATGTCAAGTGTTGGCTTCTTGTTGGTTAGACATTTCCTTACCTTAGCTTTTACTTTTTGTACATAGGATACTCCCTTCATATCCTCCCATCTTCTTTAATTTCAAAATCTTCTCCCTCCTTTTTCAAAACTCTCCTTATTTTTAAACTTGAACCGCTTTCATAATAAACTTGGACTTCGGTTCATGCATTTTAAAAACCTTTTTCTTAATCAAATTTTAATCAATTTAATCATACTTTGACATTTTTTTTGAAAGACTAAAAGCCATTAACCTCATCCAATTTTTCGCCGCTTTGGCTTTTCTCTTTAAAACCTTTTTCTTAAAATTAACCAACACACAAACTTTTCAAAAAATTTGAGAAGAACTACGAGTGTCGTGATCCCCTATTGCATAAAAGGTGGTACGTAGGCACAAAAGGTTCGCAACCGCGATGAGTGCAAAAATTGTAAAAATTACTTCTTTTCTCGTCTCACCAATCTTATTTTTGTATATACCTTTTATAGACAAAATACATAGATTTTCAAAGAGGTTCCTACGGAGTACCGTAGATGCTTAGGGTTCTAATACCTTCCCTTTGCATAACCAACCCTACCTAGATTCTCTATTTTACTTTTGGGTTTATTTTCTCTTTTTCTATTTATTTTTAAAATAATAAAGGCGACGGTGACTTTCACTAATTTGTACGAGTTAACTCAATTCAATATCTTAGTCTCAACATTCCTACCGCTAAACATATTCCTTTTGCATCGTCCAACTTCTTATTTATCCCGACTAGGATGATCTTATTTGCTTCTTCAGCTTGTCCATTGTCCCGAGGGTGCTCTACTAACGTGAATCTGTTTTGGATGCCCAAGTCTTTACAAAATTCCACCACTGATGCGCTTGCAAACTGGGTTCCATTGTCGGACACTGTGACCCTTGGTAAGCCAAACCTACAGATGATATTTTTCCAATACAAATGTCGAACCTTCTCGGCAGTGATATGCACTATAGCCTCAACTTATACCCATTTTGTAAAGTAGTCTATGGCTACGATTAGGAATTTGAGCTGCCCGGGCACGGTGGGAAATGGTCCTAGTATGTCTGCTCCCCACTGGTAGAACGAACATGGATAAAAGATAGAGTGCAACAATTTGGCTGGTAAATGTATGAATGGAGAGTACACCTGGAACTTATCACACTTTCTTACAAACTCGGCACAATCTTGGAGCATCTGAGGCCAGTAGTACCCGACTTTGAGGATTTTCCCGGATAAAGGTCTTCCCCCAATATGGCTACCACATGCCCCTTCGTGGAATTCTCTCATTATCAAGGTGATCTCTGTTTCAGCCACACATCTTAGCATAGGTGTGTACCTTCCCATCTTATATAGCTTGTGAGACACTATAAGGTAGCAAGTGAATACCTTTTTTATGCGGCTTTCTTTGTTGATTTCTTTAGGAAGAATCCCCTACATCAAGTATTGTATTATCGGGGCCTCCACCCAGTCGTATGCTCGATTGACATGGTTTCTTCATGCTCAATACTTGGTCTCCCCAAGATTTCCTGTATCACCATTTTGTTTAGCCCCAACCCTTTGGTGCTGGAAAATCGGGCTAACACGTCACTCATACATTTTATTCCCTTGGGATGTGATTGATTTTGAACTCTACGAAGGCTTTTGATAGCCACTGTTATTTGGAGGTACTTCAATAATGTCGAATCTCTAGTATGGTATTCTCCCCTCATTTGTCCTGCCACCAACTATGAATCAATTTTTATGACTAGATGGGTGACTCCAACTTCTTTAGCTAATTTCATTCCTGCTATTAGAGCTTCATACTCCGCCTAGTTATTGCTGGCCTAGAAGTTGAAACCCAAAGAATATTCTAGTATAAAGTCCCCTAGCCCCTCCATGACGATCCCAGCTCCACTCCTTTTAAGATTGGAAGAACCATCCACATGAAGGGTCCATCTAATTGCACTTTCTTCCAGTATAGGGTTGCTCAACTCAACTATAAAGTCAATTAACACTTGCGAGCTTGATGCTTGTTCTCAAAGTGAATTCAATGTCATACTCGGAGAACTTTATAACCCACATGATAATTCTCCTGGCTAGGTATGGCTTCTTAAATATCTGGTTGATGGGATAATTGGTCCTCACAATTATCGAGTGACCTTGAAAGTAATGTCTCGGCTTTCACGCTGTTGTCACCAAAGCCAACGCTAACTTTTCAATCTTCCGGTATCGCTGCTCAGCCCTTTTCAGGACTTTCCTAACGAAGTAAACTGGTTTCTCAGTCTTCTTTGTCTTGCACAAGAACTGATTTCATGGATTTGTCGGACATCGCTAAATATAAAGTTAAGGGTGCATTCTCTTTTGGTATCTTCAAGATAGGAGGAGAGGATAGATAACGCTTTACCCCCTGAAAGGCCTCTTGACACACCATTTTCCACTCAAATTCTTTTGACTTCCTGAGAGCCGCAAAGAAATGGACCGCCCTATCTCCAGTGCACGATAGGAAACGAGATAGAGTGGCTAACCTCCCTGTCAATTGTTGTACTTATTTTTTCAAAGATGGGCTCCGCATGTCTATGATCGCCTGACACTTATCTGGGTTGGCTTTTATTCCTCAATTCGTGAGCATGAATCCCATGAATTTGTCGGCTTGTACCCGAAAAATGAACTTGTCTGGGTTTAGCCTCATATCATATCTTTTTACTGACGCAAGTGTTTCCTTTAGATCTATTATATGCCATTTCTCCATGGTGGTTTTGACGACCATGTCGTCTACGCACACTTCCAGGTTCCTCCCGATTTAAGTAGCGAACACATTATCCAGATAAGTGGCTCTAGCATTTTTGAGGCTGAAGGGAATTACCTTATAATAGTAATTATTTAGATCCATCATGAAAGTTTATTTTTATGCATCCTCCAGGCTCATGCGGATTTGGTTGCACCCGCAATAGGCGTCCATGAAGCTAAGCAGCTTGTAGCCCGAGGTTTAATCAATAAGTCAATCTATCTTTGCCAATAGATATGGATCTTTGGGACACGTTTTATTGAGGTTTGTGAAGTCGACACACATACACCACTTCCCTGTATTTTTCTTGACCATGACCACATTGGCCAGCCAAGTGGGATATTTGATCTCTTTGGTAAAGCCGACGTTGAGCAGTTTCCTAACCTCCTCCTTTATGGCCTTTTTATTTTCTTCTCCATCTTTCCTCTTTTTCTGGGATACTAGCTTCTTGTCAAGATTCAGTTCTAAATGAGGACACATGAAATTTGGATCTATCCCAAGCATATCTGAGGGCTTCCAGACAAATAAGTCAAAATTTTCTTTTAGCAGCGTCACAATATCTTCCTCTTCTTCCCGAGAGAGGTTGGAACCAATATAGGTTGTCTCAGAGGATGCGCCATCAATCTAAGCTTTCTTCGTTTCATCATGAGGAGATAGACTTTCCCCTGACGAATCATCGTGCAGATCTATATCAACCATGTTGACTTTAAGATCATTGGAATACCCGAATTCTCTGAATTTGACCTTCTTCTTTAACTTCAGACTGTCTTTGTAACATTTCTTTGCTAAACCTTGATCTCCTTTGACCACTGTTAACACACATTTTGTGAGTTAATTCATGCCTTTGGTTTTCTGTTATTTGAGTATTTTAATTGCCTTTTAGTTTAATTTCTTGAATTTTAGAGTTAATCTAATATGTAGTGTGGAAACAATAGGTGCTCTCCTTTTTAGCTTTTAATTATGTTTTTGTGTGATCAAATATTAGCAAGGTCGAGCAGATGCAAGACAAAATTGGACTTGCGCAAGCTAGAAATTCAGATAAGAACTATTAGGCAAAATAATTTCAATAAGGGAAGTTGTTGGCCTTAAGGAATGTGTGGAAGGAGAATTAAAGGAGGGAAAACTTGTGGGTACAGAAATAGATTATAAAGTTATTCAAATTCAAAAGTTGATAGTAGAGTAGATAGAAGACAAAAGAGGGTACAACTGTACCCTGCTCTAGTCAGACCAGCGCCTGCTACAAATTCTTCCATACACCACATTATCTCCCATTGTTGTCCCCTTTTTTGTATGACTTCCTCGATTTTCTAGCAGATGTTGGTGTTTTGGCGCAATTCCATTTGGGCTTGATGTGATTCATAAGAAAAGGCCCATGATCCAATGCGAGATACCAACCATAACCATTATCCTATATAAAGAGAAGCTTGCTGAAGAGAGTGAGATTTCAAATATTCAAAAAAGATATTCGCAAAGAGTTTATGTGCTTGGATAATGAAGTGTGAAAGAGTCTTCTTTCCTCTTCCATTCTAGTGCTAACTGATGAGCAGTGGAGTGATTGAAGTTTCCCCCTAAAGATTCTCCATCTCAAGGAAACCTTCAAGTCCTCTCTTAGGTTTATATCTTTTGTCATTTCATTAGTCTTAAGATGTTTCTTGTAAGAGCTTTTCTTGCTGTTTGTACTCGGCTCATTATGAGATAAACCTTTTGTAGTTGAGCAATGTGAGGTTAATGTTGAATTGTGTTTATGTTATATGATGTGTGGTTAGTGCTTACTTTACCATGCGCTGTTTATTGCAAAACTTGTTTCTTTGATTGATCAACTTAGAAATAGGTAACAACTTGGTGTTGAGAGAGATCCGACAATAAGAAAACTTCATAAGTAAAAATGGTTGAAAAAGTAGGATAAATATATTTAGTTGACCTAGCTTACTTAGATATAAGAAGCCGCAACCGTTAAGGAATTCAGGTTAACTAAAAGGCGTATACTTGGATTATAAGTGAAGCTTAGAGATTTGTTCCCTTGCATGCGTGTTCTGAATGTTGTAGAAATACATCATATGATCATTCTGACCATGCTTGTCACGACTCCACACGACATTAACACATAAATTCATAAATGATATTAATGGATCTACGCTCAACTCAATCACTCTTATTATATTTCACTCTTTTTCACACTCTTTGTAGTCTTGTCACAAGTAACACTGAACTCACCACCATCAACAATATTATTTCTCACTCATGCTTAATTTGAAAGAATAGAATTTTACAAAGTCAAACCTAACTAGAATTATTACTTGCTGCAATCACAACATGTATACTTGCTTGTGACAATTTAGAATCGTGATTTCGACCAACAAGTTTTTGGCACCGTTGCCGGGTGTCACGCTGTGAAAAAAACACAGAGTCGCCACCGAAATCTATTTATCCCGAAGGAAGGGAAGATATCGAGAGTACCCCAAAGAAATGGATAAGATGAACTTGCAACCAAGAGAAAGGGTACGAAAGTCGGTTATGCAAGGGGAAGGTATTAACACCCCACGTGTCTATGGTACTCCACATGAACCACTTAAGTTTGCTCTAATATAAGGTTGTGTAAAAATCTATGTCTAAAGCTTAATGTTAAAAGGGAATGCATGCGAAAGAAAATATGGGAAAAAGAAGGAATATTTACAAAGTTTTACTCGCCTAGGCCCCACAACCTAGTGTCCACGTACTCCCTTTTGCAATGGGAAAGTCATAACGTCATAGTTCGGCTTACATGTTTTGATTTGTTGTATGTTTTTTTACCTTGAAAAAGGGTTTTAAAAGAAAAGCCAAGCGGAAAAATGAAGTTTGAATTGGTTGGTGGTTTTTACCTTGAAAAGGGGTTTTTGTATTATTAGAGTGTTTGAAGTTGAAAGAAAAAAAGAAGTTTAAGTTTTAATACAAATGCAAAAGAGAAAGAAAAAGGTCTAAGGGAGACTATAAAAGTAAGCCTAAAGTTGTCATGCATGGTTTTCAACCTAAGGTCTATCTCAATTCTCTTCTTAAGATTGAATCAAGAAATTCTACAGGAGCATGTAAACATACATTGGAAAGTAAACACACAAAGCTTGAGGAGTACCTACTCACTCAAGTAGCACACACCTAGACGAGGTATCATGTCACCAATGAAGGAAAGGAAGAGGGATCACACCTAACCACGATATCGTGTCATCGAAAATAAGAAAATTCAATAACAATGCTCATGAAATGGTTAATTATGTACAAGCAAGCATTAAATGAAAATGAAATCAATATATGCACATGAACATGAATTCCAGACAGCCTTGCAAGTTTTGAACGCACGAAAAGTCGAAATAAAATCCACCACAATTAGTACTGGTATTCATTAAAAGTGCAAACAAGTTTAAGTAAGCATCAAGTTTGAATTAAATCATGGTGTATATGCAAAAATCATTTCCGGATAACAACCTATTGCATCATGAAATCAACCCAAAAAATATGCCGGAAATGGTAAAACTCGACACAATCCATCGGTACAACATGCAAGTAACTCAAATGAACCTCAAACGGTTTTTAAAACATGATTTGCAACCTATTTATAATTCCGGACATCAATGTACACTTGAACCGAAATTACTCAAAATTGATTTCAACCATTATAAACAGACGTGAAAATGCACTTTTCGGTTCAAGTATTACCATCTAAAAATTGTAAATGAGTTACAAATGATCAAATCATATCAAATGCCTCGATTCCACACACAAATCGATGTTCACAAGTTAATGCAAATTTATCGAATCAAAATATTTTTACCGTCAAAAAATTGAATTTATCAACCAAACGATGTAAACTTGCATTAACTCATGAAACCGAGCTTAATTCTCATCACAATTCTTCAATCAACATAAACCGAATTTGACATCGAATCTCAATTAATTAAACCAATTCCGTATTTTGACAATATTATTGGCTCAAGAACTAAATCAATCACAATTACATGTTCAACTCCTGAAATAATTCACCCAAGAAAATTCACAAACACTTTCCATGCATGAACAAATTAATTCAAGGTTTAACAATTAACATCAATTTATCCTACTCCAAATAATTCTAACATCTCCAACCAATTAATTTCTAATTCAATTATCTCAAACAAAATTCAATTCAAGAAGTCACAAAAATGTTGATTCACAAAATGACTAATGTAAAAAAGAACTTAAGTCAAGAGGATAAGGAATTACCGAATCAGAATCAAAGAGGAGAAGAGGAGGGAGGTGACCGAAAATAGCACGAAATGGAAGGAGGATGGGGAGAAGGCCGCGATTGTGGCGGTTGACGGAGGGAGTATGCGGCGGGATCGGACGCGCGGCGGAGGGAGATCACCGGTGATGATCGTGCGACAACCAATAATAGTGGTAGGTGGCGGCTACTTGCGGAATCTGGTGAGAGGAGAGGAGAGATATAGAGAGAGCCACGGTGAAAGAGAGTCTTGGAGGGAGTTTTGATTTTGAATTTTGAGAGTGAGAGAGAATTGAGAGTAGAGTTATGTGATTTTTTGTTGAAATCTTGCAAATGATTGAAGTGTTGTGAAAATAGAGAGGAAAAATTGATATATAGTCTTGATAATTGGGCCTTGGTTTGGGCCAAGAGAAAGCCCAATCAATTTCTCACTAGTGTATATTTTGAGTTTCAGCAAACATGACCTCACATACAATTCACAAACTCAATAATAATCAGTGCGAAATCTCAACGCAGTCTAACATAAAAATCGTAGATGACGAAATTGATGACGTCATGCAGAAAGAATGGACGTGATTCGATAAAAATCGAGCAAGTTATGAATTTTTGAATGGTGAGAAACTTTGGCTTTGACACTGTATTTTTTAGTAATGTAGAATTTTCCACCGTTCAGTTTGAGATGTGAGCCATCAATTGAAGTCTTCAGAGCTGAATCCAAACTCGAGCCTTGAAGCAAACTTGTAGCTGAGATCATTTGGGAAATTATGCTGGAAGAATCGTCTCAATATGATAAAAATCAAAGAAGTTATGATTTTTATAATATTGAGAAATGGTGAAATAAAAATCTGGTTCAACATAATATTTTCTCTGGTAATTAGAATTTCTGGGGACCTTCTTCAAAGAATCAGCCTTCGACCTAAACATACGAAATGAAGATGGAATCAAGATGGATTTTTCTCCCAAAGAACCACTCAAAAACGTCAAACTGGGCGGAAGTTATGAATTTTTTAATGTCTAAAAAATTACGGCTTAGCACACTATTTTCCTCTGTATTTCCAGTGTATCTCTCCAAAGTATCCGCACATTCAGATATCTTCCTTACTGGATCAGCTTCCGAGCCAAACATACAAATTGAAGATGATATTAAGACGATTTTAACGCCTCAATACTCACTCCAAAATAGTATTCCAATCAGAAGTTATGAATTTTTTATTACTCGCAAAACAACGAACCAACAATTATATTCAGTACACTGTCTTCAAAGATTTAAAAATTCTCGGAGATCCTCTTCACAAAATTAGCCTTCGACCCGAACAAGAGAAATGATAATAAAATCAAGACGGTCTCAATGCTCGAAGAATAAACTGAAATAGATCATCAGTCATTAAATTCAAATATCGTTTCAGGGAAAACAAATTCTTTGGAGACTTTCATTACACAATTAGCCTCTAGTCTTAACAGATGAAATGAATAAAGTATTGAGATGGTTCCAATGCCTGAGGAACCATTTAAAAATAGTATTCCGATTGCAAGTTGCGTTTCTGGCTTGCACCGTCTCAAATTCACTGAAACATCCAATTTCTATGCAATTCAGAGTGTATCAAAATATATGAGAGCTTGACATGATGATGACTTAATTTATTGTTGCTTTGGTAGCTCGCAAAACATGCAGAACACATTTAAACCTTGAAAACCAGAGTTTTGCCTTGTTATACTTCCTGGTGGAATAATCTTTTTGTATGGCTTATGGAAAGAAATACCTTGACCCCATGACCATTTATTGATTAATGATGCATGTGATGTTATATGAACTAATGAAGAGTATGTACACGAAGGATGCAGTATGTATAAGCTATATGATCCTTATAAAGGGGTAGGAAAATTTTGGGGTATAACAGCTGCCCCTATTTAATCGTCTTAAACCTAGAGGTGAGATTGGAGCTAGCCTTTCGAATGTTCGAGGTAGAAGATGATTAAATATCAATGCCGAAAATTTGTTATTAAAGGTTGGTATGAGTGAGTCATTTATTTTTCTGTGATATCTACTGAGGAAAGTACTTTATGTTTTTCTGGTGAAAAGGGTTAACATATGAATTTTGAATAGTGATCACTCGTAACGTGGTAATGGTGCCAATATGAGGTTCTCGGAAGGGATGTTTGTTATGCGACATGACAATTGACAGAATAGGTACGAAAAGACAACATATAAGATCTACGGACGACCTACGATCCTGAGGAGAAAGAGACCTACGAGCGACCTGCTTGGGGAACGAGGCCTATGGATGACCTACGAGGAGAGAAAGATCTACATATGACTTACGAGGAAAAATATATCTACGGGAGATCTACGATCCTAAGAAGCGAGACCTACGAGCGATCTGCTAGGAGAGTTAGGCCTACGGACGACCTATAAGGAAGGCTAGATCTACGGGAGACCTATAGGAGGAAAGCTAGATCTATGGATGACCTACGATCCTAAAAAGGTGATACCTATAGGTGATATACAAGGTGAGTTAGGTCTATGGATGACCTATGAGGAAATTTAGATCTACGCGTGATCTAAAATCCTAAGGTAATACCTATGAGCGATCTACCAGAAAACTAGGCCCACAGACGAACTACAAGGACATCTAGATCTACGGGCGATCTAAAATCCTAAAGTAATACATACGAGCGATCTACCGGAAAACTAGGCCTACAGACGACCTACGAGGACGTATATATCTATGGGCGATCTAAAATCCTAAGGTAAGATCTACGAGCGATCTACGAGAAAGTTAGGCCTACGAGCGACCTGCGAGAAAATCTAGATCTACAGGCGATCTAAAATCCTAAGGAAGTGAGACCTACAGGCGATATACAAGGAGAGTTAGGCCTACGGACGCCCTATAAGGAAATATAGATCTACGGGCGATCTATGATCCTAAGAAGTGAGACCTACGGGCAATCTGCCAGAAAATCAGGCCTACGGGCGACCTGCAAGGAAATCTAAATCTATTGGCGATCTAAAATTCTAAGGTAAGACCTACAAGCGATCTACCAAAAAACTAGGCCTACTGGAAACCTATGAGGAAATCTAGATCTACAGACGATCTAAAATCTTAAGGTAAGATCTATGTGCGATCTACCACAAAACTTGGTCTACGAGTGACCTACAATCCTAAGGAGGTGAGAATATAGATTGCGACACGATGAATAAAGATGTGGGAACGACCAAATATACTAATTTTACTGGGATTCGAGGAACAAATAGACACAAGTGAGTATTCGAAAATCCGACACAGACAAGTGTTTGGACAACTGACATGGACGAGTGTTTAGAAAACTGACACGGACGAGTTTTTGGAAATCTAACATAAACGAGTGTTTGAAAAATGACACGGACGCGTGTTTGGAAAATGGACACAGACGAATGTTTAGAAAAATGACACGGACAAGTGCTCTAGAGACAGACGCGGACGAGTATTTTGGAAAAACCGACATAGACGAGTGTTTGGGAAATGGACACAAACGAGGTGTTTAGAAAACTGACACGGACGAGTGCTCCGGAGACTGGTACAAACGAGTGTTTTGGAAAAACTGACACAGACAAGTGTTTGGGAGTATAGGGTACTGGCACCGTTAGCTGGGTATCGTGATGTAATGGAGGAAGTCAGCTGGGGATTTTGGAGTGATATTCTCTATAAAGATGTATTGCTGTTTTAAATGATTCAGGTCTTTCATACAAGATACTGGATCTGGCTTATGCTTCATATGCATGTTTGAATTTTTATATGGCATAATGATCCATTTTAATGGATATGCTACGCGTTTTGAGGTTGCAATGTGATGCAATGATGGTTTCTATATGTAAAGTGCAAAGAAATAAACTCTATGGGGGTGAGAATAGACTCAATGAGAATCATTGATCGTTGCTTTGAAATATAAATATAGGTTGGCATTGGAAAACTTGTGATACCAAAAATTATTGGCAACTTCATTGGGGATTGAATTGCTGACAAAGCGAGTTTTCAAGTACGCCATTAAATTCTGAATTATAGCTTTGCTGGGGAGGAAATGATCTGACCTGGCTTCTCTACATCCTTGATTGCTTGGGGATGGTAAGATGGATACAGACATGCTAGGGAGTTGCATGATGAACACCATATGTATCTATTCAAATGCCCCGAGTCTGCTTCATGTTGGGGAAATACATCTTTGAACTGCTTGGGGATTAAGAGATGGACATGGATCTCTTCGACTACCATAATATTGCTTCTCTGCTGGAGATTAAATGACGATCATTTGTGGGGATTACATACTGAACCATGTAAAACCTCTCAAATTCTCCAAGTTTACTCTACTGGGGAATTGCACATGCGTATGCTGAATCGCACAAAGATTCTGATTGCCCCAAGTTTACACTACTGTTGGGGAACCATGTCGAATATGTGCACTGAGCCGCATAAAAAACCTCGGGTGCCCTTGTTTACTCTACTGTCGGAGAGTATACTTTGAATATCTACAGAGGATGAGAACGACCTTTGCAAAGCTGGGTGGGTCAAGGTGACCGTTATGGCGCTTTTAGCTTGATTTCTTCTACGATTGTCTTACATGGTGGAATCTGCTTCTGCAGCTCTGTAAGTATGGGGAATAAATTCCCCTATCTATAGGATCTCTAAGAGAATTAGCACCGGATAGAAGACCAGAATATTTGTGCCGCAATATGATATGAGGTGGTCTGCCCCAATGTTTTGAGTCACGAAATAAACTACCTCTGATTACATATTTCTTGGAGAGATTTGTCGAATCTCAACGTGATTGCCTCCGGTTGAATGAATTCTAAAGAGATTTATCGACGTGATTTCCCCAGGTTAATGGAAACTTAAATGGATTTATCGACGTGATAGCCTCAGATTGACTAAAATCTTGCTCAACAGAGTATTCACATGCTTCTTTCCCTTAGGGTAATCAGGTTCTGATACTTTACTTCTATTCAACGGAGTACTACCATTGAAAATAATGGCCCCTTCTCAATAAAGTCTTGGATGACAACATACCCTTAGGGTGGTTGAGTTACTCCTGAAAGTAGCTAATACCAAATCATACTTCTTAACTTGAGCCACTTTGTTCTCAAACATAAACTTGAAACAATTTTTCACTTAGGGCCAACCGAAAGTGATGCACCACTGCTCAACAGAGACTTTCGGGCAACCAAAGCTTCCACACAAACATCAAGATCTCAAGTGATCTGCTTCTGATCATTTCTCAATCTGGTCTTCTTTTACTCAATGGATTCACTAGAAAGTTTGCCCAAGAATAAGATCATTCTTTAAGATGATTTGCTTTTTGACAGATTTGTCCCTCGGGATAATCAAAGTCTTCATCTGATGCTCATTATGCAAGCTCACTTGATATTCAAGCACTTTTTCATAGGCAAAGAATGTTTTTTATAAGAATGATAATTCTAATGCAAATCCTATGCTTGTCTTGAAGTTAAAAAACTTTTTTTGAAAATACGTCTGTTGTACCCCAAAATTATCCATCCCCTTTTCTTCAAGACATTTTTCACAAAAGATCTCAAATTCTGAAGGATTCTCAAAGAGTTGATCAGACAACCTCACCTCCTAAGCACTGAGACAACAAATTAGGGTTTTGGTTCTCACAAGGAAAATTGGAATTCTAATGCCTCAAATTACTTTCATGGTTCATCATAAGTCTCCAATAATGCTCATACCAAGTTTTAAGTCTTGCATCACAAATTTGCCCAGTCAATTGCTCAGATGACTGAAAATCAGTTGTATTGGGTAAAAAGTCAACTATGATCAATATACAGTCAAACTTCAAGATTTTTGGCCAATATTGACATTTTGGAGTCATATTCATTATTTTATAAAGGGATAATCATAATTCCTCAAGGTAAGCATTCAAATCATCAAAGGGGCAAATTGTCAAAATTAGGGTTTTGATTGAGAATGACTGATCACTGACTTTTGGCCCAGTACATGACCTAATGGCTTGAAGCATGATCTTAAGGATTCAAACACAATATATTGACCTAATTTCTTGGTTCAAAACATCCTCAAAGATCAAGTGACTGATAGTTGAAATTTGGATCAACTGATGAAAAGTCAACTGACACACAAAAGTCAAACTTTGACGTTTTGGTCAACATTGAATTTCAAAGATCAAGATTCATCAAGACATTCAAAAATATCAAACTTTATCATCAAGAATCAATAAAGTCAAGAAAAGTCATCAAAAAGTAAATATTTCAAAGCGAAAATTTTTAAGTGTTTTTGACCTTGATAATTTCACTACTTCATGGCTATTTTTCACTATGATGCAAGATGATTCAAGGAAAACTTTCAAAATGAAAGTTATAGAGCTTGATGAATTATACAACTTTTTAATTTAGGGTTGATGTCCAAAAAATGCTGGGATTAAGAGATATAGGTCCATGAAGTCTTGACATTTTTAACAAAAACACTTAGTGAAATTTTTAACAAGTTTTGTCAGATTTTTGTCCTAACTTCTTGGCAATTTTTCACCAAGTTCTAAGTTTATTTATCCAAAGTGGTCAAAATGAATGTTGTAGACAATGTTTCAGGCTTTCCAAAATGTCCAAGAACTTGAATAGATCATTCTTGAGATAGAAGTTTCGAAGATATGAAGATGGCATCACAAACTTGAATTTTAGGTCATTTTATGATGAACCTTATGATCCAATCTTCAACCATGCTATATAATATTGCTTTGCAGGCCTTCTAACTTAAAAATAATTCAATAATTTAATGTTTACACAACTGATTGATCAATTTTCCAAGTGATTCAAGCTTTGTCCAAGTTATTTTACCATTAAGGGAAGAAAGCCAAGACTTCCATTTTGGAAAAGTGACTTTAATAACAAAGTCCACTCTCCTTGAGCCTTGCACTTGTTTCTTCTGAAAATACACAATGTAAACACCAAGAAGCTACCATCTACAGCATATCAACCATCGTATGAGCCTTTGTACTATGCATTGGAACAATGTATTTCAAGCTTGCTTCAAAATCAAGTTTCAAAACCATAACACGTGATCTCTTCATTCTGGTTACTTCAAGCTCTAAAACTTTTTCTCTATAAATAGAGAGGTTTTTTAAAAGCCATAGCACGAATTGAATTTCCCTCTAACCCCCTCAAACTCCCTGAAATCAGAATTTGTAACCAAAACTCCATTGCTTTCCATTTTCGACTTTGAACACCAAACTCATAATCCACTCGTGCATTTTCCATTTTAATCAATCAAACATCATATATACACCATATAGAAGTGATCCAAACACTTGAACCATGTATGCAATCCTTCCATCACCATCCACCATTTTCAAAACTCAGCTATGCAACTTGACTTCTCCAGAAGAATCCAACGACTCTCAATCTAAAGTAAGCATTGCAATAGCTTCCTGGGAGTTCAATGAAGCTATCCAGATCATCACAACACCTCTAGGAGCGCTCTAACTTCAAACACAATTTCCAGTTTTGAGATAAGTTTTCTTAACTTTGAACTCCTTATACAAGCATCATTAATGGTTACTTTATGAATGAAAAATATAGACATCATTTCCCTTAAGCTAACCATGCCTTTAGTTTTTATTTATGTTAACTGTAAGTGGAGAATTTTGTAGTTGAACTTTCAAAAAAATTAGGTTTTAATTTGGTACCAACAAAAATTCATGTCCATCTTTAATTTATAGCTTTAGTTGTTTACATGGTTGAATTCGTGATAAAAAATCAAGCAACTTTCATGTTTACATTTTTGAAAACAGTTGAGAAATGGAGAAGTTACAGATTTAGAAATGGTGATGTTCTGCGCGCGCAAGGAAGAAGATGAAGTTGAAATTTCAAATATTCAGAAATGAGTTTATTTTAAATTTAGTGCAAGTTGTATTATGAACGGATGAAACAGCCACCCCAGTGGCAGAGAAGCACGAGCTAAGTCATTTGCCTATAGGGACCTGAGTTCGAGCCCCATTGGTACCCTTTCATTTCTTTCATATTTGTCTCTTTCAGATTCAACGCAAGTATGCCTAAGGAGCGTACGCTACACCCTCTCATCATCACCATTTGATCTCCCCATGGCCAGATCATACGCTCCATAAAGCAGGTGCATGATGCACTCTAGGAAACCATTCACACTTGATCATTACAGGCGTTGGACTTCTGTTTTGGGCCTGGATTATTTTTTGATTTCTCACCCCCAAACTTCTCATAACAACCAGGCCCGTCTTCTTTTTTTTTTCTTTCTGATTTAAACAAAAAAAACTCCTTTGAGCCTAACATTTTACTTTCTTTTCACCCCATTTTACTTTTACTACACCATATGCCTAACATTTTATTTCTTTTAATTTTAATTAACTCTTTCTTTTCTAATTAATTTTTATTTAATCAAAATCATAAAATCACAAAAAAATAGTTTTAGGTTTTATTTAAACATTTTATTTTATTATATTAATTAAAATATTTAGAACTAGATTTTGTTATTTTTTACACTATAAAATACCTTCTTTTTTTCAAATTGTCATTAATATTCAAATTATTTTATAAAAAGATTATTAGACTTAGGTTTTATTTTATTCTTAAATTTAATTAACTTAAATTTTAGATTTTGTCAAATAATTAATTAACTTCTCTTGTAATTAAAATTAGTTAGTTTGAATAGGCTAATTATAAAATCTTTTTCCATCAAAAAACCACAAAACACAATTTCTTTTTCTTATTCATATTTACATTTTGTGCATTTATTTATTAATCACATTCAATGGTTTGTAATATATAATTAGACTTTATTGCTTTCCTCATCTCATTCACAAACTTATACCCCCCATTCCCAAAGCGTTGTAATAGCATATGACATTTAAATTCCGCATTTTATTACTTTCCTTATTATTGTTAGTAAGTAGGGTTTGCTTGACAAGATTTAAAATAAAACATTAGACAACCCTAAATACAAGACAAATAAATGAAAACAAAACACCTTTACACACATGCACCTCTAGGGTAACCCACACTTGTTGCCTCAGATACAAACAGTCATGTCCCTCGAACGTGGGATGTTTTAGCAAAAGTCCCTCGATTAAAAGATCGTAGTCCTTCGATGTTGCATTCGGTAAATGATCTTATTCCCTTATGGAAATTTATAAAACATTCTATAAGTTGCCTTCTATGACTGTATGATGACCCACGCCTGTCCCTCATATCTAATGATATGGCTCCCTACCAACCAATGGTAAAGTAGCACTACCTAAAGGAGGAGGAAAAGAACATAGACTTTTTGAGTAGGTAGATTTCTCGTAATTTCTTGCTCACAAACTAAAACCATTTTCACACCTCACACTTTAAAAAACAGACATCTTTTCAAACACTCTCTTTTCAAATAAATGTTTTAAAAAAAACACTTTATATGCGTTCTCAACGATACGAGAATAATTACAAAGTTTTCCGTACTAAGGCGTTTTCAAAATATTTCCAAAACAAACATTTTGTATATGTTCTCAACGGTCTTTCCTGTTCTTTTCACCCTTTCATTTATTGTATAAAAGAAAAGTCCATGGCGACTCTTGCTATCCGCAACATTTGCGATGAAATGCAAAACACCAAGTCAGTTCTCACACCGTATTATAGAATTGAAAACTCTGTTGGGGACAAAACTAAAAGTGGGGTTACCTTAAGAGCTATATCACCTTTATTTCTTTACTTGTTTGTCGTGTCTGCTTTACATTATTTTGAGTTATGCTTGGGTTTATTTCTTGTATAAATCCTATACCCAGATCTGGGGCATTTTTGGTAAGTAGCAATAGATCGTGGAAACTGTACAACATAGATCGATATGGTTGAAGCGATGACTATATTAGTGTGACACATTTGTGGGTATCGGTGTCCCTTGAGTTGAATCAAGGAGAATACATGGTCGTTGTGTAGTGTAATAAAGCACTAACTGACCATAAAACCTTAGTTAAACAACTTGGCCATTAGAAAGTAGTGAGATAGATGGCTTTGGTACAGAATGAAGTTGGTTGATACTCGATACTACACTAATTGAGATTGGACTTTTGAGATATTTCGATCGTAGTTCGATGCTTGTGCTGAAATAATGCCCGATGAAGAAAGGTTAATGATATTGAGATTCCTTAGAACCCGATTAATTTTTAGGATAGGTTGAACCAACTAAAACTTCAAGAGGGTACTTACCTATAAACCCCATGCAAGATTAAAATTAAGGTCTTGTGTGTTTTGTTTGTGATTAATTATTTATGACATCATGCCATAACATTTTTACTAACCATTTCAAGGACCTAGGGGTTTATCTTTGTTCTGTTTTATAGGATATGGCTTCCGCTCACAGAAATACCATCTGAATCATCTTTGTAAGGGTGACTCCTCAACTTAAAGAGTTAGCATCAAGGGTTCTTGAATATTCTCCATTCACCAAGATATATGGTCGACTTCTCAGTCTAGTTACCTCAAGCTTTGAAGAAGACATGATGTGTGCGCTCTTTCAGTTCTTTGACCCTGTACATCATTATTTCACCTTTCTCGATTATCAATTGATGCCCACAATAGAAGAATTCTCTCAACCATTGGGAGTATCTGTTCTTGATCAAATACCCTTCAACGGTCTAGAATAAGATCCACAACCTGAAGAGATTGCGTCAGCCTTACATTTGAAGCAGTCCGACATTGTAGCTAATTGGGAAACAAGGAATGGAGTTAAGGGTTTTCTAGATAAGTTTATGTTAGAGAAGGCTCGACTATTCCTGGATGCTTTGGATTTGCAAGATTTTGAAGAAGTATTGGCTCTTCTAATCTATGGTTTGGTATTGTTACCTAATACGGACCAACTCATAGATGTGAATGCTGTCAAAATTTTCCTCTCTCGTAACCTTGTGCCTACTTTGCTTGGGGACATTTTGCATTCTCTTCACACTCGCACCATGAGGAGGAAAGGGGATCTTATGTATTGCATACCATTTCTATCAAGGTGTTTTACACCTTCCCCGATCAGTATTAAAGAATGAACAAGGTCTAAGGTGGTCTCAAAGGATGATGTCGCTCTCTCATTCGAATATTTATTGGTGTTCCTGATCTCTGGAGGATGTTACTATCATTAACCGATGTGGGGAATTCCCTAATATTCCGATCCTTGGCATTATGGGAGGTATTAATTACAACCCTTCTCTGGATCTCCGACAATTTGGGTATGCTCGAAGAGATGGTCCCCTTGACGCATGTGATACGGTGGGAGAACTGACTTGGATGTTTTATATTTGATTGCAATTATTGCGGATAGCAAGAGTCACCACCAAAATTTGTTTTATCCAATAAGGAAAGGGTGAAAAGAACAGGAAAGACCTTTGAGATATTTTCTTGAGTTCGGGGGGTAGGTTATGAAAAGAGAAGGTGTTAGCACCCTTTTCATCCGTAGTTATCAATGGGATCATAGTTGCTTGCTAGATCACTTTTGAAATTTCTTTGCTTGAAATGTGTTTGTGGTGGGTTATGAAAATATTTTTGAAAGGCGTCTTCGTTTAGGAAAACTTTGTAATGATTCTCATCTCTATAATAATGCATACAAAGTGTTGGACTTTTTGAAAATATTTCATGTTTTTTGAAAGTGTTTGATATATTTGAAAAGATGTTTGTTTTTGAAGATGGATTGTGAGCAAGCAACTAAGAACATTCTACCTACTCAAAAAGTCATTTGTTCATTTCTTCCTTCCTTTGATATTGCTATCTCACCATTGATTGATAAGTAACCCTATCTTTGGATATGAAGGGACGGGCGTGGGTCATCATATAGTCATAGATAGAAATGTTGTGGGATATCATAGCATTTTATTTAAGGGTATAAGACCATTTGTAAGAAAACATTTGTAGCATCATCGAGGGACTTTGATCTTGCATTTTTTATTTGTTTTTGCTAAGATGTCTCACATGCATAACATGACCATTTTAAGGCAACAAAGTGGAGTAAACCCCAGAGGTGTAAAGTGTGCAAGTGTTTGTATTTCATGCTTGATTTATCTTGGATTAGGGTTTTCTAATATTGATTTTATCTTTCCATACAAACCCTAATTACTAGCATTTATATGAAAGTGATAAATCGCGGAAAGTAAATATGCCATGCTATTACATCATTTAGGGATGGGGTGTACAAATTTACAAATGGACATTGTAAGAAATTAAACCTAATTATCTATTACAACCATATTGAACTCGAATAATGTACAAGAATTGAAATGTATATAATGTACAAGACATGAATGAAAAAAGAATGAATTTGTTTTGATTTTGTTAAAGAAAATATTTTAACCTAATTTTCTAAAATAAGATAAATATTTAGAAGTAAGAAAATTAAACTAAGTTAATTTTAAATTTAAATAAAGAAAATGAACTAACTCTAAGTTTAATATTAAGTTAAAGAAAATAAATTAAATATGAAAATATTTTTGGTCTTTTTTATTTTAAGAAGTTAAATAAAAATAAACTAAATAATTTAAGAATTTAATATAATATATTTTTGGTGTATTTTTTAATTAAAAAGAAAATAATAATAATAATACTAAAAATAATAAAGGAAAGGAAACAAAAATATAAACCTAAAGTCAAGGGGGGTTTAGGAAGTGGAAAGGAGAAAAGCTCAGAAGTTCTAGCCCAAGCGCGCTACTAACAAGTAAATGGGGGAATGATGCTGGAAGCAGAAAACGAGAAAGCCTAGAAGTTTTGGCCCAGGCGTGCTGTTAACAAGTATATGGAGGGGGTGATGCTGGAGGAAAAAATGAGAAGGCCTAGAAGTTCTGCCTAGACATGCTGTTAACAATTATATGAAGGAGGTGATGCTGGGGAAAAAATGAGAAGGCCTAGAAGTTCTGGCCCATGCATGCTGTTAATAGGTAAGTGGAAATGGGATAACCTAGAAGTCCTGGCCCAGGTGTGCTGTTAACAGGTAAATGGGTTAAAATGTTAAGAAATAAAATGAACAAAAGGTGCTCCTGGGGCTAGAACCCAGGACCCTTAACACTAATGTCTTACGCAGGCACTCTCTACTTCTGGGGTGGCTATACATCCGATATTATAAACAAAACCATAAATATATATTACAAAATCATTTCTGATGATGAACTTCATCTTCTTCCTCGTGCCAGCCAGAGCATCTGCAACTCATTCATTTCTCAACCAAAATGGAAAATGTAAACGTGAAAGTTATGGCAAATTTCATCATGGTTTCAGAACTATAAAGCATTAAAACTATAAATCAGAAACAAACATGAATTTTGGCAGCCCTAATCTGAACCCTATTTTTTAAAAGATGTCCTGATCCAAAATGCTCTCTACTCGGGCCATATAAATAAAATCTATGGATATATACAGTTTCAGAGAAATGATATCTACATTTTGTCTTTGAAAATGCAAGTCTAACAATGCCTAAATAATGAAATGAAAATCAGAAGAACTTACCTTTGCACTTGGAGATCGTGTTTTGAATTAGAGCTTGATTCAAGTTGCTGTGATGATTTAGTTAGCTTCCTCAAGTTCCCAAAAAGCTAATGCAGTGGTTTGCTTGAGCTATGGATGGATGGAATGTTCTGGAGAAGTCAATATGTGATATTCTGTTTTTGAAAATGGAGGTTAGTGAAGATGATGTTACAGTCTGAAAATAGAGGTTGGGATAACTTCTATATATGTATCAGAAACTTTGTGGATGGTTTGGCCAAGAAACACACGAGGGATTTTGGAGATTGGATTCAAAAATCAGAAATGACAAGTTTTTTTGCTTGTGTTGCAATTTCTAGTTCTAGGGAGTTTTAGTGAGTTTCAAGGCTTGTCCAATCCTCTTCAGTTTGCAAATGAAGGTTTAATTTATAGGCAAAGGGTTTGGAAGCTTGGTGAAGTCAAAAGTACAAAATCACATGTTGTGGATTTTGACTTGTTTTTTAAGCAAGCTTAGACAAGCATGGTTTCAAGGCAAGGAAGGTTGGCTAGAAACTTTAAACATGCCTGTTTGTTTGTAGGGGATGCTTGTGTAGAAAGCACAAACACAAAGCTTATGAAGAGTGGACTTTGTGATTAAAGTCACTTTTCCAGAATGGAAGTGTGAACTTTCTTCCTTAAATGGCAAGGTGTATTGGACAAAGCTTAAATCAAGTGGTTCATAGCTCAGAAGTTTGTGTAATCTTATGATTAAGGGTAGATACACACGTTAGAGGGCCTGAAAAGTGGGATTATGCAGCATTGCTTAGAATTGGATCAGATGTTCATCATGAAACTGATTCATAATTTACAAATGAATGTCCAACTTCTGATCTTCGATTCCTCCTGCTCTAGCATGATCCGAAAGAGTTATTGGACTTTTTAGAAAGCTTGTAATATGCTCTGCAATCCCTATTTGGATCAATTTTGCAAACTCTCATTGTAACTATATGAAAATTGGCCCAGAAGTTCTGTCAAAATTCTGACTTAAAATGCCCAGAATTTTACTAAGTGTTTTAGTTTCATGGGCATGTCTTCATGGATTTATAACTTGAGATCCAAACATTTCTAGAAGAAGTTATGCCCTGAAATGTTTCTAATCTTATTGAGATCTACAACTTTCATGTTGGAAGTTTTCCTTGAACCATCTTGCATCATGGTGAAAATCTGGCCCAAAGTTATGAAATTATCATAAAGTTCTTAACACTTAGAAAAATTTCTAAGTGTTTAGAACTTTGACTTTTTCAAAGTAACCTTGACTTTTGATTTTTTTGATGAAAAAATCTTCATACTTTGACATTTCTTGATGAAATATGATTTTTGAAACTTAATTTTGATCCAAAAATCAAAGTTTGACTTTTTAGTGTGCAATTGACTTTTTCATCAGTTGACCAAATTTCAATTATCAATCAATTGATCTTGAGGAATGTTTTGAACCATGCTATTAGGTTAAAATGATGCATTTGGATTCTTGATATCATGTCTCAAACCAACAAGTCATGTATTTGGGTTGAAAGTCCAAAATCAAGTCTTCTCAATCAAAACCCTAATTTTGACCATTTTGCCCTTTTTGTGATTTGATCAAATTTCTTGAGGAATTATGATCCAAACTTAAAAAATGGTTCATATGAGTTTAATATGTTGATATGGATAAAAAATTATGAGCTTTGACTATAAATTGACCACATTTGACTTTTTCCCCAATATAGTTGATTTTAGGTCAACTAATCAATTGATTGAGCAAAAATGTGATCCAAAGGCTGAAACTTGATATGAGCAATCTTGGGAGTCCGAAATGATTTATGAAAATCATATGAAGCATTAAAGGTCCAACTATCCTTATACAAACTCAAACCCTAATTTTGAGTCATCAGTGTTTGGGGAGGTACCTTGAGTTGATCAATCTTGGTGCAATCTTGAATTGATGGAGAATTTGTGAGAGAATCTTTGAGAAATTGAGAGGGAAAATTTTGGGGTACAACAACGCACTTATCCAAGGTATTGTATTCGACTACGAGAACGGTGTTCAAGGTTATCGTCAAAGGTTTGTACGAGCTTGGGGCATGGTAAGCAAGATTGATGGCAAGACTTTGGGACATACAAATTCTATCCCTTTAGAGCCTTATCTCAAATGGGTGCGAGATCGCGATTAAAATATCATGATGCCATATCCCGTTATCCTACCAATGATCATAGAGCCCATTTCCGAGGGGGATATCACTTATACCATTCTCCATCCTGACATGCCTACTGACCTCGAAGAGTTGTAGAAATCATGGATGCAACTCAAGGGAGAACGAGACACCTTTGAAGCTCGATTCTACGCAAGCGAGAACAAAGTGATGGAGCTCACAAAGCAACTTCAGAAGGAGCAACGCCTGAATTCCTACATCGATACAAATAGGAAGCGTCTTTGGGAGACCCGAGTCTTAGGTTTTAGGAGTTTTTATTTTGTTGTCTCTTTATTGTAAGCCCAAGGGGAAATTGTAATTTTTGAACCTATTAATGAAATTTTTGTTTTTGTTTCCCTTTTGGCTAGAAAATTTAAATCTCATGAGGTCCTTGAAAAAATTGCATCCGCATATCATGCATCATGTCATAAGCAGGTTTTCTGATACATGTTTCCTCATCCATTTACTGTTTATTTCAGTATAAGATGGCTCTCGAGAAAACCGTCAAAGATCTGCAAGCTCTACACACACAGTTCCAAGAGACTCTCCTGAACCTAGCCAAAGGACATCAAGAGATGATGGCACTCCTTGTCACCAAAAAGAATACTAAGAAACGGGTTGTTATCAACATGGGAAGGAGGTTCAAAGGTCCTGCCCGACTGGCTCAAGCTGAAGATGTTTCCTCTGAGGAGGACGACAATCAAGTCGAGGATTTTAGAAGCACTAGGGCTAGGGGTGGAAATAACCAAATTTTTGAGGATGAAGACTACTCCAAAGAGCAGTACCCACTGGCGGATGACAAATACAAACAGCTGGAAGACTGACTCAAGGCTGTGGAGATCTAAACAGTGCCTAGTTTGGACTTTGGAGACTTAGGTTTGGCCCCTGGGGTGGTCATTCCCCACAAATTCAAGGTCCATGTATTCACCAAATATGATGAAGTCTCTTGTCCAAAACTCCATTTAAGATCATATGCCCGCAAGATTCAACCACACACCGCCGATAGGAAGTTATGGGTTCATTTATTCCAAGATAGGTTATCTGGAACACATATGGAGTGGTTCTATCAACTAGAAGGGACTAAGATCCACACATGGGAGGATTTGGCTGTTGCCTTCTACATACAATACCAATAGAATACTGACCTTGCACCAACTCGCGTGCAATTATAAAGTATGACTATGGGCTCAAACGAAGGTTTTAAGGAGTATGTCCAAAAGTGGAGGGATCTGGATGGAAGGGTGCAACCCCCTTTGACTGACAGAGAATTGGTGGACATGTTCATGGGCACTCTAACGGGTCCATTCTTTAATTTGCTGATTGGGAGTTCTTTGTCAAGGTTTACTGAGCTGATTTTGACTGGATAACGAGTTGAAAGTGGAAACAAAAGCAGGAAGATTCAATTGGCCTCAACCTCTCCTGCTGTAAACAAACCATTTGTTGGTAAGAAGGAAACTAATTTTGTTTATGGACAAAGGAGCCGTATCATGAATGATCGTCATCAGTCGATAGGAGAAATATTAATTTCTAACCCAACCCCAGTTCAACAACCACAACAACAAAACAATCAGCGTATGTGAGACGCTCTGAGGAGACAATTCACCAAGATTAATATGCCATTGACTCAAGCATTACAACATCTGTTGAAAGCACAATTAATAACACTGCGGGATCCTCCTTAAAATCCCAACACATTATCTCTAAAGTATAACCCAAATTCAAGGTGTGCATACCATTCTAATAGTCTTGGGCACGACACCGATGATTGTTGGGCCCTAAAAATAAAAATCCAAGATTTGATTGACAACAAAGTGATTGAGTTGACCCTCCAGAAACCCCTAATGTGATTACCGTACCCATGCCTAGTCATGGTAAAGGTGTCAATGCTATTGAAGATGTCTCATTTGTCTCCACCATCAGTGATTTGACTACTCCCTTAATGACCGTTAAGAAGAATCTGTTAAAAGCCGGTTTATTTTAGGGCTTCCTTGAAAATTGTTACCGTTGTGCTTCCCAAACTAATGGTTGTATATGGATGAAGAAAGGTATCTAACCCCTGATTGATAGCCATGAAATTCTGTTTGAAAAAACTCAGTCCGTGAAGAGTTTACCTGAAAGTATTTTCCAACAACTGAGACTTGAAGATGTTTCTATAATCACCATTTCCAATACTCCTATAAGGATCACCTCTAGAGGTCCTATAAGGATTCCTGTTGCGCCGAGAGTGGCTCCCCTGATCATCACTACACTGGGGCCAGTTCTCTATTCCTCTAACAAAGCTGTTCCCTGGAACTATGGGGCAGAGGCTTATTATCATGGTGTTAAGCAAGAGCCATGTATTAATGAAAAAGAAGATCCTAAAATTACACATTTCTGGAACCAGTAAGGTTACTAGGACAAGAAGGATCTTCTCTCCGGAGATCTCTCCTCCAACAAGTATTACAACACCTGTTCATATACCTGTTGTTGGGTCAACTACTGATGCCCGAGGAAAAGAGAAAGTAACTGAGCCTGCCCGGACGAAGGCACCCTCAAAAGATGTTACAATTGAAGACCCTTCTAAACAAGAAATGGAAGAAATTCTGAAGATCATTCATAAAAGTGACTACAAAATAGTTGAACAACTAGGGAAGACACCCTCAAAGATATCCATGTTGTCCTTGTTATTATGCCCCGAAGCACATGCCCAAGATTTGTTGAAATTTCTGAAGAATGCCCATGTACCACAACAGACCACTACTGATCAATTTGAGAAATTTGTAGTAAGCCTAACCGCTGACAATGGTTTAGGCTTTTCTGATGCAGATTTAACTCCAGCGGGGAAGAACCATAACAAAGTTGTACACATCTCATTTAAATGCAAAGGCACTACTTTGGCGCATGTGTTAGTTGATACATGTTCCTCCCTGAATGTATTACCAAAAGGTGCTCTGGATAGATTGGATTGTGATGGGAAGGTGCTGAAACCTAGAGATATTGTGGTAAGAGCCTTTGATGGGTCGAAGAGAATGGTCCACGAAGAGGTTCATATTCCAATCAAGGTGGGATCTCAAGTTTTCAATTCAACTTTCTATGTAATGGATATCCGCCCGGCCTATTCATGCTTTCTCAGATGCCCATGGATTCATGGGAAAGGTGTGGTTACCTCTACATTACATCAAAAGCTGAAGTACCCAATGAAAGGGAAGGTTGTCACAGTCTATGGAAAGGAAGAATATATGGTCAGTCATTTGAATTCTTTCAAATATGTTGAAATGGATGGTGAATTCATTGAAACCCCCTTCCAGACACTTGAGGTAATCCCTCCGACAATTTCTGTTGCTAAAGCCACTACTCCTGAGGTCTCTAAAAACCCACCAAGAATGGCTTCCTTGAAGGATGCAAGGGTTATGGTAGAAGTTGGAGGCTGCACTATCTGGGAAAAAATTCCTGATATCCCCTACAAATCTAACAAATTTGGATTGGGTTTCACTTCAAAAGCTCAGAAAGAGGTTCATCGTGTTCGTGTTGGAGGACCACCTCTTCGTATTAGCAACAATGAAATCAATGCTTTGGAAGACACTGATAGCGATGGTGACTTAGACGATTGGATATTCCCAACTACTGATGGAAGACTCAATAACTGGATGGCTAAAGACTTCATCTCAATCTTCTTTATCCAAGAGTAATTGCTATTTCCTATTTTTATTGCTTTAAGAAGTTTGTCTGTATAATTTATTTTAAAACAATGACTTTAAACCTTGTGCCTTTCCCGGGGTGCAATGGTCCATTTGTTAAGGGTTGTCATTTCATATATCACATGCTCATTTACTGTAAACATTGGATAATTTTGCATTCAAATTTTGCGCTCCTTGTCTTTCTTTTACTTTACTGCATTTTCAAAATAGCCATGTGACCTTACACGCACACACGCATACACATTTGCAGCTCCACATCCACTTCGGATCTCATTGACAACAATTATGCTATTGTTGTTTATGACTTCGAAAATCCAATCTATCAAGCTGAAGATGAAGGTGAAGAAGATTGTGAGATACCTGGAAAACTCACCAGACTCCTGATATAAGAGGAAAAGGCTATCCAACCGCAAGAAGAACCGGTCGAAGTGATAAACTTAGGTACTGAGGCAGATAAGAAAGAAGTCAAGATTGGCGCCAACCTAGAAGACAATGTCAGGAGCAGATTGGTTCAGATGTTGCACGATGATGTTGAGGTATTCGCTTGGTCATACGAAGACATGTCATGGCTTGATACTGATATTGTGGTTTATCGTCTGCCAATGAAAGAGGGTTTTTCTCCGATCAAACAAAAGGTTTGTCACATTGTTTTGTGTTACGGAATCGTGACGCTATAGAAACAACTTAACTAGCTTGCTCTTGCATAACATTCATTATTATTCATGCAAATTGCATTACATGTGTGGTAATGTTTTATGCTTGTTATAATTTTTTTTGCATCATTACACATATATGTGGATATGTAATTGTATGCTCTTCTTTGCAAAAATGCCTATCTTTGATATATTAGTATTGGTATTGGAATATGATACTGCTCACGATTTTCCTTCTTTTTTTTTGATATTGTGATAAGTGCAAATTGTAGTTATTTTTGTATATAATTTTTGTTGCACTTATCGATACTTTTGTTAATATTCTTTGAATAATTTCCCACTTTGTTTGTAAATACGCTTACTTTGTGAATAATTGTGTTTTTATGTAAATAGTGTACCGTTTGATAGTTTTGGTCCATCTTGTAGGTATTTGTCGCATATTTGGAGCATATAAGAATAAGGTGTCAAAGGAACAGCTCCGAATTCCGTTTCCAGAATAAAAGATCAGTTTTAGGACTTGCTGTCCAGGAGAGCCCGCTTAGCGCGCAGGAGGCGGGTTAGCGTGAGTGGCGCTCAATGCATTTTGTAGCGCGCTGCTTGCGTTTACTATTTTGGTAGAACCAAAGTTTTGAACCCCTCTTAGTGCGGATAGTGCGCTTAACATGGTTTATGTCAATTTAATGTGTAAATATTATGCAGCCCGCTTATCGCGCGAGAATAGTTTTATAAAAACAAATTTTAGTCATTTTCTAGGTTATGGTTTTTGGGGTATTTGTTCCCAAACTCCATCACATTCATTCTTTGATATATAGAGCTTAGAAAACAACATTTGTGGCTTGCAATTGGATGATCTGGGGGCGGGAGCTTGATGGATCGTGTTGACACTACAGGAAATTTGGTTTTCTCTCCTCTTCCTCTCCTCTTCCTCTCTTTGTAACCATTATTTGTTGGATTTTGTATGTAACTTACCTTGATTATATGTATATTTATTGCTCATGGTGTTGTATGAAACTTTAGTTACAAATATTTATTGATGTTTATCCTTTTTAGCTTGTTAAAGGTTTGGGTTTGAGATGTTACAGAGATGGACGAATTGAATCCGGAATTAAGATGAATATCTACCAGGCTTAGATTCTAGAGATAGATTTAGGCTTATTAATCATTTAGGTATCAACTCTTAATTCCTCCGTGTTGTTTATGTTGTGCTGGGAGATCGTCGACATAGAGCGATACGGTTGATATCTCACTTTGTGTTAGAGATGACCTCTGTGTGAGCGATACGTGATGATATTGACGAGTAGTTAAGGTTAAATTCAAATGGGTCGTAAGTTTAAGTATTTGATAGGGTTGACTAAATAAAAACTTGAGAGTTCTTTACTAATCGAAGAATGAAATTATTTTTATGTCTATAACGTTTAATTCCCGCACCTTACAAACAAACTCATTCTTTTCCCAAACTCATAAACGTGAGAAATTGTCGAACATCAATTCAATAACCAATCTCTGTGGACACGATAAATTCCCGGATAAATATTTATAAAACTATTGTTGCTTACCGCTTTACCGCTCCAACAAAATGACGCTGTTTCTCGGGATTGGTTCTATTGTTTTCGCATTGCGATAGTTTCTTTGTTTTTGAGTTTTGTTATTAGTGTATATGTTGTATAGAAATTTTTGAACAACAATTCAATAACCAATCTACATGGAAACAATAAATTCCTGGATAAATATTTCCAAAACTTTTGTTGCTTGTCGCTTTACCATTCCAACAAAATGGTGTTGTTGCCGCTTGTACATTAACTTGTATATGATACTTGTGCATATATGTGTGTTTTCTATGTTTTCACGATTTGTTGTGAATTGTCTCATTTTCGTAATGTTTGTTGTGGGGATGTTAGGACACTTTCTTTAGGTTTTCACGGTGTGACAATACCATGGAATGACGAGAGGAGTTTACTAGCTCTCACAATAAAGGCATAGAGCTTACGACGTAAAACAAGCATCTTGTATTGTTTTTTTAATTTGTATTCGTTTATGCATGTGTTGACTTGTGTTTTAACAAGTTGAATTCAGATTAGTTTTTAAATTTCATATTTTCACTTTTCAACTTGTTAATAGACTTTCAAATTGTTTGTTTTGTTGTGGTAATTTGTGTTTTTCCGCAAGCTTGTCGTGTTTAGCTTGTAGACGTTTGTATGTTGCAAATATTTTGTACATAGAGTGTGTAGGTGCATGTGGAGTTTCATAGAAGCTGCACCAGATGCTACTGTCCTGTTTTTCTACATCTGGTGTAGCGCTAAGCGCGCTCCAAGCCGCTTAGCGCGCCCCGCTGTGCAGAGCCAGTGAATTCTGTTAATTTTTTAAATTGCTTTCCTTTTTCACACTCTCACCTAGGATTTTTAGATTAATAAATAATATAGTTATTTTTCTAATTCTTTTGTTTGTTGTTCGGACTCCAAATTTGGTCCGATTTCTTGAGGGATTTTTAGGCGATTTTCCAAGTCTGTGCATTTCAACTTGCGGATGTATGGTAATGTTAGTGTTTTGAAGTTGTACACATCAGGTACTCATTTATCGCTTTCTAGAACATAGCATGTTTAAGAGACTTTTTTTTTGTATAAATTTTCATGTCATTCATTCTTTTGCAATTTGTGTTCACTTTTGAATCACTTTAGGACTAAACCTTTTGCCATATGTTCGATAAATTGTCAAGTTATGTTTTTAATATGATTATATTGTAAATAGGAAACGTTGTGTTGAATATTAAATGATTAATTGAAATATTACTATGTTAATTTATTTTATCATTATGTTAATTCCATATGGCTCGTGCATATCGGAGTTTCCAATAACTAGGTTCGTTTAGACTACTATATTGATCTAGGCCAAAATCCTTCCGCTCAACATTATTTTTCAAATAAGTTTTAAATAATATTTTTGAAAGGTAATTTTCATTTGGGGATCTATTCACCCCCCTCTAGATCCGGTGTCGTAGTCTAACATTTTCTATCCAGGATCTGCTTCAAATCAGGGGCATCCTCCATAAGCTTGGGTTCTAGAGCATTCATGCCACTAATCTCCATATGTTTCTCAGCTAAATAAGAAAGGAAAGGCACCAGAGTAGGCTCGGTGTCCAAATCAGTCAAATAGGCAGAGGTACGGGAAGCCAAAAAAGAGTGTTTGACATTATTCATATGCCTTAAAATTAGTTGTTCTCTCAGTTGCTCAAATTTTCTTTGGTGGAACCCAAGCAGTTGGATCCTGTTATTCCTCCTTATCTTGTGGGGTTTAATCCCAATGCCCAATGTGATTACCATGCTGAGGCACCTGGACATTCAACTGAAGATTGTAAGCCATTTAGAGATAGAGTGCAAGACTTGCATGATGCAAAGGTCATCAATTTCACACCAGATGGTCAGATTTGGGTTTTCCTTTGACTTAGTGGTGTCAAGACTACAAAGCGCATGTTCTGAAGCAATAAGCACATACGGAGTCTAGTCTTCTCAATATGGTAATTTTCTAGTTTCATTTTCATTCTCATTTGTAATCTTTCTTGTTTTGTTCAGTACTTTCTTGTATGCAAAACTTGCTTTTTTTTTAATATTAATCATAATGCATTGAATATGTTTGTCTTGAATTAATCCATTTGTATTCACTCATAAATTTTTTTCTTTGCTTTTCGGTACTTAACTCTTGTGAAATAAAGCAAATACCTCTGGAGGGATGATGGCGAATAGTATACCTAGACTTTCAAATGGTATGCTTTAGAATAAAAACCCTAATGATGATATACATGCATTGTTTCAAATCCCCAAACACTGGAGATATAAGGGAGTGAAACCCTCGTTAACCCCTTTGAGCCTTGAAGTATGATTTTTTTGTTCATAAAAACCCTCATTTTTAACCCAGGGGCAGGGTAGTGTTCATTTAATTTGATTGAGTATTCAAATCTCATCAGGAGTGCGCATCTAAGGATCAAACACAATGGTTGTCCTTCTCCCGTCAGGAGGACAAAGATGATGATACCATAATGGTTATCCCTCATCAACCAAACAGAAAGGTAGTCACCATTTTTCGGCAAATCAAAAGACTCAAGATCACACGATTTGTTCGAAAGAAAAATAAATGATTGAAAAAAAAAAGAAAAGAGAAAGCACGCTAAGTCAAAACAAGTGACTTAGGAAAAAGTTAGGGTATCCCACTAGAACTCAAAATCAAAATTCAAAAGAATTAGTCCAGGAAAAAGTTAGAGAAAATGAAAAGAAAAATAAAAAGCCTAACAGGAAGAAAAGGATTACAAATAAAAATCCTCAAAGGAACAAAGTCGTGTGATAAGACACCAAAACAAAAAGGCTGAAGTGATTATCGTGTCCAAGAAACCTTAGTGGTTCCTCAATCATCTTAAACTTCTTGTGAGAGAGGAGTGCTTGTATCGAGTTAACTAGATGTATGAATGGAGAACATCATAGAGAATGGGTGGGTACCAAATAATTTTGAGCCTTAAATCCTTTTTTCTAAAACTGTGAACCAGGACACGTTACAACTCATGAAAGTCCTAACTAAAGCATGGATTAATTCGAGGGAATAATGTAACGAGAGTATGGTCATCTTACTCCTAGGAGGCTTGCTAAAACTTTTGAGTTGGTATCACTCCATCTTTTTTACTTTCTTTTGTACGAAAAAAACTCGATGTTTCGACATATTTTCAATAAAAGTTTTTAACGTCAAGACAATCATAAGATTTGCATTAGAAATATCATTCTTGGAATAAAACATTCTTTGCATATGAACAAGTGCTTAAACATCAAGTGAGCTTGCATAATGAGCATCATATGAAAAGTTTGATTATCTCGAGGGACAAATTTCTTCAGGATATCGTTGAGGGGTAAACATTTTTGAGAATGATCTTAATTTGGGGCAGACCTTCTATTGACTTTGTTGAGTAAAAGAAGACTAGTTTTAGAAATGATCTGAAGCAGATTGTGTGGAAGTTTTGATTACCCAAAAGTCTATATTGAGCAATGGTGTATCACTTTCAGTTTGGTCATAAGGGACATATTACTTCATGTATCTGTTTAAGCATGAGGCAATTCAATTTGAGAAGTACGGTTGTGTACTAGCCTACTTTCAAGACATAAGTCAACTACCCTAAAAAGGAAAAGTTTGAGACTCTTTTAGGTATGGGCGAGTTTGTTTCCCCTGTACTGTTCGTTGTCAAATGCAGCCAGCCTGGGGAAATCAAAGTCGAGAGAAGATATCTCAAAATTATCTAATCCGGGGCATTCAAGTCAGGATTTGGTCCCTCAAGGCGCAGTCAAACTGGGGCAGTTATGTCGAGATTTGACAATTCTCTCTTAGAATCTGTTAATCAGAGGAGAATCATTTCAGAATATGAAGATGAAGGGGAAAGTCATCTCAAGGACCCTCTTCGTGCAAATCCCTTTATAGAACATAGCTGGAGCATGTTACTATAATTTCCTTTTTACAGGTAATGTTGGTCTTTTATGACAAGAAGCGTACCATCAGATGAACAACGAAGGGTCTGATTGTGACCAACATGAGGTTCTTGATGGACGGGTTTTTCTCAGAATACAACCGTAATCCCTATTATAGTTTTCACTTTTGTTTAAAATATTTGTCTAAAAGAAGGTTCCCTTTTTCGAAGACTTACCTCCAAAGACATATATTTCAGAAGGGTTCTGTGCAATCCTTCTCCCAGTGCAGTTTACCTCTGTCAAGGCTTCTTGAAGAGATTTCTGGTTACCTGTGGGAGATTCTTATTTGTATCCCCATGGAGGTGGTTGTTATTCCTGGTGGAGCAGCCTCTTTTCCCCAATAAAATTCTTTATTGACATAAATCCTGCAAAGATGGATTCCTCAGTGTGGTTTATATCGACGAGATTGCTATTAAGAGATTTTCTATTAGCCCAGTGAAATATGTGGCATTCTCCCCAGTTGGAGCCGAGTTTTTGAGTATTTTCTTGATCAACTTTCCTCTTATCTCCAACCGAGCGAGTTTTCTTTTCCCTAGTAAAGCCTGGTGGTGATGAAAATCGTACAAAATCTTATTTCCCCAGTGTGGTGTATATAGTTGAGTGCTGGTCAGAACTCTTTTTATCCCCAGTGGTGGAAGATTATTGTGCTATCCCTGGCGAAGTTTTGCACTTCGAGTTTCTAGTTCAAGGATTTTTCTTCTTCCTCGAGTGTAGATGTGTACTCCAACGGTAATGTCCCCTGTATGGTCTAATGGTTGATTTCTTTTATTCAAGAATTTCTATGATCCCTAGTTGAAGTTACTTTTATCAATAACTCCACGTGAGAATATCTCTATTCCCAGCGAAGTTCTTCTCATCCCCGACAGGAAATAGTGGCTCTATTCCCCAGGAAGTCAAGAGTTTGTTCAGAATCAGAAGTAATTCTCTTTTGAACTACAATTTACTTTTGCAGCGCTCTTTCCAAAAAACCCACTTCCTCATACCTCTCTTTGGGGGTTGATGGTTCCGAATTGAAATTTGCCACTGAAGTTCAGATTGTTTATTCTTTACGAAATATAATATGTGCAAGGATGATTATTTGGATGTTCTCTGTCTCCCTGACAGTTTATTATGGTTGTGTTTTCCTTGATGAAATGTTTAAACATGCATCATTAAACATGCATCATTAAACATGCATCATTATATTGCATTCACTTAAACATGTAGCATTTCCATTGAATGGAGCATTACACTATAAAAAATCAAACATGCATTGAGGTATAAGCTGATTACGGTGTGCAACCGAAATAACCAGATTGTTATATGCTCAGATTTGAATTACCTCTGAAGCTTGTCCCTAGGGTGATCATATCATATTCCCCTCAGAGCCCTGTGTGATTGAATATCTCTAATATAGGTTCTGCTTAGTCAATTTCTTATCTTTGGTTTACCTACTTAGTCGAGTTTTCCTTTTGTTAGCTTAGCTAACATTGTCTGATATAAGTTTTCTTAGTCGGTTCCTTATCTTTGGTTTAGCTGCTTAGTCGGGTTCTCCTTCCGTTATTTTAGCTAACATTGTCTAATATAAGTTCTGCTTAGCCGCTTCCTTATCTTTGGTTTACCTGCTTAGTTGGGTTTTCCTTCCGTTAGCTTAGCTAACATTGCTTGGTTGGGTTATGCTTAGTCATTTCCTTTCTTTGGGGTAGGTTTTGCTTAGTCAGTTCCTTATCTTTGGTTTACCTACTTAGTCGGTTTTTCCTTCTGTTAACTTAACTAACATCCTTGGTTTGGCAAGTGCGTCATTCCTTGTTTGGGTTCGCTTCAATTGGTGTTCCTTGTGAGAGTCCTCCTTAGGTTTTGGTCTCTCTTATTCTGGTTTTCCTTGTTTGGGTTCACTTTGATTGACGGTCCTTGTGAGAGTTCTCCTCGGATTCTGATCTCTCTTATTCCAGTTTTCCTTGTTTGGGTTCGCTTCGATTGGCATTCCTTGTGAGATTCCTCCTCGAGTTTTGGTCTCTCTTATTATAGTTTTCCTTGTTTGGGTTCACTTTGATTGGAATTCCTTGTAAGAGTCTTCCTTGGTTTTTGGTCTCTCTTATTTCGGTTTTCCTTGTTTGGGTTCACTTCGATCGTCGTTCCTTGTAAGAGTCATTCTCAGGTTTTGGTCTCCCTTATTCTGGCTTTCCTTGTTTGGGTTCACTTTGATTGGTGTTCCTTGTGAGAGTCCTCCTCGGGTTTTGGTCTCTCTTATTTTGGTTTTCCTTATTTGGGTTCACTTTGATTGAAGTTCCTTGTGAGAGTCCTCCTCGGGTTTTGGTCTCTCTTATTCTGGTTTTCCTTGTTTGAGTTCGCTTCAATTGGCATTCCTGTGAGAGTCCTCCTTGGGTTTTGGTCTCTCTTATTCCGGTTCCTTGTTTGGGTTTACTTTGATTTGCGTTCCTTTTGAGAGTCCTCCTTAGGTTTTGGTATCTCTTATTGTGTGTCCCATATCCTTACCAGACATATATATTTGATATCTTTGTTAGAACCTTCTTCGATCGACCTCTTTCTTATGTGTGTCTAACCCTAACCCGACATACTCTTCTTGATAACTACTTCTCCCCAAAAGAAAAAAAAAACAACAAAAAATATAAAATAAATAAATAAATAAATAAATAATACCTGATTGTCTTCAGAGTGCAAATTTTATGGTTCTATTTAGTATTCAATCATCTTCTACCTTGATCGTTCGAAAGGCTAGCGCCAATCTCACCCTCAGGTTAAAGAAGATTGAATAAGGGCAGTTGTTGCACCCCAAAATGCAACCTCTTTATTTTAACCCATTTGCTTATACTTCATCATCATATGCATACATACATGTCATAGGGTCTATAATCATGGAACCAAGGCATTTCTCTATGAGAAAGAGCTACAAAAGACAATTGTTCCGTTAAGCAGCACTGTGACGCAGAACTCAGGGTTTTCTATATTAAAATGCAAATTGAACATGTTCTAAGCTATTCAATCAGAAATTAATCAATCCATCATTATATCAAGCTCTCATGTGTTTTGGCACACTTTTAATTGTAGGGAAAGTCAAGTGTTTCAATTGATTTGGGACAGTTGAAGTCGAAAATCAACATGTTACTATTCGAGGTCAAAATTTGTATCTTCTGACCGGAAAATGGTTTAGGAACGGTTCTTTAGGAATTAGAACTGTCTTTTTATCTTCTTTGATTCATCTATTTAGGTCGGAGGCCTATTTTGTAAGGAAAATCTTTAAAAGTGTAAATACCTGAAATTATGTTATACAGTGGATTTGCTGGTCAATTGTTTGTTTGGATGTTCTAAAATTCGTAAGTTTTGACAAGAAAATCATCTTTGAGTGTTTCTTGGAGAATTTGAACCAGCTTGTTATTTTCTTAAATTTTTATGTTCAGGTTGGAAGCTGATTCAGTGAGGAAGATCTTCGGATTTGCGAATACTCTGAGACTGGTACCTTGAAACAGTGTGTTGATCCACTATTTATCGGATGTTTAAAAATTCATAACTTCTGACTGGAAAATCATTTATATTGGGTCTTTTTGCTTTGGAGTTGTCTTGACATCCTCTCCATTTTATATGTTTCGGTCGAGAGCCAATATATGTTTCGGTTAAAAATCATTTATATGTTTCGGTTGTACCCCAATATTTTCCCTCTCACCTATCAAGAATTTTCTCAAAAGATCTCCTAAGGCTCAAGACTACACTAGGGTTTGATCAGCTCAAGCCACCTCCTCATGCACTAATGACAAAAATTAGGGTTTGAGTTTGCACAAGGATTATTGAACTTCTAATGCTTCATATGACTTCCATGGATCATTATGGATCCCCAATATCACTCATGTCAAGTTTCAAGTCTTGGATCGCACTTTTGATCAGTCAATTGAACAGTTGACCTAAAAATCAACTGTATTGGGGAAAAAGTCAACCATAGCCAATTTATAGTCAAAATTCATAATTTTTTATCCACGTCAACATTTTAGACTCATGTATCATTTGATCAAGTTTGGACCATAATTCCTCAAGAAATTTGATCAAATCATCAAAAGGGCAAAATGGTCAAAATTAGGGTTTTGACTGGGAAAGGGCAATTTCTGATTTTTAACCTAGAAAATGATCAATAGGATTAAGGCATGATCTCAAGAGCCCAATTGCATCACTTGTACATAAATACATGGTTCAAAACACTACAAGTCCATTGGATTGACAAATGAATTTTTCAATCAACTGATCAAAAGTCAACTGCATACTGAAAAGTCAAACTTTAACTTTTTGGTCAAATTCAAGTGCCAAAGGTCATAATTCATCAAAACATGTCAAAGTATGAAACTTGTTCACCAAGAAATCAAGAATTCAAGATTTTGTTTTGAAAAGATGAAATTTCTTAACTTAGAAATTTTTCTAAGTATAGAAAATTTCTTATTTTTTCACAACTTTGAGCCAAGTTTTCACCATGATGCAAAATGATTCAAGAGAAACTTCCAACATGAAATTTTTATATATCCATGAAATCTACAACTTTTCTTCACACAACTTCTACTAAAAATGCTTGTATCTCAAGTTATAATTTTGTGAATACATGCTCATGAACTAAAAATGACTTAGTGAAATTTTGCCCTAGTTAGGCAGATTTTTGACCTAACTTCATGGCAATTTTTCACATAGTTCCAAAGGGAATCTTCAAAAGAAATTCAAAGATGAGTTATATATCACATCGCAAGCTTTCCAAAATATCCAAGAACTCCTTAAGATCATTCTTGAGTATGGAGAATTGAAGAGATGAAGTTGGTGTTTTGTCACTTGGATTACAAGCCATTTTGTGAAGAACATTGGATCCAATCCTCAAGCATGCTGTACAAATCCCACTTTACAGGTTTTTAACTTGACTTTCACTCCATAATTTAATGTTTTCACAGCTGTTGGAAGCTTTAATCCAAGCATTCAATGCATTGTACAAACTTAATTCCATTTTGGGAAGAAAGGCAACATTGCCATTTTAGAAAAGTATGTTTTATGCAAAGTCAGCTTGCATTGAGCCTTGCATTTGTTCTTTCTGCACAAACACACTCTACAAAATCAGAGAAAGTATGTTTAAAGGTCTAAGCCCCCCTACAAGCTTTGTACTTCACCTTGAAACCATGCTTACTAGCTTTGCTTCAAAAATAAGTAACCAAGCAAAACATGTGAGTTTTGAAATCTGAGTTGTTACAAGTCTTAGAATCTCTTGCTTATAAGTAGACACACTATTGTCAAGTTGACACACTAAATCTATTTCCCTGAAACTGCCTCAAACATTCAAAAACCAAAAACCTATTCAAGAGCACCATAAACATACACTTCTGAACCAAAACTCATGATCTTCATTTCCACTCGTGCGTTTTGAAAACTAATCACTCAAACACCTTCTAAACATCATATCAAAGCAATCCATCCTCATTGTAAATCCTCCATCACTATCCACCATTTTCAAAAACCAAGCTTGCAGGTTGACTTGAGTAGAGAGATTCAGGGACATTCAAGGCAAAGTAAGAGTTGGGATACATTTAAGAAGGTCCAGGCAAGATAAACAGATCCTCTGGCCATCTCAAAAGTCACTCTGTTGTACCCCAAAATTTGCCCTCTCATTTATCAAGACTTTTCTCACAAGACTTCTTGGACTCAAGACAAGATTAAGGTTTGGTCAGCTCAAGATACCCCATCTTGCACTGATACCCCAAAATTAGGGTTTGAGTTTGCACAAGGATTTTTGGACCACCAATGCTTCATGTGACTTCCATGCATCATTTTGGACCCCTAAGATTGCTCATATTAAGTTTCAAGCCTTGAACCACATTTTTGACCAGTCAATTGGACAATTGTCCTAAAAATCAGTTGTATTGGGGAAAAAGTCAACCATGGCCAATTTACAGTCAAAATTCATAATTTTTGGTCCACATCAATATTTTAGGCTCCTATGTACCATTTGATCAAGTTTGGATCACAACTCCTCAAGAAATTTGATCAAATCATCAAAAGGGCAAAATGGTCAAAATTAGGGTTTTGACTGAGAAAGGGAAATTTCTGATTTTTAACCTAGCCAATGACCAATTGGGTTCAAACATGATTTCAAGGGTTCAATGGAATCATCTTTACCTAATTACATGGTTCAAAAGATCTCAAGTTCATTGGATTGACAGGTGAATTTTCCAGTCAACTGATCAAAAGTCATTTATACACTAAAAAGTCAAACTTTGACTTTTTGGTCAAAATCAAGTACCAAGGGTCATAATTCATCAAGATATGTCAAAACATGAAAATTTTTCACCAAGAAAACTAATATTTCAAATTAGGGTTTTGAATTTGAAAAAATTCATAACTTAGAATTTTTCTAAGTATGGAAATTTTCTTATCTTTTCCCAACTTTTCACCACTTTTTCACCATGATGCAATTTGATTCAAAGAAAACTTACAACATGAAAGTTGTAGTCCTCCATGAAATCTACAACTTTTCTTCACAAACTTTTCCAAAAATATGCTTGGATCTCAAGTTATGAATTTGTGAATATAGGTCCATGAACTAAATAACTTAGTGAAAATTTGCCCTAATTTAGGCAGTTTTTTTGACCCAACTTCATGGACATTTTTCACCTAGTTCCAAGAAGTATCTCAAAATTCATTTCAAATATGGATTATAGAGAACATTGTAAGCTTTCCAAAATGTCCAAGAACTCTCCAATATCATTTGTGGTTAGGGAGAATCGAAGAAGAGAAATTGGCATTTTGTCACTTTTGTTCATGCCATTTTTACAATGCATCAAGTTGCAAATCAGATCTTTGATGCTTGTACATTTCTTTACAGGTCCTAAAATCATTCTACACTCCATAATTAAATGCTAACTCAGAAGATAAAGGCTTTATTTTGGCTTTTAGAACATTGTACAAGAGATAATTCCATTAATGGCATAAAGGGCACATTGCCATTTTCATAAAGTGCAACTTTTGCAACTTTGTCCATCTTGAGCCTTGGACCTGTTTCTTTGAGGCAAGCAATCTCCACATATCTTAAGCAATGTGTACCAACTCCTATCAGCTCACAAGCAAGCAGTACAAGCATGTTTGCACAAGTCATTTCACTTTTCTTAAAATGCAAGAAAGTTGGCCAAAAGTGCTAGAACTTGTACAGCTAGTAAGAGTGGACTTTGTGTCCATTCTATACATACTCACAAACTTATCACAAGCCATAAGATGAATCGATAGCATCCAAAAAACTCTCAAGCTCAAAAAACACAAAATTATGCCAAAAACATTGCAGTTCTGCAAAATCATTGCCAACTTCATTTTGGCTCATGCGTTTTGCCCTTTAACATTTGAAACACTTCATACACATTATACAAGGCAGTCCAAGCATTCATCCTGCATTTGTAAGCCCTGTTTCAGCCATTGCCATTTTCAACCTTGGAGCTTGCAACTTGACTTCTACAGAGAGTTTTGGCCATCCACAAAACAAGCTAGGTATGGGAATAGTTTGAAGGAAGCTCAGGGAAGCTCACACGATCCTCTGGCCTCACTCAAAGTCCCTACATTGTCATATCCAAATCCAGCTGAAGGAGGTATTTTTCAAAACTCTATCTCTCTATTTAGGCATCCTCAAGCCACGATTTGTGAAGAAAAAAATGTAGCCCTTATCATGGTGAAGCTGTACATACACATACTTGTCGTTTATATTAACTGTGCCATGAGAATTTGAAGCTTGAAGTTCATGAAATAATTAGGTCATGAATTAGGGCTGACAAAATTCTCCCTGATCTTTGAGAGTTAGATTACAAATTTTATATCATTGGAATCGTGAGATAAAATGCTACATATTTTGTGTTATAAGTTTTTGTTTTTATGCAAGCAATAGCAAGTTACAGGTTTGAACCATAAGGGCGCGAAGGAGAAGCTGAAGGACAGGGACGAAGTGGTTGTCCTGGGCTTTTTGTTGTTTTTGGCCTTTTTGGTTTTGATATTCACACCCCCTGGAATACTTTTGCACCCCCCTGACTATTTTCTTATATTTTTGTATTTTCTTGCATATTTTTATATTTATTGCTTGCATTTTTTTTCACATGATAAAAAATACCCAAAAATAATTTTTTTATTTTCACATTTTTATTTTATTTTTTTATTTCATAAAAATAAGTATTTAATAGAATAGAAATCATTTTCTTAAAATAACTTGTAAATAATAAAAAATACTACATATTTTTATTATATTATTTATACTCATCAAATATTTATTTTTTCATACATATTTTAATTTTTGATATTTGTACATAATATTATTTATTATTTTCTTGTACAAAAATGGACAAAATAAATAATAGGAAACATATATTTCTTTTAATCAAAAATTAGGGTTTCCCCCTTTCAAAAATAATAATATTATTTTGGCAAAATACTCATTTTTGTCCTTTAACTATAACCTTGGGTTCACATTGGTCCCTTAACTTTTTTTCGTGTCATTTTGGTCCCTTAACTTTCAAAACGTTTCATTTCAGTCCTTTTTGTCTAGTTAGCGACGGATTTAGCGACGAATTTCAAAGTTTTTTCGTCGCTAATTAGACAAAAAGGACTGAAATGAAACTTTTTGAAAGTTAATGGATCAAAATGACACGAAAAAAAGTTAAGGGACCAACGTGAACTCAAGGGTATAGTTAAGGGACCAAAATGAGTATTTTGCCTATTATTTTTCCTTATTTTCTAGGGTTAATTAATTTTATTTTCTCATACCTTAAACAAATACAAAACCTTTTTTCCATAAATACATTGCATTACATATTTAAATATTTGTATATTTATTTATTTCGCACAATATTCAATTGGGTTGTAATAGTATTTTTAGGGTTTATTTTGTGCAATATGCCCATTCAAAAACTTGTATCCCCCCTCCCATAATAATTGATGTAATAGCTTAGTTTACATTTACGCAACTTATCGCATTTATACCATGTTTAGTAAACTAGGTTTTGCATGACAAGAACAAAAAAAGCAAACAAATAGAAAAGACCTAATTCAAGACAAATCAAATGCATGAAAAATACACACTTTGCACACAAACACCCTTAGGGTTTCACCCACTTGGTTGCCTAAATTAAAATGGCCATGTTACACACGCGAAGTATCTTGGCAAAACAAACAAATATAAGATCATAGTCCCTCGATGACGCTATCAAAAGGTTGCCTAAACAAAGATGATCTTGGTCCCTCAAAACTTGCTAAGATACTTGGCAATATTTCTATCATGGTCATACGATGACCCACGCCCGTCCCGTTTAACATCCAAAGATAGGGTTGTTTACTAAATCAATGGTAAATCAACAATGTCAAAGGAATAAAAATGCACAAGAAAGACTTTTGAGTAGGTAGAATGCTTCTAGTTACTTGATCAATTTCAAAACAATCCTTGTTATTTTCAAAAAAAACAAACACACACACATTTCAAAACATTTTACAAAACATTGAAACATTTTTTAAAAGACAAACATCTTTGTATACATTCTTACAAATGAGAATCATTAGAAAGATTGTCTGAACAAATGGCCTCTTTTCAAAATACTTTCAAAACCACACAAAGCACCATTTCAAACAATTTCAAAGCAAAGCAAGTGATCTAAACAAGTAACTAAGAGCCCATGGAAAACCATGGATGAAAAGGGTGCTAGCACCTTCCCTTTTCATAATCTACCCCCCGAACTCAAAAATAATCTCAAAGGTCTTTCCTTTGCTTTTTTACCTTTCCTTTTGGATAAAAGAAAAGTCGGTGGCGACTCTTTCTAACCGCAACATTTGCAAACACAAACGCAAAACCTCAAGTCAGTTCTCCCACCGCATCATAGAACTGGCGACTCTACTGGGGAAAATTATAAAAGTGGGGTTACCTTAGGGTTTAGATCACCTTTATTTGCTTACAATAGTTTGACTTGTTTGCTTTACATTTTGGTTCTTTGTTTGGGTTTGAATCCTCTACCCGGATTTGGGAAACATTATAGGTAAATAGCAATACATTATGGAAACTGTGCGGGGTATACTGACATGGTCTAAGCAATAACTATATTAGTGCGACATATTTGTGGGTACCGGTAGCCTTTGAGTCAATTAAAGAGAATACGTGGTTGCTGAGTGATGTCATGAAGCACTAATAAACTTTTAGAACATTTACTTGACCAACTTGGCCTTTTAGGATGTAGTGAGATGACCGGCTTTGGTGCAGTCCGAAGTTGGTAGATACTCGATACTACACTCATTGAGGGTTGGTTTCTTGGAATATTTCGGTTTCCAGTAAAGAGGCTTAAACTGAAAGAATGTACAAGGAAACAATCCAGTGATATTGAGCTCCTTAGAACCCGATTACTATTTCTAGGACAGGTTGAGCCAACTAAACTTTAAGAGGGTACTTACCTATGAAACCCCATGCAAGCCTAAACTAGGAGCTTGTGTGATTTGTTTGTACATATATACTTGTGCATAACATCATGGACATCATGAACATCATATGCATTCACTAACCATTTCAAGGATTTTGGAGATTCATCTTTGTTCTTGTTTTGTAGGTTATGGATTCACATCGCAGGAAAGCTATCCAAATCAACCTTGTAAGAATTCCTCCACAACTCAAGGAGCTAGCTTCAAGGATTCTTGAGAATTCTCCATTCACCGAGAGGCATGGTCGTCTACTCAACTTGGTCACTTCCAACACTGAGGAGGATATGATGAAAGTTCTCTTTCAGTTCTTTGACCCTTTGCATCATTGCTTCACATTTCCTGACTACCAACTTATGCCAAGTTTGGAAGAATTCTCTCAACTTCTGAGGATTCCTATTCTCAATCAAGTACCCTTCAACGGTACGGAAATAGATCCAAAGCCAGAAGAGATTGCTCAATCCTTGCACTTGCACTCATCTGATGTCACAACATATTGGGAAACTAGAAGTGGTGTCAAAGGCTTCTTGTCAAAATTTCTGTTTGAGAAGGCCCAAAGCTGTTGGAATTCTCTAGACTTGCAAGATTTTGAGGAGATTGTAGCTCTTCTCATCTATGGGATGGTCTTGTTCCCTAATCCTGACCAACTCATAGATGTAAGCGCTGTCAAAATCTTCATGACTCGCAACCCGGTACCTACATTGCTTGGGGATATCCTCCACTCTTTTCAAACTCGTACAATGAAGAAAAGAGGTGTTCTTATGAGTTGCACCCTGTTGTACCCCAAAATTTGCCCTCCTCTTTTTCACGAGAAATCACAGCTTCAGGTTTCCTGATTTTTTCAGATTGGCTCAAGAATCGGTCAAACAGACTTTTCTTATCAGTCAAACAAAATTAGGGTTTCCATTAACTTTTGAATCAGTCAAACAAATTATTAGGGTTTCTATTGATTTGGTTGAGTTTGGCTTAGGGTTTGATCAAGCAGATGTTTCTTCGACAATAAATTCAAAATTAGGGTTTGCGCACGCATTCTCAGAAGAATTTGAATCCACAACATTTCATTTGACTGTCACATGGTTTTGACGCTTGTTCAAGATTCCTGTTTGTTTCTCAAAGTCTAAACATCTGGGATAGAAGCTGAGGCTTCTGATTTAAAGATTGAAGTGTTGGTTTAATCAGAAAGGTAAAAGGCGTACGGACGTTTGTTTGTTTAACTGTGCAATGCATTTGGTTGTTTGGAACACCGAACGTTTGTTGATTATTTATAATTTCTAAGTTAAAATTATTGGGATAATTTCCAATTATTATAATTCAAGAAATTTAAGTAATTAAATAAACAAGTGCAGAAGAAATCAAGAATTATCTGACAAAAGATTTTTTATTCATTTTCAATTGTTGTTACAAATGTTTATTTGATACAGTAAATTTATTTACAGTATTTACAATAACGTTTATTACAATGATTAAAAATAAAATAAACTAAATCTACATCCTAAGTCTTCATCTTCTACTGTTGCTTCCCTTTCCCCAATTGATATTTACCTGCAAAGCCAGAAAAGGAGAAGTCAATACAGTTAATTTAAAAAAAAAAGCATTTTTCAGACAGATAAGCAAAAGTTCATCATTAAAGGTGTTGGCCGGAATCAGTTTGTTCGTCCTCTCTGCAAATCGCAAGAAGATGTCTCTTCTTGGTTCACAAAGAGGGAAAGCAAAATTATTTTGCAAAATGCACAAAGCTGCATAAATTCAAATTGTCAAAGAGGCAAACCAAACTGAAATGCCAAACCAAATTTCAAACTGAACAAACAAGTTTCACAATGCATAAAGGAAAACCAAACTGTCAAAGAAAGGCAAACTAAGCTGTCAACAATTTGTCAAAGAAGCTGTCAAAAACTGTCAACAAGTACACAAAATCCAATGCAGAAAATCTGGAAGGTAAGAAGATATGCAGAGGAAAGACAAAATGCAAGCAATATTTCAAAACTTTCATCATTTTCCAACCAACACCTTTTCAGAAAAAAAAAAGGACAGTTAAGCAATAAAATATGCTTTTTATGTGGAGAGAGAAAGAGGGAGATAAGTAGAGGCTTACAGTTTGCAGGCTTAGGAGATAGAAATATAACAAAGATTTTCAGTTCAGAAATGAGGGGGAAGAACACATAAAGAAAAAGGCCACAAACGGTAAACACAAACAACAGCCTGCCTGTACCAACAAAGCTTTCTTGCATCTACACAAAACCAAACCTGCATATCAACCTGTTGAAACCTTCAAGCAAGCAAACAACAGCCTGCATGTTACCAACAAACTGCCTTCAAGCAAGCAAACTAACAAGCCAAAAACCTGTTGCAGAAACCTGCCTCAAGCCTGTAACCAAAACAAACTCAGAAACCTGTTTCAATACCAAACAAACAAAACTCCAAACTATCTCAAGCCTGCCTCAAGCTTAAAGACCTGTTACAGAAGCACAAGCCCTGAAGCCTGCATAAATATAACCTGCATAAACTTCAATAAACCCAACTGTACCAAACAAACCTGCCTCAAGCCTGTCAAAAACCATACAAACATTCAACCTGCCTTCAAGATCAAGTAACCAAACTCAAAGCAAACTCCAATAAGCCTGTCAAAACCTAAACCCCAAACAAGCCTCAAAACTGCCTTGAATCCAAACCAAACTCAAACAAAGCTTTGTTCAAACATAGGCCTGCCTTCATTTCAAAATCTAAACACCAACAAACGCCTCAGAACCAAGTTCATCATAGGCAATCCAAACATCAACTATTGCAATTCATCATCAAATATCATCAAACACATATCAAAAGCATCTCAGAGCTATCATCATCAAGCAAAAGAGAGGAAGAAAGTCAGAACAATAACAAGTTTTCTCAGAGCCAAGCTCATCACAGTATCAACAAAATTAGAAGAAGAAAAGAAGATTCGGAAATGGCTATCCTAGGTGTTGTACCCCAAAATTTTCCCTCCCATATTCTTCAAGATTTGCAAAGAGCATGCTTCAAAATCTCCCCAAGGGTTGCACAGTTCAAGGGCCTCCTAACAGTCAAAAACTAGGGTTTTGGTTCTGACAAAGAAATTGAAGTTTCCAAGGGTCCAATCAAGTCCCACATGCCTACAAACATTGTCAAGTATCCTCATGTCAAGTTTCAAGACTTACAGCACAAGATTGCACAGTCAAAAACCCTAATTGCTCAATAGTCAACTGCAGGGGCAAAATGGTCATTTAACAGTCAAAAGTTCAAATTTTTGGTCAACATCTTATTTTGAAGCCACAAACATAATTTGATCAATTCTTGATCATGATTTTCAAGGCATGGCTCAAAAAGTCTCAAGATGCAAAAGTTTCCATATTTGGACAGTTGAAAAAGTCAACTGTAACTTGACCAGGGCATAACTTCCACATGGTTTATCAGAAAAATTCCATCCAACGCTCATTTTGAAGAGAAAGACATTTCCTACAACTCCTCTTCACACTTCAAGTCCAAGAAAGGCTCTCACAAAAAGTTATCAATTTCAACATTATAGGTCATTTTCAAAAGTCAACAAAAAGGGACTTTAAGTCAAAGACCATAACTTGTGATTGGTAAATCAAAATGACATGGTACAAAAGGCATTGGTTAGAGGACTTCAAGACCTTTCCAAAATGTCCAAGAACATGATCAAAGCTTAAAAATTGAGCAAGATATGCCTTGTGGAAGTTGGGAAATATTTGGGAATTTTGAAAAGTCAACCTTACTTCAAATGCCTCAAAATTACTAATGGGCCACATTTTCTTCCAAGATTCATCATCCAAAGGCTATGCACGACCATTTGGCCCAAAGGGGATTTATTTCATCATTTTTTATTATTTATTTGAATTTTTAATCACTATTAATTCATTTAATTAAATAAAATATGAAAAAAAATACTAAACAAATGTATTTGAATCTTTTTATGCAGAATTTGCTCTCATTGGTTACTGAAGATTCGTGCACATCAAAAAAGGAAGGATTTGGCCATGATTGGTATCAAAACACATGGAAAAGATTTGAAAATATTTCATTAAAAATCAAATGTTGGATTCATCAAAACATGGATCTTTTGGCTTGAATTCTTACCCTAATCCATTGGCATACATAAGCTGATCATAACCCTAAAGCTCACAACCAGAAAGCTGCGCCTAAGAACCAAAACCAACTTTGCATTTTTCATCAAATTTTTCAAAACTGAAAACGATATTGCAGGGAGTTTCAAGGCGAAAGAACTATCCCAAAAGCTTCCTAAGACATCAAGGAACCTAACTGAATCCTTTTCCACGCTTCCAGCATCAAGAATTGGTATATGGAGATCAAACTTTTTCAAACTTTTTGCATATTCGTGTCTCATGATTCATGCGTTGTTTTCAATTTCTAATGCTTGATTTGTGTTAATTTATTCATTCTAAAGCTAACCGTGCCATTTAATTGAGTTTTCGTGCTTTATACATGAATCCACCATTGAAGCTTGCTAGGGTTTCAGAACTGTAAAATTAGGGCTTTCCTCTTCAGGAAAAATTAGACCACAGGACCAGGACCATTGGACTCAGAACCTTCACACGAGTTTAACACATATGTCGCGCTCAATTTATGAGCAACCATGGCGTAATCGCTATTTTCTTATACTGTAGTTAGTGGGGGTTCAAAACCCCCGCTATTTGATATGTTTTTTTCAGGCAAATGCAGAACGATTGGAGAAGAAGATGAGGTGTAAGCCAGCGGTTGGTGCGTTTGAATTTCGCGCGAAATATACCACTAACCATTGTTTTGCATTATGTTGATTATTTGTCATATTATATTACAAGCGCGTTAATGGCTCAGTTGGCAGGCACATGGCTTGGTAAGCAATGGGACCTGGGTTCGATTCCCAGGTCCCCCCATTCCTTCAATATTATTTTTCCTAATATCTTCCCATGTAGCGCTTTATCTGAAGACTACCATGGACGCCTATGCTTGAGCTCACCACATGTCCTTGGAGATCCACTCAATGGCCAGGATCTAAAGTCCAGGGAACACCCCAGTCAACGCGCATGCACTTGGCCAGAAAAGTCAAAAAAGGCCTTAATTCATTGGGCCTGATTGCTACAATAAAACCTCCAAATTGGGGTCAACACCCCCTAAGTGTTTGTATTTCTTTTCTTTTTCCTATTTTTTTATTATTTATTTTAATTTAATTATTTCCTTTTAATTCATAAATTAATATTTTCATAACATAAAAATACCCAAAAAAATTCAGAAACTATAAAATAAAAAATATGTTTTTATGTTTAATTCACTAACATTTTTGTAAATAAATTTTATTAATTGATTTAGTTTTAATTCTAGGTTTAATTTTAAATGTTTTTTTTTATAAACTAAAAAATGTAGAATTAGGGTTTTAATTACTTTTATCTTTTTTCCTTTTCTTTTACCATTATTAATAATTAATTATTTATTTTGTAAATAAATTGCCATGTAAATAAATTAATTAACTAGTAAATTAGGTTAACTTTAATATTTTCATTAATAATTAAAATAATCTAGATTTAGGGTTTCCTTTTAATTCTTGTTCTTTATTTTTCATAAATACAAAAACCATAAAAAATAATTTCTTTTCTTTAAATTAATAATTAATTAGCTTTTAATTTTAATTTAATTTCAAAAGGGTCCAACGCCCTCGAACGCTCAACTTTTTATTCCTTTCGCGCATTTATTCTTATTTTCCTTTATGAATATTATGTAATTGCTCAAGCCTTGTAATAGTAACTAGGTTTTACTTTCCGCATTTTTTTATTCAAACGGGTCTTTGTTAATTTGGCGATGTATAGACCCGCGCCTTGTAATAGCGTAGGATTTTACTTTCCGCATTTAAATTTCCGCACTCTTAAAACTGCTAAACTTTGCATGAAAGAATGAATGGCCTAAATTAAAAAACAAGCGTAGATCACCATGATACATGTACAAGATAAAACATAACATGAAAATAACACACCAATTCACACACCACTCTTAGGGTACGCCTCACTGTTGCCTTGCCTTCGAAACGTGGTCGTCGAGTAGAGGATGTTTTAGTAAGTCCTCATGTCCATGAACATGGCATGAGGGTAGCTTCTAAGGTGTCTTCCTATTGCTCTGGTGACCATAATGTCCCTAAACCCCGAATTGACCTGAACACCTCCAACGGTGGTGCTACCTACTTCTCAATGGTGGGATGGCAATACTTTAAGGACATTTATACAAACGAATTCCTTAGGGTAGGTAGAGAACTCATAGATACTTGCTCTAATTTCAAAACAAAATCAAAAAATACTTTTCACACCGACACTTTTCAAAAAGCTTTCGAAAGCAACTTTTCAAACACTCTTGAGGATTGATACAAGAGTCGAACTGAAATTTTCAAAGAAACTTTTTAAACCCACAGTTGAAAAGCAAACAAACAATATTGAAAACACAAATGAGCAAGTATCTAAGAGCCCATGGATAACCATGGATAGAAAGGGTGTTAACACCTTCCCTTTCTATAAATCTACCTCCCGAACCGAGAGCAATCTCTATAAGGAATTTTTCTGTGCTTTTGTCCTTTCCATTTGGAGAAAATAAAAGACGGTGGCGACTCTTGCTTCCACGACATTTCGCGAACCAGCGTTAAACAGTCAGTTCCAGATCCACCGATAACAGAACTGGCGACTCTGCTGGGGATACTTATAAAGTGAGGTGTACCTTAGGACTAAGATCACTTGTGTTTTCAAATTATTGTGCTTGTTTGCTTTATTATTGTGGGCTGCATCGGAGTTACATAGATCCTAACCCGGATCTGGGGATACCCTGTTAGGTAGCATAAGCTGTGAGGGACCTGTCCGGCGTAGACCGACATGGGTGAAGCAGTGGCTACGTTGGTGTGGCGCCTTGGTCTGTACCGATATCCCTTGTGTTGCAACGAGGAGAATATGGGTCTTCCGAGGAGTCATTAAGCACCAACCGACCTTAGAACCTTAAATGACCCAACTTGGCCAATAGAACAGTAGCAGTATGCTACACCCATTGAGGCTAAACTCTCGCGATGGTTCTGGCTGCAAGAAAAGATTGCGATGCTGGAGTTACGACCGATTGAGGGTAGTCAGTGATATTGGGATCCTCTAGAACCCGGTTACTTCTGATAGGACAGGTCTTAACCAACAAACTAAAAGAGGGTAATACCTAGACCCCATGCTGGCCTAAACTCTAAGGGCTCTTTGTGTGACTTGTGTGCCTTAAACCTTGACTACTTGCATACTTGTTATCCGACACTTGAGTTTCTTACAGGTTTTGTTTACAGTCCTTAATCTGAACTCATAACAGGGTTTACCTACATTACTCCACGCATAGCATAACATCATACCATCATACCATTGCATGCATCCTACATAAGGACTAATCCATTTCAAGGATCTCAAGGGTCTGTAATGCAGGTCATGATAAATCAAATGTCTAGCAAGGGGGAAAAGGGGATTTATTTTCCTCTAGCCAAGGGTGTCAGGGGCTATGACCCACTCGATATGGTGAGCCTTGACTCTTGAAGAAGGACTCTCAACAATATGAAGTGCCTTCAATCAAGCCACCAGTTACCAGATTCCAATAATTTTTCTTGTTTACCCCGCGAGGTCCTTGAAAACATTGCATGCATATCATACATATCATTGTATTACAGGTACCCTTGTTACAGGTCGCTTACCCTCTTCGCTGTTTATTTCAGCAATGGCTTCCCAACAAGATAACCAGGGTCTTCATGCTCAAGAGACTCAGTTCAGGGAGATCTTCCTAAGCCTATCCAAGGGGCAGGAAGAGCTGAGGGCACTCCTCGTGGGGAATTTGACCAAGAAAAGTCCCGAGGACGACAAGGACGGACGACTGAAACATCTGCAAACTGAGATGGATGCACTAAGAACTCAGATGCTGGGGCAGATAGCCCTTATCCAAGGCTTAGCTCGGGAGCAAGAGGAGCTGAGGACCATGATCTGTCAGCTTCATCAAGACAGATACAACATGAAGCAACCAGTCCAAGTCTGGGACCAAGTCATTAATCAGCCTCCAAGAAGTCAAAGGTTTGGTTTGATGAATAGGCCTCTCCAAGCTGCTACTACTTCACAGGTCCAACAACGACCTCGCCAAGAACAACGTGCTGATTAGAGCAAGCCAGACAAGCCTAAAAGGCAATTCACCAATCTCAACGTGTCACCGTCTCAAGCTTTACAACAATTGTTGAGGTTGAATCTGGTGACGTTAAGGGACCCTCCTAAGAATCTTAACACAACCTCCCTAAAGTACAATCCTGAGGAAAGATGTGCATACCACTCTGATAGTTCAGGACATGACACCGATGACTGCTGGGCTCTGAAGAATAAGATCCAAGACCTGATTAACGAAGGAGCAGTGGAATTCACCCAAGATGGTCAGGCAGAGTTCTTCTACTATCCCTGCAAGTGACAAATCCAGAGACTAGAAAACTTTTGTTCATTCGAATGTTCAACTTGTATTTTTCTTTGATTGTTTAAACATTTATTCATGTCAAACGTTGTTATCTCATTAATGCATCGCATATGTCTGTTTTGAATCAATATATTCGCCTTCTCTATATTCGAATTGCTTTCATATTTTTGTGATGTCAAACTCTCGATTTAAAATTCTAAGCCTCTTGAGGGAGGATGAAGAAAACGATACCACAATCTACAATATGCTTTTGAACAGACCCCGTTGATGAGGTACAGGCATTGCTTCAATCCCTAAACACTGGAGTTATAAGGAAGATAATCCCTCGTCAACCCCTCTGAGCCAAAGAAGTAGGAGTTTTTCTTTTCGAAATTTAAAACCCTTAATCATAACCTGGGGCAGGGTAGTCTCTCAGTTGATCCAAGTGCATAACGAATGGCACCAAAGAGGTCCTTACAAAACAAAAGACAGTGATGGTTCCAAATAATCATAAGGATAGACAGTCATTGTATCTCAAAAATAAAAACCCAATAAGTCAAAACCTATGAAGGAGACTTACAAAACTGGGGCATCCCGCTGACTGTAATCACAAAAGAAACAGTTCAGGCAAAAAACAGGGATAACAAAATCAAAAAAAGAAAGAGGTCCTACAGACCCTCAACAAAAAAAGGAATGACTGCCTATTCCAAATAAACTGTCAATATCCGAACCATCACTGGTATTTCAGAGCAAAGACTCAAACAAGGTCTAACGCACGATCAACTGAGCTTAGGTTTGAAGAACATCCCGAAGAACGGGTGGGTACAAATAATTTGAGCCTTTATCCTTTGTTTCTTAAACCGTGAACCAGGCTACGTTATAACCCTCAAAAGTCCTAGCTGAAGCATGGGTTAGTTCGAAAGCATACTGTACGAAAGGTATCCTGACTCCTTAAGGCCTACGGTAAATACGGAGTTGACATCACGTTTTACAAACATTCACTTGTCTTATGAAAAAAAAACTGCATTTTCAAAATCTTCAAGACAGACATAAGCTTTGCATTTTTAACATAACTTTGTTTGCATATGACTTTTTGTTTGAACAGCATAGAAATTCGCGCGACGAATTCCTAATGAACAGAAGCACTTCCAATGAAGGGGCATGATATGATCATGGTCTATTACCTGGGGCAGTCCAATCAAGATTCGGAGAATCTCTCAAAGTCCAAACAGCCTGGGGAAAATCTCCGCCTGAGTCACTTGGGGCATGCCAACAACGAATCTTGCTTGATCAAACACCTTCTGGTGGCATGACAAAACACTTCTAACAGGGGAAACTCCCTACATTCTGAGAGCATGGATATAGTCGAAAGGAATACTACGCACAATCAAAGACCCGCTAGGTTGACATACCTAGGCAAAAATAAGGGCTTCCCGACGAACTAAAAGGGTTCGGGCAAAATGAGGGATGAAATGAAAAAAAGCTGTACACCCGGCAAGTCGAAAACCTGAAAAGGCGGCTTGGGCAAAAATGGGTATCCCGGTGGACCGAAAACCCGAAAGGGCGGTCCAGGCAAAAGTTAGGGATTAAAGCGTACGACTATGTCCTGTCATCTTGTCACCTGCCTACCTGAAGGATGTTTGACCCTCAACAACTATCAGCACCTCACAGGTCTTCCTCGCCCACCTCAGAAACAGGGGCAACGATGAGTTTGTCCAAACGATCTAATTGCTCTGTCCGCCAAGGTATCAAGGGATGTTCAACTAAAGAACATAACTAATACATCTTAATTCCCCAGAGAGTGAATCAGCAAGTCCATACACTCTCCCCAAGCAGAGTTATACAGTCAGCCTTAAGGAAGTTGGGTGTCCTCCAGCAGATCTCAACATTCCTCAGCACATCATACAAATATTCTTAACAAGCATCCCCGGCAGTCTTGACCTAAAGATTGTTCCCCGGCGGTATATCAAACATTCAATGGAGTCACTTCCCCAATATAGTTCAAAATTTCCCCAGGGGAGTCCAATCCAGTTTCCCCAGGAAAGTTGGAATCCATCTCCCAAAGCAGTAAGCTTATCCCCAGTAGATTCTGGAAGCTTATCCCCGTAAAGCGCGAACGCGTCCCCCGGCTTTATTCAAAGGTTATTTCCCTACCAGGATATAACTGGGTTATCCTCAGCCAAAAGCCACAGAAAGATCGTCCCTGACGAAGTCTTCCTATCCCCAGCGAAGTCTATTAACACGTCCAACATAACAACGACATCCCCAGCGGAGTTACCATCAATATCTCAGCGAAATACCTCTCTCCCCCAGAGTATTGTTCCCCAGCAAGATCGTCAGATTACTTTTCTCCCCGCAGAGTAATCCATTCGCCAAGTTTATTCCCCAACGGAGTTATCTTCTCCTACCGGTATTCTTGCAACTATCATCCCCAGCAGAAGCAAAGATCTATTCTTCAACATCAGCCCAGGAGTGACTTCCCGGCACCCGTCAAGGATCTATTTTCCTAAGACGAAAAGATACATTCATAAACATCACATTTTCATACATCATAGCATGCATATACGCATCGTATCTTACAAATCTCATTTATGTTGAGAGCATCATTGCTTGAGTCATATCATGCATTGCATATGGCTGACCTTTACCTTTCAGGAAAGATCCAGTTAAGTTCTCAGCTATATTTCAAGACTTTAGTCTGGTTCAGTTAAATCGACCCTAAGATTTTCCTGATTCTTATCCAGTCAAAGGCCTTCTCTGGTTCAGTCAGATCGACCCTAAGATCTCCCTGTTTCTTATCCAGTTGAAGATATTCCAAGACCTTGTCCGGTTCAGTTAAATCGACCCTAAGATTTTCCTGATTCTTATCCAGTCAAAGGCCTTCTCTGGTTCAGTTAGATCGACCCTAAGATCTCCCTGTTTCTTATCCAGTTGAAGATTTCAAGACCTTGTCCGGTTCAGTTAAATCGACCCCAAGATTTTCCTGTTTCTTATCCAGTCAAAGGCCTTCTCTGGTTCAGTCAGATCGACCCTAAGAACTCCCTATTTCTTATCCAGTTGAAGATATTCCAAGACCTTGCTTGGTTCAGTTAAGTCGACCCTAAGATTTTTCTTGATTCTTATCCAATCAAAGGCCTTCTCTAGTCCAGTTAAATCAATCCCTAAAGATTTTCCTGATGAAGACTCAGTAGAAGACACCCAAGATTCTCTCGGAGTTACTGTTGAGGTTGAAGTCGCCTATGATTCTCTCAGCGTTACTGTTGAGGTTGAAGTCGCCCAAGATTCTCTCAGCGTTACTGTTGAGGTTGAAGTCGCCCAAGATTCTCTCAGCATTACTGTTGAGGTTGAAGTCGCCCAAGATTCTCTCATCTTTATTGTTGAGGTTGAAGTCACCTATGGTTCTCTCCCCGTTACTGTGGAGGTAGTAATCGCCCCAAGATTCTCTCAGCGTTACTGTTGAGGTTGAAGTCGCCCAAGATTCTCTCATCGTTACTGTTGAGGTTGAAGTCACCTATGGTTCTCTCCCCGTTACTGTGGAGGTAGTAATCGCCCCAAGATTCTCTCAGCGTTACTGTTGAGGTTGAAGTCGCCCAAGATTCTCTCAGCATTACTGTTGAGGTTGAAGTCTCCCAAGATTCTCTCAGCGTTACTGTTGAGGTTGAAGTCGCCCAAGATTCTCTCAGCGTTATTGTTGAGGTTGAAGTCGCCCAAGATTCTCTCAGCGTTCCTGTTGAGGTAGTAATCGTACAAGGTTCTCTCACCGTCCCATTGAGGTAGTAACCATCCCTGGTTCATTCATCACCTTCTGAAGCTCCAGATTCAATTCCTGTAACCAGTCAGGACGCATCTATACAAAGAGTTTGAAGACCAGCTCATGTAACAGGCCAGGTAATCATTTTCTTTTCAGGTACGCAAGTTCTCGCTAAGGAACCTCTTACGCGATCGACGTCCAGATGGCATCTATAAGCCCATCATCCTATCCATCAATCTCCAAATGGCATCTATAAGCCCATTCCCACCATCATACTACTAACATGTGAGCACAAATTTCTGGGCACTCTAGTGTTCAATCATCTTCCACCTTCGGATTACGAAAGGCACATCAGCCAATCTGCATCCTCAGGTCTAAGAAGATTGAACAGGGGCAACTGTTGTACCCCAAAATTTGCCCTCCCATATTCTTCAATATTTGCAAAGAGCATGCTTCAAAATCTCCCCAAGGGTTGCACAGTTCAAGGGCCTCCTAACAGTCAAAAACTAGGGTTTTGGTTCTGACAAAGAAATTGAAGTTTCCAAGGGTCCAATCAAGTCCCACATGCCTACAAACATTGTCAAGTATCCTCATGTCAAGTTTCAAGACTTACAGCACAAGATTGCACAGTCAAAAACCCTAATTGCTCAACAGTCAACTACAGGGGCAAAATGGTCATTTGACAGTCAAAAGTTCAAATTTTTGGTCAACATCTTATTTTGAAGCCACAAACATCATTTGATCAATTCTTGATCATGATTTTCAAGGCATGGCTCAAAAAGTCTCAAGATGCAAAAGTTTCCATATTTGGACAGTTGAAAAAGTCAACTGTAACTTGACCAGGGCATAACTTCCACATGGTTTATCATAAAAATTCCATCCAAAGCTCATTTTGAAGAGAAAGACATTTACTACAACTCCTCTTCACACTTCAAGTCCAAGAAAGGCTCTCACAAAAAGTTATCAATTTCAACATTATAGGTCATTTTCAAAAGTCAACAAAAAGGGACTTTAAGTCAAAGACCATAACTTGAGATTGGTAAATCCAAATGACATGGGACCAAAGGCATTGGTTAGAGGACTTCAATAACTTTCCAAAATGTCCAAGAACATGATCAAAGATTAAAAATTGAGCAAGATATGCCTTGTGGAAGTTGGGAAAGTTTTGGGAATTTTGAAAAGTCAACCTTACTTCAAATGCCTCAAAATTGCTAATGGGCCACATTTTCTTCCAAGATTCATCATCCAAAGGCTATGCACGACCATTTGGCCCAAAGGGGATTTATTTAATCATTTTTTATTATTTATTTGAATTTTTAATCACCATTAATTCATTTAATTAAATAAAATATGAAAAAAATACTAAACAAATGTATTTGAATATTTTTAGGCAGCATTTGCTCTCATTGGTTACTGAAGATTCGTGCACATCAAAAAAGGAAGGATTTGGCCATGATTGGTATCAAAACACATGGAAAAGATTTGAAAATATTTCATTAAAAATCAAATGTTGGATTCATCAAAACATGGATCTTTTGGCTTGAATTCTTACCTTAATCCATTGGCATACATAAGCTGATCATAACCCTAAAGCTCACAACTAGAAAGCTGCGCCTAAGAACCAAAACCAACTTTGCATTTTTCATCAAATTTTTCAAAACTGAAAATGATATTGCAGGGAGTTTCAAGGCGAAAGAACTATCCCAAAAGCTTCCTAAGACATCAAGGAACCTAACTGAATCCTTTTCCACGCTTCCAGCATCAAGAATTGGTATATGGAGATCAAACTTTTTCAAACTTTTTGCATATTCGTGTCTCATGATTCATGCGTTGTTTTCAATTTCTAATGCTTGATTTGTGTTAATTTATTCATTCTAAAGCTAACCGTGCCATTTAATTGAGTTTTCGTGCTTTATACATGAATCCACCATTGAAGCTTGCTAGGGTTTCAGAACTGCAAAATTAGGGCTTTCCTCTTCAGGAAAAATTAGACCACAGGAGCAGGACCATTGGACTCAGAAGCTTCACACGAGTTTAACACATATGTCGCGCTCAATTTATGAGCAACCATGGCGTAATCGCTATTTTCTTATACTGTAGTTAGTGGGGGTTCAAAACCCCCGCTATTTGATATGTTTTTTTCAGGCAAATGTAGAACGATTGGAGAAGAAGATGAGGTGTAAGCCAGCGGTTGGTGCGTTTGAATTTCGCGTGAAATATACCTCTAACCATTGTTTTGCATTATGTTGATTATTTGTCATATTATATTACAAGCGCGTTAATGGCTCAGTTGGCAGGCACATGGCTTGGTAAGCAATGGGACCTGGGTTCGATTCCCAGGTCCCCCCATTCCTTCAATATTATTTTTCCTAATATCTTCCCATGTAGCGCTTTATCTGAAGACTACCATGGACGCCTATGCTTGAGCTCACCACATGTCCTTGGAGATCCACTCAATGGCCAGGATCTAAAGTCCAGGGAACACCCCAGTCAACGCGCATGCACTTGGCCAGAAAAGTCAAAAAAGGCCTTAATTCATTGGGCCTGATTGCTACAATAAAACCTCCAAATTGGGGTCAACACCCCCTAAGTGTTTGTATTTCTTTTCTTTTTCCTATTTTTTATTATTATTTGTTTTAATTTAATTATTTCCTTTTAATTCATAAATTAATATTTTCATAACATAAAAATACCCAAAAAAATTCAGAAACTATAAAATAAAAAATATGTTTTTATGTTTAATTCACTAACATTTTTGTAAATAAATTTTATTAATTGATTTAGTTTTAATTCTAGATTTAATTTTAAATGTTTTTTTTATAAACTAAAAAATGTAGAATTAGGGTTTTAATTACTTTTATCTTTTTTCCTTTTCTTTTACCATTATTAATAATTAATTATTTATTTTGTAAATAAATTGCCATGTAAATAAATTAATTAACTAGTAAATTAGGTTAACTTTAATATTTTCATTAATAATTAAAATAATCTAGATTTAGGGTTTCCTTTTAATTCTTGTTCTTTATTTTTCATAAATACAAAAACCATAAAAAATAATTTCTTTTCTTTAAATTAACAATTAATTAGCTTTTAATTTTAATTTAATTTCAAAAGGGTCCAACGCCCTCGAACGCTCAACTTTTTATTCCTTTCGCGCATTTATTCTTATTTTCCTTTATGAATATTATGTAATTGCTCAAGCCTTGTAATAGTAACTAGGTTTTACTTTCTGCATTTTTTTTATTCAAACGGGTCTTTGTTAATTTGGCGATGTATAGACCTGCACCTTGTAATAGCGTAGGATTTTACTTTCCGTATTTAAATTTCCGCACTCTTAAAACTGCTAAACTTTGCATGAAAGAATGAATGGCCTAAATTAAAAAACAAGCGTAGATCACCATGATACATGTACAAGATAAAACATAACATGAAAATAACACACCAATTCACACACCACTCTTAGGGTACGCCTCACTGTTGCCTTGCCTTCGAAACGTGGTCGTCGAGTAGAGGATGTTTTAGTAAGTCCTCATGTCCATGAACATGGCATGAGGGTAGCTTCTAAGGTGTCTTCCTATTACTCTGGTGACCACAATGTCCCTAAACCCCGAATTGACCCGAACACCTCCAACGGTGGTGCTACATACCTCTCAATAGTGGGATGGCACTACTTTAAGGACATTTATACAAACGAATTCCTTAGGGTAGGTAGAGAACTCATAGATACTTGCTCTAATTTCAAAACAAAATCAAAAAATACTTTTTACACCGACACTTTTCAAAAAGCTTTCGAAAGCAACTTTTCAAACACTCTTGAGGACTGATACAAGAGTCGAACTGAAATTTTCAAAGAAACTTTTTAAACCCACAGTTGAAAAGCCAACAAACAATATTGAAAACACAAATGAGCAAGTATCTAAGAGCCCATGGATAACCATGGATAGAAAGGGTGCTAACACCTTCCCTTTCTATAAATCTACCTCCCGAACCGAGAGCAATCTCTATAAGGAATTTTTCTGTGCTTTTGTCCTTTCCATTTGGAGAAAATAAAAGACGGTGGCGACTCTTGCTTCCGCGACATTTCGCGAACAAGTGTTAAACAGTCAGTTCCAGATCCACCGATAACAGAACTGGCGACTCTGCTGGGGATACTTATAAAGTGAGGTGTACCTTAGGACTAAGATCACTTGTGTTTTCAAATTATTGTGCTTGTTTGCTTTATTATTGTGGGCTGCATCTGAGTTACATAGATCCTAACCCGGATCTGGGGATACCCTGTTAGGTAGCATAAGCTGTGAGGGACCTGTCCAGCGTAGACCGACATGAGTGAAGCAGTGGCTACGTTGGTGTGGCGCCTTGGTCTGTACCGATATCCCTTGTGTTGCAACGAGGAGAATATGGGTCTTCCGAGGAGTCATTAAGCACCAACCGACCTTAGAACCTTAAATGACCTAACTTGGCCAATAGAACAGTAGCAGTATGCTACACCCATTGAGGCTAAACTCTCGCGATGGTTCTGGCCGCAAGAAAAGATTGCGATGCTGGAGTTACGACCGATTGAGGGTAGTCAGTGATATTGGGATCCTCTAGAACCCGGTTACTTCTGATAGGACAGGTCTTAACCAACAAACTGAAAGAGGGTAATACCTAGACCCCATGCTGGCCTAAACTCTAAGGGCTCTTTGTGTGACTTGTGTGCCTTCAAACTTGACTACTGCATACTTGTTATCTGACACTTGTGTGCCTTCAAAGGTTAATGACACTTAACCATTCAGATATTCATTGGTGTTCTCGATCCAAAGAGAATGTTATCATCATTGACCGTTGTGGGGAATTCCATAATGTCCCTCTACTTGGAACTAGGGGAGGCATCACCTACAACCCTTGCTTGGCTCTGAGACAGTTTGGTTATGCCCGAAGGGATGGCCCACATGACATGCTGATTCAAGGATTGGTTTTCGACTACGACAACGACGACCAAGGACTCCATCAGAGATTCATCTGAGCTTGGAGGATGCCAAAAAAGGTAGATAGTAAGACCTTGGGACAAAAGAATTCCATCCCTCTTGAGCCTCACCTCAAGTGGGTACGAACCCGCGCCCAAAGTCTTATGATGCCTTATCCCTCCTGTGATCGGTGGAAATAGAACTGACTATTTTTGAAATGCTGGTTCGCGAAATGTCACGGTAAGCAAGAGTCACCACCGTCTTTTATGTTCTCCAACAAGGAAAGGACAAAAGCACAGCAAAATTCCTTTTTGAGATGTTTCTCGGTTCGGGAGGTAGATTATAGAAAGGGAAGGTGTTAGCACCCTTTCTATATGTGGTTATCCACGAGCTCTTAGGTACTTGCTCACTATGTTTTCAAAAATTGTTTGCTTTTCTTGTGTTTGTGGGTTTTGAAAAAAGTTCGTTTTGAAAACTTCTAGGTAACTCTTGTATCAGTCCTCAAGAGTGTATGAAGTGTTTGTTTGAAAACTTTTTGAAAGTGTAGGTGCAAAAAGTTGTTTTTTTGTTTTTGAAAGAGCAAGTACCCAGGAGAAATCTACCTACTCTAAGGAATTAAGCTGTGTAAGAGTCCTTTAGACAGTACTATCCCACTATTGAGAAGTAGGTAGCACCGTCGTTGGAGTTATTCGGGTCAATTCGATTAAAGGGACATGTGTGGTCACCAAAGCAATAGTAGGACGCCTTAGCGGTAACCCTAATGTCCTAGATCCTTTTTTATCCGAGGAAAACGTTTCGAGGCAACTGGATCTTTAGACAGGAGGGCGACCTCTAAAACACCCTATACTCAATGACCACGTCGAAGCAACCAAGTGAGGCGTACCCTAGGAGTGGCATGTGCAAGTGTGTCAGGATTCAGTTCATATTACCTTTGCACATGTATTATGGTGAGCTACAGATTGATTTTATTTTTCAGGCAAGTCTTGTCATGCATAGTTAACAATTAATAATTTGCGGGAAATAAATTGCGGAAAGTAAACCTATATTACAAGGCGTCGGGTATATACATCGCCAAAAACATAACCCTAGAAAATAAATGCGAGAAAATAAAGAAAGTGATAAAAGCCCTAATTAACTATTACATTCTCGGAGCAGATACATAAATATGATCAAAAATAATAATGCGCGAAAAGAAATTGAATCGGGAAAAGTCTTAGGGTTTTGACCCTTTTTGAGAAAAGAATGAGATTTGGTCTTTTTTTAATTAAACCTAATTTACTAATTAACTAAATAAAAAGAAAAAAAGTATTTTTGTGTTTTTTAATGTTTTAATGAAAATAAAATAAAAATAATTAAAAGTTGTCAAAAACCTAATTCTATGTTAATTTTATTTATTATAAAAAAAAGTCAAAGTTAACCTAATTAACTAAATTAATTTGTTAGCATTTTATTTACAAAAATAATTAAATCAAGGTGAAATTAATAAATAATAATAATAATAAAAATATTAGTCTTCTGATTTTATTATGAAAAATAATAATTAAGTTAATTAAATAATAATGATATTAATTAATAATAATAATTAGTAAAAGAAAATAAAAAAGAAAAATTATGAAAGAACCAGGGGGGTGTTGGGCCCTTAGGAGGTTTGTTTGGCAATCTGAGGCCCATTATTCTCCAGCCACGTTTGACTTTGGAGAATTGTCCACGCGCAGCTTTGACTTGGAGTATGGTAGTCACTCACTCTTGGCCTTTGGATGCATGCCTGTAGCCACTTGGCACCTGGATGTTTGGGATGCATGGTGGGACGCTTTGGATAGCCTGCATAGGATCTTGTTAAGAAAAATAAGAAACAATTATTTGGGTGGACCTGGGAATCGAACCCAGGTCTCAACGCCTACTGAACATCTGGCCAACCACTCCACCACGCTGCATTAGTCGTTAGTAAGATAACAAGCATTTAATATATTGAATAATTAATTCATAGGCTGTAAAAACGAAAACGCGCGCACTTATTCAAACTGTCCAACCACGTACTAACAGCTCATCATCTTCCTCGTGCGTCCCTGCAAAAAACAAGACAGATAGCGGGGGTTTTTAACCCCCACAAAACAGGACGAGGAAAAATAGCGAATAGGTCCCTAATGCACATAAATATTTCGCGAGTATATCACTGTGTTCGTCTGGCCTTGACGATTCCAACCATAGGTCTTATGAAGCTTAATTTTACTTGGCTTACAAAGCCCCAATTCCAGAACTTGAAAACCCTAGAATTCGTTCATGGTATCTTTGGATGTAGGACGTTTTAATCCAATTAACCTATGCCATTAGTTTCCTGTGAGTTCAATCAATGCAAAACAAGCACAAAATCATGTTAATGATGCATGAAATAAGCAATTCGATTCTTGGAAAAAAATGCAAACCGTTAAACTGTTTAGGGTGATTTCTTGGGCTTTAGCACTTGGTTTTGATTCCAATACGTTGCTGGGGACCTATGCAATGTATTAGAAACCACCAATTGCTTTGAATTGGCCTGGAACCTGGAAAACAGTTTTGAATTTTTCTTGAATTTTTTCAATGTTGTTATGGCTTTGTATGCAGCAATTTCACGTCCAATGCATTAGGGTTTGATTGTGTATTTATAATAGAATGAAACTAGGTTAAATCCTTGAGCAAAGATCCATGGAATGATGGTTTCAATATATGATTTTCAATCATATGTTTTTGAATCTTTTTGATTGGAAAATCTTGCCAAACTTGGAGATTCTTGTCCCCTTGATGTGCACACGAGTTTGCCAGCTCTTTTAGGTCATATTTGCTTCATGAAAAGATTGAAAAACCATATCTTTGAATTTCCTACAATTTAAATTAATTAAATGAATTAAAATTGATTAAAAATCCAATTAATTAATAAAAAATAAGAAAATAAATCAAGTTAAGCTTGATGGGTCGTGCATAAGCCTTGGATAAAGTTTCAAGAAGAAATTTGAGGCCCATTAGCAAAAACAAAGTATTTTGAGCAAAGTTGACTTTTGCAAATTCACAAAATTTTCTCAACTTCTCCAATGCATATCTTGCTCAATTTTGATCATATGAACATTTTCTTGGACATTTTGTAAAGGTCTTGAAGTCCTCTAACCAATGCCTTTGGTCCCATGTCATTTGGATTTACCAATCTCAAGTTATGGTCTTTGACTTAAAGTGCATTTTTGTTGACTTTTGAAATTGACCTATAATGTAGAAATTGATAACTTTTTGTGAGAGAATTTCTTGGACTTGGAATGTGAAGATGAGTTGTAGGAAATGTCATCCCCTTAAAAATGAGCTTTGGATGGGATTTTTCTGATGAACCATGAAAAAGTTATGCCCTGGTCAAGATACAATTGACTTTTCTACTGTCCAAAAATAGTAACTTTTTGCATCTTGATGATTTTTGAGCCATTCTTGTGGAATCATGATCAAGACTTGAACAAATGATGATTGTGAGCTCAAAATAAGATGTTGACCAAAAATTCTGACCTTTGACTGTAAAATGACCATTTTACCCCTACAGTTGACTGTAGAGCAAATAGGGCTTTTGACTGTGCAAACTGGCATTGTGAGTCTTGAAACTTGACATGTAGATGCTTGACAATGTATATAGGACCATGAGACTTGATTGAACCATTGAAAACCTCAAATTCCTTGAAAGAAACAAAACCCTAATTTTGACTGGTTTAGGAGGCATTTGGACTGTGCAACCCTTGAGAAATCTTGAACCATTTGGAAATGATTCTTGATAAACCTTGAAGAATATGGGAGGGCAAATTTTGGGGTACAACAGTTGCCCCTGTTCAATCTTCTTAAACCTGAGGATGTAGATTGGCTTGCGTGCCTTTCGTGATCCGAAGGTGGAAGATGATTGAACACTATAGTGCCCAGAAATTTGCACTCGCATAGTGTAATATCAACAATGTGATGTCGGGAATGGGCTTACAGATGCAATTTGGAGAGATGATGGATAGGAGGATGGGCTTATAGATGCCATCTGGAGATGTGACAGAATCTTGTCGGGAACGGGCTTATGGATGCCATTTGGAGATGTAATGGATAGTTGTGGAGATGGGCTTAAAGATGCCATCTGGAGATGTCGATCGCGTAAGAGATTCCTTAGTGAGAACTTGCGTACCTGAGAAAGAAATATAATTTCCTGGCCTGTTACAGGTGTTGATCTTCAAACTCTTCATGCAGATACTTTCCTGGCTAGATACAGGTATAGATCTACAAATCAGTCGCTCACAGATATGCCTTGGCTAGATACAGGTATCGAATCTGGAACAAAAGGTTGATGGGTTGTCTCTACTGACAGGTTATCTCAGAAAAATCTTTAGGGATCGATTTAACTGAACCAGGGGAGGTTTTGTCTTCTTTGACGAGTTATCTCTTTTAACGGGTTGTCTTCATGGACGAGTTGTCTTTATTGACGGGCTGTCTTCATTGACAGGTTGTCTTTAATGACGGGTTGTCTTTATTGAGAGGTTGTCTTCACTGATGGGTTGTCTTCAATGACAGGTTGTCTTCAATGACGGGTTGTCTTTATTGACGGGTTGTCTTCAACGACAGGTTGTCTTCAATGACAGGTTGTCTTTATTGACAGGTTGTCTTCAATGACGGGTTTGCATCAGAAAAAATCTTTAGGAATTGATTTAACTGGATTTGTCTTCTTTGACTGGATTTGTCTTCTTTGACTGGATTTGTCTTCTTTGGATGGATTTGTCTTCTTTGACTGGATTTAGAGTTTAACTGCATCTTTCCTGAAAGGTAAAGGTCAGTCGTATGCAATGCATGATATGGATCAAGCAATGATGTTCTCAACATAAATGAGATTGTATGATATGATGCATATATGCATGTGTTGTACCCCAAAATTTACCCTCGCATTTTTCCACAAGAAATCTCAGCTTCAGGCATTTCCTGATTTTTCAAACTGGCTCAAGAATCGGACAAACGGACTTTTCTTGGCAGTCAAGCAAAATTAGGGTTTCATTGATTTTTCAGGGCTTTGGATTTCTCACACAGTTGGCCTTAGGTTTTTGGTTGATTTTGGTTCAATTTTTTTGATCAGGCGAATGTTCGTTGGCATTTAATCAGGAATTAAGGTTTTATGGGCATATTCTCGGAAAGATTTAAATTCCACAACACTTTGCCGTTTATTCCGAGATTCGGATTAAATTCGCATTGTTTTGATTTAATCAGCAAAAGAGGCAGTTGGTTTGGATTCACGTTGGTTTGTTTGAGTCAGTCAAAAGAAATATGCAATTTGGAATTACAATGCTTGGCGAAGAATCAGTGAAAAGGGAATGCGCTTGATCAGTTTATTTTGGTTAACTGCTGCTTTGTTTTGGATATTGGAAAGGACAGGTTTAATTGATCAATGTGCTAAAGTATTGTTTATCTAAATTATTTATTATTCTGAATTAAGTGATTGAAATTTATTTTTTCAGTCATTTTAATTCAAAGAGTTTTAAATAAATAAATAAACAATAAAGAGAGGAATTAGAATTGGTTGGATAATAAAGACTTTTATTGATATTTGAATTATTTGTACAATTATTGTTATAATTTAATTACAAACAATGGTTTACATTAATTCAAACATTAAATAAAAAGAAACTATCCTATTTCTAAATCTTCATGCTTCACTTTATTCCTCTCCATCCAATTTTTTTTCACCTGCAAAAGAAAGGAGAAAAGTCAAAAAGCAGATAAGTAAATTAAAGAGACAGATAAATTTAGACTCATCATTAAAAGCAACGGCCAGGATCAGTTGGCCCTCTCTGCAAATCACGGGATTTCTCCCGGTTCACAGAGAAGGGTGAAAATGTTTGCAAATTAAATGAATGCACAAAATTAAAATTGCACATTTCAAACTGTCAAAACTGCATAGTTCAAAAGCAAGACAGCATAGGCAAATAACCAAAGTCCAAGTTACAAACTGAATTGCCAAACAAAGTCCAAATTCAACTTTCTGCCAAAATGCTGTCACAAGGCTACCCAAGCTAGCAAAAAGAAGATATCAGGAAGCACAAAATCTGGAAGGTATAAAATGCAGAGGTAACGTGTATTGCAAACAATTTTCAGCTTCATCATTTCCATAGGCCATTACTTTTTCAGAAGTAGTACATGTCAAGCAATATTGTATGCTAAATACTGTACTAGAGATAGAAAAAGAGAGAGAAAAGTGTTTAGGCTTACAGGTTTAGGCTTGAGACATAGAAGAACATGGAAAATACAACTGCAATAAGACAGTAAGGCAAAGGCTAAAAGAAGCACTAATTCAGTATTACTCAAATTGGGCAGAAGTACACATCAGAGTCAATCACTAAAACAGAAAAGTGCCAAAAAACTTTGCAAAACTGCCCAGTAACTTGGTTCAAGAAGAGATGCCAAAGTTTGAACAAGTCTTAGGCGCCAAAGACCAAGAGGCTAAACAACAAAAAAAAGAAAATATACTGAGCTTTAAAAAAAACCTGATTGAGCCAAGATACCAATATCACCAAGATATAAACACACAACTCCAAACCTGGCAAAACCATCAACACCTTGCCTATATCGTTCATAACCTCAAACCTGTTCCAGCCTTACAAAAACAAAAAAGTTACAAAAAACTGAAGCCTAACCAGTAAACATGTCAAGCCTAACAACCAAAACCCTGTTAAGCCCAAGCATTCAAACTTGAAACCAATACAAATCAGAAACCAGATAACCTGCCTAACAACAAAAACCAGTCCAACTGGACTAAGCATAACACCTGCATAAACCATAAACCATACATCAAACCTGAAGCCAGTTCAAAACCTGGACACCAAGCCTTCAAACCTGATAAACCAAGCTAAACCTGCTGTTCAAGCATAAGCCCTGCCTCAAAAAGCCAGCAGAACCAATACAAAGCACAAACAATACCTACTGTCAGCATCCTGGCCTAAACATCAAAAACATGTTCAAACCAACCAAAAACCTGGTAAACCAAATTCAAACCTGAACCAACCAAAAACCTGGTAAACCAAGTTCAAACTTTAAACAAACTCCTACTGCATAAGTCCAGAACCTTAACAAAATAAACCAGCATAACCTCCATACCAATCTGTCCAGCCCTTAAGGCCTAAGCTCATAAATCAGAAACAAGTTCAAAGCCATAACATTTCAAGCATAAAACCCTCAGAACATTCATCATTGGGTAGAGAAGCAAGCACACAGATAGGCAACTGTAAGAGAAGAAGAAAGAAGCATACTAATTCCAAAACCCACGAGTCCTTCAAAATCTTAGATTCATCATTAGGTGACAAAGAAGATACAGAAGCAAGCAATCACATATATCAAGCAAGCGTTTAAGGCAACCAGCAGTTCAAAGGCAAAGAGAAGAGATAAAGAAGTGAATCTTTTTAAGAGGGTTTTCAGTTCAAATCATCACGAAACCATAAGCAAAGGAGAAAAGATACAAAGATACCAGGGTCTCAAAGCAAGCTAGCGTCTTCACAATCGCGTCCTCCCCTTCGCCAGCAAGCCTCCATAACATCCTTTGTTCCTCCTCCACAAAAGGTAGTTTTCGTTACTCCTCATTCTTTCCCTTTTTTCTCAGTAATAATCATACAAAAAACGAAGTCAGAATCATACCCAAATCACAACATGCAACAAAAATCGTAAAAAGAAACTAATATACCACAAGAAACGGACCCGTACCTCTACGCCATTTCCTTGAAACTCAGCGAAGGAGAAGAGGGATGCTGATGGCTGGGCAAAGGGAAGGATAGATGTCCATCACTCAGAGAAGAACGAACGGAGAAGACAACGAACCCCATGAACGCGCCGCTGTGTAACCCTAACGCTTTCGTCTCAACTGAACAAACAAATCACAAACCCTAAAATTCGTTTCAAGTGAATGGGCCTCGTCCCAATGCCCTGTCTAAAGCCCGTTCCTGGTCTTTTTTGGTTTTGATTGCCAAAGGTTAAAAAAAACAAAACATCATTTTCTTTTTACTTTTAAATTAACAAAATCCTTTTTTCTTTTATTACTTATTGACATCAAAAATATCTTTCTAATAATTAAAATACATTTTTTATACAACACAATAAAAATGTAAAAGCTTTTCCTTTTCTTTTAAGAAAATACTTCTCTTTGTACATAAATTCAAAACATTTCATTTAAATATATTTTTGTACATATCATACAATATAGTTAAAATTAAAAATATCTTTTTTTTTCTTTTTTATATATTTATATATAAATAATAAAATAAATTTTGTATCATATAATTAAAATTGAAAGTACCCTTTTCTATTCTTTTAATTAAAATATATATTTGTACATAACAAATGAAAAAATACTCCTTTTTATATATAATGAAAACCTAGAAATATTTTCTTTTCTTAAAACATCTTTTCACAATTTAATTAAAACTTGAACATACAATTAAAACATTTTCTTTTGTGCATATTAAAAGAAATACAAGATCTATAATTAAATAAACACTTAATTATTCTTTAGGTTAAATAAATACCCTAATATACTTTAATTTCACATTATCGCACATGTAAATAATTCTATACATATACACACGTACACCTACACAATATACTGGCATTTTGATACATTATACATTTGCTTATGGTGACATTCGTTACATTTACACTTGATTGGTCCGATTTGGTTGATATTTTGGACCCTATGATCCTAAGTCTCATCCCCATTCATAAATTTGTACCCCCACTCCCAGATACTATTTTGTAATAGCGTAGACTTTACATTTTCGCAATTTACAGTCTTTCAATTATACCATGGTTAGACCTAGGGTTTGCTTGTACATAAAATCAAACGCTAGATAACCTAATACAAGACAAATACATGAAAGCAACACACAATCACACTTGCACCCTCTAGGGTAATCCCACATGTTGCCTTCCAAAATGGGCCATGCTTGCACGTCGAGAATCTTTGGCAAAACAAAATCAAAGTGATCATAAGTCCCTCAAAATGTTGCCTAAACGGAATGATCAAGTCCCACAAAACAAATTGCCAAAGACACTTGGCGCCATTGCATTTATGGTCCATACGATGACCCGCGCCCGTCCCGAATAAACTTCCTAAATGCAAGATTGTCCACCAAATCCAATGGTGGAACAAAATTGTTAAAAGGGGTTAAAACATAACAAAAACCTTTGAGTACAATAGGGTAGACAAAACTCTTAGTTACTTGAGATCGACTTGCAAAAACACTTGCCTTCTTTTCAAAAACCACAATCCACGACACTTTCAAACAAACTCTCAAAACATTTTGAAACATCTTTTCGAAAAGATACACGCCTTTGTAAAATATTCGAGTAAAGAATTGTTACAAGGTTAGCCTAAGACAAGGCATCTTCTTCCAAAACATTTTCAAAAGCACTCACACACCATTTTCAAGCAATCGAAAATCAAGGCAAGTGATCTAAAAAACCAAGTAACTAAGAGCCCATGGATAACCATGGATGAAAAGGGTGCTAATACCTTCCCTTTTCATAATCTACCCCCCGAACCCATGAAATATCTCAAAAGGTTTTTGCTGTGCTTTTTTAAATAAAATAAAAAGTCGGTGGCGACTCTTGCTCAACCGCACAAGTGCGAATACGAACAAAAAACACTAGTCAGTTCTCCCACCGTATCACAGAACTGGCGACTCTGCTGGGGATAAGTTTAGAAGTGGGGTTACCTTAGGGTTTAGATCACCTTTACTTCCTTGCTTTGATTGACTTGATTGCTTTATCTTTTGGTTTCTTGTTTGGGGTTTTTGTAAATCCTACACCTGGATTTGGGGCACCTTTTTAGGTAAATAGCAAAAAACTGCGAGGGAACTGTGCGGGGTATACCGACATGGTTGAAGCAGTAAGCTATGTTAGTGCGACATATTTGTGAGTACCGGTAACCCTTGAGTAGTCAAGGAGAGTACGGGGCCGCTGTGTGATGTCATGAAGCACTAACGAACTCTTAGAACCTTAATTGACCATCGTAGCCTTTTTAGGGGTAGTGAGATAACCGACTTTGGTGCAGTCCGAAGTTGGTAGATACTCGATACTACACTCTTTTGAGGATTGTTTTCTTGGAATATTTTGGTCGCCAGTAAGTGGCTAAACCGAAACAATGAACACAGAAAATAGTCCAATGATATTGAGCTCCTTAGAACCCGGTTACTTTTGATAGGACATGTTTTAACCAACAAACTGAAAGAGGGTAGTACCTGAACCTCATGCAAGCCTAAACCTAAGGCCTTGTGTGCTTTGTGTGAATATGTTTGCCTGTATATACACTCACTTGCTTGTGCATACATGTACATAACATCATGACATCGTACCATAGCATTTTCAATAACCATTTCAAGGATCTCGAGGGTTCTTTGGATGCAGGGTTACGTTGGACCAGACATCTATCAAGGGGCAAGAGGTTTCTCCTCTAACCAATCCAGTCAAAGATCAAGTGCAACAACTTGAATCAGTGGCTATGACCCACTCGGCATGGTGAGTTTGATTCTCGTGGAAGGACGTCCACCGGTGCAGAGATCTCCAATCCAAGAGCAAAGTTCAACCTCTGACATTTTCTTGTGTTTACCCCAAGAGATCCTTGAAAGCAGGCATCCACATATCATGCATTGCATTTTGACAGTCTTTCCTTTTTCAGGTTTCCTTAATCTCCTGCTGTTTATTTCAGTAAGAGATGGCTCTAGAAAGGTCTGTCAAAGACATCCAAGACCAGACTGCTCAGCTGCAGGAGATGTTCCTGAACTTGTCTCTGGGGCAAGAAGAGATGAAAGCTCTCCTCACCAAGGGCTTGGGGAATTCCAACAATGCCAGGAATGATCAGCTTGCGGAGATGCAGTTTGATCTGACAACCTTGAGGACTCAAATGATGGGACAATTGGTGGGCCAGATGGCTCTCATCCAAGACCTATCTCAAAGACAAGAGGAACTCAGAGTTCTTGTCCGCCAACTGCTTCCAAACAACCAACTGGGGCAAACATCTGAGGTTGAGGAGCAAGTCACCGCTCAGCCTCCATCCACTCAAGAGGACAGGGGGAAAGCTCCTTTGCTTGCTTCAGGGTCACAATCCCATCAACAACCTCGCCAGCGTCAACGGGGTAGTCGGCGTAAGCAAGAAAAGTCGGGAAGACAGTTTACGGAGACTGAAATACCATCATTTTTTATACTGAAGCGCCTGATGGAGGTCAACTTGCTTACCTTGAAGGACCCTCCTCAGAAGCCCAATATCTCCTCTCCTCACTATCATCCCGACGCATTCTGTGTTTACCACTCCTACAGCCCGGGACACGACACCAACGACTGTTGGGCCTTGAAGAACAAGATTCAAGATCTGATTGACATTGGGGTGCTGGAATTCATGCCAGACGGCGAGATGAAGATCTTCCGTTGAAGGGTTCTCCGCTTGAAGTGACGAAGCTCAAACTGAAAGACTTTTGCTTCTTTTTGAATTTTCAAAGTTGTAATTTCTTTTGCTGTCAAACAATTATTTGTTGATGTTAAACTCTGTTTTCATTAATGCATTGCATATGTTTGTCTTGAATCCATCCATTCGTTTCACTACTCTTATGTTTGTCTTTATGATATTTGACTCTTGATAAAAAGCTGTAAGCCTTTAGAGGGAGGATGACGAAACAATACCATAATCTTATACAGTATGCTTTTGAAAAGACCTTGCTAATGATGTACATGCATTTCTTTCAATTCCCAAACACTGGAGTTATAAGGAAGTTAATCCCTAGTCAACCCCTTCGAGCCAAAGAAGTAGGAGTTTTCTGTTTTAAAACAATCGAAACCTTTGATGTAAACCTGGGGCAGGGTAGTATCTCAGTTAGTTCAAAAGAAAATGTGCATTGAAGTCGCAAACTCTCAGTTCGTAATACAACGAACGATGTCAAAAAAGAAAGCATTCCTTTGGAATCAAAAGACAAGGGTGGTTCCCTATCATATAGACAGTCAATCTCTCAAAAGAGAAAAGCCCGCCGAGCCAAAACCTATAAAGGAGGCTCAAGAAAGCTGGGGCATCCCGCTGGCTGTAATCACGGAAAATGGTAACAGTCAGGCTAAAGTTAGGAATAACGAATCAAAATCAAAATAGTGAGGTCATTACAAAATCCTCAACAACATGAAAAGTGTTGAAAAAGAAAGAAGAAATGATGACTGTCTCCCAAAGATTCAAACTGGTGAACCATTGCCCAAAAGTCGTTCCAAACTCAAAACAGAGCGTGACGCACAATTAACTGAGCTTAGGTTGGAGAACATCACGAAGAGCGGGTGGGTACAAATATACTTTGAGCCTATATCCTTTGTTTCTTAAACCGTGAACCAAGCCACGTTACAACCCTTTAAATGTCCTAATTGAAGCATGGGTTAGTTCGAAAGCATACTATCACAAAAGGTATCCTGACTCCTGTAGGGCTTTACTCTAAGTCTTGTGCTGACTTGTCTTATGAAAAGATTTCTGCTAAAAAAGGCATTTTTCAAAAAAAAAAAAAAAACTTCGAGACAAACATAAACTTCGCATTGCTTGAATATCACTGTCTGCATTTGGCTTTTTGTCTGACAGCGAAGAAATTCATACAGCGAATGTTCGGAGGAACGAAAACTCTCTCAGCAAGTCAAAATCACTTCAAGAGGATAACACTTCCATCAAATCTCCTATCAACAAGGGGCATGACATGTCACAATTCAATTAACCTGGGACAGTCCAGTCAAGGTCCAACAGATCTTTCAAAATCCAATTAACCTGGGGCAGTCCAGTCAAGGTCCAACAGATCTTTCAAAGTTCAGTTAACCTGGAGCAGTCCAGTCAAGATTTCAAGAAATCTCTCAATATGCAGAGTAATCTGATTCAAGACTCCTTCTTCACCACTTGGGGCATTCGAATGTCAAAAGTGTTCAAAAGCCGATGCAGTTTTACACAAGCTCATCTTCAGGAAACCCTATACCGGTTCCTCTTCAAGACTTCTGAAAACAGTTCACGGGTTCTCCAAGTAAACGGATGTTAACCTATCACTTGTTCAGATTCTTCTTCAAGACTTCTGAAAACAGTTTATGGATTCTTCCCAAGTAACGGATGTTAATCTATCAGCTTGTTCAGATGAAACCTTTGAAATCAGTTTACGGACGCTTCCCAACAACGGATGCGGCTCTATTGCTGATTCAACTTCAAGACTTCTGAAAACAGTTCGCGGGTTCTCCAAGTAAACGGATGTTAACCTATCACTTGTTCAGATTCTTCTTCAAGACTTCTGAAAACAATTTATGGATTCTTCCCAAGTAACGGATGTTAATCTATCAGCTTGTTCAGATGCAACCTTTGAAATCAGTTTACGGACGCTTCCCAACAACGGATGCGGCTCTATTGCTGATTCAACTTCAAGACTTCTGAAAACAGTTCGCGGGTTCTCCAAGTAAACGGATGTTAACCTATCACTTGTTCAGATTCTTCTTCAAGACTTCTGAAAACAGTTTATGGATTCTTCCCAAGTAACGGATGTTAATCTATCAGCTTGTTCAGATGCAACCTTTGAAATTAGTTTACGGACGCTTCCCAACAACGGATGCGGCTCTATTGCTGATTCATCTTCAAGATTTCTGAAAACAGTTCACGGGTTCTCCAAGTAAACGGATGTTAACCTATCACTTGTTCAGATTCTTCTTCAAGACTTCTGAAAACAGTTTATGGATTCTTCCCAAGTAACGGATGTTAATCTATCAGCTTGTTCAGATGCAACCTTTGAAATTAGTTTACGGACGCTTCCCAACAACGGATGCTGCTCTATTGCTGATTCATCTTCAGGATTTCTGAAAACAGTTCACGGGTTCTCCAAGTAACGGAGGTCAACCTATCGCTTGTTCAGATCCTTCCAGAAGCTAACTCCACTCAGAGTCAAGTTTCATTATCCCAAGTGAAGCTAAAACTTCAAATTATCAATCCCCAGCGGAGCCAGACCATTGAACCTTCTCCCCACAGAGTTTTGGAGAGGGCAAATCTTGAGTTCCCCCCCTAGTAGAGGTCATCAGGATTTGTTTTCCCCAGCAGCAGCCAAGGATTTGTTTTCCCCGGCAGCAGTCAAGATGCTTTTATCTTCAGCCGTCTCGGATTTATTTATCCTCAATAAGATAGCTCATCAGCTTACAGGCGCATTTATCACATTCATGTCATAAACATTAACATCACATACATTGCATCATGCATCATAACATTGCATACGGCTAACCCTTTACATTTCAGGTAAGAGCAGTCGATAGACACAGATCATCTCCCGAGATTCATCCAGAAATAGTTCAGATGTGACCCGGACACGGTGACATTCTGATACTTATTCCAGATTCATCATCAGGAAACCCTACACCGGTTCCTCTTCAACTTCAAGACTTCTGAAAACAGTTTACAGATTCTTCCCTACAACGGGTGTCAATCTACCAACTTGTTCAGACTCTTCTCAACTCCTGAAAATAGTTTACGGGTTCTCCAGACATGGACGTCAACTTGTTGCTTACTCGGACCCCTAATTCAGAGATGTTCCGAAACGTGGATGCCCTTCTGATACTTGTCCACTCACTTTTGACATACAGCTCAACATGTCCAGATGGCATCTATAAGCCCATCCTCCTACCAGCGGTCACCAGATGGCATCTTTAAGCCCATCACCAAATGGCATCTCTAAGCCCATTCCCCGACAAGATTCTATCGCACCAGATGGCATCTTTAAGCCCATCACCAAATGGCATCTTTAAGCCCATTCACCTCTACCATCATATCGCCGAGTGCAAATTTTCTGGGCACTTTAGTGTCCAATCTTCTTTTACCTTCAAGTCACGAAAGGCAAACTTGCCAACCTAACTCTTCAGGTCCAAGAAGATTGAACAGGGGCAACTGTTGTACCCCAAAATTTTCCCTTGCATTTTTCCACAAGAAATCTCAGCTTCAGGCATTTCCTGATTTTTCAAACTGGCTCAAGAATCGGACAAACGGACTTTTCTTGGCAGTCAAGCAAAATTAGGGTTTCATTGATTTTTTAGGGCTTTGGATTTCTCACACAGTTGGCCTTAGGTTTTTGGTTGATTTTGGTTCAATTTTTTTGATCAGGCGAATGTTCGTTGGCATTTAATCAGGAATTAAGGTTTTATGGGCATATTCTCGGAAAGATTTAAATTCCACATCACTTTGCCGTTTATTCCGAGATTCGGATTAAATTCGCATTGTTTTGATTTAATCAGCAAAAGAGGCAGTTGGTTTAGATTCACGTTGGTTTGTTTGAGTCAGTCAAAAGAAATATGCAGTTTGGAATTACAATGCTTGGCGAAGAATCAGTGAAAAGGGAATGCGCTTGATCAGTTTATTTTGGTTAACTGCTGCTTTGTTTTGGATATTGGAAAGGACAGGTTTAATTGATCAATGTGCTAAAGTATTGTTTATCTAAATTATTTATTATTCTGAATTAAGTGATTGAAATTTATTTTTTCAGTCATTTTAATTCAAAGAGTTTTAAATAAATAAATAAACAATAAAGAGAGGAATTAGAATTGGTTGGATAATAAAGACTTTTATTGATATTTGAATTATTTGTACAATTATTGTTATAATTTAATTACAAACAATGGTTTACATTAATTCAAACATTAAATAAAAAGAAACTATCCTATTTCTAAATCTTCATGCTTCACTTTATTCCTCTCCATCCAATTTTTTTTCACCTGCAAAAGAAAGGAGAAAAGTCAAAAAGCAGATAAGTAAATTAAAGAGACAGATAAATTTAGACTCATCATTAAAAGCAACGGCCAGGATCAGTTGGCCCTCTCTGCAAATCACGGGATTTCTCCCGGTTCACAGAGAAGGGTGAAAATGTTTGCAAATTAAATGAATGCACAAAATTAAAATTGCACATTTCAAACTGTCAAAACTGCATAGTTCAAAAGCAAGACAGCATAGGCAAATAACCAAAGTCCAAGTTACAAACTGAATTGCCAAACAAAGTCCAAATTCAACTTTCTGCCAAAATGCTGTCACAAGGCTACCCAAGCTAGCAAAAAGAAGATATCAGGAAGCACAAAATCTGGAAGGTATAAAATGCAGAGGTAACGTGTATTGCAAACAATTTTCAGCTTCATCATTTCCATAGGCCATTACTTTTTCAGAAGTAGTACATGTCAAGCAATATCGTATGCTAAATACTGTACTAGAGAGAGAAAAAGAGAGAGAAAAGTGTTTAGGCTTACAGGTTTAGGCTTGAGACATAGAAGAACATGGAAAATACAACTGCAATAAGACAGTAAGGCAAAGGCTAAAAGAAGCACTAATTCAGTATTACTCAAATTGGGCAGAAGTACACAGCAGAGTCAATCACTAAAACAGAAAAGTGCCAAAAAACTTTGCAAAACTGCCCAGTAACTTGGTTCAAGAAGAGATGCCAAAGTTTGAACAAGTCTTAGGCGCCAAAGACCAAGAGGCTAAACAACAAAAAAAAGAAAATATACTGAGCTTTAAAAAAAACCTGATTGAGCCAAGATACCAATATCACCAAGATATAAACACACAACTCCAAACCTGGCAAAACCATCAACACCTTGCCTACATCGTTCATAACCTCAAACCTGTTCCAGCCTTACAAAAACAAAAAAGTTACAAAAAACTGAAGCCTAACCAGTAAACATGTCAAGCCTAACAACCAAAACCCTGTTAAGCCCAAGCATTCAAACTTGAAACCAGTACAAATCAGAAACCAGATAACCTGCCTAACAACAAAAACCAGTCCAACTGGCCTAAGCATAACACCTGCATAAACCATAAACCATACATCAAACCTGAAGCCAGTTCAAAACCTGGACACCAAGCCTTCAAACCTGATAAACCAAGCTAAACCTGCTGTTCAAGCATAAGCCCTGCCTCAAAAAGCCAGCAGAACCAATACAAAGCACAAACAATACCTACTGTCAGCATCCTGGCCTAAACATCAAAAACATGTTCAAACCAACCAAAAACCTGGTAAACCAAATTCAAACCTGAACCAACCAAAAACCTGGTAAACCAATTTCAAACTTTAAACAAACTCCTACTGCATAAGTCCAGAACCTTAACAAAATAAACCAGCATAACCTCCATACCAATCTGTCCAGCCCTTAAGGCCTAAGCTCATAAATCAGAAACAAGTTCAAAGCCATAACATTTCAAGCATAAAACCCTCAGAACATTCATCATTGGGTAGAGAAGCAAGCACACATATAGGCAACTGTAAGAGAAGAAGAAAGAAGCATACTAATTCCAAAACCCACGAGTCCTTCAAAATCTTAGATTCATCATTAGGTGACAAAGAAGATACAAAAGCAAGCAATCACATATATCAAGCAAGCGTTTAACGCAACCAGCAGTTCAAAGGCAAAGAGAAGAGATAAAGAAGTGAATCTTTTTAAGAGGGTTTTCAGTTCAAATCATCACGAAACCATAAGCAAAGGAGAAAAGATACAAAGATACCAGGGTCTCAAAGCAAGCTAGCGTCTTCACAATCGCGTCCTCCCCTTCGCCAGCAAGCCTCCATAACATCCTTTGTTCCTCCTCCACAAAAGGTAGTTTTCGTTACTCCTCATTCTTTCCCTTTTTTCTCAGTAATAATCATACAAAAAATGAAGTCAGAATCATACTCAAATCACAACATGCAACAAAAATCGTAAAAAGAAACTAATATACCACAAGAAACGGACCCGTACCTCTACGCCATTTCCTTGAAACTCAGCGAAGGAGAAGAGGGATGCTGATGGCTGGGCAAAGGGAAGGATATATGTCCATCACTCAGAGAAGAACGAACGGAGAAGACAACGAACCCCATGAACGCGCCGCTGTGTAACCCTAACGCTTTCGTCTCAACTGAACAAACAAATCACAAACCCTAAAATTCGTTTCAAGTGAATGGGCCTCGTCCCAATGCCCTGTCTAAAGCCCGTTCCTGGTCTTTTTTGGTTTTGATTGCCAAAGGTTAAAAAAAACAAAACATCATTTTCTTTTTACTTTTAAATTAACAAAATCCTTTTTTCTTTTATTACTTATTGACATCAAAAATATCTTTCTAATAATTAAAATACATTTTTTATACAACACAATAAAAATGTAAAAGCTTTTCCTTTTCTTTTAAGAAAATACTTCTCTTTGTACATAATTTCAAAACATTTCATTTAAATATATTTTTGTACATATCATACAATATAGTTAAAATTAAAAATATCTTTTTTTTTTCTTTTTTATATATTTATATATAAATAATAAAATACATTTTGTATCATATAATTAAAATTGAAAGTACCCTTTTCTATTCTTTTAATTAAAATATATATTTGTACATAACAAATGAAAAAATACTCCTTTTTATATATAATGAAAACCTAGAAATATTTTCTTTTCTTAAAACATCTTTTCACAATTTAATTAAAACTTGAACATACAATTAAAACATTTTCTTTTGTGCATATTAAAAGAAATACAAGATCTATAATTAAATAAACACTTAATTATTCTTTAGGTTAAATAAATACCCTAATATACTTTAATTTCACATTATCGCACATGTAAATAATTCTATACATATACACACGTACACCTACACAATATACTGGCATTTTGATACATTATACATTTGCTTATGGTGACATTCGTTACATTTACACTTGATTGGTCCGATTTGGTTGATATTTTGGACCCTATGATCCTAAGTCTCATCCCCATTCATAAATTTGTACCCCCACTCCCAGATACTATTTTGTAATAGCGTAGACTTTACATTTTCGCAATTTACAGTCTTTCAATTATACCATGGTTAGACCTAGGGTTTGCATGTACATAAAATCAAACGCTAGATAACCTAATACAAGACAAATACATGAAAGCAACACACAATCACACTTGCACCCTCTAGGGTAATCCCACATGTTGCCTTCCAAAATGGGCCATGCTTGCACGTCGAGAATCTTTGGCAAAACAAAATCAAAGTGATCATAAGTCCCTCAAAATGTTGCCTAAACGGAATGATCAAGTCCCACAAAACAAATTGCCAAAGACACTTGGCGCCATTGCATTTATGGTCCATACGATGACCCGCGCCCGTCCCGAATAAACTTCCTAAATGCAAGATTGTCCACCAAATCCAATGATGGAACAAAATTGTTAAAAGGGGTTAAAACATAACAAAAACCTTTGAGTACAATAGGGTAGACAAAACTCTTAGTTACTTGAGATCGACTTGCAAAAACACTTGCCTTCTTTTCAAAAACCACAATCCACGACACTTTCAAACAAACTCTCAAAACATTTTGAAACATCTTTTCAAAAAGATACACGCCTTTGTAAAATATTCGAGTAAAGAATTGTTACAAGGTTAGCCTAAGACAAGGCATCTTCTTCCAAAACATTTTCAAAAGCACTCACACACCATTTTCAAGCAATCTAAAATCAAGGCAAGTGATCTAAAAAACCAAGTAACTAAGAGCCCATGGATAACCATGGATGAAAAGGGTGCTAATACCTTCCCTTTTCATAATCTACCCCCCGAACCCATGAAATATCTCAAAAGGTTTTTGCTGTGCTTTTTTAACCTTTCCTTTAGGATAAAATAAAAAGTCGGTGGCGACTCTTGCTCAACCGCACAAGTGCGAATACGAACAAAAAACACTAGTCAGTTCTCCCACCGTATCACAGCATGTATCATGATGTATGACAATGTGATGTTTATGAATGTATTTTCATATGGGAAAATAAATCATTGGCGAATGCCGGGAAGTTCGTTGAATCCTGGGCTGATGTTTGAAGAGTAAAGTTCTTCACTTCCGCTGGGGATGATGATTGCAAGAATAAACCGGTAGGAGAAGATGGCTCCGTTGGGGGATAAACTTGTGAAGATATTACTCTGCGGGGAATTACTCTGTGGGAAGAGATGCTTCGCTGAGATTTTAACGATAACTCCGCTGGGGATTCCGTTGATAAGCTCTGTTGAGGGATTTTGATATTGACTCTGCTGGGGATAGGAAGAACTTCGCTGAGGACGATCTTTCTGTTGCAACAACTTGCTGAGGATAACCCAGTTAGGCTCTGGTGGGGAATAACCTTTGAACATGGTCGGGGAGAGATATTTGTTCTCTGCGGGAGACAAGTTTCCAGGTTCTACTGGGTAAGATGATTCAACTCTCCTGGGGAAATTTTTTGGACTGTACTGGGGAATGGCTCCACTGGGGTGTCTGGTATTCCGCCGGGGAACAATCTTATATTAAGACTGCCGGGGGTGCTTGTTGAGGAATATCTGTATACTCTGCTGGAGAATATTGAGATCTTCTGGGGATATCCAACTTCCTTAAGGCTGATAGTAGGCTAACTCTGCTTGGGGAGAGTGTTGCTGACTTGCTGGGGATACCGTTCCTTTTTAAGACTGATTGGAGACCAACTTTGCTTGGAGAGAGTATTGCTGACTCTTGTCTTACTCTGCGGGGAGTGGAGGTATCTTGGTCATATTCTTCAGTTGAATCTACCTTGTACCTGGAGAATAGAGCATTTTGTACAGTTCGGACAATTCTTATTGCCCCAGCTTCTGCGGGAGAAGAAGGCCTATGAGGTGCTTGATAACCGCCGATTGACAAATCTTCTTCTGGTAGGCAAGTGACGAGATGACGGGACATAGTCGTACGCTTTTGATCCCTAACTTTTGCCTGGACCGCCCTTTCGGGTTTTCAGTCCATCGGGATACCCCTTTTTGCCTAAGCCGCCTTTTCAGGTTTTCGACTTGCCGGGTGTACAGATTTTTTATTTTCATCCCTTATTTTTGCCCGAACCCTTTTGGTTCGCCGGGAAGCCCTTATTTTTGCCTAGGCCTGTCAACCTAGAGGGTCTGTGATTGTGCGTAGTATCTTTTGACTATGTCCACGTTCTCAGAGTGCAGGGAGTTGTCACTGTCAGTAGTGTTGCGTTGCCCTACTACCAGAAGATGTTTGATTATGCAAGATTCGTTGCTGGAATTCATGTCCGATGCCCCAAGTGACTCAGATGGAGATTTGCCCCTGGCTATTTGGCATTTGAGAGATTCTCTGAATCTTGACTTAACTGCCCCAGATGATGGACAATGACCACGCCTGCCCCTTGGTTGGAAGTGTTTTTGTTCATTAGATATTCGTCGTGCGAATTTCTCTGCTGTTCGAACAAATAGTCATATGCAAGCAATATTATTTTAAGAATGCAAAGCTTATGTCTCTCTTGAAGTTTTTTTGAAAATGCATTTTTCAATAAAACAAGCAAATTTTGTAAAATGTGATGTCAACTCAAGATTTTACAGCGAGCCCTACAGGAGTCAGGATACCTTTCGTAACAGTATGCTCTCAAACTAACCCATGCTTCAGCTAGGACTTTTAAGGGTTATAACATGGCCTGGTTCACGGTTTAAGAAACAAAGGATAAAGGCTCAAAGTATATTTGTATCCACCCGCTCTTCGTGATGTTCTTCAAACCTAAACTCAGTTGATCGTGCATTAGATCTTGTTTGAATCTTTGCTTTGATATTTCGGTGATGGTTCGGATACTGACAATTTATTTTGAATAGGAAGTCATTTCTTTTTTGGTGAGGGTTTGCAGGACCTCTTTCTTTTTTGATTTTGTTATCCCTGTTTTTTGCCTGAACTGTTTCTTTTGGTGATTACAGTCAGCGGGATGCCCCAGTTTTTGTAAGTCTCCTTCATAGGTTTTAACTTATTGGGATTTTGTTTTGAAAGATAATGACTTCCTGTCCTTACGATTATTCGGAACCATCACTGTCTCTTGTTTTGGAAGGACTCCTTTGATGCCATTCATTGTGCACCTGGATCAACTGAGAGAACTACCCTGCCCCGGGTTGTGATTAAGGGTTTTAATTTGTGAAAAGAAAAACTCCAACTTCTTTGGCTCAAAGGGGTTGACTAGGGATTATCTTCCTTATAACTCCACTGTTTAGGATTTGAAACAATGCCTGTACTTCATCAGCAGGGTTTGTTCAAAAGCATACTGTAAAGATCGTGGTATCGTTTTCGTCATCCTCCCTCAAAAGGCTTAGCATTTTTTAATCGAGAGTTGAACATCACAAAAAATGAAAGCAATTTGAATATAGTGGATACGAATGGATTGATTCAAAACAGACATATGCGATGCATTGATAAAGTAACAAAGTTTGACATGAATAAATGTTTGAACAATCAAAAGAAAATTACAAATTGAAGATTCTAATGAACAAAAGACATTCTCAATGATTTGGTGTAGGATCAGTGATCAAACTTGATCTCCTTGGCATCAATCAAGTCTTGGATCTTGTTCTTCAAACTCCAACAATCGTCGGTGTCATGTCCAAGACTGTCAGAATGGTAGGCACATCTCACATTCGGGTTATACTTGGAAGAAGAAGTATCAGGATTTTGAGGAGGATCCTTTAGTGTGATCAGTTTCACCTTCAGCAATTGTTGTAACGCTTGAGACAAAGGCATGTTGATGTCAGTATACTTCCTATCTTGATATCTTACCCTATGCCTATTGCTCTGTCTTTGTTAAACAGGCATGGGATCGGAGATCTGGGTTGCCCCTACCTGTTGATCATGACGACTCTTTTTACCATGCACAACATTGGACTCTTTCTTCCCATTGTAGGGCTTTTTCTGAGCATCGGAAGGTGTAGCTTCTTGAATCTTCCCGCTTTTGATGCCAGCTTCAATTTTTTCCCCAGTCAAGATAAGGTTTGTAAACCCGGCTGAAGAATTCCCAATCAAATGGTTAAAGAATGGAACAAATAGGGTACCCAAGAACATATCCACAAGCTCACGGTCAGTTAGAGGTGGCTGCACCCTTCCAGCAAGGTCTCTCCATTTTTGAGCATATTCTTTAAATCCTTCACCCGTCCCTAGTGACATACCCTGGAGTTGGGTACGCGTAGGAGCGAGGTCGGAATTATACTGATACTGCTTATAGAACGCAGTAGCCAAATCCTCCCAGTTACGGATACTGGCCCCATCCAGCTGATAGAACCACCCGAGTTGAGTCCCTGAAAGACTGTCCTGGAAGAAATGGATCCACAAATTCTTGTCAGCAGTGTAAGGTTGGATCTTCCTTACATACGACCGGAGGTGCAATTTAGGACAGGAAGCTCCGTCGTATTTGGCAAAAGCAGGTGCCTTGAACTTATGGGGAATCACCACCCCAGAGGATAAGCCTAGGTCTCCGAAGTCCAGACCAGGAACCTTCTGTATTTCCATGGCGCTCAGACGGTCTTCCAGCTGTTTGTACTTATCCTCAGCAGGAGGGTATTGTTCTTCATCATAATCCGTCTCGTTGTCGGAGACTACAGGACTAGGAACCCTTCCCTCTTGTGGGATGTCTTTGCCTACAGATGAGGTAGTAAGCTCAACCTCATTCTGCAGTCCATTCCCAAATCTACGTCTGGTGTTGAACAAGACGGTCCTCTTCTTCTTCTTCTTCCTCTCTTTCAGAATCAGAGTCTTCAAATCCTGTTGACCCTGGGCTAGGCTCATAACCAACTCTTGGAACTGGGCATTCTGGGCCTGGAGGGCCTTGATAGCTTGTTCAGCGGAAGGTTCAGTGGACATGATGATTACTGAAATAAACAGCGAAGAAGATAAGTGACCTGTAAAAGGGTACCTGTAATGCAATGATATGTATGATATGCATGCAATGTTTTCAAGGATCTCGCGGAGTAAACAGAGAAACTTGTTAGAATTTGAATCCGGTAGCTTGATTGAAGGAACTTCATGTTGCTGAGAGTCCTTCTTCAAGAGTCAAAGCTCACCATATCGAGTGGGTCATAGCCCCTGACTCAAGTTATCATGTTTTGATCTCCAAACAACCTTGGCTAGAGGAAAATAAATCCCCTTTGCCCCTTTCTAGACATTTGATTCATCATGACCTGTATCACAAACCCTTGAGATCCTTGAAATGGGTTAGTCCTTATGCAGGATGTATGCAATGGTATGATGGTATGATGTTATGTACGTGGATGCAAAGGTGTGAGGTGTAAGTAAGCCCTGTAATAAGTCCAGATTAAGGACTGTAAACAAAACCTGCAAAAAACTCATGTGTCAGATAACAAGAATGTGCAAGTAGTTCAAGTTTGAAGGCACACAAGTCACACCAGACAGCCCTTAGAGTTTAGGCCAGCATGAAGTTTAGGTACTACCCTCTTTTAGTTTCGTTGGTTAAGACCTGTCCTAGAAAATAGTAACCGGGTTCTAGAGGATCTCAATATCACTTACTACCCTCAATCGGTCATAACTCCAGCTTCACAATCTTTTCTTGCGGCCAGAACCATCGCGAGAGTTTAGCCTCAATGAGTGTAGCATACTGCTACTGTTCTATGGCCAAGTTGGGTCAATTTATGGTTCTAAGGTCAGTTGGTGCTTAATGACTCCTCAGAAGACCCATATTCTCCTCGTTCCAACACAAGGGATATTGGTACAGACCAAGGTGTCACACCAATGTAGCTACTGCTTCACCCATGTCGGCCTACGCCGGACAGGTCCCTCACAGCTTATGCTACCTAAAGGGTATTCCCCAGATCCGGGTTAGGATCTATAAAACTCCGATGCAAGCCCACAATATTAAAGCAAACAAAGCATTCAATTGAAAACATAAAATGACCTAATCCTAAGGTACACCTCACTTATTATGTCTCCCCAGCAGAGTCGCCAGTTCTGTAATCGGTGGAAATAGAACTGACTGTTTTTGAAATGCTGGTTCGCGAAATGTCGCGGTAAGCAAGAGTCGCCACCGTCTTTTATGTTCTCCAACAAGGAAAGGACAAAAGCACAACAAAATTCCTTTTCGAGATGTTTCTCAGTTCGGGAGGTAGATTATAGAAAGGGAAGGTGTTAGCACCCTTTCTATCTGTGGTTATCCACGGGCTCTTAGGTACTTGCTCACTATGTTTTCAAAAATTGTTTGCTTTTCTTGTGTTTGTGGGTTTTGAAAAAAGTTCGTTTTGAAAACTTCTAGGTAACTCTTGTATCAGTCCTCAAGAGTGTATGAAGTGTTTATTTGAAAACTTTTTGAAAGTGTAGGTGCGAAAAGTTGTTTTTTTGTTTTTGAAAGAGCAAGTACCCAGGAGAAATCTACCTACTCTAAGGAATTAAGTTGTGTAAGAGTCCTTTAGACAGTACTATCCCACTATTGAGAAGTAGGTAGCACCGTCGTTGGAGTTATTCAGGTCAATTCGATTAAAGGGACATGTGTGGTCACCAAAGCAATAGTAGGACGCCTTAGCGGTAACCCTAATGTCCTAGATCCTTTTTTATCCGAGGCAACCGTTTCGAGGCAACTGGATCTTTAGACAGGAGGGCGACCTCTAAAACACCCTATACTCAATGACCACGTCGAGGCAACCAAGTGAGGCGTACCCTAGGAGTGGCATGTGCGAGTGTGTCAGGATTCAGTTCATATTATCTTTGCACATGTATTATGGTGAGCTACGGATTGATTTTATTTTTCAGGCAAGTCTTGTCATGCATAGTTAACAGTTAATAATTTGCGGGAAATAAATTGCAGAAAGTAAACCTACGCTATTACAAGGCGTCGGGTATATACATCGCCAAAAACATAACCCTTGAAAATAAATGCGAGAAAATAAAGAAAGCGATAAAAGCCCTAATTAACTATTACATTCTCGGAGCAGATACATAAATATGATCAAAAATAATAATGCGCGAAAAGAAATTGAATCGGGAAAAGTCTTAGGGTTTTGACCCTTTTTGAGAAAAGAATGAGATTTGGTCTTTTTTTAATTAAACCTAATTTACTAATTAACTAAATAAAAAGAAAAAAAGTATTTTTGTGTTTTTTAATGTTTTAATGAAAATAAAATAAAAATAATTAAAAGTTGTCAAAAACCTAATTCTATGTTAATTTTATTTATTATAAAAAAAAAGTCAAAGTTAACCTAATTAACTAAATTAATTTGTTAGCATTTTATTTACAAAAATAACTAAATCAAGGTGAAATTAATAAATAATAATAATAATAAAAATATTAGTCTTCTGATTTTATTATGAAAAATAATAATTAAGTTAATTAAATAATAATAATATTAATTAATAATAATAATTAGTAAAAGAAAATAAAAAATAAAAATTATGAAAGAACCAGGGGGGTGTTGGGCCCTTAGGAGGTTTGTTTGGCAATCTGAGGCCCATTATTCTCCAGCCACGTTTGACTTTGGAGAATTGTCCACGCGCAACTTTGACTTGGAGTATGGTAGTCACTCACTCTTGGCATTTGGATGCATGCCTGTAGCCACTTGGCACCTGGATGTTTAGGATGCATGGTGGGACGCTTTAGATAGCCTGCATAGGATCTTGTTAAGAAAAATAAGAAACAATTATTTGGGTGGACCTGGGAATCGAACCCAGGTCCCAACGCCTACTGAGCATCTGGCCAACCACTCCACCACGCTGCATTAGTCGTTAGTAAGATAACAAGCATTTAATATATTGAATAATTAATTCATAGGCTGTAAAAACGAAAACGCGCGCACTTATTCAAACTGTCCAACCACGTACTAACAGCTCATAATCTTCCTCGTGCGTTCCTGCAAAAAACAAGACAGATAGCGGGGGTTTTTAACCCCCACAAAACAGGATGAGGAAAAATAGCGAATAGGTCCCTGATGCACATAAATATTTCGCGAGTATATCACTGTGTTCGTCTGGCCTTGACGATTCCAACCATAGGTCTTATGAAGCTTAATTTTACTTGGCTTACAAAGCCCCAATTCCAGAACTTGAAAACCCTAGAATTCGTTCATGGTATCTTTGGATGTAGGACGTTTTAATCCAATTAACCTATGCCATTAGTTTCCTGTGAGTTCAAGCAATGCAAAACTAGCACAAAATCATGTTAATGATGCATGAAATAAGCAATTCGATTCTTGAAAAAAAAACGCAAACCGTTAAACTGTTTAGGGTGATTTCTTGGGCTTTAGCACTTGGTTTTGATTCCAATACGTTCCTGGGGACCTATGCAATGTATTAGAAACCACCAATTGCTTTGAATTGGCCTGGAACCTGGAAAACAATTTTGACTTTTTCTTGAATTTTTTCAATGTTGTTATGGCTTTGTATGCAGCAATTTCACGTCCAATGCATTAGGGTTTGATTGTGTATTTATAATAGAATGAAACTAGGTTAAATCCTTGAGCAAAGATCCATGGAATGATGGTTTCAATATTTGATTTTCAATCATATATTTTTGAATCTTTTTGATTGGAAAATCTTGCCAAACTTGGAGATTCTTGTCCCCTTGATGTGCACACGAGTTTGCCAGCTCTTTTAGGTCATATTTGCTTCATGAAAAGATTGAAAAACCATATCTTTGAATTTCCTACAATTTAAATGAATTAAATGAATTAAAATTGATTAAAAATCCAATTAATTAATAAAAAATAAGAAAATAAATCAATTTAAGCTTGATGGGTCGTGCATAAGCCTTGGATAAAGTTTCAAGAAGAAATTTGAGGCCCATTAGCAAAAACAAAGTATTTTGAGCAAAGTTGACTTTTGCAAATTCACAAAATTTTCCCAACTTCTCCAATGCATATCTTGCTCAATTTTGATCATATGAACATGTTCTTGGACATTTTGGAAAGGTCTTGAAGTCCTCTAACCAATGCCTTTGGTCCCATGTCATTTGGATTTACCAATATCAAGTTATGGTCTTTGACTTAAAGTGCATTTTTGTTGACTTTTGAAATTGACCTATAATGTAGAAATTGATAACTTTTTGTGAGAGCATTTCTTGGACTTGGAATGTGAATATGAGTTGTAGGAAATGGCATCCCCTTCAAAATGAGCTTTGGATGGGATTTTTCTGATGAACCATGAAAAAGTTATGCCCTGGTCGAGATACAGTTGACTTTTCTGTTGTCCAAAAATAGTAACTTTTTGCATCTTGATGATTTTTGAGCCATTCTTGTGGAATCATGATCAAGACTTGATCAAATGATGATTGTGAGCTCAAAATAAGATGTTGACCAAAAATTATGACCTTTGACTATAAAATGACCATTTTACCCCTGTAGTTGACTGTAGAGCAAATAGGGCTTTTGATTGTGCAAACTGGCATTGTGAGTCTTGAAACTTGACATGTAGATGCTTGACAATGTATATAGGCCCACGAGACTTGATTGAACCATTGAAAACCTCAAATTCCTTGAAAGAAACAAAACCCTAATTTTGACTGGTTTAGGAGGCATTTGGACTGTGCAACCCTTGAGAAATCTTGAACCATTTGGAAATGATTCTTGATAAACCTTGAAGAATATGGGAGGGCAAATCTTGATAAACCTGACATGCCAACATCACTCGAAGACCTACAAAGGAGTTAGATACAGCTCAAGGGAGAGCGTGATACTTTCGAAGCCCAATTCTACGCAAGCGAGAAGAAGGTTTTGGAACTCACTCGGCTACTTCATGAAGAACAAACTCTCAACACCTACATTGCACCAAAGAGGATGCGCAACGTCTTTTTACCTTAGAATTCTGTATTATTTTGCCCAAGGGGCATTGATGTACTAACAAGTTCTATCTTATTAATATGACATGCGTTTCTTTTTTCTTTTAAACAAATTTGAATTTCTGAATCCTTGAAAGCATTGCATGAATACATATCATTCATCATATGCATAAACAGGTCTTCACACCAAGTTTCCTCATCTCTCTGCTGTTTATTTCAGCAAGATGGATCTTGAACAAACGGTCAAAGATTTGCAAGCTCAGAATTCACAATTTCAACAGTTGCTCATGACCTTAGCCAAGGGGCAGGAGGAGCTGAAGACTTTGCTGGAAAAAGAAAAAGATAAAAAGAAGAAGAAGCCAAATGGTGTGGTTATCATGGGTAGAAGATTTCAGGGACAAGCCAGACGGACTTTAGAATTCCCAACAACATCTGAAGAGGGGGAAGGAAAAGGAAAAGGAACGGCAGTACCATCATATTCTGAAGCAGAAGAAGAGGACTACTCTGAACAACAATACCCTCCGGCTGATGACAAATACAAACACTTGGAAGAGCATCTAACCGCTATGGAAATCCAGAGAGTATCGGGGTTAGATTTTGAGGAGTTAGGGCTGGTGTCAGGAATTGTAATCCCTCCAAAGTGTAAGGTGCCACTGTTTGCCAAGTATTATAGGGTGTCTTGCCCTAAAATGCACCTCAGATCCTATGTCAGGAAGATTCAACCACATTCTACTGACAAAGACCTATGGGTCCACTTTTTCCAAGATAGTTTATCAGGAACGTAACTTGATTGGTTCTACTAGTTGGAGAGGGCTAAAGTTCACAATTGGGAAGACTTGGCCGCCACCTTCTATAAACAGTATCAATACAACACCGACTTGGAACCAACCCATACTCAGCTACAGAGTATGGCCATGGTTTCCAATGAGGGCTTTAAATATTATGCCCAAAAGTGGAGGGATCTAGCCGGAAGGGTGCAACCCCCTCTATCTGAGAGGGAGTTAGTGGACATGTTCTTGGGAACTTTTTCAGGTCCTTTATTCAATCACCTGATTGGAAGTTCTTCTGCGGGGTTTACGAAATTGATCTTAACCGGAGAAAGAGTATAGGCTAGTATAAGAAGTGGGAAAATTCAAAAGGACGCGTCTGCCTTAACAGCTGTAAAAAAGCCCTTCACTGGTAGGAAGGAAGTATCTGCTGTCTATTCTCAGAGGAACCAGGGAAGAACTGAACGACGACCAATAGTGGGGGCCGTTATGATTCCAAAGCCTGTATCAGACCAGCCAAGAAGTAATTAGCAAAGGGTAGAAAGGCCGGTTCGGCAATTTACCAAGATTAACATGACTCCAGCTCAAGTTCTGCCACATCTCCTGAAGTTGAATCTGGCCACTTTGAAAGAGGCACCAAAAAATCCTAATACTACTTCTCCATATTACCATCCCAACGCCAGATGCGCGTACCATTCTGAAAGTCCAGCGCATGACACCAACAACTGTTGGGCTCTGAAGAATAAGATTCAAGATCTGATTGACGCAAAGGAAGTTGAGTTTGAAGCGCCTGAGAAACCAAATGTTATTTCCGCCCCAATGTCAAGGCATGGTCACAATGCCAACGCTATTGAAGAAGATCTATTTATTGCTACTGTGGATAAACTGTTAACTCCGCTCCTGATTATCAAGTTAAATTTGTTGAAAGCTGGCATCTTCCCAGGTTGTGACCAAGACTTCCATGCTTGCCTATCCTCCCCATTTGACTGTCCTCTGTTGAAGAAAGGTATCCAATGACTAATGGATAACCAAGAAATTTTGTTTGAGAATGCTCCTGTTTCACCCGTTCCAGTGAAATAAGTTTCAATAATAACCATCTACGCTAATCCTTCCAGGGTCCCTAAAAGACACGTTAGGATTACACCTGCTCCAAAGACTGCTCCACTCAAGATAAAAATGCTCGAGCCAACCCCATACAATTCAGATAAAATAGTACCATGGAACTATGATGGAGAAATCTACTACCATGGTATTAAACAGATTAAACTGGCTGTAGAAGAAGAAAGCTCCGAAGAGGACAATCTCGACATTAGCAATATTGTTGGAACTAGAAAGATCACCCGCAGTGGTAGGATCTTCTCTCCAGAGATTACTCCTCCAACAGCAGTCTTTAGACCCGTGGCCGTTCTGAAGATTACCTCTACACCAGTGATTGTACCTGCAAGCGTACCCACCGACAAAGAAAATGCAACTCTTATCCCTACTTCCACTGCTGAGAATAAAGGAAAGAACGTTCAAGAGGAGCCTTTCCTGACGAAGGCTCAATCACTAGCTATTCCTGAAACATCCAAGAAGGAGATGGAAGAAATCCTGAGGATTATTAAGAAGAGTGATTATGATGTGGTTGAACAGTTGGGCCAAACCCCTTCCAAGATCTCTATGCTAGCCCTGTTGTTGTGCTCTAAAGCACATGCCAAAGCTTTGGTCAAATTTCTGAAGACAGCTCACGTGCCTCAAGAGACGTCTGCCGACCAGTTCCAGGATTGTGTGGCTAGTTTGACAGCTGATAATGGTCTGGGTTTCTTCGATGCTGACTTGACACCCCGAGGGAGAAAACACAATGATGCATTACATGTCTCAGTGGAGTGCAGAGGAACAACCCTAGCTCATGTCTTGGTTGATACTGGGTCATCTTTAAACGTCTTGCCGAAGAAAGCCCTTGATAGGTTGGATTGTGAGGGGCTGACTCTAAAACCTAGCAATATAGTGGTGCGAGCTTTTGATGGTTCTAAGCGGATGGTCCACGGGGAGGTGGACATCCCAATCAAGGTGGGAACTCAAGTGTTCAACTCGACCTTCTATGTGATGGACATCCGTCCTTCTTATTCCTGTCTGTTGGGACGCCCCTGGATTCACAATGTCGGAGCTTTCACCTCCACCTTGCATCAAATGCTCAAGTACCCCGTCCAAGGGAAGATCATAATTGTCCATGGGGAGGAGGAGTATATGATTAGTCATCTGAATTCCTTCCGTTATCTGGAGTTAGATGGCGAGTTCATAGAAACCCTTTTTCAACATTTTGAAGAAGTAGCGGCGACCAAGGCGGTATCCTCAACTCCTAAAATCATAAGACCTCCACCTCGGATGTCATCTCTCAAGGATGCAAGGGCAGTAGTGGAAGAAGGGGGATGCACAATCTGGGGTCAGCTTCCAGACATTCCTTACAAATCAGACAAGTTTGGCTTGGGGTTTACTTCGACTGGTCAGAAAGCTGTGCGCTGTGCCCGTGTTGGGGGGCCACCGATAAAGATCAGCAACCAAAGCATCAATGCGATGGAGGACAATGAAGAGGAGGGCAGCCTGGAAGATTGGATATTTCCTACTGTCAGCGGAGGAATTTGCAACTGGTAAGCCAAAGACTTCATCCCGATAACTTTCATATCGCAGTAATTTATCTTTTACATTTCTGTTGGACTGTAATAATTCACAAACAATTCGTGCTTTAAAAACCTTGTGTATTACCCGAGACACAATGGTCCATTTGTAAGGGTTTTTATTTCATCTACATATGTCATTTAATGAATCATGGGCGCTTTTTCACATATAAACCTTTTATGCTCATTGTCTTTCTTTTACATTTTATTATTTTAAGATGGCTATACCCTTACACACACCCACACTCACAAATGTAGGTACCCTTCCATTCCGGATCCCATGGGTAACGATACTTCTATAGCCTTCAGTGACTCTGAAGATCTGATCTACCAAGACGAATACGAAGGTGAGGAAGATTGTGAGGTGCCAGGGGAATTGGCCAGATTATTACAGCAAGAGGAAAGAGCAATTTAGCCTCATGAGGAGCTGTTAGAGACAATCAACTTGGGTACCGAGGATGATAAAAAGGAAATCAAAATAGGTGCCAATCTAGAGCCGAGTGTCAAGGAGCGCCTAATTCAGCTATTGCATGATTATGTTGAGATCTTCGCCTGGTCATACGAAGACATGCCGGGACTCGATACAGATGTTGTGGTACATCGTCTCCCCACAAGAGAAGACTGTCCACCAGTGAAAAAAAAGGTCCGCCGCATGAGACCTGACATGTCAGAGAAGATCAAAGCAGAAGTTATGAAGCAGTTCAATGCTGGGTTTCTGGCTGTTACCTCCTATCCTCAATGGGTGGCCAACATTGTGCCTGTACCTAAAAAGGACGGCAAAGTGAGAATGTGCGTGGATTATAGAGATTTAAACAGGGCCAGCCCTAAAGATGACTTTCCACTTCCACACATTGACATCCTGGTTGACAATACATCTCTGCACAAAGTATTTTCTTTCATGGACGAATTCTCAGGCTATAACCAGATCAAAATGGCACCTGAGGACATGGAGAAAACTACATTTGTTACACAGTGGGGTACGTTCTGCTACAAAGTGATGCCATTCGGACTGAAGAATGTCGGGGCAACCTATCAACGCGCCATGGTATCTTTGTTTCATGATATGATACATCATGAGATAGAGGTCTATGTAGATGACATGATAGCCCAATCACAAACTGAAGAAGAACACCTTAATCACTTGAAAAAGTTGTTTGTCAGGTTGAAGGAGTACAAGCTACGATTAAATCCAAACAAGTGCACATTCGTAGTCCGGTCCGTTAAACTCTTAGGTTTCATTGTCAGCAACAAAGGCATCGAGGTTGATCCTGCCAAGGTCAAAGCTATACAAGAAATGCCTGCTCCTCGCATTGAGAAGGAAGTCAGAGGTTTTTTGGGACGCTTAAACTACATTGCCAGGTTCATCTCTCACCTAACGTCTACTTGTGAACCAATCTTCAAGCTGTTGAAGAAAGATCAAGTAGTCATATGGAACGATGAATGTCAGATTGCTTTCGATAAAATCAAGGAGTTTTTACAAGAGCCTCCTGTCTTGATGCCACCCGTCGAGGGAAGACCGCTAATCATGTATCTGACCGTCTTAGAGAATTCAATGGGGTGCGTACTGGGGAAGCATGACGAGTCTGGCCGAAAAGAGCATGCCATTTATTACCTTAGCAAAAAGTTTACCGACTGTGAAACCAGATATTCACTGCTCGAGAAAACATGTTGCGCTTTGGTATGGGCTTCTCGCCGGCTAAGGTAGTACATGTTGACTCATACCACTTTACTGATATCTAAGATGGATCCGGTAAAGTACATCTTTGAGAAGCCTGCTCTGTCTGGGAGGATAGCTAGATGGAAGATGATCCTAACAAAATACGACATACAGTACACAACTCAAAAAGCTATAAAGGGTAGTGTGCTAGCTGATCATCTGGCCCATCAAGCTGTAGAAGATTACCAGTCCATGAAGTTTGACTTCTCTGACGAAGACATCATGACATTGGACAACTGCGAAGAGATCAGACCATATGAAGGACCTGAACAAGGATCCCAATGGACCCTGTACTTTGATGGGGCATCCAATGCACTTGGTAATGGTATCAGCGTTGTGCTCATATCCCCAGAGGGTTGCCACACTCCTTTCACCGCCAGACTTTGCTTCAACTGTACGAACAACATGGCAGAGTACGAAGCATGCATCTTTGGTCTCAAGGCTGTCATAGACTTGGGAATCAAATCCTTAGATGTGTTTGGGGACTCAGCTTTGGTCATCAGTCAGATCAAAGGAGAGTGGGACACTAAGCATCCAAACCTCATCCCTTACAAAGAACATGTTTTGACATTGTTACCATATTTCAAGCAGATTACCTTCGAGCACTTCCTGCGAGAAGAAAATCAGCTAGCAGATGCTCTAGCTACAATGTCATATATGTTTAAACTTTATTGGGACAACGAGGCTCCCCAAATCACCATTGAACGGATGGACGAACCATCACATTGTCACGAGATTAATACCGAAGAAGTAGTGGACCAGCCGTGGTTTCATGAAGTCAAAAGGTATCTCGAGGTTCAAGAATACCCTGAAGGAGCTTTAGTCAATGACAAAAAGTTCTTAAGGAGATTCTCGGCTAAGTTCTTCCTAAGTAATGGCATTCTGTACAAGCGCAATCATGATTATATTCTGCTTCATTTTGTGGACAAGATTGAAGCTGAAAAGATCATGGCTGAATTGCATGAGGGTACCTTTGGCACTCACTCTAGTGGGCATACGATGGCAAAGAAGATTCTATGGGCAGGCTATTACTGGTTTACCATGGAAGCTAACTGCTATCAACACTCCCGGACTTGTCATAAATGTCAAATCTATGCAGACAAGGTGCACGTGCCTCCGGTTCCTCTAAATGTCTTAATAGCTCCTTGGCCCTTCTCTATGTGGGGAATCAACATGATTGGAGAGATCAAGCCTACAGATTCCAATGGACACTGCTTCATCCTGGTGGCCATTGACTACTTCACCTAATGGGTCGAAGCAGCTTCCTTCGCATCCGTTACTAAGAATGTTGTTGCCCGCTTCATCAAGCAGAATCTTATTTGCCGGTACGGTATCCCCGAAAGGATCATCATTGATAACGGTACAAACCTTAACAAAACTATGATCACCGCTTTGTGCGAGAAGTTCAAGATTCAACATCATAATTCATCTCCCTATCGGCCAAAGATGAATGGTGCAGTTGAAGCTGCTAACAAAAATATCAAAAAGATCATACAAAAGATGAAAGTCACCTACAAGGAATGGCATGAGATGTTACCGTTTTATCTTCACATGTACCGTACCACGGCTCGCACATCAACTGGGGAAACACCATATTCTTTGGTTTATGGCATGGAATCTGTTTTGCCTATCGAGGTTCAGATTCCCTCCTTGAGAATCATGAAAGATACAGGTTTGAGTGAAGACGAATTGATCCAAACTCGGCTTGATCAACTGAACTTAATTGACGAAAAGAGACTTATTGTTGTTTGCCACGGTCAGACGTATCAAAAACAGATGATCAAGGCTTTCAACAAGAAAGTCAGGCACCAGGTATATCAAGTTGGAGATCTAGTGATCAAGCGCATCATCTTGCCGCAAAGTGATCCCAGGGGAAAATGGACTCCTACTTATGAGGGACCATTTGTAATCAAGAACATCTTTTCTGGTGGGGCAATGATCTTAACCACCATGGACGGCGACGACCTGCCACACCCTACGAACACAAACATAGTCAAAAGATACTACGCATAAAAGACCCGCTAGGTTGACACACCTAGGAAAAACAAGGGCATCCCGACGAACCAAAAAGGTTCCGGCAAAAATTAGGGATAAAATAAAAAAATCTGTACACCCGGCAAGTTGAAAACCCAAAAGGGCGACTTGGGCAAAAAAGGTTTTCCCAGTGGATTGAAAACCCGAAATGGCGGTCCAAGGAAAAGTTAGGGAATTAAATCGTATGACTATGTCTCGTCAGATCATTTTAAGGACAATCTCTTCACTGAAAAACTCTCAGCTTCTGATCAATTAAATCATCTTCGGACGAAGCAACGGATGGACAAGATATTCAGAGATACAGAGACTATAACAGAATGGGAACCCCATGGGATTTTTACACATAGCTATCTTTATTTGTATAAATTTTTCTTACTTTTATGACACCATCCTCTTACTAGGATGCATGTCTCCTTTGTACAAAATACTTATTCAAAGTAAATACAAAGATATCTCTTTCAAAGTACAGAAAACTATTTGCCTTTTTCTTTACACTTGTGTTTTTATTTGCAAAAACGTCCAATGATTCATTGATGAACATATGCATTTGAACATAATTACTGTTTACAAATAAATAGGATGGAAAAGAACATTTACTGACAGACTGAAAGGATAGGAAAACGTCTTTAGGCTATTCCATGAGCAATCCCTACAGTACATCATCTATATCCCCAGCGGAGCTAAAATTTCAAACCCTTAATCCCCATCAGAGTTAAAACTTCAAACTCCCAATCCCAGCGGAGCCAAAACTTCAAACTACCGATCCCCAGCAGAAACCGCTCAGTTTCTCCAAATTCCCCAGCAAGTTGTCTTGAAATCTAAAGATCAACCAGATAACAGTTAACTTTTGGCTCTCCCCAACCTAGGATAACTCTCTAGTAGAATGGCAGACGACCCAAACTCCTGAACCTACTCACCAGCAGCAAGCCTTCTTCTCCACAGAGTTTTTATTGCTCCCCAACAGAATGAAGATTCTCATTCTTAATTCCCCGCAGAAGTTATCAGATTCTTCCTTATTCTCTAACAGATCAAGGATTCCCATTGAGTAATCCTCAGTAAAAGTCATCAAAATTCTCTGGACTCCCCAAGCAGACTACTCAGGCAGTATGGAATTTCTCACAACCGAATTTTTGTCAAATACTCCAACTTCAAGACATGAAGGATCCCTATATCCCCAACAGTCGCCAAGGATTTCTTATCCTTAGCAATCAAGGATTTATTTTCCCTGACATCAGTCAAGGATTTATTTTCCTCAGCAATACAACAAATCAGCTTACATGCGCATACATTACATCCATATATCATAAACATTGATAAAGCACATTTATTGCATCATACATTTCATGCAACATAACTTTGTGTTTCAGCTAAAATTTTACCCTTTTCAGGATAAGATTAACAGCTATCGTTAACAATGTTCAAAGATTTCAGATACAGTACAGATACACTCCAGACACGGAAGTCATTCTGTTACTCATTCAGATCTCAATCTCAGATACAATTTAGATACGCTCTAGACGCGAATGCTATTCTATTACTCATTCAGATTCAACTTCAAATACAGTACAGATACACTCCAGACACGGAAGTCATTCTGATACTCATTCAGATTCAGTTCTCAGATACAGTACAGATACACTCTAGACGCGGAAGTCATTATGTTACTTATTCAGACCTCAACTTTAAGATACAGTTCAAATACGCTCCAGACAGGGATGCCATTCTGACCCTCATTCAGATTTCAAGTTCACATATGCTCCAGACACGGATGCCATTCTGATTCACATTCAGATTTCACACTCTTGATACAGTACGAATACGCTCCAGACATAGATGTTATTCTGTTTCTTATTCAGATTTCAAATCTCTAGATATAGCTCAGATACGTTCTAGACGCGGATACCATTCTGATACTTATTCTTCTGACTTACAACTTACAACTCGACAAACACTCTTGGATGGCATCTACAAGCCCATCTCCAACAAGATTCTATCATCTCTCTAAATGGTATCTTTAATACCTTTCTCTCAACTACAGTTTGACGAGTGCAAATTTATGGGCACTCTAGTGTCCAATCATCTTTTACCTTCGAGTCACGAACGACAAAACTCGCCAATCTAACTCTTCAGGTTCAAGAAGATTGAACAGGGGAAGCTGTTATACCCTAAAATTTTCCCTCTCATTTATCAAGACTTTTCTCACAAGACTTCTTGGACTCAAGACAGGATTAGGGTTTGGTCAGCTCAAGATACCTCATCTTGCACTGATACCCCTAAATTAGGGTTTGAGTTTGCACAAGGATTTTTGGACCACCAATGCTTCATGTGACTTCCATAAATCATGTTGGACCCCTAATATTGCTCATGTTAAGTTTCAAGCCTTGAACCACATTTTTGACCAGTCAATTAGACAGTTGACCTAAAAATCAGTTGTATTGGGGAAAAAGTCAACCATGGCCAATTTACAGTCAAAATTCATAATTTTTGATCCACATCAATATTTTAGGCTCCTATGTACCATTTGATAAAGTTTGGATCACAACTCCTCAAAAAATTTGATCAAATCATCAAAAGGGCAAAATGGTCAAAATTAGGGTTTTGACTGAGAAAGGGCAATTTCTGATTTTTAACCTAGCCAATGACCAATTGGGTTCAAACATGATTTCAAGGGTTCAATGGCATCATCTTTACCTAATTACATGGTTCAAAAGATCTCAAGTTCATTAGATTGACAGATGAATTTTCCAATCAACTGATCAAAAGTCAACTGTACACTAAAAAGTCAAACTTTGACTTTTTGGTCAAAATCAAGTACCAAGGGTCATAATTCATCAAGATATGTCAAAACATGAAACTTGTTCACCAAGAAAACTAATATTGCAAATTAGGGTTTTGAATTTGAAAAAATTCATAACTTAGAATTTTTCTAAGTATGGAAATTTTCTTATTTTTTCCCAAATTTTCACCACTTTTTCACCATGATGCAATTTGATTCAAAGAAAACTTACAAAATGAAAGTTTTAGTACTCCATGAAATATACAACTTTTCTTCACAAACTTTTACCAAAATATGCTTGGATCTCAAGTTATGAATTTGTGAATATAGGTCCATGAACTAAATAACTTAGTGAAAATTTGCCCTAATTTAGGCAGTTTTTTTAACCCAACTTCATGGACATTTTTCACCTAGTTCCAAGAAATATCTCAAAATGCATTTCAAATATGTATTATAGAGAACATTGCAAGATTTCCAAAATGTTAAAGAACTCTCCAAGATCATTTGTGGTTAGGGAGAATCGAAGAAGAGAAATTGGCATTTTATCACTTTTGTTCATGCCATTTTTACAATGCATCAAGTTGCAAATCAGATCTTTGATGCTTGTACATTTATTTACAGGTCCTAAACTCATTCTACACTCCATAATTAAATTCTAACTCAGAAGATAAAGGCTTTATTTTGGATTTTGGAACATTGTACAAGAGATAATTCCATTAATGGCATAAAGGGCACATTTCCATTTTCATAAAGTGCAACTTTTGCAACTTTGTCCATCTTGAGCATTGGACCCGTTTCTTTGAGGCAAGCAATCTCCACAGATCTTAAGCAATGTGTACCAACTCCTATCAGCTCACAAGAAAGCAGTACAAGCATGTTTGCACAAGTCATTTCACTTTTCTTAAAATGCAAGAAAGTTGGCCAAAAGTGCTAGAACTTGTACAGCTAGTAAGACTGGACTTTGTGTCCATTCTATACATACTCACAAACTTATCATAAGCCAGAAGACGAATCGATAGCATCCAAAATACTCTCAAGCTCAAAAAACACAAAATTCTGCCAAAAACATTGCAGTTCTGCAAAATCATTGCCAACTTCATTTTGGCTCATGCGTTTTGCCCTTTAACATTTGAAACACTTCATACACATTATACCAAGGCAGTCCAAGCATTCATCCTGCATCTGTAAGCCCTGTTTCAGCCATTGCCATTTTCAAACTTGGAGCTTGCAACTTGACTTCTACAGAGAGTTTTGGCCATCCACAAAACAAGTTAGGTATTGGAATAGTTTGAAGGAAGTTTAGAGAAGCTCACACGATCCTCAGGCCTCACTCAAAGTCCCTACATTGTCATATCCAAATCCAGCTGAAGGAGGTATTTTTCAAAACTCTATCTCTCTATTTAGGCATCCTCAAGCCACAATTTGTGAAGAAAAAATGTAGCCCTTATCATGGTGAAGTTGTACATACGCATACTTGTCATTTATATTAACTGTGCCATGAGAATTTGAAGCTTGAAGTTTATGAAATAACTAGGTCACGAGTTAGGGCTGACAAAATTCTCCCTGATCTTTGAGAGTTAGATTACAAATTTTATATCATTGGAATCGTGAGATAAAATGCTACATGTTTTGTGTTATAAGTTTTTGTTTTTATGCAAGCAATAGCAAGTTACATGTTTGAACCATAAGCGCGCGAAGGAGAAGCTGAAGGACAGGGACGAAGTGGTTGTCCTGGGCTTTTTGTTGTTTCTGGCCTTTTTGGTTTTGATATTCACACCCCCTAGATTACTTTTGCACCCCCTGACTATTTTCTTATATTTTTGTATTTTCTTGCATATTTTTATATTTATTGCTTGAATTTATTTTTTTCTCATGATAAAAAATACCCAAAAATAATTTATTTATTTTAACATTTTTATTTTATATTTTTATTATTTTTTTGCATAAATATAAGTATTTAATAGAATAGAAATCATTTTCTTAAAATAACTTGTAAATAATAAAAAATACTACATATTTTTATTATATTATTTATACTCATCAAATATTTATTTTTTCATACATATTTTAATTTTTGATATTTGTACATAATATTATTTATTATTTTCTTGTACAAAAATGGACAAAATAAATAATAGGAAACATATATTTCTTTTAATAAAAAATTAGGGTTTCCCCCTTTCAAAAATAATAATATTATTTTTCATTATTTTCTAGGGTTAATTAATTTTATTTTCTCATACCTTAAACAAATACAAAACCTTTTTTTCCATAAATACATTGCATTACATATTTAAATATTTGTATATTTATTTATTTCACACAATATTCAATTGGGTTGTAATAGCATTTTTAGGGTTTATTTTATGCAATATCCCTATTCAAAAACTTGTATCCCCCCTCCCATAATAATTGTTGTAATAGCTTAGTTTACATTTACGCAATTTATCGCATTTATACCATGTTTAGTAAACTAGGTTTTGCATGACAAGAACAAAAAAACCAAACAAATAGAAAAGACCTAATTCAAGACAAATCAAATGCATGAAAAATACACACTTTGCACACAAACACCCTTAAGGTTTCACCCACTTGGTTGCCTAAATTAAAATGGCCATGTAACGCACGCGAAGTATCTTGGCAAAACAAACAAATATAAGATCATAATCCCTCGATGACGCTATCAAAAGGTTTCCTAAACAAAGATGATCTTGGTCCCTAAAAACTTGCTAAGATACTTGGCAATATTTCTATCATGGTCATACGATGACCCACGCCCGTCCCGTTTAACATCCAAAGATATGGTTGTTTACTAAATCAATGGTAAATCAACAATGTCAAAGGAATAAAAATGCACAAGAAAGACTTTTGAGTAGGTAGAATGCTTCTAGTTACTTGATCAATTTCAAAATAATCCTTGCTATTTTCAAAAAAAAAACACATACACACACATTTCAAAACATTTTACAAAACATTGAAACATTTTTTAAAAGACAAACATCTTTGTATACATTCTTACAAACAAGAATCATTACAAAAATTGCCTAAACAAATGTCCACTTTTCAAAATACTTTCAAAACCACACAAAGCACCATTTCAAATAATTTCAAAGCAAGTGATCTAACAAAGTAACTAAGAGCCCATGGAAAACCATGGATGAAAAGGGTGCTAGCACCTTCCCTTTTCATAATCTACCCCCCGAACTCAAAAAAAATCTCAAAGGTCTTTCCTGTGCTTTTTTACCTTTCCTTTTGGATAAAAGAAAAGTCGATGGCGACTCTTTCTAACCGCAACATTTGCGATCACAAACGCAAAACCTCAAGTCAGTTCTCCCACCGTATCACACACTCAAACTCCATTCACGACTCCAGCTGCAAGAGGTAAAAACTCAAACTTCTATCTCTTCATACAAGCATCATTTAATCTTGATTTATGAAAACAAAATGTAGATATCCTTGCTCTAAAGCTAACCATGTTCATAGTTTCCATTTATATTGACTGTGTATAGAGAATTTTGGACTTGAAATTTCTAATAAAGTTAGGTTTCAATTTAGGGCTAGCAAAAATTAGTTTTTATCTTTGACATTTAGTTTACATAAGTTACATGTTTGAATTCGTGGGAAGAAACACCATAACTTTCATGTTTGGAGTTTCCATTTTTGTGGAGAAATGAAGAAGATACATGTGGTCCGGCATGGCTCAAGGTTGAAGATGAAGTTGCCTTCAGAAAGCAATTTGCCTTATATATTTATGGTTTTGCCTATATAAACGGATGTATAGCCACCCCAGTGGTAAAGCGCGCACTTGTTCACCCTATGGTCCTGGGTTCAAGCCCCAACGAGACCATTTTGCTCTTTTTCATATTTTTTGAATTTTTCTGATTTTTTGTTTGCAGGCTCTGGGCCCTTTGGGCCTGGCATTCTTTTTTGTTTTTGCTAGCATACACCCTGTTTACTTGTGACACCACCCTGGCCCATTTTATTTTTATTTATTTATTTATTTCTTTTTCTTAAATAATTTCTTTATTTAACTTAAGTTTAATTTAATTTAATTACCTTTTTAGGTCAAAACCTCATTCATATTAAGAAACCAAACAAAAATCTTTTTCTTTGGATTTACAATTCTTGCATATTTATTTCATCTTGTATAGTATTTATTCTAATTCTTATACAAATTCAATTTGGTTGTAATAGATTAATTAGGTTTATATTATTGCAATCCCCATTCATAAATTGTATACCCCCTCCCACAAATCTTGTAATAGCGTAGTAACTTTACATTTCGCAATTTATCGCTTTTACATAATATGCTATTAATTAGGGTTTGTATGGAAAGAATAAAATCAATCAAATAGAAAACCCTAATCCAAGACAAAAACAAGCATGAAAATGACACACTTGCACTCAAGCACCCCTAGGGTAAAATCTACATGGTTGCCTTACAAAAATGGCCATATTACGCATGTTAGGTATCTTAGCAAAAACAAGCAAATACAAGATCATAGTCCCTCGATGACGCTATTCAAAGTTTTCTTACAAAATGATCTTAGTCCCTAAGGAAAAATACTAAGATACCTTGCAATATTGCTAATCATGGTTATACGATGACACACACCCGTCCCGTTTACATCCAAAGATAGGGTTGCTTACCAAATCAATGGTAAGACAACAATGTCAAAGGAAAAGAAAATGAACAAGAAAGACATTTGAGTAGGTAGATTGCTCCTAATTAGTTACTCCATTTCAAAACAAATATCCTTGCTATTTTCTAAACAACCACATACACTTTCAAAACATCTTACAAAATTGAAAACATTTTCAAAAGATCAACATCTTTGTATACATTCTTACGAACGAGAATCATTACAAAGATTGCCTAAACAATGGCCTCTTTACAAAATACTTTCAAAAACAACACAAAGAACAATTTAAAACAAAAGCAAGTGATCTAGCAAGTAACTAAGAGCCCATGTAAAACCATGGATGAAAAGGGTGTTAATACCTTCCCTTTTCATAATCTACCCCCCGAACTCAAGAAACAATCTCAAAGATCTTTCCTGTGCTTTTTCACCTTTCCTTTTGGATAAAAGAAAAGTCGGTGGCGACTCTTGCTAACCGCAAAATTTGCGATCAAACGCAAACACCTCAAGTCATTTCTCCCACCGCATCACAGAACTGGCGACTCTGCTGGGGTTACCTTATGGATTAGATCACATTTACTTGCTTACATTGTTTGACTTGTATGATTTACATTATGGTTCTTTGTTTGGGTTTGAATCCTCTACCCAGATTTGGGATACATTATAGGTAAGTAACAATACATTGTGGAAACTGTGCGGGGTATACCGACATGGTCTAAGCAATAGCTACGTTAGTGCGACATATTTGTGGGTACCGGTAGCCTTTGAGTTAATCAAGGAGAATACGGGGCCGTTGAGTGATGTCATGAAGCACTAACGAACTTTTATAACCTTTACTTGACCAACTTGGCCTTTAGGATGCAGTGAGATGTCCGGCTTTGGTGCAGTCTGAAGTTGGTAGATACTCGATACTACACTCATTGAGGTTTGGTTTCTTGGGATATTTCGGTCGCCATTAAATAGGCTTGAGCTGAAACAATGACCAATGAAACAAACCAGTGATATTGATCTCCTTAGAACCCGATTACTATTACTAGGACAGGTTTGAGCCAACTAAACTTCAAGAGGGTACTTACCTATAAAACTCCATGCAGGCCTAAACCTAAGGACTTGTTTTCTTTGCTTGTATATGCATACTTGTACATAACATCATGAACATCATGAACATCATATACATCCACTAACCATTTCAAGGATTTTGGTATTCATCTTTGTTCTTGTTTTGTAGGATATGGATTCACTTCGCAGGAAAACTATTCAAGTCAACCTTGTGAGAATCCCTCCACAACTTGAGGAGCTAGTTTCAAGGATTCCTGAAAACTCTACATTCACCAAGAGACATGGTCGCCTACTCAACTTGGTCACCTCCAACACAGATGAGGACATGATGAAGGTGCTCAAAAGAGGCCATGTTTGTGTTTGTTTGTGTGCAAAAGTCCTCAAAGAAGGAAAATCCCACTCCCCTTCCATTTCCATTTTACTTTATGCTTGCTATCGAGTCAATAAATGGAACAAAAGGCTCGCAATCGGCCCTCGCACTTTCTAGTAAGTGTTGTTCTTAGCTCACGTTGTATGTTGACACTTTGAATCGTGCTTATTCTTGTCCATTAAGTCAAATAAAGTGGAAAAAGGTTCGTAACCAACCCCCACACTTTGTCATTCGTTTCGACGATGTTAGCTCACGTTTCTTTAATCATTGATGCTTCGAGTTATTACTCGATATTGGTGTTTGAGCAAATCAAGTGGAAATAGTTCCTTATTCCCACTTTGAAATCCATTGGATTCTTTGTTTGTTTCTAGCTCGCACTTGATCGTTGTTTTGTTTATTGTGGCAGTAGAAATGTTGAGACTAAGTCATTGGATTGACTTGACTCACACATATCAAATAAAAATTGCCACTGTGCTTTATTCTTTCTAGGGGAATGGGAAAAGAGATAATAACCCAAGAAAGAGGGGAGAGAATCTAGGTACGGGGGTTGGTTATGCAAAGGGAAGGTATTAGCACCCTAAACATCTATGGTACTCCGCAGGAACCTCTTTGAAAATTTGTGTATTTTGGCTATAAGTGTTGTATACAAAAATAGATGGTGGAGATGTGAAGATAAGTATTTTTTAGAATTTTTTCACCCTCCACGGTTGTGAACCTTTAGTGCATATGTACCATCTTCCGTGCAATAGGGGATCAGGTTACTCGTAGTTCACCTTTATAAAAATTAAAAAAAAAACAAGTCTGTTGGTTAATTTTAAGAGATGAGACATCATCGTCATATCCGAATGGAAAACATACTTGTTGTACCCCAAAATTTTCCCTCTCACTTATCTTGAATTTTCTCACAAGATCTCCTTTGGCTCAAGATTGCACTAGGGTTGACTAGCTCAAGACACCTCCTTAAGCATTGATGACCAAAATTAGGATTTGAGATTGCACAAGGATATTTGAACTTCCAATGCCCCATATGACTTTCATGGATCATTATGGACCCTCAAGATTACTCATGTCAAGTTTCAAGCTTTGGATCACACTTTTGCTCAATCAATTGAGCAGTTGACTTAAAAATCAATTGTATTGGGGAAAAAGTCAACTATGGCAAATTTACAGTCAAACTCTATAATTTTTTATCCACATCAACATTTTAAACTCATATGTCTCATTTGATCAAGTTTGTACCATAATTCCTCAAGAAATTTGATCAAATCTTCAAAAGGGCAAAATGGTCAAAATTAGGGTTTTGACTGGGAAAGGGAAATTTCTGATTTTTTACCTAGCAAATGATCAATTGGTTTAAGGAATGATCTAAAGAGTCCAATTGCATCATTTTTACCTAATGACATAGCTCAAAGCATTGCTCAAGTCCAATAGATTGACATATGAATTTTCAGTCAACTAATAAAAAGTCAACTATATACTGAAAAGTCAAACTTTGACTTTTTGGTCAAAATCTAATGTCAAAGATCACAATTCATCAAATCATGTCAAAATATGAAACTTATTCATCAAGAAATCAAAAATTCAAGATTTCATTTTGAAAAGTTAAAATTTCTAAACTTGGAAATTTTTCTAAGTGTTGGAAATTTCTTACTTTTTCACAACTTTAAGCAAAAATTTCACCATGATGCAAGCTGATTTAAAAGAAACTTCCAACATGAAACTTATAGATATATGAAATATATAACTTTTCTTTACACAACTCCTTCCAAAAGTGCTTGGATCTCAAGTTATAATTTTAAGAACACATGGTCATGAAACAAAACACTTAGTGAAATTTTGCCCTAATTTGGTCAGGATTTTGACTCAACTTCATGGCACTTTTTCATATAGTTACAAGGGTAATTTTCAAAAGTGATTCAAATATGGGTTGTATAGCACATTGCAAGATTTCCAAAATGTCCAAGAACTCCTTGAGATCATTTTTGAGTAGGGAGAATCGAAGAGATGAAGTTAGGGTTTTATCACTTGAATTATAAGTCATTTTGTGATGTACAAGATTTAAAATTCAAACTTGTGCTGCATAAACTCTACTTTACAGGCCTCAAACTTTTTAGGCACTCCATAATTAATTGCTTGCATAACTGTTACAGGTCTCATTTCAAGCATTCAATGCAACGCCATGCTTTATATCCATTTTAGGAAGAAAGTGCACATTACCATTTTTGATAAAATGGATTTTTGCACAAAACTTGTTCTTGAGCCTTGCAATTGCTTTCTTTAATCATACAAGTCCAATAACTAAAGATAAACTTGTTAGAAACTTACAATCACTTAGCCCATGCTTGTACTTCCTCTTGAAATTTGTTTTCCCACTTTTCTTCAAAATCAAGTAACCTAGCAATTAGCTTGTAACTTGTACTTATGACTCTCCAAAGCACCCAAACCTCTTTGCTTATACATACACAAGTCATTTGCCACAAATCCCACACATGCTTAAACCCTGAAAACACCAAGAACACAGAATCACCAAAAACAATTCAAAAGTTGTCATTTCTGAGTTTTGAATCCAATCTCCAAATTTTCTCGTGCGTTTCTTGGCCTTTTACTTTCAAAAGCTTCTAAATAACATACACAAACAATCCCAACACCTGCAACACCACTGTAACACCTCCATTATCATCCACCATTTTCAAAAATAACACCTTGCACCTTGACTTCTATAGAACTCCTCAAGCACTTTCAACTCAAGCTAAGCATCACATTAGCTTCCTGGGAACTTGAAGAAGTTAACTCAATCATTGAAACTCACTGAAAGTTACTCAAACTCCAAACATGATACCCTCCTGCAAGGTAAGTTTTCTGACTTTGGAACTTTTCATACAGGTATCATTAATGGTTTATTTGTGAATGAAAAATGTAGATATCATTGCCCTAAAGCTAACCATGTCCATAGTTTTCATTTATTTTGCTTGAGCTTAGAGAATTTTAAGATTGAAGTTTCTGAAATTTTTAGGGTTCAGATTAGGGCCATTAAAATTCATGTTTATCTTTGATCTATAATTTTATTGCTTTGCATTTCTGAAATCGTGAGGAAATTTGCTACAAGTTTCTTATTTACAGTTTTTATTTTTGTTGAGATTTGAATAAGATACAAAGGCTCTGGTTGGGCGTAAGGTTGAAGATGAAGTTCAGGCCATGGACTTGTTTACTATCATATATTTGTTGTTTTGATTATATAAATAGATGTATAGCCACCCCAGTGGTAGAAGCGCGCGCCTGTGACTATAGGGACTTGGGTTCGAGCCCATTGGTACCCTTTTTTTTGCATATTTCTCACACTCTGACTTTTTTGGACAGGTGCTTGGGCCTCCCTTGGGCCTTATGTTTTTTTCTTACTACTGACCCCCCTTGTTGGCTTTTCACACCCCTAGCCCATTTTATTTTCTTTTCTCATTTTTATTTATTTGTTTTTCTTAAATATTTTATTTTATGCTAAAAAATCATAAAAAATATAAAAACATGAGATTTATATTTTGATAAAGTTTATTTATTTTTTACACAAAAAAATTATTTTATTCAATCATACTTTAATTATTTTACTAATTGTGTTGTAAATTTAATTAAAAACTAGGTTTTATTTATTTTCTTTTACACCAATTAAAATATATTATTTTAAAAATATAAAAAGACCAAAAATATTTTATAATACTATAAATTATTTTTTAAGACAAAAATACCAAAAACATTCTTCTTATAAACTAAATTTTCTTTTTTAATCAATTAATAGATTAGGGTTTTATTTAAATTCTTTTCCTAGTTAATTTAGGTTTTAATTTTTACTAATTTAATTAATTATTTTTCTTTTAGTTAATTAGGTTAAAAAAAACCTTTTTCCCTAAAAATCCAAATAAACATCCATTTTCTTTACATTTACATTCTTGTATATTTATTCATTTTGTATATTATTTATTTCAATTCTTGTACAAATTCAATATGGTTGTAATAGATAATTAGGCTTTATTTTCTTGCAATCCCCATTTATAATTTGTATACCCCCTCCCACAAGTATTGTAATAGCGTAGTAATTTTAAATTCCACAATTTATCGCTTTATATACAAATGCTAGTAATTAGGGTTTGTATGGAAAGACTAAAACCAATCAATTAGAAAACCTTAATCAAAGACAAAACCAAGCATGAAAAACGATACAATTGCACACAAGCACCCCTAGGGTAAATCCACTTGGTTGCCTTTACAAAATGGCCATATTACGCATGTGAGGTATCTTAGCAAAAACAAGCAAAGTATACGATTATAGTCCCTCGATGACGCTATCTATGTTGCCTTTTCAAAATGATCTTAGTCCCTAAAGAAAAATGCTAAGATACCTTGCAACATTGCTATTCATGGTTATACGATGACCCACACCCGTCCCATTTACATTCAAAGATAGGGTTACTTATCAAATCAATGGTAAGATAACAATGTCAAAGGAAAGAGGAAATGAACATGAAAGACTTTTGAGTAGGTAGAATTCCCCTAGTTACTTACTCACTTTCAAAACAAAAAATCCTTGCTATTTTCAAAATAAACACCAACACTTTCAAAAACATATTTCAAACTTGAAAACATTTTCAAAAGATCAAACACTCTGTATACATTCTTACGAACGAGAATCATTACAAAGTTTGCCTAAACAATGGCCTCTTTACAAAATACTTTCAAAAACCACACAAAGCACAATTTCAAACAAAAGCAAGTGATCTAGAAAGTAACTAAGAGCCCATGGAAAACCATGGATGAAAAGGGTGCTAATACCTTCCCTTTTCATAATCTATCCCCCGAACTCAAGAAATAATCTCAAAGGTCTTTCCTGTGCTTTTTCACCTTTCCTTTTGGATAAAAGAAAAGTCTATGGAGAATCTTGCTAACCGCAACATTTGTGATCAAATGCAAAACTTTCAAGTCAGTTCTCCCACCGTATCACAGAATTGGCGACTCTGCTGGGGAATAAATTCTAAAAGTGGGGTTACCTTAGATTTAGATCACATTTACTTGCTTTCTTTGTTTGAGTTGTATGCTTTACATTATGGTTCTTTGTTTGGGTTTGAATCCTCTAACAGGATTTGGGATACCTTATAGGTAAGTAGCAATATATTATGGAAACTGTGCGGGGTATACCGACATGGTCTAAGCAATATCTATGTTAGTGCGACATATTTGTGGGTACTGGTAACCCTAGAGTTAATCAAGGATAATACAGGGCCGCTGAGTGATGTGATGAAGCACTAATGAACTTTTAGAACCTTTACTTGACCAACTTTTCCTTTAGGACGTAGTGAGATGACTGGCTTTGGTGCAGTCCGAAGTTGGTAGATACTCGATACTACACTTATTAAGGATTGGTTTTTTGGGATATTTCGGTCGCCATTAAATAGGCTTATGCTGAAACAATGACAAAAGAAACAAACCCGTGATATTGAGCTCCTTAGAACCCGGTTAATATTGCTAGGATAGGTTTGAGCCAACTAAACTTCAAGAGGGTACTTACCTATGAGACTCCATGCAAGCCTAAGCCTAAGGACTTGTTTGCTTTGTCTGTGTATATACATACTTGTACATAACATCATGAACATCATAACATCATACTCATTCACTAACCATTTCAAGGATCTTGGGATTTATCTTTGTTCTGTTTTGTAGGACATGGATTCTATTCGCGGGAAAACCATTCAAGTCAATCTTGTAAGTATCCCTCCACAACTTAAAGAGCTAGCTTTAAGGATTCCTGAAAATTCTCCATTTACCTAAAGACATGGTCGCTTACTAAACTTGGTCACCTCCAGCACTGATGAAGACATGATGAAGGTGCTCTTTCAGTTCTTTGATCCTTTACACCATTTCTTCACATTTCCTGATTATCAACTTATGCCAACTTTGGAATAATTCTCCCAACTCTTGAGGATTCCCATTCTCAATCAACTACCTTTCAACGGTACGGAAAGAGATCCAAAGCCAGAAGATATTGCTCAAGCTCTACACTTGCAATCATCTGATGCCACAACTAATTGGGAAACAAGGAGTGGTGTCAAAGGTTTCCTAGCAAAGTTCTTATTTGAGAAAGCCCAAAACTGTTGGAACTCTTTGGATTTGCAAGCCTTCGAGGAAATTGTGGATCTCCTCATCTATGGGGTGGTTTTGTTTCCAAATCCTGACAAACTCATAGATGTGAACACCGTTAAAATCTTCATGTCTTGTAACCCGGTGCCTACTTTTCTAGGGAACATCCTACATTCTTTTCACGCTCACACTATGAGGAAAAGAGGTATCCTTATGTGTTGTACTCCTCTTTTGGAAAGATGTTTTATTTTGCATCTTCCCCAATCTGTATTAAAGAACGAGCAAGGTTCAAGGTGGTCACAAAGGTTGATGACGCTCAAATATTCAGACATCCATTGGTATTCCCGATCTATAGAGAATGTTACTATTGTCGACCGTTGTGGAGAATTCCCTAATGTCCCTTTACTTGGCATTAGGGGAGGTATCACCTACAACCTCTGCTTAGCCTTAAGACAATTTGGTTACGCCCGGTGGGATGGCCCTCATGAGATGCTCATTCAAGGTTTGGTATTTGACTACAAGAACGACGATCAAGGTCATCGCCATAGATTTATCTAAGCTTGAAGGATGTTAAACAAGGTAGATAGTAAGACATTGGGGCATAAGAATTCTATCCCTCTTAAGCCTTACCTCAAATGGGTACGAACTCGTGCTCAGAGTCTTATGATGCCTTATCCCTCCATTCTCCCGGTAATCATGGAGCCTGTTATGGAAGGAAATGTTCCATACACTACCCTGCATCCTGACATGCCCACCTCTCTTGAAGACTTACAAAGATATTGGATACAACTCAAGGGGGAGCGAGACACTTTCGAAGCCCAATTCTACGCTAGTGAGAAGAAGGTTTTGGAACTCACTAAGCAACTTCATGAGGAGCGTACTCTGAATGCCTACATCGCACCAAAGAGGATGCCTACAACCTTTTTATCTTAGATTTTTTATATTTTTTTCCCAAAGAGGCATTGATGTACACAAGCTTTAATTTATTAATATAACGTGTGTTTCCTTTTTGTCTAAAGCAAATTTGAATCTCTAAAATCCTTGAAATCATTGCATATGCATTTACCATTCATCATAACATAAGCATGTTTCTTGCAACAAGTCTCCTCATCTTTCTACTATTTATTTCAGTAAGATAGATCTCGAGCAAACGGTGAAGGACCTCCAAGCACAAAATGCTCAGTTTCAGCAGATGTTTTTTACTCTAGTCAAAGGATAAGAAGAGTTGAAGACCTTATTGGTTGAAGAGAAAAAGAAGAAAACAAAGAAAATAACTGGAGTTCTAAATATGGGAAGAAGCTTTCAAGGCCAATCAAGAAGGACCCTAGACTTTGCAACGTCATTTAGTGAGAAAGACAATCAAGATGGGAAAGGAAAGGAAGCAGTTGTCCAGCCAGATTCAGAAGAGGAGGAGGAAGAAGAAGATTATTCTGAAGAATAATATCCTCTAGCCGACGACAAGTATCAACATCTGGAGGAACGTTTAAGTGCAATGGAATTTCAAAAAGTTCCTGGATTGGACTTTGAGGAGTTGGGGTTAGCATTTGGGATTGTCATTCCTCCAAAACTCAAAGCACCGGTGTTCGCCAAATATGAAGGAGTTTCATGTCCCAAAATGCATCTCCGGTCCTATGTGAGGAAAATACAGCCTCACACTACTGACAAGGATTTATGGGTACATTTCTTTCAAGATAGCTTGTCCGGAACTCGACTTGATTGGTTTTATCAGCTAGAAAGAGCCAATGTTCATAATTGGGAAGATCTGGTTTCCGCCTTTTACAAACAATATCAATACAACGCTGATCTTGCACCCACCCGTACTCAACTCTAGAGTACGACCATGGTTTCAAGTGAAGGCTATAAAGACTATGCGGAAAAATGGAGGGACTTAGCAGGAAGAGTCCAGCCTCCTCTATCTGAAAGAGAGTTGGTAAACATGTTTTTGGGCATCTTGCCCGATCCCTTCTTTAATCACTTAATTGGGAGTTCATCGGCAGGTTTTATCAAATTGATATTGACCGGAGAAAGGGTGGAAGTCGGGATAAAGAATGGGAAAATTCAAAAGGATGCATCCTCTACTGCTATAAAAAAACCATTCATTGGAAAAAAAGAAGTTGTTGTTGTATATCCTCAGAGAAATCAAGATAGGGTTGAACGTCGTCCAATGGTGGGGGCTGTCATGATTCCTAAACCTGCGCCTGCTCAGCAAAGAAGCAACCAGCCAAGAATGGAAAGACCAGTCATACAGTTCACCCGAATTAATATGACACTATCTCAAGTATTGACACATTTGTTAAGATCTAATCTAGTGACTTTTAAAGAAGCTCCAAAGAACCCTAACACAACCTCTCCTTATTATCATCCTAATGCCCGTTGTGCATACCATTCTGAGAGTCCTAGCCATGACACTAACAACTGTTGGGCTCTGAAGAACAACGTAGAAGACCTTCTTGAAGCCAAAGAGATTTAATTCGATGCGCCAGAAATTCCCAATGTTATTACTGCCCATATGCCCATACACAGTTGTGATGTCAACTCCGTTAAGGAAGATATGTTTGTTACTTTGGTTGATGAACTTGTGACCCCACTCCCGACTATCAAAAAGAACTTGTTGAATGTCGGTGTATTCCCATGCTATGATGAAAGCTGTCATTTTTGTTTGTCCTCACCAACCAGCTGTCATTTATTAAAAGCGGACGTTCAATGCCTAATAGATAACAAGGAGATTTTGTTCGAAAAAACTTCTATTCCAACTGTTTCTTATAATAATGTTTCCATCGTGACCATTTCTGCCAATTCTTCCAAGGTCTCCACCAAAAGACCCGTTAGAATTACATCAGTTCCTAAAGTAGCTCCGTTGATAATTACAATGCCTGGACCAATCCCGTATTCATCATAAAAAACCGTCCCATGGAATTATGGAGGTGATGTCTACTATCATGGTATCAAGCAAGATTGACCAGCTGCTGGAGATTCAAGTTCTAAGAAAGTTGACTCCGATATCAGTAATATCGCAGGGACTAGTAAGATAACCCGAAGTGGAAGGGTACTTGTGATACGATGGGAGAACTGACTTGAAGGTTTTGTATTTGATCGCAAATGTTGCAGTTAGCAAGAGTTGCCACCGACTTTTCTTTTATCCAAAAGGAAAGGTGAAAAAGCACAAGAAAGACCTTTGAGATTATTTCTTGAGTTCGGGGGATAGATTATGAAAAGGGAAGGTATTATCACCCTTTTCATCCATGGTTTTCCATGGGCTCTTAGTTACTTGCTAGATCACTTACTTTTGTTTGAAATTATGCTTTGTGTGGTTTTTTAAAGTATTTTGTAAAGAGGCCATTGTTTAGGCAAACTTTGTAATGATTCTCGTTCGTAAGAATGTATACAAAGTGTTTGATCTTTTGAAAATATTTTCAAGTTTGAAAGATGTTTTTGAAAGTGTTGGTGTTTCTTTTGAAAATAACAAGGATGTTTTGTTTTGAAAGTGAGCAAGTAACTAGGGACATTCTACCTACTCAAAAGTCTTTCATGTTCATTTCCTCTTTCCTTTGACATTGTTATCTTACCATTGATTTGGTAAGTAACCTTATCTATGGATGTAAATGGGACGGACGTGGGTCATTGTATAACCATGATTAGCAATGTTGCAAGGTATCTTAGCATTTTTCTTTAGGGACTAAGATCATTTTGAAAAGGCAACATAGATAGCGTCATCGAGGGACTATGATCTTATATTTTGCTTGTTTTTGCTAAGATACCTCACATGCGTAATATGACCATTTTGTAAAGGCAACCAAGTGGATTTACCCTAGGGGTGCTCGTGTGCAAGTGTATTGCTTTTCATGCTTGGTTTTGTCTTTGATTAGGGTTTTCTAATTGATTAGTTTTAGTCTTTCCATACAAACCCTAATTACTAGCATTTGTATATAAAGCGGTGAATTGCGGAATTTAAAATTACTACACTATTACAATACTTGTGGGAGGGGGGGTGTACAGATTATAAATGGGGATTACAAGAAAATAAAGCCTAATTATCTATTACAACCATATTGAATTTGTATAAGAATTGAAATAAATAATGTACAAAATGAATAAATATACAAGAATGTAAATGTAAAAAAAATGGATGTTTATTTAGATTTTTAGGGAAAAGGAGTTTTGTTTTAACCTAATTAATTAAAAGAAAAATAATTAATTAAATTAGTAAAAAGTAAAACCTAAATTTACTAGGAAAAGAATTTAAATAAAACCCCAATCTATTAATTGATTAAAAAAGAAAATTTAGTTTATAAGAAGAATGGTTTTGGTTTTTTTGTCTTAAAAAATAATTTATAGTATTATAAAATATTTTTGGTCTTTTTATATTTTTAAAATTATATATTTTAATTGGTGTAAAAGAAAATAAATAAAACCTAGTTTTTAATTAAATTTACAAAACAATTAGTAAAATAAATAAAGTATGATTAAATAAAATAATTTTTTTGTGTAAAAAATAAATAAACTTTATCAAAATATAAATCTCATGTTTTTATATTTTTTATGATTTTTTAGCATAAAATAAATATTTAAGAAAAACAAATAAATAAAAATCAGAAAAGAAAATAAAATGGGCCAGGGGTGTGAAAAGCCAGCAAGGGGGGTCAGCAGTAAGAAAAAAAACATAAGGCCCAAGGGAGGCCCAGGCGCCTGTCCAAAAAAGTCAGAATATGAGAAATATGCACCAAAAAAAACCAAAAGGGTACTACTGGGGTTCGAACCCAGGTCCCTATAGTCACAGACGCGCGCTTCTACCACTGGGGTGGCTATACATCCGTTTATATAATTAAAACAACAAATAAATGATAGTAAACAAGTCCATGGCCTAAACTTCATCTTCAACCTCACGCCCTGCCAGAGCCTCTGTATCTTATTCAAATATCAACAAAAATGAAAACTGTAAACAGGAAACTTATAGTAAATTTCCTCACGATTTCAGAAATGAAAAGCAATAAAATTATAGATCAAAGATAAGCATGAATTTTAATGGCCCTAATCTGAACCCTAAAAATTTCAGAAACTTCAATCTTAAAATTCTCTAAGTTCAAGCAAAATAAATGAAAACTATGGACATGGTTAGCTTTAGGGCAATGATATCTACATTTTTCATTTAAAAATAAACCATTAATGATGCATGTATGAAAAGTTCCAAAGTCAGAAAACTTACCTTGCAAGAAGGTATCGCGTTTGGAGTTTGAGTAACTTTCAGTGAGTTCCAATGATTGGGTTAGCTTCCTCAAGTTCCCATGAAGCTAATGTGATGCTCAACTTGAGTTGAAAGTGCCTAAGGAGTTCTGGAGAAGTCAAGGTGCAAGGTGATGTTTTTGAAAATGGTGGATGATGATGGAGGTGTTACAGTGCTGCTACAGGTGTTGGGATTGTTTGTATATATTGTTTAGAAGCTTTTGAAAGTAAAAGGCCAAGAAACGCATGAGCAAATTTGGAGATTGGATTCAAAACTCAGAAATGACAAGTTTTGAAGTGTTTTTGGTGATTCTATGTTCTTGATGTTTTTAGGGCTTAAGCATGCATGAATTTGTGGCAAATGACTTGTGTATGTATAAGCAAAGAGGTTTAAGTGCTTTGGAAAGTCAGAAGTACAAGTTACAAGCTAATTGCTAAGTTACTTGATTTTGAAGAAAAGTGGGAAAACAAGTTTCAAGAGGAAGTACAAGCATGGGCTGAGTGATTGTAAGTATCTAACAAGTTTCTATTGAGTTATAAGACATTTATTGTACCCCAAAATTTGCACTCTCATTTATCAAAACTTTTCTCACAAGATCTCTTTGACTCAATACTGGATTAGGGTTTGGTCAGCTCAAGACATCTCATCTTGCACTGATAACCCAAAATTAGGGGTTGAGTTTGCACAAGGATTTTTGGACTATCAATGCTTCATATGACTTTCAAACATCATTATGGATCCATAAGATCACTCATGACAAGTTTCAAGCCTTGAACCATATTTTTAATCAGTCAATTGGACAGTTGACCTAAAAATCAGTTGTATTAGGGAAAAAGTCAACCATGGCCAATTTATAGTCAAACTTCATAATTTTTTATCCACTTCAACATTTTAAACTTATATGTTTCATTTGATCAAGTTTGGACCATAATTCCTCAAGGAATTTGATCAAATCACCAAAAGGGCAAAATGGTCAAAATTAGGGTTTTGACTAAGGAAGGGCAATTTCTGATTTTTAACCTAGCAAATGACCAATTGAGTAAATCATGATTTCAAGTATTCAATGGCATCATCTTGAACTTATTACATGGCTCAAAACATCTCAAATTCATTGGATTGACAAATGAAGTTTGCAGTCAACTGATCAAAAGTCAACTGTATACTGAAAAGTTAAACTTTGACTTTTTGGTTAAAATCAAGTGCCAAGGGTCATAATTCATCAAAACATGTCAAAATGTGAAACTTTTTTATCAAGAAAACCAAATTTAAAAATTAGGGTTTGAATTTGAAAATTTTCCTAACTTACAAATTTTCTAAGTATAGAAAATTTTCTTATTTTTTCTCAACTTTAGGCCACTTTTTCACCTTGATGCATAATGATTCAAGGAAAGTTCCCAACATGAAAGTTGTAGACCTCCATGCAATATAAAATTTTTCTTCACACACTTTTCCCTAAAGATGCTTGGATCTCAAGATATAAATTTATGAATACATGGTCATGAACTAAATAACTTAGTTAAATTTTGCCCTAATTTAGGCAGGTTTTGGACCCAACTTCATGGAAATTTTTCACCTAGTTCCAAGAGGTATCTCAAAATTCATTTCAAATAAGATTTATAGAGAATATTGCAAGATTTCCAAAATGTCAAAGAACTCCTCAAGATCATTTTTGAGTAGGGAGAATCGGAGAGATGAAGTTGGCAATTTCTCACTTTTTGTCCAAGCCATTTCATGAAGAACAAAGTTGCAATCAGTACCTATGCTGCCTAATACATGCTTTACAGGTCCCAAACTGGTTCCTCACTCCTTAATTAAATGCTTAATCAGTTGACAAAGCTTTGATCCATGCCTTAGAACCATTATCCAAGTTGCAATTCCAAAAATGGCATAAAGTGACCGTTGCCATTTTGGAAAAGCACAACTTTTGCCACTTTCCATTTCTTGAGCTTTGCACCTGTCTCCGTTGTACACACAAGTTACACAGGTCTAAATCAAATTGTACAAGTTGATACCAACCCTAAGAGAGCAAGTACAAGCATGGCAAGCCTTGTCCATTCACTTTGCTTCAAAAGCAAGAAAGGTGGCCAAAAGGCTAGAACTGGCACATCTGTTGAAGGGAAGATGGGAAACTGATCATACACTAACATACAAACATTATGCAACATAAGACACAATTAGCAAAGGACTGAAACACTCCCAACAAGAAAAACACCCAAAATCTGTCCAAACTTGCAGTTTTGGCATAAACATACTCATCTTCCATTTGGCTCGTGCGTTTCAAGTTTTGATTATTCAAACATCTTACATACTTGATATCAAACCTATCCAGACCTTCATCCCTGTTCTGTAATCACTTTTCCATCATCTTCCATTGTTGATTTCAGAGCTTGCAGTTCGACTTGGCCAAGGAGTTTCATATACTTTCAGAGCAAGGCAAGGGTTGGAATACATTCAGGGAAGTTCAAGGAAGCTCAAGCAAGCATCAGACCTCCATCAAACTCACTCCAGTTCCATCCACGATTCCAACTGAAAGAGGTAAAATCTCAAACTCTATCTCCTTGTATAGGCAACCATAGGCCACGATTTGTGAATAAAAACTGTAGTCCTCCTCATAACGAAACTGTACATATCTTTATCTTGCATTGATTTTACTTGAGTTGAGAGAATTTGGAACTTGAAATTTCTGAAAATATTAGGTTAAAATTTAGGGCTGTTAAAATTCTCTTTGATCTTTGGTTGATAGTTCACATAACTTATATGGTTGGAATCGTGAGTTCAAGTACTACAACTTTCATGTTATGAGTTTTCATTTTCATGGAAGTATGAGAGAGTTACATGATGTTTGGCCAAGCTTGAGAAAGAAGATGAAGTACAGGGCAAAGACTTGTTTTGGGTTATATTATTTTTGCTTTCCATAAGACAATGGATGTATAGCCACCCCAGTGGCAAAGTAGCGCGTTAGTAAGACCCATGTCCTGGGTTCGAACCTGGGCGCTACTTTTGATTTCCCATATTTTTTCATTTTTTCCAGTTTTTGTCCTTTTGCAGGTTTGGACTCAGTTTTGTGGGCTTAGCATTTTTTTACTAACATTACTACCAGCTTTTCTACATCACCCCCCTTGCCAACTTTTTATTTTTTTATTTTTTATTTGTTTTATTTTCATATTTAATATTTTAAATATATTCTTTGACACATAAAAATCCCAAAAAAAATAAATTAATAATATTGCACTTTTATTTTATTTTTAGTTTATTTCTCAGATAAAAATATATTTTATTTTAATAAGATATCATTTATTTTCTTAATAAACTTATAAATATAATTAATACATGTGTAATTTAATTTATTTTTTATTTCATACCTATAAACATTTATTTTTGCATATATAAGAATTTTATTTTTTATACAATATTATTTATCATTTTTATACAAGAAAATACATAAAAAAATACATATAAAAACTTTTTTTCCTTTTAAAATAATAATTAGGGTTAAACCCCTTTTAAAGAAATTAATTCCTTTTCCTTATATTTTTAGGTTTAGATGAAAATTTCTTTTACATAAAAAACAAGACACAAAAAAATCTTTTCTTACATATACATTGTATTGCATTTTTAAATATTGTATTGTATTTATTCTAATTCGTACAAATTCGATTTGGTTGTAATAATTTATTTAGGTTTATATTTTTGCAAATCCCCATTCAAATTTGTATTCCCCCTCCCATAAATTATTGTCATAGCTTAGAAATATTTACATTACGCAATTTATCGCTTTATATGCCATGATTAGTAATTAGGATTTGTATGACAAGATCAAAACAAAGGAAAATAGAACACCCTAAATACAAGACAAAATCAAAGCATGAAAATGATACACTTGCATACAAGCATCCTTAGGGTTTTTCCACTTGGTTGCCTAAAACAAAAATGGTCATGTTACGCATGCGAAGTATCTTGGTAAAACAAAACAAACATAAAGATCATAGTCCCTCGATGACGTTATTCAAAAGTTGCCTTACAAATTGATCTTGGTCCCTCAAAATGCTAAGATACTTTGCAAACATTTCTAATCATGGCCATACGATGACCCACGTCTGTCCCGTTTACATCCAAAGATAGGGTTGCTTACCAAATCAATGGTAAGACAACAATGTCAAAGGAATAGAAAATGCACAAGAAAGACATTTGAGTAGGTAGATAGCTTCTAGTTACTTGCTTCATTTCAAACAACTATCCTTGCTATTTTCAAAACAAACACACAGATTTCAAAACATTTTACAATCATTGAAGACATTTTCAAAAAGACAAACATCTTTGTATACATTCTTACGAACGAGAATCATTACAAAGATTGCCTAAACGAATGGCCTCTTTTACAAAATACTTTCAAAACCATACAAAGCACAATTTCAAAAAACAAAAGCAAGTGATATAAGCAAGTAACTAAGAGCCCATGGAAAACCATGGATGAAAAGGGTGCTAATACCTTGCCTTTTCATAATCTACCCCCCGAACTCAAGAAAATATCTCAAAGGTCTTTCCTGTGCTTTTTCACCTTTCCTTTTAGATAAAAGAAAAGTCGGTGGCGACTCTTGCTAACCGCAACATTTGGGATAAAATGAAAAACCCTCAAGTCAGTTCTCCCACCGTATCACAACATGTATGATCATAAAAGAACAAGTGCAAGGCTCAAGAACAAGTTTTGTGCAAAAAGCTACTTTATCAAAATGGCATTGTGCACTTTCTTTCCAAAATGGATATAAAGCATGGCCTTGCATTGAATGCTTGAAATGAGACCTCTAACAGTTGTGCAAGAAATTAATTATGGAGTGCCTAACAAGTTTGAGGCCGGAAAAGTAGAGATTATGAAGCACAAGTTTGAATTTTGAATCTTGTTCATCATAAAATGACTTGTAATTCAAGTGATAAAACCCTAATTTCATCTCTTTGATTCTCCCTACTCAAAATAATCTCAAGGAGTTATTGGACATTTTGGAAAGCTTGTAATGTGCTATACAACCCATATTTGAACCACTTTCGAAAATTCCCCTTTGAACTATATGAAAAAGAGCCATGAAGTTGGGTCAAAATCCTGACCAAATTAGGGCAAAATTTTACTATGTGTTTTGTTTCATGACTATGTGTTCTTAAAATTATAACTTTAGATCCAAGCACTTTTGGAAGGAGTTGTGTGAATCAAAGTTGTATATTCCATGGAGATATATAACTTTCATGTTGAAAGTTTCTTTTGAATCATCTTGCATCATGGTGAAAATTTTGCTCAAAGTTGTGAAAAAATAAGAAATTTGAAAGAAGTGTACCCATAAATCCTTGTCAGTGGTGTGAGGCTGTATTTTCCTCACATAGGACCGGAGATTCCTTTTGGGACATGAAACTCCGTCATATTTGGCGAACACCAGTGCTTTGAATTTTGGAGGAATGACAATCCCAGATACTAACCCCAACTCCTCAAAGTCTAGTCCAGACACTTTTTGGGTTTCCATTGCACTTAACCGTTCTTCCAAATGCTTATACTTGTCGTCGGCTAGAGGATATTGTTCTTTAAAATAATCTTCTTCTTCCTCTTCTTCTTCTAAATCTGGCTGGACAACTGCTTCCTTGCCTTTCCCATCTTGATTGTCCTTCTCACCAAATGACGTTGCAAAGTCTAGGGTCCTTCTTGCTTGTTGTGATACGGTGGGAGAACTGACTTGAAGGTTTTGCGTTTGATCTCAAATGTTGCGATTAGCAAGAGTCGCCACCAACTTTTCTTTTATCCAAAATGAAAGGTGAAAAAGAATAGGAAAGACCTCTGAGATTATTTCTTGAGTTCGGGGGGTAGATTATGAAAAGGGGAGGTATTAGCACCCTTTTCATCCATGGTTTTCCATTGGATCTTAGTTACTTGCTAGATCACTTGCTTTTGTTTGAAATTGTGCTTTGTGTGGTTTTTTTGAAAGTATTTTGGTAAAAAGGCCATTGTTTAGGCAATCTTTGTAATGATTCTCGTTCGTAAGAATGTATACAAAGATGTTGATCTTTTGAAAATGTTTTCAAGTTTTATAAGATGTTTTTGAAAGTGTAGGTGATTGTTTTGAAAATACCAAGGATGTTTGTTTGAAATTGAGCAAGTAATTAGGAGCATTCTACCTACTCAAAAGTCTTTCTTGTTCATTTTCCTTTTCCTTTGACATTGTTATCTTACCATTGATTTGGTAAGTAACCCTATCTTTGGATGTAAACGGGACGGGCGTGGGTCATTGTATAACCATGATTAGAAATGTTGCAAGGTATCTTAGCATTATTTTTAGGGACTAAGATCATTTGAAAAGGCAACTTTAGATAGCGTCATCGGGGGACTATGATCTTGTATTTGTTTGTTTTTGCTAAGATACCTTATATGCGTAATATGGTCATTTTGTATAAGGAAACCAAGTGGAATAAACCTAGGGGTTCTTGTGTGCAAGTGTATTGTTTTCATGCTTGTTTTTTGTCTTGAATTAGGGCTTTCTAAGTATTGGTTTTAGTCTTTCCATACAAACCCTAATTACTAGCATGTTATATAAAAGCGATAAATTGCGAAATTTAAAGTTACTACGCTATTACAACATTTGTGGGGAGGGGGTGTACAAATTGAATGGGGATTGCAAGAATTTAAAGCCTAATTAGTCTATTACAACCATATTGAATTGGTATCAATGTACAAGGAAATAAATAAATACAAAGTACAAAATGAATAAATGTACAAAAAATGCAAAATGTAAAGAAAATGTATCTTTGTTTGATTTTCATGAAAAAGGGATTTTTCTTAACCTAATTAAATAAAGAAAATAATTAATTAAATTTGAATTTTATTAAGAAAATATTTTAAATAAAACCCTAGTTCTATTAATTAATCAAAAGAAAATAAATTTAAGAACAGTATTTTTGGTATTTTTATCTTAAAAATATTTATAGCATTATAAGATATTTTTAGTCTTTTTTATATAAAAAATAATATATTTAAATTATTATGAAAGAAAATAACTAATAACCTAATTTTAATTATATTTACAAGATAATAAATAAATAAATAAATAAAGTATAGTTAATAAAAATATTTTTTTGTGAGAAAAATAAAATAAATTAAGTCAAAATATAAATCTATCATTTTTAGAATTTTATGATTTTTCAGTATTTAGAAAATATATTTAAGAAAATAAAAATGAAAATAAAAAAAGAAAATAATTAATCTTGGGCCAGGGTGCCAATAGCCTGCAGGGTGGTTGGTTAGCAAAAATAAAAACAAGCCAGGCCCAAAGAGACCCAGTGCCTGCCAAAAATCAGAAAAGTGAAAATGTGAAAAATGAAAAAGGTACCACTAGGGCTCGAACCCAGGTCCCATAGGTTACAGGCGCGCGCTTCTACCACTGGGGTGGCTATACATCCGTTGACATAAGAAAAACAATAAATATACAAGGCAAAACACGCCCTGATGACTTCATCTTCATCCTCCAGTCAGACCAACTGTAACTTGCTCATTTCTCATCAAAAATGGAAACTGTAAACATGAAACTTGTAGCAGATTTTCTCACGATTCCAGAAATGTAAAGCATTAAGACTATTGATCAAAGATAAGCATTAATTTTAATGGCCCTAATCTAAACCCTAAAAATTTCAGAAATTTCAGTTTCAAAATTCTCTAAGCTCAAGCAAAATTAATGAAAACTATGGACATGGTTAGCTTCAGGGCAATGCTATCTACATGTTTTGTTCACAAATAAACTATTGATGATACATGCATGAAGAGTTCCAAGTTGAGAAAACTTACCTCAAAATTGGAAATCGTGTTTTGAGTTTGAGCTTGTTTCAAGTGATGGTGATGATCAGGTTAGTTTCCTTGAGGTCCTAGGAAGCTAATGCAATGGTTTTCTTGAGTTAAGAGTGGTTGAAATGACTTGGAGAAGTCAATGTGCAATGCTCTATTTTTGGTTATGGAGGATATGGTAAATGGTGTTACAGTAATGAAACATGGACAGGGATAGGTTACACTTAATGTAAGGAAGCTTTAGAAACTAAAAGGCCCAGAAACGCACAAGGGAAATGTGAGTTTGATGTTCAAGGTCAGAAACTGTGCAACAATGGAGTTTTTGGGAAATTTCTGATTTGAGAGAGTTTTGGTGTATTTCAGGGTGCTTCATCTCATCCTCTAGCTCACAAATAGTGACTTTATTTATAAGCAACAAGTTTGGAGACCTCTTGTTGATCAGAATTCAAAATCACAAGTTTATGCATAACATGTGATTTTTGAGAAATTTAAGTTTCAAAGCCTTGTGTACTTGCTAAGATAGAGTGGTTATGCTTTAAACAAGCTTGCTTCTGACTTTGTGGATGGAGTGTGATCAGAGGGAAAAAGTTAGAGGCTCAAGAATGAACTTTATGCAAGAAGCTTGCTTTACAAGAATGGCAATGTTAACTTTGTGCCATTAATGGAAATGCAACTTGGATAATAGCTCAATTGCTTGGATCAAAGCCCTAACAGCTGTGTAAACATTTAATTATGGAGTGACAAACAAGTTTGAGGTCTGAAAAGCAAAGATTATGCAGCCTAGCATGGATTTGGTCCATGTGTTCATCAAAAATGACTTGTAATTCAAGTGACAAAACCCTAAATTCATCTCTTCGATTCTCCCTACTCAAGAATGATCTCAAGGAGTTCTTGGACATTTTGGAAAGCTTGCAATGTGCTCTAAAAACCATATTTGAATTGCTTTCGGATATTCCCCTTGGAACTATATGAAAAAGTGCCATGAAGTTAAGTCAAAATCCTGACCAAATTAGGGCAAAATTTCACTAAGTGTTTAGTTTCATGACCACATGTTCATAAAATTATAACTTATGATCCAAGAATTTTTGGAATGAGTTGTGTAAATAAAAGTTGTAGATTTCATGGATATCTACAACTTTCATGTTGGAAGTTTCCCTTGAATCATCTTGCATCATGGTGAAAATTTTGTTCAAAGTTATGAAAAAACATGAAATTCCCAACACTTAGAAAAATTTCTAAGTTTAGAAATTTTGACTTTTCAAAATGAAATCTTGACTTTTTGATTTATTGATGAATAAGTTTCATATTTTGACATGTTTTGATGAATTATGATCTTTGGCACTTGAATTTGACCAAAAAGTCAAAGTTTGACTTTTCAGTATACAGTTGACTTTTGATCCGTTGACTGAAAAATTCATTTGTCAATCCAATGGAGTTGCAATGTTTTGAACCATGTGATTAGGTAAAAATGATGAAATTTTACTCCTGAGATCATGTCTTAAACCAATTTACCATTTGCTAGGTCAAAAATCAGAAATTGCCCTTTCTCATTCAAAACCCTAATTTTGACCATTTTGTCCTTTTAATGATCTGATCAAATTTATTGAGTAAATGTGGTCCAAACTTGATAAAATTATACATATGAGTTTATAATGTTGATATGGATAAAAAATTATGAAGGTTGACTGTAAATTGGCCACAGTTGACTTTTTTCCCAATATAATTGATTTTTAGGTCAACTACTCAATTGACTGAGCCAAAATGTGATCCAAGGCTTGAAACTTGACATGAGTGATCTTGGGGGTCCATAATGATCCATGAAAGTCATATGAGGCATTTAAAATTCAAATGTCCTTGTGCAAACCCAAACCCTAATTTTGGTCATCAGTGCATAAGGCGGTGTCTTGAGCTGATCAAACCCTAATGCAGTCTTGAGCCCAAGGGGATCTTTGTGAGCAAATTCTTGATAAGTGAGAGAGCAAATTTTGGGGTACAACACTTGTCCTTGGAATCTTCTTCCCATATTTAGAACTCCAATTATTTTCTTTGTCTTTTTTTTCTTCTATTCAACCAGCAAAGTCTTCAACTTTTCATGTCCTTTGGCTAGAGTTAAGAACATCTGTTGAAACTGAGCATTTTGTGCTTGGAGGTCCTTCACCGTTTTATCGAGATCCATCTTACTGAAATAAACAGTAGAAATATGAGGAGACTTGTTGTAAGAAACCTGCTTATGTTATGATGAATGGTAGATGCATATGCAATGATTTCAAGGATTTTAAAGATTCAAATTTGTTTTAGACAAAAAGGAAACACACGTTATATTAATAAATTAAAGCTTGAGTACATAAATGCCACTTTGGTAAAAACAATACAAAAAACTCTAAGATAAAAAAGGTTGTACGCATCCTCTTTGGTGCGATGTAGGCATTCAGAGTCTGCTCCTTATGAAGTTGCTTAGTGAGCTCCAAAACCTTCTTCTCGCTAGTGTAGAATTGGGCTTCGAACGTGTCTCTCTCCCTCTTGAGTTTTATCCAATCTCTTTGTAAGTATTCAAGAGAGGTGGGCATGTCAGGATGCAGGATAATGTATGGAACATCCCCTTCCATAACAGGCTCAATGATTACCGGGAGAATGGAGGGATAAGGCATCATAAGATTATGAGCACGAGATCGTACCCATTTGAGGTAAGGCTCAAGAGGGATGGAATTCTTTCGCCCCCAGTGTCTTTCTATCTACATTGTTTAACATCCTCCAAGCTCGGATAAATCAATGGCGATGACCTTAATCTTCGTTTTCGTAGTCAAAGACCAAACCTTGGATGAGAATCTCATGAGGGCCATCCCTTCGGGCGTAACCAAACTGTCTTAAGGCTAAGCAGGGGTTGTAGATGATACCTCCCTTAATGCCAAGTAAAGGGACATTAGGGAATTCTCCATAACGGTCAACAATAGTAACATTCTCTAAGGATCGGGAACACCAATGAATGTCTGAATGTTTGAGCGTCACCAACCTTTGTGACCACCTTGAACCTTGCTCGTTCTTCAATATAAATTGGGGAAGATGCGAAATAAACCATCTTGCCAAGAGAGGAGTACAACACACAAGGATACCTCTTTTCCTCATAGTGCGAGTGTAAAAAGAATGTAGGATGTCCCCTAGAAAAGTAGGCATCGGGTTGCGGGATATGAAGATTTTGACGGTGTTTACATCTATGAGTTGGTCAGGATTTGGAAACAAAACCATCCCATAGATGAGGAGACCCACAATTTCCTCAAAGGCTTGCAAATCCTAAGAGTTCCAAAAACTTTGGGCTTTCTCAAATAAGAACTTTTCTAGGAAACCCTTGACACCACTCCTTGTTTGCCAATTAGTTATGATATCAGATGGTTGCAAGTGTAGAGCTTGAGCAATCTCTTCTGGTTTTGGATCTCTTTCTGTACCTTTTAAAGGTAGTTGATTGAGAATGGGAATCCTCAAGAGTTAGGATAATTCTTCCAAAGTTGGCACAAGTTGATAATCGGGAAATGTGAAGCAATGGTGTAAATGATCAAAGAACTGAAAGAGCACCTTCATCATGTCTTCATCAGTGTTGGAGGTGACCAAGTTTAGTAGGCGACCATGTATCTCGGTGAATGGAGAAATTTCAAGAATCCTTTAAGCTAGCTCTTTAAATTGTGGAGGGATCTTTACAAGATTGACTTGAATGGTTTTTCTGCGAATAGCATCCATGTCCTACAAAACAGAAACAAAGATAAATACCAAGATCCTTGAAATGGTTAGTGAATGAGTATGATGTTGTGTTGTTCATGATGTTATATACAAGTAAATATAGATAAACAAACAAACAAGTCATTAGGTTTAGGCTTGCATGGAGTATCATAGGTAAGTACCCACTTGAAGTTTAGTTAGCTCAAACATGTCCTAGTAATAGTAATTGGGTTCTAAGGAGCTCAATATCACTGGTTTGTTTCCTTGGTCATTGTTTCAGCACAAGCTTCTTTAATGGCGACCGAAATATCCCAAAAAACCAAACCTCAATGAGTGTAGTATTGAGTATCTACCAACTTCGGACTGCACCAAAGCCGGTCATCTCACTACATCCTAATGGCCAAGTTGGTCAAGTAAAGATTCTAAAAGTTCATTAGTGCTTCATGACATCACTCAGCGGCCCCGTATTCTCCTTGATTAACTCAGGGGCTACCGGTACCCACAAATATGTCGCACTAACGTAGCTACTGCTTAGACCATGTCGGTATACCCCACCGAGTTTCCACAATGTATTGCTACTTACTTATAAGGTATCCTAAATCCGGGTAGAGGATTCAAACCCAGACAAAGAACCATAATGTAAAGCATACAAGTCAAACAAAGAAAGCAGGTAAATATGATCTAACCCTAAGGTAACCCCACTTTTAGAATTTTCCCAAGCAGAGTCGCCAGTTCTGTGATACGGTGGGAGAACTGACTTGAACGTTTTGCGTTTGATCGCAAATGTTACGGTTAGCAAGAGTCACCACCGACTTTTCTTTTATCTAAAAGGAAAGGTGAAAAAGCACAAGAAAGACCTTTGAGATTATTTCTTGAGTTCGGGGGATAGATTATGAAAAGGGAAGGTATTAGCACCCTTTTCATCCATGGTTTTCCATGGACTCTTAGTTACTTGCTAGATCACTTGCTTTTTTTTGAATTGTGCTTTGTGTGGTTTTTGAAAGTATTTTGTAAAGAGGCCATTGTTTAGGAAAACTTTGTAATTATTCTCGTTCGTAAGAATGTATACAAAGTGTTTGATCTTTTGAAAATATTTTCAAGTTTGAAAGATGTTTTTGAAAGTGTTGGTGTTTGTTTTGAAAATAGCAAGGATGTTTTGTTTTAAAAGTTAGCAAGTAACTAGGGGCATTCTACCTACTCAAAAGTCTTTCATGTTCATTTCCTATTTCCTTTGACATTGTTATCTTACCATTTATTTGGTAAGTAACCCTATCCTTGGATGTAAATGGGATGGGCGTGGGTCATCGTATAACCATGATTAGCAATGTTGCAAGGTATCTTAGCATATTTCTTTAGGTACTAATATCATTTTGAAAAGGCAACATAGATAGCGTCATCGAGGGACTATGATCTTATACTTTGCTTGTTTTTGCTAAGATACCTCACATGCATAATATGGCTATTTTATAAAGGCAACCAAGTGGATTTACCCTAGGGGTTCTTGTGTGCAAGTGTATTGTTTTTCATGCTTGGTTTTGTCTTTTATTAGGGTTTTCTAATTGATTGGTTTTAGTCTTTCCATACAAACCTTAATTACTAGCATTTGTATATAAAGCGATAAATTGCAAAATTTAAAATTACTACGCTATTACAATACTTGTGGGAGGGGGTGTACAAATTATAAATGGGGATTGCAAGAAAATAAAGCCTAATTATCTATTACAACCATATTGAATTTGTACAAGAATTAAAATAAATAATGTACAAAATGAATAAATATACAAGAATGTAAATGTAAAGAAAATGGATGTTTATTTGGATTTTTAGGGAAAAGGGGTTTTGTTTTAACCTAATTAACTAAAATAAAAATAATTAATTAAATTAGTAAAAATTAAAACCTAAATTTACAAGGAAAAGAATTTAAATAAAACCCTAATCTATTAATTGATTAAAAAAGAAAATTTAATTTATAAGAAGATTGTTTTTGGTATTTTTGTCTTAAAAAATAATTTATAGTATTATAAAATATTTTTGGTCTTTTTATATTTTTAAAATCATATATTTTAGTTGGTGTAAAAGAAAATAAATAAAACCTAGTTTTTAATTAAATTTACAAAACAATTAGTAAAATAAATAACGTATGATTAAATAAAATAATTTTTTTGTGTAAAAAATAAATAAACTTTATCAAAATATAAATCTCATGTTTTTTTGTTTTTTTAATGATTTTTTAGCATAAAATAAAATATTTAAGAAAAATAAATAAATAAAAATGAGAAAATGAAATAAAATGGGCCAGGGGTGTGAAAAGCCAGCAAGGGGAGTCAGCGATAAGAAAAAAAACATAATGCCCAAGGGAGGCCCAGGCGCCTGTCCAAAAAAGTCATAATGTGAGAAATATGCAAAAAAAAACCAAAAGGGTACCATTGGGGCTCGAACTCAGGTCCCTATAGTCACAGGCGCACGCTTCTACCACTGGGGGTGGCTATATATCCGTTTATATAATCAAAACAACAAATATATGATAGTAAACAAGTCTATGGCCTGAACTTCATCTTCAATCTCACGCCCAGCCAGAGCCTCTGTATCTTATTCAAATCTCAACAAAAATGAAAATTGTAAACAGGAAACTTGTAGCATATTTCCTCACGATTTTAGAAAAGCAAAGCAATAAAATTATAGGTCAAAGATAAGCATGAATTTTAATGGCCCTAATCTGAACCCTAAAAATTTCAGAAACTTTAATCTTAAAATTCTCTAATCTCAAGCAAAATAAATGAAAACTACAGACATGGTTAGTTTTAGGGCAATGATATCTACATTTTTCATTCACAAATAAACCATTAATGATGCATGTATGAAAAGTTCCAAAGTCAGAAAACTTACCTTGCAAGAGGGTATCATGTTTGGAGTTTGAGTAGCTTTCAGTGAGTTCCAATAATTGAGTTAGCTTCCTCAAGTTCCCAGGAAGCTAATGTGATGCTTAGCTTGAGCTGAAAGTGCCTGAGGAGTTCTAGAGAAGTCAAGGTGCAAGGTGCTGTTTTTGAAAATGGTGGATTATGATGGAGGTGTTACAATGGTGCTGCAGGTGTTGGGATTGTTTATGTATGTTTTTTATAAGCTTTTGAAAGTAAAAGGCCAAGAAACGCACGAGCAAATTTGGAGATTGGATTCAAAACTCAGAAATGACAAGTTTTTAAGTGTTTTTGGTGATTTTGTGTTCTTGGTGTTTTTAGGGCTTAAGCATGCATGGGATTTATGGAAAATGACTTGTGTATGTATAAGCAAATAGGTTTGAGTGCTTTGGAAAGTCAGAAGTACAATTTACACGCTAATTGCTAGGTTGCTTGATTTTGAAGAAAAATGGGAAAACAAGTTTCAAGAGGAAGTACAAGCATGGGCTGAGTGATTTGTAGGTGTATAAGAATTTTCTCTTGAGTTATAAAACATGTATGATCAGAAAAGAACAAGTACAAGGCTCAAGAACAAGTTTTGTGCAAAAAGCTACTTTATCAAAATGGCATTGTGCACTTTCTTCCCAAAATGGATATAAAGCATGGCCTTGAATTGAATGCTCGAAATGAGACCTCTAACAACTGTGAAAGCAATTAATATGGAGTGTCTAACAATTCTGAGGCCTGCAAAGTAGAGATTATGCAGCACAAGTTTGAATTTTGAATCTTGTTCATCACAAAATGACTTGTAATTCAAGTGATAAAACCCTAACTTCATCTCTTCGATTCTCCCTACTCAAAGGTGATCTCAAGGAGTTCTTGGACATTTTGGAAAGCTTGTAATGTTCTCTACAACCCATATTTGAACCAATTTTGAAAATTACCCTTGGAACTATATGAAAAAGTGCCATGAAATTGGGTTAAAATCCTGACCAAATTAGGGCAAAATTTCACTAAGTGTTTTGTTTCATGACCATGTGTTCTTAAAATTATAACTTGAGATCCAAGAACTTTTGGAAGGAGTTGTGTGAATTAAAGTTGTATATTTCATGTAGATCTACAACTTTCATGTTGAAAGTTTCTTTTGAATCATCTTGCATCATGGTGAAAATTTTGCTCAAAGTTGTGGAAAAATAAGAAATTTCCAACACTTAGAAAAATTTATAAGTTAGAAATTTTAACTTTTCAAAATGAAATCTTGAATTTTTGATTTCTTGATGAATAAGTTTTATATTTTGACATGCTTTGATGAATTGTGATCTTTGACATTTGATTTTGACCGAAAAGTCAAAGTTTGACTTTTCAGTATACAATTGACTTTTGATCAGTTGACTGAAAATTCATCTGTCAATCCCTTGAACTTGAGCAATGTTTTGAGCCATGTAATTAGGTAAAAATGATGCAATTGTACTCTTAACATCATGACTTAAACCAATTGATTATTTTCTAGGTCAAAAATCAGAAATTTCCCTTTCCTAGTCAAAACCCTAATTTTGACAATTTTGCCCTTTTGATGATTTGATCAAAATTCTTGAGGAATTATGGTCCAAACTTGATCAAATGATGCATATGAGTCTAAAATGTTGACGTGGATCAAAAACTATGAATTTTGACTGTAAATTGGCCATGGTTGACTTTTCCCTCAATACAACTGATTTTTAGGTCAATTGCTCACTTGACTGAGCAAAAGTGTGATCCAAAGCTTGAAACTTGACATGAGTAATCTTGAGGGTCCATAATGATCCATGAAAGTCATAAGGGTTCACTTCTCTAATGGTTCTATCAGCTAGAGGGAACCAACATTTGTACTTGGGAAGACTTGGCCACTGCTTTCTACAAGCAGTATCAATACAATGCTGACCTTGCACCAACTCGCATGCAATTATAAACATGAAGGATTCAAGGAATATGCCCAAAAGTGGAGATAATTAGTTGGAAGGGTGAAACCTAATTTGTCTGATCGGGAGCTAGTTGTTATGTTCATGGGTAGTCTAACAGGTCTATTCTTTAATCATCTGATTGGGAGTTCTTCGTCTGGTTTTACTGAGATGATTCTAACTGGGGAATGAGTTGAAAGTGGTGTTAAGAGCGGAAAAATTTAAGTGGTTGCATCTTCGAATGTCGTAAAGAGTATTTTCAATAATAAAAATGAAACTAATGTTGTTTATGGCCAGAATGGTCGTGGTAAAAGTGACTGCAATCAGTCTGTGAGAGCGGTACTAATTTCTAATCCTACACATGTTCAACAACAACGTGGAAATAGGCATAGGTCAGACGCTCCAGGAAGGAATTTTACCAAGATTAATATGACATTGTCTCAGGCGTTACAATATTTGCTAAACATTGAGCTGATTACACTGAGGGATCCTCCTCAAAATCCCATCACCTTCTCTCCTAAGTACAATCCAAACGCGAGAGGCGCCTACCATTTTAACAGTCTTGGGAACGACACCAACAACTGCTGGAGCCAGAAAAATTAAATTCAAGACACTATTGACAAAAAGGAGATTGAGTTTGATCCTCCAGAAACTCAGAATGTGATTACTGAACCTAACCCGAAGCATGAAAAGGCATAAATGCTATTGATGATATTCTTTACGTTTCAACTGTGAGCGAATTGGTTACTCCCCTACCAATTATCAAGAAGAATTTGACGCAGGCCGGTTTATTTCCGGGCTGTATTGAAAAATATTACTGCTGCGCAGCCCAGCCCAATGGCTACAAGTTACTGAAGTAAGGCATTCAATGCCTAATGGACAATCATATAATTCTGATTGAGAAGGTTCTATCTGCTGAGAATCTGTGTCAAGGCTTATTTGTAATTTTTGGCCCTCTTGTCAGTATCACCTCCAAAGGCCCCGTAAGGATCAATGCTAATCTGAAAGTTGCTCCTCTGGTCATCACTACACCTACACCTATCCCATCTTCTTCGGATAAAGCTATTCCTTGGAACTATGGACTCGACGTCTACTATCATGGCGTCAAACAAGAATTACCGATTGTTGAAGATGAAGTTATTGAAGTTGTTGATCCCGGCATCGATAATATTGCAGGAACTAGTAAGGTTACTAGAAGCGGGAGGGTTTTCTCATCGAAAATCTCTCCGAAGACTATTGCTACACCTGTTAGAGTCACTGCTACTAATTCAACTGATGAGCCTCGAGGCAAAGAGTAAGTGGTAGAGCATGCCCAGATGGAAGCACCTAAGAAAGCTACAGTTGAAGGCACCTCTAGGAAAGAGTTGGAAGAGGTATTGAAGATTATCCGTGAAAGTGACTACAAAATTTTTGAATAGTTGGGGCAGACCCCATCCAAGATCTATATGTTATTCCTTCTATTGTGTTCTGAAGCATATGCACAGGCTTTAGTAAAATTCTTGAAGCTATGTTTCTAGCCTGACAAATGACAATGGATTAGGTTTCTCTGATGCTGGTATGACTCCTGAGGGAAGAAACCACAATAAATCCATGTATGTCTCCATTGAATGCAGGGCACTACTTTGACTCATGTTTTGGTTGATATTGGCTCTTTATTGAATGTTCTATCAAAAGGCGCTCTTGACAGACTTAATTGCGAAGGGGTCATACTGAAACCCAATGATATTATAGTTTAAGCCTTTGACGGATCAAAAAGGATGGTACACGGGGAGGTGGATCTTCCGATCAAGGTAGGTTTGCAGATCTTTGAATCTACCTTCTATGTAATGGACATTTGACCAGCTTATTCTTGCTTACTAGGATGCCCCTAGATCCATGGGGCAGGCACTACTACTTCTACCCTACCCCAGGAGTTAAAGTATCATGTAAACAGAAAGATTGTTATTGTCTGCGGTGAAGAAGAGTATATGGTTAGCTACTTGAATTATTTCCAATATGTAGAGATGGATGGTGAATTCATCAAGACTCTCTGTATGACTTTCGAAGTTATCCTTCATGCCGCTACTGAAGAGGTCTCTGCCATTCCTAAAGTTACTAGGGTTCCACCTATGATGGCATCATTGAAAGATGCTAAAGCTATTGTAGAAGAAGGTGGTTATACTATTTGGGGTCAGCTTCTTGACATCCCCTATAAATCTGACAAGTTTGGTTTGGGTTTCACTGTAGAGGGTCAAAGGGCTATTCGTCGCGCTCGAGGTGGAAGGCCATCATTCTGCATCAACAATAATGGAGTCAACATAATAGAAGATGCTGACAGTGATTACGACCTTGACAGTTGAATCTTTCCTACCGTTGGTAAAGGGCTTAGCAACTTGAAGGAGGAAGACATTACCTCTGTCTCCTTTAGTCGGGAGTAATAGCTACATTTCTGTTTTTTATTGCTTTCAAGTTCTGGCTTTGTAATATTTGAACAATGACTTTAAGCCTTGTGCCTTACCTGGGGCACAATGGTTCATTTGTTAAGGGTTGTCATTTCATAAACATATTTTCATTTAATAAAGCATTGGACATTTTGCATTCAAATTTTGTGCTCTCTCTCTCTCTTTATTTTCACTATTATCACTTTCAAATAGCTATGCATTCTTACACACACCCACACAATTACAGATCCATATCAACTCTGGATCCCGTTGGTAATGATTCTTCTATTACCACTTATGAATTTGAAAATCCAATCTACCAAGATGGGGACAAAAGTGACAAAGATTGTGAGATACCAAGAGAACTTGCCAGACTGTTAGTGCAAGAAGAGAAAGTTATTCAACCACATGAAGATCCAGTCGAAGTGGTAAACTTGGGCTTTGAAATAGACAGAAAAGAGGTCAAGATAGGTGCCAACTTAGAGGGCAGTGCCAAGAACAGGTTAATACAGGTGTTGCATGAATATGTTGAGATCTTTGCTTGGTCATACAAAGACATGCCAGGGATTGATACCAATATTGTGGTTCACCATCTGCCGATGAAAGAGGGTTTGCTCCAATAAAACAAAAGGTTCATCGTATGCGTCCCGAGATGTCAAAAAAGGTCAAGGCTGAGGTTATAAAACAATTCAACGCAGGGTTCTTAGCAGTGACATCATATCCTCAATGGGTTACGAATGTTGTCCCAATACCAAAGAAATACGACAAGGTACGTATGTGTGTAGACTACGAGGATCTGAATAGGGCGAGCCCCAAAGATTACTTCTCACTTCCATATATTGATGTTTTGATCGACAACACTGCTCAGCACAAGGTATTCTCCTTCATGGATGGTTTCTCGGGATATAATCAGATCAAGATGGAACCTAAAGACATGGAAAAGACTACTTTTATTACACAGTGGGACACTTTCTGATATAAGGTTATGCCCTTTAGGTTGAAGAACATCGGTGCAACATATCAGCGTGCTATGGTGACCTTGTTCCATGACATGATTCATCACGAGATAGAGGTATATGTCGGTGATATGGTAGCTAGATGACAGACTGAAGAAGAGCATCTAGACCATTTACATAAGTTTTTTGAGAGACTGAGGAAGTACAAGCTGAGGTTGAATCTGAACAAGTGCACCTTTGGGGTGAGATACGGTAAACTCCTGGGTTTTGTTGTCAGCGGTAAAGGTATTAAAGTTGATCCCGCCAAGGTCAAAGCCATTCAAGAAATGCATGCTCCCTGCACCAAGAAAGAAGTCAGAGGATTCTTAGGAAGATTGAATTATATTTCCAGATTTATTTCCCATTTGACCGCTACTTGTGAACCGATCTTTAAGTTGCTGAAGAAAGATCAGGTAGTAAAATGGAACGATGATTTCCAGATAGCCTTTTAAAAAATCAAAGAATACCTACAAGAACCTTCAATTGTGATGCCCCCAGTTGAAAAAAGACCTCTGATGATGTACCTAACAGTGCTAGAGAACTCAATGGGGTGTGTAGTGGGCCAGCATGACAAGTCTGGTCGAAAAGAGCATGCAATATACTACCTTAGCAAAAAATTTATAAACTGTGAAACAAGATACTCACTGCTCGAGAAAACTTGTTGCACTTTGGCATGGGCTGATCGCCGACTATGACAGTACATGTTGACTCATACTACTCTATTGATCTCTAAAATGGATCCAATCAAATACATATTCAAGAAGTCAACTCTCTCTAAAAAAATAGCCTGATGGCAAATGGTCTTAACAGAATATGACATTCAATGCACCACTCAGAAAGCGATCAAAGGGAGTGTATTGGCATATCATTTGGCGCATCAAGCTGTAGACGACTATCAATTTATGAATTTCGAATTCCCGGATGAGAACATAATGCAAGTTATAAATTGTAAAGAAATTGAACCGTATGAAGGACCTGAGCCAGGATCCCGATGGACTATGGTTTTCGATGGAGCTTCTAACACACTTGGTATGGAATTGGTATTGTAATTATCTCTCCTCAGGGTTGTCATACGCCTTCATCGCCTGATTATACTTTGATTGTACCAACAACATGGCTGAATATGAAGCGTGCATCATGGGTATTAAAGCTGCTATTGATATGAGAATCAAGTTTTTGAATGTATACGGAGACTCAACCCTGGTAAACAGTTAGATTAAGGGAGAATGGGATACTAAGCATCTGAATCTCATTCCTTATAGAGAGCATGTGCTGACCTTAATTTCATACTTCGAGGAGATCACTTTTGAGCACATCCCACGAGAAGAGAATCAATTGGCTGACGCATTAGCAACCATGTCATCTATGTTCAAAGTCAGATGGGACAACGAGGCTCCCAGAATTACCATTAAAAGGCTAGATGAATCGGCACACTCTTACGAAGTTGACACAGACGGAGTAGAAGAGAAGCATTTGTTTCACGAAGTGAAAAGATGTCTTTAGCATCAAGTGTATCCTGAGGGGGAATCTATCAATGACAAGAAATTCCTACGGAGGTTCTCAGCCAAGTCCTTCCTTAGCAATGGAATTTTATACAGGCACAACCATGATTCGACTCTGCTTCATTGTGTGGACAAGAAAGAAGTGGATAAGATTATGGAAGGCACGCACGAATGTGTCTTTGGTACTCATTCTGGTGGACATACTATGGCTAAGAAAATTCTGAGAGAGGGTTATTATTGATTGACTATGGAAACTGACTTCCATCACCACTCAAGAACTTGTCACAAGTTCCAGATCTACGCTGACAAAGTACATGTGCCTCCAGTACCTCTGAATGTTTTGAATGCTCCTTGGTCGTTTGTAATGTAGTGCATCGATATGATTGGAGAGATCAAACCTACTGGTTCTAAGGGACATCGATTCATCCTCGTCATTATTGATCACTTCATAAAGTGGGTTGAAGCAGCCTCGTTTGCCTCCGTTACTAAGAATGTGGTTATCTGGTTCATTAAGAATAACCTTATCTGTCGGTATGGCATCTGTAATACGGCGGGAGAACTGATTTGGGTACTTTGTGTTTTATCGCAATTGTTGCGGATAAAAAAAGTCACCACCGATTTTTCTTTTATCCAATAAAGGAAAGGGTGAAAAGAACAGGAAAGACCTTTTGAGATATTTTCTTGAGATCGGGGGTAGGTTATGAAAAGGGAAGGTGTTAACACTATTTTAATTTGTAGTTATCTACGGGCTCTTAGTTTCTAGCTCACTTTGAAATTCTTTGTTTGAAATATATTTGTGATGTTTTTGAAAGTATTTTTGAAAAGAGCCTTCGTTTAGGCGAACTTTGTAATGATTCTCGTCTCTATAAGAATGTATACAAAGTGTTATCTTTCGAAAATATTTCATTTGAAAGTGTTGGTGTCTTTTTAAAGATGTTTGAAAATGGTTGTGAGCAAGCAACTATGAACATTCTACCTACTCAAAAAATATTAGTTCTTTTCCTCCTTATCTAGATATTGCTATCTTACAATTGATTGATAAGAAGCCCTATCATTGGATACAAAGGGACGGACGTAGGTCATTGTATAGTCATAGAAAGCAACATTGTAAGATACCTTAGAAACTTTTGTAAGGGTCTAAGATCATTTACCGAAGGAAACATTGAAGGGTCATCGAGGGACTATGATCTTGTATTCAAGGGTCATTGCTAAAGTATCCCACATTCGAGGGACATGACTGTTTTATTCTAAGGCAATAAGTGTGGGTTACCATAGAGGTGCAAGTGTGCAAAGTTTTTTGATTACATGAATTTTGTCTTTGAGTTTAGGGTTTTCTAATGATTGATTTTATCTTGCCATACAAACCCTAATTACTAGCAATAATATTGAAAGCGATAAATTGCGGGAATTTAAAGTTCTACGCTATTACATATTTTTTGGGAGGATGGGGATACAAGTTTATGAATGGGGGATGAAAGCAATAAATTTCTAATTATATTATTACAACCATATTGAATATTGAATAACAATGTCTAAAAATATAAAGATAATGTAAAAAGGAAGGAAAATTGTTTTAAAAAAATGTTATGCATTGAAACATGCACTTATGCATCAATACATATCACCTCTTGCCCCTGGAAATCAAAACCAACTCAGTATGTATTGATACATAATGGTTTGCATCGACTCTTATCTGTTTTGCATTGACACATGCACTTATGCATCGATACATATCATTTTTTTGCTCCTTAAAATCAAAACAAATTCAGTATGTATCGATACATAATGGTTTGCATCGACTCATATTTGTTTTGCATCGACTCATTCGTGTTTTGCATCGACTCATACACATTTTTCTCTCTGTAATATGTCTTTATAACAATATGTATTGATGCATAATGCATTGTATCGACTCATAACCTATTTTGTTCCTAATATGAGTCGACTCATAGAGATATGCATCGACTCATACTGCTGTTTTTTACTTCTAACATTATTCTGTCACATATATAAGTCAGTTCTCAACACATGGTTAGTGAAAATAAAAAGTAAGCATATGGTTAGCTTCAGGGAAATGATATCTACATTTTATCTTCACAAATGAACCATTAATGATTCTTGTATGAAGAGTTTAAAGGTCAAGAAAACTTACCTTGAAACTGGAATTCATGTTTTGATTTAGAGTTATTGTATTGTCTTGGAGAAGTCAAGTTGCAGGAGGATGTTTTAGAGTTTGGAAAATGGTGATAGTGATGTTATAGAAGTTGCTCTTGTGTTTGAACAACTTCTATATAATGTATATGAAGTATTTGGATGGTTTGTTGGGATAATATTTTCAAGGTTTGAGATATTTGAAGACTTTGGTTTCAAAACTCAGAAATGGAGATTTGTATGGACAATTCTGGTTTTTAGAGTATAAGGGAGTTTGAGGATTTTTCAACACACAAGAACCTGGCCTCTTTAGCTTGCAAATTACCTCTCTACTTATAGAGAAAAGGTTTGGGAAGTTAAAGTAATCATATTTGCAAGATAAAAAATTATGTTTTGGTTGGAATGCAAATATCAAGTTATGCCAAGTCTACCATGGTCCCAAGATGAAGTACCAAAGTTGCTAGTGTAGAAGGGCTACTTTCCATGATTTATGGTTGAGTATAATCAGAAGTAAGCAAGGTATGGGATCCAGACAAATTTGTTACCAAAAGCTTTCTTTTCAACAATAACAATGGTGCCTTTATGCCATAAATGGAAAGATCTTTTGGATAATGGCTCATACACTTGGGTAATAGCTCAAGAGTAGGTGTAAGCAAAAAATTATGGTGAAATTTTTTTGGATATCAACCCTCTAATACAAATTTGTATAATTCATCAAGATCTACAACTTTCATGTTGAAAGTTTTCTTTGAATCATCTTGCATCTTGGTTAAAGAATGTCATGAATGAAATTGTCATGTATAAAAACAACTTACAAAAATTTCTAAGTCTTGAAAAGTTTGACTTTTCACATTGACTTTTGACTTTCTTGTTTTCCTGATGATCAAGTTTCATATTTTTTTAATGTCTTGATGAAATGTGATCTTTGAAACTCAAATTTGATTAAAAAGTCAAAGTTTGACTTTTTGGTGTAAAGTTGACTTTTTCATCAGTTGACCAAATTTCAACTATCAATCCCTTGATCTTGAGAGATGAATTGAAACATGAAATTAGGTCAAGATGATATATTTGAATCCTTAAACCAATAAGTCATGTACTAGGTCAAAAGTCAAAGATTGGTCATTCTCAATCAAAACCCTAATTTTGACCATTTTGCCCTTTTGATGATTTGAACAATTTTCTTGTGGAATTGTGATGCAAACTTGATCAATTGATTCATATGAATTAAAATTGTTGATATTGGTCCAAAATCTTGAAGTTTGACTGTAGGTTGACCATAGTTTGCTTTTTTTATCCAATATAGTTGATTTTAGGTCATCTGATCAATTGACTGGGCAATTTTGTGATCCAAGAATTGAAACTTGACTTGAGCAATCCTGAAGGTCCATAATAATCCATGAAAGTCATTTGGAGTATTAGAAGTCCAATTGTAATTGTGAAAACACAAACCATAATTTGAGGTATCAGTGTTGAGGAGATGGCTTGACTTAGTCAATACTTGTGCAAGCTTGAGCTTTTGAAGATCTTTGTGAGAAATATCTTGAGAAAAGTGAGGGAAAATTTTGGGGTACAACAGCTGCCCCTGTTCAATCTTCTTAAACCTGAAGAGTTAGATTGGTGAGCCTGCCATTTGTGACTTGAACGTGGAAGATGATTTAACACTAAAGTGTCTAGAAATTTGCACTCGACTATGTGTTAGTAGATTGTGTCAGGAATGGGCTTAAATATGCCATTTGAAGAAGTGATGAAGAGTTTGTTAGGGATGGGATTAATAACGCCATCTAGAGTGACTATTGGTAGAAATTGGAAGAAGTGTCAGAATAAATCTTTGGTCAATTTATACTGAAATAGTAGATGTCTTTTACCTGTTTTTAAGTGGAAGAGATAAATCTAACCAAAAGAGGTCTGTTGTTTGGCAAAAATAATCCTAACCATAAGAGGTTTGTCGTTTGCCTGTCTTTAACTGGAATAAGTGTGTGATCGGTGGATCTGGAACTGACTGTTTAAAGCTGGTTCGCGAAATGTCGCGGAAGCAAGAGTCGCCACCGTCTTTTATTTTCTCCAAATGGAAAGGACAAAAGCACAGAAAAATTCCTTAAAGAGATTGCTCTCGGTTCGGGAGGTAGGTTATAGAAAGGGAAGGTGTTAGCACCCTTTCTATCCATGGTTATCCATGGGCTCTTAGATACTTGCTCATTGTGTTTTCAAAAGTTTGTTTGCTTTTCAATGTGGGTTTAAAAAAGTTTCTTTGAAAAATTTCAGTTCGACTCGTACGTCAGAGTGTTTGAAAAGTTTGCTTTGAAAGCTTTTGAAAAGTGTTGGTGTGAAAAGTCTTTTTGAGTTTGTTTTGAGATTAGAGCAAGTATCCTTGAGAACCTACCTACCCTAAGGAATTCGTCTGTGTAAATGTCCTTTAAAGTAGTGCCATCCCACCATTGAGAGGTAAGTAGCACCACCGTTGGAGGTGTTCGGGTCAATTCGAGTTTGTAGGGACATGGTGATCACCAGAGCAATGGGAAGACACCTTAGAAGCTACCCTCATGCCAGGTTCCCGGATCATGAGGACTTACTAAGACGTCCTCTACTCGACGATCACCTTTCGAAAGGCAATAGTGAGGCGTACCCTAGGGGTGGTGTGTGCGGTTCGTGTGTCATGTTTCAGTTATTTTCGTCTTGTCATGTTTGTTGTGATCTATGCTTGATTTTATTTTAAGTCCATACATTCTTTCATGCTTATTTAACAGTTAATATTGCGGGAAAAATAAATCTAAACTATTACAAATGGCGCGGGTCCACATCGCCAAAATTAACCGGACCCGATTTGACGGAAAATAGATAAAGCAATAAAATAAAAGTGCGAGAAATTGTTTACACGGCTTTGGGAGAATTACATAATTATAATAGGAAATAAAATATGCGAAATTAAAGAATTATCGGAACGAGGGCGTTGGACCCTTTTGTAGAATATTTAAATTAATGAGGAGTTAAAATTAAAATTAAAAAGAAAATGATTTTTTAGTATTTTTTAAGATTTAAAAGGAAAAAGAACTTTTTAGAATGAAATTTGAAATGCAAACCCTAATTCTAATGTTTTTTAGTTATTATGAAAATATTAAGTTTTAACCTAATTTAAATCTAAGTTAATTTACATGCAAAATTTAATTTATGAAAATAAATAAAATAAATATTATTAAAAAAAGGAAATTAAAAGGAATAAAAATTAAACCTAATTCTATTTTTGGATTTTTGTTATTAAAAGGATTAAAATTGTGACCTAATTAAAACTAAATTTATTTACATGCCATTTATCTATAAAAATAATTAAAATAAAAATATTTATTACAATTTGTCTTTTTTTCTGATTTTTTAATGAAGTTTTTATATTTTGTAAAAAAAACAATTAATTAATTAAAACAATGAAAATAAATAACACAATAATTAAAAAAAATAAAATATGAAAAGAAAAGCAAACCAGGGGGGGTAGCCCCAAAATTGGAGGTAAGGTTCAGCAAATCAGGCCCATTAAGCATTGAAATTCACTGACTTTCCCAGATTGTGTGCTAACGCGTTGACTTGCGTTCATGGTACACCTTGGATCGTGGCACTCTGATTAGTTCTCATAGGCACGTGGACATCTGGATGATGGTGGAGCATGGTGTGCATCAATGACAGCGCTGCATGGGATTTTACATTGAAAAATAATATTGAAATTTGCCAGACCTGGGACTTGAACCCAGGTCACAAGGGTCAATGCAATCAACGTTCACCACCTGAGCCACTACGCGCATGTTATTATATTATAACAAATAAATAATGAAAAGAAACATTGGTTAGTGGCCCCTAAAAAACACAAAAGCGCGCGCTGGTTTGAATGAGCCACCCAGTGGTTGCCAGCACATCGTCTTCCTCACGTATTCCTTTTTTTTTCTGAAACAAGATCCTATTGCAACGGTTTTAGAAGCGTGGTTTTAGGCAGGCTTCAAGAAAATAGCGACTAGCGCTATGGTGATCATAAATTGATCGCGACTAGTGCTTTTTCTTCGTCTTGATGAGCTGATTGCAATGGTGGTACTGGGATGGTCTAATTTTGCTTGTATTAAGAATCCCTAATTTTGAAACCTGCAAACCCTAAATCTCATTCATGGCATCATCGCGTATGGTCAACAAAAATACAATCAAACACAATGGTTAGCTTGGAAACTTCATGCTGAACAAGGATTCATAAACAAAAATGCAAAAAGATGTATGAATTATGATATGCGATTTCAAAAGTTTTGCTTTACAGTTTGAGTTACAGGTACCAATTCCTGGATCTTTTGTGGTTGATATTGATTGGAATATGATCAGGAGTCCACGAGCAAGCTTTTGGAATGAGTATTAGGGCTTAAAACCACCTCTAACAACGTTTTCAGATTTGAGTTTTTATGGCAATTTTTCAATGTTGCAATGGCTTTTTGGGCGCAGCTTGGAGTCCAATGTAATTAGGTTTGTGATCCTGCATATGTAGTGAGCATTTTAGGTTAACAAAATTCAACAAAATCTCTTGTATTCAATGATTTGCATATTTGATTTTGTAAGATCTTTTTTTGAATCTTTTCAAGTGTTCTTTGTGTCAATTAGGCTCCAATCACACCAATTCTTTCCATAATTGAACAAGCACGAAATATTGAGTCCAAATCATGCATAAAAAGATTGGTTTTGTTAGGTTAGATATTTTTCATGTATTTAAATAATTTAAATGAATTAATATTAATATAAATTCAAATAAATAAATAAAAATTGAGAAAATACTTCCCTTTGGGCCAAGTGGTCGTGCATAGGCTTAGAATGATGAATCATGGAAGAAAAATGGGCCCATTAGCAAATTTAGGTCATTTGAACCATTGTTGACTTTTCAAAATATCCAAAAATTTCCCAACTTCCACAAGGCATAACTTGCTCACTTTTTAAGCTTTTCACATGTTCTTGGACATTTTGGAAAGGTCTTTGAGTCCTCTAACCAATGCCGTTGGTCCCATGTCATTTTGATTTACCAATCTCAAGATATGGCCTTTGACTTAAAGTCCCTTTTTGTTGACTTTTGAAAATGACCTATAATGTTGAAATTGATAACTTTTTGTGAGAGCATTTCTTGGACTTGAAGTATGAAGATGAGTTGTAGGAAATGTCTTTCTCTTAAAAATGAGCTTTGGATGGAATTTTTCTGATAATCCATGTGAAAGTTATGCCCTGGTCAATTTCAGTTGACTTTTTCAGCTGTCCAAATATAGTAACTTTTGCATCTTGATGATTTTCTGAGCCAAATTTTGAGAATCATGATCAAGCATTGATCAAATGATGTTTGTGGCTTCAAAATGATATGTTGACCAAAAATTTGAACTTTTGACTGTCAAATGACCATTTTGCCCCTACAGTTGACTGTAGTGCAATTTAGGGTTTTGACTGTGCAATTTTGAGCTGAATGCCTTGAAACTTGATATGAGGGTACTTGACCATCTTTGTAAGCATATGAGACTTGATTGAGCACTTGAAAACTTCCTTTTCTTGATCAGAACACAAACCCTAGTTTTGACTGTATAGGAGACAGTTGAGCTGCACAAACCTTTGGGGAATTTTGTGACCTGGCTTGGCAATTTCTTGAAGAATATGGGAGGGCAAATTTTGGGGTGCAACAGTTGCCCCTGTTCAATCTTCTTAGACCTGAGGATGTAGATTGGCTGACATGCCTTTCGTAATCCGAGGGTAGAAGATGATTGGACACTAGAGTGCCCAGAAATTTGCGCTCACATAGTAGCAGTGATGGGGGAATGGGCTTATAGATGCCATTTAGAGGTTGATGAATAGGATGATGGGCTTATAGATGCCATCTGGATGTTGATCGCGTAGGAGATTCCTTAGCGAGAACCTGCATACCTGCAAAAGAAAAATGAGTACCTGACGCGTTGCAGGAGTTGGTTTTCAGATGCTTGGTATAGATGTGTCCTGACTGGTTACAGGAGCTGAGTCTGGAGCTTCAAATGCTGATGAATGAACCAGGTATGGTTACTGTATTAGCGTGAATGGTAAGAGAACCTTGGGCGACTTTAACTTCAACAACGCTCGTTGAGAAAAATCTTGGCGGGAATTACCATCTTTGCAATATCGGGAAGAGAACCATAGGCAATTATAATCTGAAAGGAATGATCACCTCACACTCATCGTCGGAGAGGGAAATATCTGAAAAGGAATTGTCACCTCACACACCGTCGGAGAGGGAACCATAAGAGACTATCACCTCACACTCATCGTCGGAGAGGGAAACATCTGAAAAAGGGATTACTACCTCACACACCGTCGGAGAGGGAACCATAAGGAGATTATCACCTCGCACTCATCGTCGGAGAGGGAAACATCTGAAAAAGGGATTACTACCTCACACACCGTCGGAGAGGGAACCACAAGAGAATATCACCTCACACTCATCGTCGGAGAGGGAAACATCTGAAAAAGGGATTACTACCTCACACACCGTCGGAGAGGGAACCACAGGAGACTATCACCTCACACTCATCGTCGGAGAGGGAAACATCTGAAAAAAGGAATTACCACCTCACACTCATCGTCGGAGAGGGGACCACAAGAGAATATCACCTCACACTCATCGTCGGAGAGGGAAACATCTTAAAAAAGGAATTACCACCTCACACTCATCGTCGGAGAGGGGACCATAAGGAGAATATCACCTCACACTCATCGTCGGAGAGGGAAACATCTTAAAAAAGGAATTACCACCTCACACTCATCGTCGGAGAGGGGACCATAAGGAGAATATCACCTCACACTCATCGTCGGAGAGGGAAACATCTTAAAAAAGGAATTACCACCTCACACTCATCATCAGAGAGGGAAACATCTAGAAAAGGAATTACCACCTCACACTCATCGTCGGAGAGGGGACCATAAGGAGAATATCACCTCACACTCATCGTCGGAGAGGGAAACATCTAGAAAAGGGATTACTACCTCACACACCGTTGGAGAGGGAACCATAGGAGACTATCACCTCACACTCATCGTCAGAGAGGGAAACATCTGAAAAAGGGATTACTACCTCACACACCGTCGGAGAGGGAACCACAGGAGACTATCACCTCACACTCATCGTCGGAGAGGGAAACATCTGAAAAAAGGAATTACCACCTCACACTCATCGTCGGAGAGGGGACCATAAGAGAATATCACCTCACACTCATCGTTGGAGAGGGAAACATCTTAAAAAAGGAATGCTGGAAGCAGTATCAGAACGTCACCATATCTGGTTTACATCTGAAACTATATCTGGAAGGAAATCTGGAAGCAGCATCAGAACGTCACCATATCTGGATCATATCTGAAACTATATCTAGACAGAATTGCGATAGTTTGATAGTAGTCATTTGTATTGATCTCTTTCCTGAAAAGGCAAAACATAATTGTATGCAAAGTCATGATGCATGAACTGTATGTCTTCAAAATTAGTGAGATTCGTGTAGTATGATGCGTATGCATGCTATAATGTATGAGGATATGATGTTTATGAATGTATATTTTCGTCGTAGGAAGATAAATCCTTGACGGGTGCCGGGAAGTCGCATCCTGGGCTGATGTGGAAGAATAGCTTTTGCTTCCGCTGGGGTTGATAGTTGGTAGTATACCGGTAGGAGAAGATGACTCCGTTGCGGAATAAACTTGGCAAATGGAAGATTCTGCAGGGAGAAAAGATACCCTAACGACCATGCTGGGAAGCAATACTCTGTGGGGGATAGAGATGCTTTGCTGAATGTTGATAGTTTGCTGAGGATACCCTTGTTGTGCTGGAAGTGTTGATAGACTTCGCTGGGGATAGGAAGGCTTTGTTGACGACGCTCTTTCTGTGGCTTTTGGGCTGAGGATAACCCAGTTATATCCTGTTAAGGAAATAACTCTTTAAATCAAGCCGGACGACGCGTTCGTGCTCTGCGAGGGGAAGCTTCCAGAATTTACTGGGGATAAGCTTGCTGCCTGGGGATATGAATTCCAACTCTCCTGAAGAAACGGGATTGGACTCTTCTGGGGAAGTATTGAACTGTATTGGTCATGTTCTTCAACGGAACCTACCCCGACGCCTTGGAGGATAGAACAATCAGATTGCTTGGACAACTCTTCATTGCCCCTGTTTCAGTGGGAGAGGAAGGCCTATGAGGTGCTGATAGTTGTTGATGGACAAACACTTCTTTTGATAGGCAGTTGACAAGATGACAGGACATAGTCGTACGCTTTAATCCCTACCTTTTGCCTGGACCGCCCTTTCGGGTTTTCAGTCCACCGGGATACCCATTTTTTCCCAAGCCGCCTTTTCAGGTTTTCGACTTGCCGGGTGTACAGATATTTTCATTTCATCCCTTATTTTTGCCCGAACCCTTTTGGTTTGCCGGGAAGCCCTTATTTTTGCCTAGGTATGTCAACCTAGCGGGTCTTTGATTTTGCGTAGTATTTTTCCGACTATGTCCGTTCTCAGAAAGTAGGGAGTTGCCCCTGTTTAGAAGTGTTTTGTCACCAGAAGATGTTTGATCAGGCGAGATTTGTTGTTGAAATGCCCCAAGTGACTCAGGTGGAGATTTGCCCCAGGCTGGTTGGCCTTTTGAGAGATTCTCCGAATCTTGATTGGACTGCCCCAGATGATGGACAGTAGTCGTGTCGTGCCCCTTGATTGGAGGTATTTCTGTTCATTAGGCATTCGTCGTGTAAACTTCTATACTGTTCAAACAAAAAGTCATATGCAAACAAAGTTATGTTAAAAATGCAAAGCTTATGTCTGTCTTGAAGATTTTGAAAATGCATTTTTTTCATAAAACATGTGAATGTTTGTAAAACATGATGTCCACTCTGTATTTACCGTAGCCTTACGGAGTCAGGATACCTTCGTAACAGTATGCTTTCGAACTAACCCATGCTTCAGCTAGGACTTTTGAGGGTTATAACGTGGCCTGGTTCACGGTTTAAGAAACAAAGGATAAAGGCTCAAATTTTATTTGTACCCACCCGCTCTTCGTGATGTTCTCCAAACCTAAACTCAGTTGATCATGCGTTAGACCTTGCTTGAGTCTTTGCTTTGATGTACCAGTAATGGTTCAGATGTTGATAGCTTATTTTGAATAGGCAGCCCTTCTTTGTTTTTGTTGAGGGTTTGTGAGCCCTCTTTTTTTTTGATTTCGTTATCCCTATTTTTTGCCTGAACTGTTTCCTTTTTGGAATTACAGTCAGCGGGATGCCCCAGTTTCATAAGTCCTTTTTTATAGGTGTAGACTTTTTGGGCTTTTCATTTATGAATTTTGATGGTGACTGCCTGTCCTTTTGATTGTTCTGAACCATCACTGTCTTTGTTCGTTTTGTAGAGACGCACTTGGATCAACTGAGAGAACTACCCTGCCCCAGGTTATGATTAAGGGTTTTGATTTTCGAAAATAAAGACTCCTACTTCTTTGGCTCTGATGGGTTGACGAGGGATTATCATCCTTATAACTCCAGTGTTTAGGGGTTGAAACAATGCCTGTACCTCATCAGCGGGGTTTGTTCAAAAGCATACTGTAATGATTGCGGTATCGTTTTCGTCATCCTCCCTCAAGAGGCTTAGAATTAACGAGAGTTGACCTCAGAAAAAATATGAAACAATTTGCATATAGTAAATGCGAATATATTGATTCAAAATAGACATAAGCGATGCATTAATGGAATAACAATGTTTTAACATGAATAAATGTTTAAACGGTCAAAAGAAAAAACACAACATTGAACATTCAAATGAACAAAAGTTTCCTAGTCTCGGAGCTTGTCACTTCAACTGATGAACCTTGGAGGAATGGTAGAAAAATTCAGCCTGTCCATCTTGTGTGAACTCCAATGCTCCTTCATCAATCAGGTCCTGGATTTTGTTCCTCAGATCCCAACATTCATTGGTATCATGTCCTGGGCTAGCAGAGTGGTAGGCACACCTCTTATTGGGGTCATAGGCAGGAGATGCTGTGTTGGGGTTCCGGGGATGAGCCTTTAATGTGATCAGATTCAACCTCAATAGGCGTTGCAAAGCTTGAAACAGCGACATGTTGAGCTGGGTGAATTGCCTCCTGGGCTTGTCTGGCTGAACTTGGCGAGGTTGGCGCTGAATTTGTGGCACCGGAGTCATTTGAGGAGCTTTCCCCTTATCCTCTTGTCTCGAGGACGATTGGATGATGAATGGTTTTTTACCCTTGGCTGTTTGCCCCAGTAGGTTACCCTGAAGCAGTTGGTTGAAGAGAAACCAGAGCTCCTCTTGTCTCTTGGATAGATTCAGGAGGATTTCCCCGAACCGAGTCTCTTGAGTAAGAAAGTCCTGGTTGTCTTGTGGGCAAGCCATTGCTGAAATAAACAGCGAGAAGGGTGAGTGACCTGCAAAGAACGGGTATCTGTAATGCAATGATATGTATGATATGCATGCAATGTTTTCAAGGATCCCACAGGGTAAACAGAGAAACTTGTTAGAGTTGGAAACTGGTAACTTGAGTGAAGGAACTTCCTGTTGTAGAGAGCCCTTCTTCAAGGGTCAAAGGCTCACCATATCCAGTGGGTCATAGCCCCTGACAACCTTGGCTAGAGGAAAATAAATCCTCTTTGCCCCTTGCTGGGATAATTGTTCATCATGACCTGCATCACAAGCCCTTGAGATCCTTGAAATGGGTTAGGATGTATGCAGGATGTATGCAATGGTATGATGTTATGCTATGCATGGGGTAATGGGAGTAACCCTGTTATGAGTCCCAATTAAGGACTATAAACCGAAACCTGCAAGAAACTTGATAAACTTGTTATGAGTCCTGATTAAGGACTATAAACAGGAACTGCAAGTAGTTAGTACACCCTGTTATAAGTCCCAATTAAGGACTATGAACAAAACCTGCAAGAAACCTAAGTAAAACCTGTCATGAGTCCCAATTAAGGACTATAAAGAGAACCTGCAAGACGTCAAGGGTCAGATAACAAGCATGCAAGTAGTCAAGTACGAAGGCACGCAAGTCACACAAGGCAAGCCCTTAGAGTTTAGGCCAGCATGAGGTCTAGGTACTACCCTCTTTCAGTTTGTTGGTTCATACCTGTCCTAATCAAAAGTAACCGGGTTCTTAGAGGATCCCAATATCATTGACTACCCTCAATCGGTCATAACTCCAGCATCGCAATCTTTTCTTGCGGCCAGAACCATCACGAGAGTTTAGCCTCAATGGGCGTAGCATACTGCTACTGTTCTAATGGCCAAGTTGTGTCATTTAAGGTTCTAAGGTCTGTTGGTGCTTAATGACTCCTTAGAAGACCCATATTCTCCCCGTTTCAACACGAGGGATATCGGTACAGACCAAGGCGCCACACCAACGTAGCCACTGCTTCACCCATGTCGGTATACGCCGGACAGGTCCCTCACAGCTTATGCTACCTAAACAGGGTATCCCCAGATCCGGGTTAGGATCTATGTAACTCCCATGCAACCCACAAATTTAAAGCAGACAAGTCAATACAATTGAAAACACAGTTATGACCTAACCCTAAGGTACACCTCACTTTATAAATATATCCCCAGCAGAGTCGCCAGTTCTGTGATCGGTGGATCTGGAACTGACTGTTTAAAGCTGGTTCGCGAAATGTCGCGGAAGCAAGAGTCGCCACCGTCTTTTATTTTCTCCAAATGGAAAGGACAAAAGCACAGAAAAATTCCTTAAAGAGATTGCTCTCGGTTCGGGAGGTAGGTTATAGAAAGGGAAGGTGTTAGCACCCTTTCTATCCATGGTTATCCATGGGCTCTTAGATACTTGCTCATTGTGTTTTCAAAAGTTTGTTTGCTTTTCAATGTGGGTTTAAAAAAGTTTCTTTGAAAAATTTCAGTTCGACTCGTACGTCAGAGTGTTTGAAAAGTTTGCTTTGAAAGCTTTTGAAAAGTGTTGGTGTGAAAAGTCTTTTTGAGTTTGTTTTGAGATTAGAGCAAGTATCCTTGAGAACCTACCTACCCTAAGGAATTCGTCTGTGTAAATGTCCTTTAAAGTAGTGCCATCCCACCATTGAGAGGTAAGTAGCACCACCGTTGGAGGTGTTCGGGTCAATTCGAGTTTGTAGGGACATGGTGATCACCAGAGCAATGGGAAGACACCTTAGAAGCTACCCTCATGCCAGGTTCCCGGATCATGAGGACTTACTAAGACGTCCTCTACTCGACGATCACCTTTCGAAAGGCAATAGTGAGGCGTACCCTAGGGGTGGTGTGTGTGGTTCGTGTGTCATGTTTCAGTTATTTTCGTCTTGTCATGTTTGTTGTGATCTATGCTTGATTTTATTTTAAGTCCATACATTCTTTCATGCTTATTTAACAGTTAATATTGCGGGAAAAATAAATCTAAACTATTACAAATGGCGCGGGTCCACATCGCCAAAATTAACCGGACCCGATTTGACGGAAAATAGATAAAGCAATAAAATAAAAGTGCGAGAAATTGTTTACACGGCTTTGGGAGAATTACATAATTATAATAGGAAATAAAATATGCGAAATTAAAGAATTATCGGAACGAGGGCGTTGGACCCTTTTGTAGAATATTTAAATTAATGAGGAGTTAAAATTAAAATTAAAAAGAAAATGATTTTTTAGTATTTTTTAAGATTTAAAAGGAAAAAGAACTTTTTAGAATGAAATTTGAAATGCAAACCCTAATTCTAATGTTTTTTAGTTATTATGAAAATATTAAGTTTTAACCTAATTTAAATCTAAGTTAATTTACATGCAAAATTTAATTTATGAAAATAAATAAAATAAATATTATTAAAAAAAGGAAATTAAAAGGAATAAAAATTAAACCTAATTCTATTTTTGGATTTTTGTTATTAAAAGGATTAAAATTGTGACCTAATTAAAACTAAATTTATTTACATGCCATTTATCTATAAAAATAATTAAAATAAAAATATTTATTACAATTTGTCTTTTTTTCTGATTTTTTAATGAAGTTTTTATATTTTGTAAAAAAAACAATTAATTAATTAAAACAATGAAAATAAATAACATAATAATTAAAAAAAATAAAATATGAAAAGAAAAGCAAACCAGGGGGGGGGTAGCCCCAAAATTGGAGGTAAGGTTCAGCAAATCAGGCCCATTAAGCATTGAAATTCACTGACTTTCCCAGATTGTGTGCTAACGCGTTGACTTGCGTTCATGGTACACCTTGGATCGTGGCACTCTGATTAGTTCTCATAGGCACGTGGACATCTGGATGATGGTGGAGCATGGTGTGCATCAATGACAGCGCTGCATGGGATTTTACATTGAAAAATAATATTGAAATTTTCCAGACCTGGGACTTGAACCCAGGTCACAAGGGTCAATGCAATCAACGTTCACCACCTGAGCCACTACGCGCATGTTATTATATTATAACAAATAAATAATGAAAAGAAACATTGGTTAGTGGCCCCTAAAAAACACAAAAGCGCGCGTTGGTTTGAATGAGCCACCCAGTGGTTGCCAGCACATCGTCTTCCTCACGTATTCCTTTTTTTTTTCTGAAACAAGATCCTATTGCAACGGTTTTAGAAGCGTGGTTTTAGGCAGGCTTCAAGAAAATAGCGACTAGCGCTATGGTGATCATAAATTGATCGCGACTAGTGCTTTTTCTTCGTCTTGATGAGCTGATTGCAATGGTGGTACTGGGATGGTCTAATTTTGCTTGTATTAAGAATCCTTAATTTTGAAACCTGCAAACCCTAAATCTCATTCATGGCATCATCGCGTATGGTCAACAAAAATACAATCAAACACAATGGTTAGCTTGGAAACTTCATGCTGAACAAGGATTCATAAACAAAAATGCAAAAAGATGTATGAATTATGATATGCGATTTCAAAAGTTTTGCTTTACAGTTTGAGTTACAGGTACCAATTCCTGGATCTTTTGTGGTTGATATTGATTGGAATATGATCAGGAGTCCACGAGCAAGCTTTTGGAATGAGTATTAGGGCTTAAAACCACCTCTAACAACGTTTTCAGATTTGAGTTTTTATGGCAATTTTTCAATGTTGCAATGGCTTTTTGGGCGCAGCTTGGAGTCCAATGTAATTAGGTTTGTGATCCTGCATATGTAGTGAGCATTTTAGGTTAACAAAATTCAACAAAATCTCTTGTATTCAATGATTTGCATATTTGATTTTGTAAGATCTTTTTTTGAATCTTTTCAAGTGTTCTTTGTGTCAATTAGGCTCCAATCACACCAATTCTTTCCATAATTGAACAAGCACGAAATATTGAGTCCAAATCATGCATAAAAAGATTGGTTTTGTTAGGTTAGATATTTTTCATGTATTTAAATAATTTAAATGAATTAATATTAATATAAATTCAAATAAATAAATAAAAATTGAGAAAATACTTCCCTTTGGGCCAAGTGGTCGTGCATAGGCTTAGAATGATGAATCATGGAAGAAAAATGGGCCCATTAGCAAATTTAGGTCATTTGAACCATTGTTGACTTTTCAAAATATCCAAAAATTTCCCAACTTCCACAAGGCATAACTTGCTCAATTTTTAAGCTTTTCACATGTTCTTGGACTTTTGGAAAGGTCTTTGAGTCCTCTAACCAATGCCTTTGGTCCCATGTCATTTTGATTTACCAATCTCAAGCTATGGCCTTTGACTTAAAGTCCCTTTTTGTTGACTTTTGAAAATGACCTATAATGTTGAAATTGATAACTTTTTGTGAGAGCATTTCTTGGACTTGAAGTATGAAGATGAGTTGTAGGAAATGTCTTTCTCTTCAAAATGAGCTTTGGATGGAATTTTTCTGATAATCCATGTGAAAGTTATGCCCTGGTCAATTTCAGTTGACTTTTTCAGCTGTCCAAATATAGTAACTTTTGCATCTTGATGATTTTCTGAGCCAAATTTTGAGAATCATGATCAAGCATTGATCAAATGATGTTTGTGGCTTCAAAATGATATGTTGACCAAAAATTTGAACTTTTGACTGTCAAATGACCATTTTGCCCCTACAGTTGACTGTAGTGCAATTTAGGGTTTTGACTGTGCAATTTTGAGCTGAATGCCTTGAAACTTGATATGAGGGTACTTGACCATCTTTGTAAGCATATGAGACTTGATTGAGCACTTGAAAACTTCCTTTTCTTGATCAGAACACAAACCCTAGTTTTGACTGTATAGGAGACAGTTGAGCTGCACAAACCTTTGGGGAATTTTGTGACCTGGCTTGGCAATTTCTTGAAGAATATGGGAGGGCAAATTTTGGGGTGCAACAAAGTGAATCTAACCGGAAGAGGTTTGTTGATTGCCAGAAGAGGTCTATCGATTTCCAGAAGAGGTCTTCGTCTGCATGTCTTTAATCTAGAAGAAATAAATCTAATCAAAAGAGGTCTCCGCCCGCCTGTCTTTAATTTGGAAGAAATAAATCTAACCATAAGAGGTATTTGTCTGTCTGTCGTTAATCTAGAAGAAATAAATCTAACCAGAAGAGGTCTCTGTCGTCCTGTCTTTAATCTGGAAGAAATAAATCTAACCAGAAGAGGTCTCTGTCGTCCTGTCTTTAATCTGGAAGAAATAAATCTAACCAGAAGAGGTCTTCGTCTGCCTGTCTTTAATCTGGAAGAAATAAATCTAACCAGAAGAGGTCTTTTCTGCCTGTCTTTAATCTGGAAGAAATAAATCTAACCAGAAGAGGTCTTTGTCTTCCTGTCTTTAATCTGGTAGAAATAAATCTAACCAGAAGAGGTCTTCGTCTGCATGTCTTTAATCTGGAAGAAATAAAATCTAACCAGAAGAGGTTTTTTTCTGCCTGTCTTTAATCTGGAAGAAACAAATCTAACCAGAAGAGGTCTTCGTTTTCCTGTCTATAATCTGAAAGAAATAAATCTAACCAGAAGAGGTCTTTGTCTGCCAGTCTTTAATCTGGAAGAAATAATTCTAACTAGAATAGGTGTTCGTTCTCCTGTCTTTAATCTGAAAGAAATAAATCTAATCAAAAGAGGACTTCGTCTGTCTCTCTTTAATCTGGAAGAAATAAATCTAACCATAAGAGGTCTTTGTTTGGTTGATTGATTTTTCCTGCAATGAAGAGGGTTAGTTGCACACAGATGTATTCATGGCATAATGATGTTCTCAAAATAAATGAGATTATGTTGTATACATTTGTCATGTATGTCATATGATGTATAAATGTGAAACATTGAAGTGCATCTTTGTTTGGAAAATAAATCCTTGACAAATTGTTGGGTAGTATTGGGAAGCTGAATCCCAGACTACCGCTGGTGATGAAGCGTATGTGTATCTTAAACTTGGTTTAGAGTGTTTCCGTTGGGGATTCTAGTTTGGTTGTTCGAGGAAATTCTGCGGGGATGTTGATTTCTTCTTGGGAAGTAGGGTTCGGGATCTTTGGTTGTCCATCGCTCTGCTGGGGAATTTAATTCTTATTTAGCCTGACTGGGGATAAAAGAGATGGTTAAACTTTCGTCTCGGAGAGGATAGTTGACTGGTATCTGGTTGAAATCCAGGATTTGCATCAACTTTCTGGGGAGATGAAGTTAACTATTATCTGGTCAGATTCCAGGCTTCGCAGCAACTTTTTAGGAAGAATAAAGTTAACTTTTATCTAGTCAGATTCCAGGATTTGCATCAACTTGCTGGTAGGATTAAGTTAATTATTATCTGGTCGGATACCAGGCTTCACAACAACTTACTGGTAGGATGAAGTTAACTATTATCTGGTCAGATTCTAGACTTTGCAGCAACTTACTGGTAGGATGAAGTTAAATGTTATCTGGTCGGATTCCAGGCTTCTTAGCAACTTTCTGGTAGGATGAAGTTAATTGTTATCTGGTTGGATTCAAGGCTACGCAACAACTTTCTGAGGAGAATGGCGTTAATTGTTATCTGGTCAGATTCCAGGCTTCGTATCAACTTTCTAAGGAGAATGAAGTTAAACCATTATCTGGTCGGATTCCAGGCTTCGTAACAACTTTCTAAGGAAAATGAAGTTAAATTGTTATTTGGTCGGATTCTATACTTCACAGCAACTTACTGGGGATAATATCAGCTCCACTGGGGACAAGGGGAGTTCTATCAGTGATGTGTAGTAGTCCGAGGAAAAGACTCAAGCTGGGGAGATTGTAATCTGTTGGGGAAATTAACCCTGTTGAGGAAAGTATTTTGATGATCTTAATGGGGAAATGAATTCGTCTAGGGAAGAATTTTTACAAGGTTTCTTTTCCAATTTTGGAAGACCAAACTCGGCTGGGGAATGTCAGAATAAATCCAAACCTTGATTGTGTCTGAGGATGTATTGAATGAGTATAAGAATGACATTCATATCTAGATTGTATCTGAACTATATCTGCAGGAGAATCTGGAATGAGTGTCAGAATAAATTGGTATTTAGATTGTATCTGCATTATATCTAGAAGATGATAAACTGCCGGCAATTTCCATCTATTTGGGAACTGGAATGATGTGTGCGTTCATTGGGAGAAGATCAAACTCCTTCATCCGCTGGTGATTTTGACTATGTTATCGGCTGGAGGATCCCCACTTTTGTTTGAAGATGCTTTTGTGCTTTTCAGGGATAGCCTTGTGTTAGAACATAGTTTGAGTCTACAACCCTCAGTTAGAGTTTTGATGATAACAAAATACAAGATTAAATAAATTGTAAGATTTATGTTTAAGACATATATGCTACTTAAAATTATGTTGTGTATTTACAGAAACTCTGATGGAACCAGCATCAGAATATCAGTATCAACATCAGCATCAGAAGTTATGTCAGCATCAGAAGATCAAATAACATGTGTTATACGCTGAAGCCTGATGAACAGAATCTGCGCATAAAATACTCTGACTTTGATCAAGATCCTAACCAAGTCATCAGCACTCAGAAGCGTCAGAATAAGCTAAAGCCAAGAACACTCTGATTATCATTAGCAGAACACTCTGAAGTGTCAATTTTACTAAGCATTCAAGACAGATTTATTACCAACGGCTTTATTCCAATACAAAGATCTTCTCAAAAAGGAAAGAACGTTATGAGCATTGAAATCGATTTATGGACAACAACGTATCTCTTCCTAGGCTATTTAAACAAGTCAGTGAGAAAAGAAATGGCTAATTTTCTCCATACGCATATACGCATAAGCTAATAATCTACACGCATATACACGCTTAAGCTAAAGCTTTCAACCACGCTTACTCTATAGCTATAGCAATCTAGTTTCATCCTAAGCTTAATATTGTGTATTATCGCAGTTGTGATATATAGTTTTACTAGAAAACATCAAACACACTTTTGTTAAATCATCTGTAAGAGAGTTACCTTGAGATAAACCGGTTTGTGGTTAGACTCAAGGAGGCTTTAACAGTTGTTAAAGCAGTTGTTGTATTCAGTTGAATATAGTGGATTAAGACCTCGTTGGAGAGAGGCGAAATCACCTTGACGGGTGGACTGGAGTAGTTTGAGATCAAATGAACCAGGATAAAAATACAGTGTTGTCTGCATTTGATTTCAAGTTTTACAATTCAACCCCCCTTCTTGTGTTTTTCACATCTTCAATTGGTATCAGAGCGCCTGGTTCTGAGCTTATAACACTTAACCGTGTCAGTACAAGATCCAGCGTCAGAAAAACACAATGGTAGGACCATATCAAAACATCAACAATGACAACAATGAAGAAAGAGACAGATTCAGTGGCAAACCTCCAGTCTTTGATGGAGAGAACTTTGACTACTGGAAAGACAGAATTGAAAGCTTCTTTCTGGCCCATGATGCTAATCTGTGGGACATGGTGACTGATGGATACACGCACCCAGTGGATGCAAGTGGTCAGAAGATTGACAGGAAAGCAATGTCTGATCAGCAAAAGCGTGATTTCAGAAATCATCACAAGGCCAGAACAATTCTTCTCGGCGCTATCTCTTACTCTGAATATGAAAAGATATCAAACAGAGACACTGCAAAGAATATGTTTGACTCTCTGAGAATGACGCATGAAGGAAACATTCAAGTCAAAGAAACTAAAGCTCTTGCGCTCATTCAGAAGTATGAGGCATTCAAGATGGAAGAAAGTGAATCAATTGAAACGATGTTCTCAAGATTTCAAATTCTGGTGGTTGGTCTCAAAGTTCTGGACAAAGGGTATTCTACTGCTGATCATGTTAAGAAGATTATCAGAAGCTTGCCAAAACAGTGGAGGCCAATGGTCACAACGCTGAAGCTAGCTAAGGATCTCAATAAAATCTCTCTGGAGGAACTTGTCAGCTCCCTCAGAAGTCACGAGATAGAGCTAGAAGTAGATGAAACTCAAAAGCAAGGTAAGCCATTAGCTTTAAAATCTAACAGAAAATCTGAATCCAAAGTTTTGCAGGTTGTTGAAGAAACCTCTGATGGGTCCTCATCGGAAGAAGATGAATTGTCTCTCCTCTCCAGAAGGGTGAACCAACTGTGGAAGCAAAGGCAAAGGAAGTTCAGGAATCCCAGAAGATCAGAGAATCAGAATGAATCCTTCTCCAGATACAGAAGGTCAGATTCCTCCTCTGGACATAGAAGATCTGAAGGCTCTTCAGGAAGCAGAAAGCCAAACAACAAAGACATCGTCTGCTATGAATGTAACGAGCAAGGACATTACAAGAGTGATTGCCTAAAGCTTCAGAAGGAAAAGCCTAAAAAGAAGTTTGGCAAGGAAAAGAAGAAAAGTATCATGGCTACATGGGATGACTCTGACACATCTGAAGCTAACTCAGAATCAGATGATGAAAGAGAAAACATAGCTCTCATGGCAAACATACCAGAAGACAGTGAAGCTTCCGAGTCAGACTCTGAATCAGATACAGAAGAGGTATTTCCTGACTTTGTATAACTTTACTAAGGCTGAACTAGCTGAAATCCTCAATGAAATTCTGGAAAGATATCAGCAGATCAGAGTCAAATTCAGAAACCTGAAAAGGAATCTTGCTTCTGACTCTGATAAGACTGAGAGTCTCAAATTGGAGAATTCTGAGTTAAAAAATAAAATTTCAAATTAGAAAATCTATTGCAAAACTCTCAGAAGGAAACAATTCCTGAAACTCCCAGTAGTGCTGATGAGATCATCAAGGAGTATGATCACAACTTTCATAAGTTTCTAGCTAAAAACATAGATAGAAGCAAAATGGCTTCAATGATCTATGGAGTTAGCAGAAATGGCAGAAAAGGAATAGGATACCAAGGTAAGGTACCTACACCAAAGAATGTCATGGATTTAGTTATAAAACGTACTCCACTTGATTCACACTTTGTATATGGGCACACACATGACATCAAATATACTAGTAGTAATTATTTTGTCAAACCAAAATTCAACCAGAGTTTTGGTAAAACTAACAAATCAGGACCCAAGAAAATATGGGTACCTAAGGATAAAATAATACATGTAGCAGATATCTTTAGCAGCAAAGCAGAAACACCAGTCATGGTACCTGGACTCTGGCTGCTCACGACACATGACGGGAAGAAGGCATATGTTCCAAATCCTGGAACTTAAGCCTGGAGGCCACGTAGGCTTTGGAGGCAATCAAAGGGGAAAGATCATTGGCTCTGGAACAGTAGGTAATGGAAATCTTCCCTCTATAAGTAATGTTTTATTAGTAGATGGATTAATGCATAACCTGTTATCCATAAGTCAATTAAGTGATAACGGTTATGATATAATCTTTAATCAAAATTCATGTAAAGCTGTTAGTCAGAAAGATGGGACTATCCTATTTAATGGAAAGAGGAGAAACAACATTTATAAAATCAAACTTTCTAAACTGAAAAGTCAGAATGTAAAGTGTCTTTTGTCTGTTAACAACGAGCAATGGATCTGGCACAAAATATTGGGACATGTTAGTATGAGAAGAATATCTCAGATTAACAAACTCAATCTGGTCAGAGGACTTCCTAACCTGAAGTTCAATTCAGATGCTCTGTGTGAAGCATGTCAGAAAGGCAAGTTTGCAAAACCAGCTTTCAAATCTAAAAACGCTGTTTCCACCTCTAAGCCATTAGAACTTCTGCACATTGACTTAGTTGGACCAGTTAAAACTGCTTCAGTCAGTGGCAAGAAGTATGGGTTAGTAATCGTAGATGACTATAGCAGATGGACATGGGTAAAGTTCTTAAGACACAAGGACGAGTCACACTCTGTGTTTGTCACATTCTGCAACCAAGTTCAGAATGAAAAGGATCTTAGAATCGTCAAAGTCAGAAGTGATCATGGTGGAGAGTTTGAAAACAAAGATTTTGAGTCATTCTTTAATGACAAAGGCATTCTGCATGATTTCTCTTATCCTAGAACTCCCCAGCAAAATGGAGTTGTAGAACGAAAGAACAGAACATTGCAAGAAATGGCCAGAACCATGATCAACGAGACTAACGTTGCTAAGATCTTCTGGGAAGAGGCAATAAACACAGCGTGTTACATTCAGAATAGAATCTCCATAAGACCTATTCTGGAAAAGACTCCATATGAATTGTGGAAGAACAAAAAGCCCAACATTTCATATTTTCATCCATTTGGATGTACTTGTTTTATTTTAAATACAAAAAATTATTTGAACAAGTTTGACTCTAAAGCATAAAAGTGTATTATGTTAGGATACTCTGAACGCTCAAGAGGGTACAGAGTATACAATATAGAAACACAAATTGTTGAAGAATCAATCAGTGTTTGTTTTGATGATAAGCTTGACTCTCAAAAGTCAAAGCAGAATGAATTACTTGCAAGTATGGAAGTTGAGTTCACAGGTACTGAAGACAAGTCATCAGAAGCTCTTAACAGAGACACTCCCTCAACATCAGAAAGAGGAACTGCAAGCAATCCAGCACCTTCTGTTGATCAACTTCAGAAAAGACCATCCAGAAGTAGCATGGATCACCCAGAAGAAACAATCTTAGGAAGAAAGGAAGATCCAATCAGAACAAGATCTAGCTTCGGAAACTCTGAAGAATCCCTCATGGGACTTATTTCTCTGATTGAACCATCTTCAATTGATGAAGCACTTCTGTACAATGACTGGATTCTAGCAATGCAAGAGGAGCTGAATCAATTCACAAGAAATGATGTATGGGATCTAGTTCCCAAACCAAAAGGATTCAACGTCATTAGAACAAAATGGGTGTTCAGAAACAAACTGAATGAACAAGGTGAAGTCATCAGAAACAAGGCACAATTGGTAGCACAAGGTTATAGTCAGCAAGAGGGGATAGACTACACAGAAACCTTTGCTCCAGTCGCCAGGTTAGAATCTATCAGACTTTTAATTTCATTTGCTGTAAATAAAGGCATCACTCTGTATCAGATGGATGTTAAGAGTGCATTCTTAAATGGCTATATAGAAGAAGAGGTATATGTGCACCAACCCCCTGGTTTTGAAAGTTCAAAAAATCCAGAAGATGTTTTCAAACTAAAGAAGTCACTGTATGGTCTGAAACAAGCTCCCAGAGCTTGGTATGAAAGACTAAGTAACTTCCTGTTAGAAAAGGAATTCACCAGAGGGAAAGTGGACACAACCTTATTCTGTAAGACAGTTAAGAATGACATTTTAGTATGTCAGATTTATGTTGATGATATCATTTTTGGATCTACTAAACCTTCTCTGGGAAGAAAGTTTGCTAAGTGTATGCAGGAAGAATTTGAGATGAGCCTAATGGGGGAACTGAAATTCTTTCTGGGCATTCAGATCAATCAAACCCCAGAAGGAACTTACATTCATCAGAGCAAATATGTCAGAGAACTTCTAAATAAATTTGATCTCTCAGAATGTAAGGCATCAAAGATTCCAATGCATCCCACGTGCATTCTGGAAAGAGAAGAGGTAAGTAAAAAGGTAGAACAGAAGGTCTACAGAGGTATGATTGGTTCTCTTCTTTATCTGTCGGCTTCAAGGCCTGACATTTTATTCAGTGTATGCATTTGTGCTAGATTCCAATTAGATCATAGAGAATCTCACTTAACATCAGTTAAGCGAATTTTCAAGTATCTGAAAGGTACTACTAATCTGCGTTTATTTTATAGAAAATCAAGTGATTACAGCTTAGTAGGATACTGTGATGCTGACTTTGCTGGAGACAGAGTTGAACGTAAAAGCACTTCTGGAAGCTGCCAGTTTCTGGGAGAAAATCTGATCTCATGGTCCAGCAAAAGACAATCCACAATTGCTCTATCAACAGCAGAAGCTGAATACATAGCAGTAGCTGGATGCAGCACATAAATGCTCTGGATGAAAAGTCAACTTGAGGACTTCCAGATATTTGAGAGTAACATTCCTATCCTCTGTGACAACACTTCTGCTATTTGCTTAAGTAAAAATCCAATTTTGCATTCTAGGGCTAAGCATATAGAAATAAAACATAATTTTATTAAGGACTATATTCAGAAAGGGATTTAAAATTTAAAATTTATTAACACAGACCATCAATGGGCTGATATTTTCACAAAACCACTTTCGGAAGATAGGTTCAACTTCATTCTGAAACATCTCAGCATGAAGCTCTACCCAGAATAAAATTGTTTTAATTTTATATATTAACCTTCAGAATTGTGTTTATTTTCTGTGAACTACTGATCAATCTTCTTTCAGAACTTTAGAAATGCATATTGTATCAGAATCTATCCATGAAGATCTGAGTGCTTCAGTTCAAGGATAGAAGTGTTGTTCACTCAAGCAAACAAGTGTCATTCAGTCATCAGCTATTTTCTGAGGCTGAACACACGTTCACGTTTCTGAAAAGGCAAAGCGCTGATTGGATGCATTGAGACACATGTCATGGGTAACCATTCCAAATATATTTCTGAATCCCCTAAAATCAGCTATCATTAAATGCTAATAATCATTATTTATTTCTCTCTCTTAAACGTTTATGTTTCCAAAACCTTTTTACAAATCTATTTAAACACACTTCACACCATTCACTCACTTTTACCGTCACTTTCATTTTCACTCAATATTTCTGATTTCCGTGTTCTTCTTTCTCAAGAAACCCTTTAAATCTTTTTCAAAAACCTCGTGTGAACATGGCTTCTTCCAGCATTCCCTCTCCAGGTTCCCAAAAAACTGTTCCATCTGAACAATATGAAGTACCTTTCAGAACGCTCCTAACTCCAGTCAAGAATCTTGAAGTTCTGTCAGAGTTAATAGTGGATTTCAACAGTCTCAAGGAGAATGGTTTTGATTTATCTGAAGAGATTAATGCTCAAGGTTGGGAAAAGTATTTTGACAGGCTGGTGGGTCCAACATTTCCTATTCTGGTAAAGGAATTTTGGATTCACGCTTCTTCTTCAAATCACCAAGTTACATCCTACATCATGGGGAAGAAGATTGTGATTACTGAAGACCTGATTGCAAGACTGATAGGCTACAATGGTGGTGGTATTCGCTGTATAGATATGGCAGAAAGGTGTGCAGATGTTGCCGTAATTGCAAGGGAAATTTTCACGCTGGGGCTTCCCTCCAGCAAGATAAGGGACTTGAAAGACAAGCACATAATTTGGGCCAAGATCATTCTGGGTTGTTTCAACCACAGGAAGCCTACCAGCTCTCCTGATTACATAAACATTGATCAGCAGTTTCTGATCTACTTTATCTCTCATAAGGTCAAGATTAATCTAGCTCATCTTCTGTTCAACCATCTCAGAATAAGTGTCAAGGAAACAAGAGAAGATGAACGTACTAAAAGGGATTGGATACCCTTGGGAAAACTGATATCAGATATTCTGACTGAGAATAGGCTGATTGATCATTTGACAGAGGCACAAGAAATCAGCACTCTGGAACCTTCTGTTGGAAATCAGCTGAATGCCAAAAATCTGAAGAAAATGAAGCTGATATAGAACATTAAGAAGGAGCCCAACGTCACTCCTTTTGCTGAAATCTCCAGCAGAAGAGTCGCTCTGGACGACTTCCCTATGTTCTCAGAAATTGACTCTAAGCCTCAAATCATTCTGAGATATTTGGATGCTTGTAAAGCTGATGGTACAACACCAAATCTGAATATTCAAGATCTTTAGCAGAAGGCTCCAGAGGTTGTTCTGAAGAAGACGAAGAAAAGAAAAGCAGCTGCAGAAGGATCATCTCAACAGACTCCCAAGAAAAGAGGTAATCCTGCTTCTGTAACTGTTTTAGATTCAACTGTTGTTTCCACATCTATCCCTATTCCAACTCCAATTCCAACTCCATCTGAAAACCCAACACCTCAAACTTTCGATGATTTTGACTTAGACTTTGACCCTTCTGAGTCATTAACCCTCAGAAGATTCTGTTCCCGAACCAGAAAATCCAAATCCAAACACAGAAACTCCACTCTCACCAAACACAGAAACTCCACTCTCTCCAATACCAGAAATCCCCCAACCAGAAATTAATCCACCCTCTCCTCAACATGAACAATCTCCACAACCTGAGACTCAAACCTCTGAGGCTCAATACTCTAAATCCCCTGAACCACAACCTTTGGCCATTCAATTGCCCTGTGGTACCACTGTGAACATCCCTCAACTTCCCTCTTCACCAGTAATAACTCCACCAAATTCCCCATCAAGTCCAATCATAATTCTTGACTCTCCCACTCCCTCACCTAAGAAAAATTCAGATGACCATAGCAAGACAGTCATTGATCTAACAGTCTTTGAACGCCTTGCTGCAATAAATAACAAAATTGCTATCCCTAAACCAAAACATCCAGATGTTGGTTCCAGCATATTGAACTTTGAAACAGATATACAGAAGTGGATCACTTCTTTGAAACAAGCAAGTCTGGAACTGGTTGATCCTGCTGTATCAGACCTCCTCTGGACAAAATTCAGAAGATGGGTATACTCTGAAACCTTTAAGTTGCAAGACCAGAGTTATGGACAGGCTCAACAGAACTTCAGCAATCTGCTGAAAGAGATTGAAGGTCCAGTTCTGAGCAAGCTTCTTAAGGAAGAAGTTCTCCCACTGGATATTGCTCCTTGGTCTGAAAAGCGTCCAATATCCAAAGTTCAACCTGCAGAAGAACAGATGATTCCAGCTGAAGACTTGGGTCAAGAAGAAGTTACTGCAGAAAGCTCTGAGAGGCATACTGTGTCTGAAGATCCTCAAGTTTCATCTCTTGACAGGCAGACTCTGGAGGATTTGAAAAGATCTGATATGCTGATGAATGAAAGGATGGACAAGCAGGACATCAAGATTGATTCTATAGCAAACATGGTATCTCAGCAACAGGAAACCAACAATCAAATCAAGAGCATGTTGGAAGCCCTGTTCACACGTCTTCCACCTTCCTCTTAGAATTTTCTTGTGTTTTCCTTGTTTTATTTACATGTTTGTCTGTAATATTTCACGTTCTCTGAACTTTTCATTGTTCTTCTTAATATAATCGTTTTTCTGCTCTGATCATTTTTTTCTCTGATTAATTATGCTTTTTGATAACTGACAAAAAGGGGGAGAAAGAATGATATTTTTTTAATAACGGATTACTGAGACAAAAGTCTCAAACATTCTAACATTCTGATATATTTGAATTTCTTTGCTCTGAAAAGCTTACAGGTACAAGAATCTGATGAACTCAGATAAAGTAAAATTATGATGCTCAAAGAAAGTTCAATAAAGTTCTGATGCTCAAGGTCTCAAGGAATTAAAGGGAAGTAATCAACTCAGGGGGAGTTTTTCTCTTCATTACTCTGATACCTTTTATTCCTTATCTTCTTATCTCTGATACCTTTTATTCGTTATTTGTTTATATCTGATACCTTTTCCTCTCTATCCTTAATCTCTGATACCTTTTATCATTTAATTTTAATTGAAAAAATCCGGTTTTTGTCATCATCAAAAAGGGGGAGATTGTTAGAACATAGTTTGAGTCTACAACCCTCAGTTAGAGTTTTGATGATAGCAAAATACAAGATTAAATAAATTGTAAGATTTATGTTTAAGACATATATGCTACTTAAAATTATGTTGTGTATTTACAGAAACTCTGATGGAATCAGCATCAGAATATCAGTATCAACATCAGCATCAGAAGTTAAGTCAGCATCAGAAGATCAAATAACATGTGCTATATGCTGAAGCCTGATGAACAGAATTTGCGCATAAAATACTCTGACTCTGATCAAGATCCTAACCAAGTCATCAGCACTCAGAAGCGTCAAAATAAGCTAAAGCCAAGAACACTCTGATTATCATTAACAGAACACTCTGAAGTGTCAACGTTACTAAGCATTCAAGACAGATTTATTACCAACGGCTTTATTCCAAGACAAAGATCTTCTCAAAAAGGAAAGAACGTTATGAGCATTGAAATGGATTTATAGACAGCAACGTATCTCTTCCTAGGCTATTTAAACAAGTCAGTGAGAAAAGAAATGGCTAATTTTCTCCATACGCATATACGCATAAGCTAATAATCTACACGCATATACACGCCTAAGCTAAAGCTTTCAACCACGCTTACTCTATAGCTATAGCAATCTAGTTTCATCCTAAGCTTAATATTGTGTATTATCACAGTTGTGATATATAGTTTTACTAGAAAACATCAAACACACTTTTGTTAAATTATCTGTAAGAGAATTACCTTGAGATAAACCGGTCTGTGGTTAGACTCAAGAAGGCTTTAACAGTTGTTAAAGCAGTTGTTGTATTCAGTTGAATATAGTGGATTAAGACCTCGTTAGAGAGAGGCGAAATCACCTTGACGGGTGGACTGGAGTAGTTTGAGATCAAACGAACCAGGATAAAAATACAGTGTTGTCTGCATTTGATTTCAAGTTTTACAATTCAACCCCCCTTCTTGTGTTTTTCACATCTTCACCTTGTAGGGGATTGCCTTGTGGAAGGGACTTTGTAGGGATTTGTCACTGTCCATAGTAGTAAGTAGTACTTTCAGAAAATGTTTGTATGGTCATACATGACCCTTTACTGGAATTCATGTTAAATTCCCTAAGTGATTCCGGTGGAGACTTGCCCCTGGCTATTCAGGACTTTATGAGAGATTTCTTAGAATCTTGACTTGACTGCCACTGATGAGTTGGACAATAACCTGTCATGCCCCCTTGATTATGGGAGATTTGTCATTGGAAGTGTCTTCCCATTTGAAGTGATTATGTTTCTTGAGAGAATTTTCGTTCATTAGATATTCGTCGTGCGAATTTATCTATTGTCGACCAATTGGGCATATGCAAACAGCGGTATTCAAACAATGCAAAGTTTATGTTTGTCTTGAAGTTTTTTGAAAATGCATTTTTAGAAAATCAAAGAATTTTTTAAGAATATGAATTCAACTCAGGATTTACAGTAAGCCTTACAGGAGTCAGGATACCTTTTGTAACAGTGTGCTTTTGAACTAACCTATGCTTCAATTAGGACTTTTAAAGGGTTGTAACGTGGCCTGGTTCACGGTTTAAGAAACAAAGGATAAGGCTCAAATTTTATTTGTACCCAACCCGTTCTCCATGATGTTATCTAGACCTATACTCAGTTAATTGGGCATTTGGATTCCAATTGAATATGGAATGACATTTTGGTGATGGTTCGGATACTGGAAGTTTATTTGAGAAGGCAGTCAATTTTGCAACATTTTTTGTTGTTGAGGATTTATAACGACCTATTTTTTGATTTATTGTCCCTAATTTTTGCCTGACTATTTTTGCTTTGAGACAACAGTCAGCGGGATGCCCCAATTCTTCTTAAGTCTCCTTCATAGGTTTTAACTTAGTGGGATTTTCTTTTAAGAGGTAAAGACTACCTATTTTATGGGGAACCCATACCATCTTTTGATTTAGAAGTGACAGCTTGCGACTGAATACGCATTTGAATTAACTGAGAAACTACCCTGCCCCAGGTTATGACTTAAAGGTTTCAATTTGTGTGAAGAAGAAAACTCCTACTTCTTAGGCTCAAAGGGGTTGACTAGGGATTATCTTCCTTATAACTCCATTGTTTGGGATTTGAAACAACGCCTGCACATCATCGGCAAGGTCTATCCAAAAGCATATTGTGATCGGTGGATCTGGAACTGACTGTTTAACGCTGGTTCGTGAAATGTCGCGGAAGCAAGAGTCGCCACCGTCTTTTTATTTTCTCCAAATGGAAAGGACAAAAGCACAGAAAAATTCCTTATAGAGATTGCTCTCGGTTTGGGAGGTAGGTTATAGAAAGGGAAGGTGTTAGCACCCTTTCTATCCATGGTTATCCATGGGCTCTTAGATACTTGCTCATTGTGTTTTCAAAATTGTTTGTTTGCTTTTCAACTGTGGGTTTAAAAAGTTTCTTTGAAAATTTCAGTTCGACTCTTGTATCAGTCCTCAAGAGTGTTTGAAAAGTTGCTTTCGAAAGCTTTTTTTGAAAAGGTGTCGGTGTGAAAAGTATTTTTGATTTGTTTTAAAATTAGAGCAAGTATCTACGAGTTCTCTACCTACCCTAAGGAATTTGTCTGTGTAAATGTCCTTGAAGTAGTGCCATCCCACCATTGAGAGGTAGGTAGCACCACCATTGGAGGTGTTCGGGTCAATTCGAGGGTTCGGGACATGGTGATCACCGGAGCAATGGGAAGACACCTTAGAAGCTACCCTCATGCCATGTTCATGGACATGAGGACTTACTAAAACGTCCTCTACTCGACGACCACCTTTCGAGGGGCAAGGCAACAGTGAGGCGTACCCTAGGGGTGGTGTGTGATTTGTGTGTCGTTTTCATTTATTTTTGTCTTGTTCATGCATTGGTGATCTACGCGTTGCTTTTATTTTGACATTCATTCTTTCATGCAATTTAATTAACAGTTTAAAAGATGCGGAATTAAAAGGTCCTACGCTATTACAAAGGCGCGGGTCCACATCGCCAAATTTAATCCAGGACCCGATTTGAAATAAAATAAAGAAATGCGGAAAGATAAATGCCTAATTAATCTATTACATGGCTTTTGGGCAATTACATTTATATTTACAAAAAAGGAAATAAGAATAAAATGCGTGAAGAGGTAAAGTCGGGAATGCGAGGGCGTTGGACCCTTTTAAAGAAATTAAATTACGATTAACAAATTAATAAAGTTAAATAAAAGAAAATTATTTTTTGAGTTTTTTGCATTTATGGATTTTTAGTAAGAAAATTAAATTGGAATTAAAACCTAATTCTAACTATTTTTAATTTATTAAAAAAAATGTGAAAATTAAACCTAAAGTTAACCTAATTAACTAATACAATTTTATTTACAAAAATAATAATTAATAATTAATATGGTAAAAAAGAAAAAAAAGGATAAAAGTCTTTAAAACCCTAATTCTACAATTTTTAGTTTATAAAAAAAACATTTAAAATTAAAACCTAGAATTAAAACTAAATCAACTAATAAAATTTATTTATAAAAAAAATGTTAAATAAAATATACTTTTGTTTTTGTCTTTTCTGATTTTTATTATTTTTATGTTTAAAAGATCAATTTTTATGGAATTAAATAAAATAGAGAAAAGAATTAAAATAACTAATAGAAAAGAATAAAAGAAATAGAGAAAAGAATGCAAACATGGGGGGTTTGTAGGCCCATTTGGAGGTATGATCAGCAGGAATTTGGCCCATTGAAACCTTGGCCTTTTTGACTTTTCCTGGAAGCGTGTGGCATGTTTGACTGAAACTGCATGGAATCACATAGAAGCAAAATATATTAAGAGAGTGAGGGGACCTGGGAATCGAACCCAGGTCCCAATGTTCAGAGGACAGCGCATCCACCACTTGTGCCAATTGCTTTCTTTGTTATTATGATAGAAAATAAACAATATATGAAACAAAACACACTACTGATGTTAATTCAAAAAAACGCGCTAAACTTGAATAGACCAATGGCTGGTTGACAACACGCCTTCTTCTCCACTCGTCCTGCATTTACCTGGAAAAAAAACAAACTAAATAGCGGGGGTTTTAAACCCCCACTAAGTGATGAACAAGAAAATAGCGAATAGGTCCTGGTTGCTCATAAATTGAGCGCGACCTATGGGATGGATTCGTATGAAGCTTCCGGTTCAAATGGCCCTAGTCTCATGTCCCAATTTTTCCAGAATAAGGAGTTCCCAATTTGAAACCTCTGCAACCCTAAAAGACATTAATGGTAGATTCTCGTACAGGGCATGAAAATCCAATTAAATGACATCATTAGCTTTAGAATGGTTAGATTAGTCTAAATCAACAGAAAGAATGCAATGAGAATGCTTGTAAATTGAAACACGAATATGCATAAAGTATGATAAATTTTGAACTCTATTGACCAATTCTTGATGCGTGAGGATTGGAAAAGAGTGCAGTTAGGTTCAGTGAGACCTTGGCAAGCTATTGCAATTGGTATTTTGCTTTGAAACTAACTCTAATGCAGTTTTCAGTTTTTAGATTTTTTGACAAAAATGCAAACTTGGTTTTTGAGATGGAGCGCAGCTTCAAGGTTCTTGGCCTTAGGGTTAGGTTTGTGCTTGTATAAGGAATGATTTTAGTCAATAATCCATGCCCAAAGCTTTGTCTTTAATGGTTTTCAAGATTTGATTTTTATGAATCTTTTTCAATATTTTCTTCATGAAGAATCATGCCAATTTGCACCAATTCTTTCCTCTTTTGATATGCACGAGATCCTTAGGCCTTGATGAGAGTTTATTCTGCACAAAAAGATTTGAAAACCTTATTTTAGTATTTTTGTCATATTTTATTTTATTAAATGAATTAATAGTAATTAAAAATTCAAATAAATAAATAAAAATGATGAAATAAATCCCCTTTGGGCCAAATGGTCGTGCATAGTCTTTGGATGATGAATCTTGGAAGAAAATGTGGCCCATTAGCAATTTTGAGGCATTTGAAGTAAAGTTGACTTTTCAAAATTCCCAAAACTTTCCCAACTTCCACAAGGCATATCTTGCTCAATTTTTAAGCTTTGATCATGTTCTTGGACATTTTGGAAAGGTCTTGAAGTCCTATAACCAATGCCTTTGGTCCCATGTCATTTTGATTTACCAATCTCAATTTATGGCCCTTGACTTAAAGTCCCTTTTTGTTGACTTTTGAAAATGACCTATAATGTTGAAATTGATAACTTTTTGTGAGAGCATTTCTTGGACTTGAAGTGTGAAGAGGAGTTGTAGGAAATGTGATTCTCTTCAAAATTAGATTTGGATGGAATTTTTCTGATAAACCATGTGGAAGTTATGCCTTGGTCAAGTTGCAGTTGACTTTTTCAACTGTCCAAATATGGAAACTTTTGCATCTTGAGACTTTTTGAGCCATGCTTTGAGAATCATGATGAAGAATTGATCAAATGATGTTTGTGGCTTCAAAATGATATGTTGACCAAAAATTTGGACTTTTGACTATTAAATGACCATTTTGCCCCTGCAGTTGACTGTAGGGCAATTAGGGTTTTTGACTGTGCAATTTTGTGCTGTAAGTCTTGAAACTTGGTATATGGATGCTTGACCATGTTTGTAGGCATGTGGGACTTGATTGGACCCTTGGAAACTTCATTTTCTTTGTCAGAACCAAAACCCTAGTTTTTGACTGTTAGGAGGCCCTTGAACTGTGCAACCCTTGGGGAGATCTTGAAGCATGCTTTTTTTGCAAATCTTGAAGAATATGGGAGGGCAAATTTTGGGGTACAACAGTTGCCCCTGTTCAATCTTCTTAGACCTGAGGATGCAGATTGGCTGACGTGCCTTTCGTAATCCGAAGGTGGAAGATGATTGAACACTAGAGTGCCCAGAAATTTGCGCTCACATAGTAGTGTGATGGTGGGAATGGGCTTATAGATGCCATTTGGAGATTGATCGATAGGATGATGCGCTTATAGATGCCATGCTGAGAGGTGATGGATAGGTGGATGGGCTTATAGATGCCATCTGGATGTCGATCGCGTAAGAGATTCCTTAGCGAGAACTTGCGTACCTGAAAAAGAAAATGAGTACCTGGCCTGTTACAGGAGCTGGTCTTCAAATTATTTGTATAGATGTGTCCTGACTGGTTACAGGGATTGAATCTGGAGCTTCAGAAAGGTGATGAATGAACCAGGGATGGTTACTACCTCAACGGGACGGTGAGAGAACCTGGGATGATTACTACCTCAACAGTAACGCTGAGAGAATCATAGGCGACTTCAACCTCAACAGTAACGCTGAGAGAATCTTGGGGAGATTACTACCTCAACAGGAACGCTGAGAGAATCTGGGGTAATTACTACCTCAACAGGAGCGCTGAGAGAATCATAGGCGACTTCAACCTCAACAGTAACGCTGAGAGAATCTAGGGGCGATTACTACCTCAACAGGAACGCTGAGAGAATCTTGGATATCTTCTACTGAGTCTTCATCAGGAAAATCTTTTAGGGGTCGATTTAACTGGACTAGAGAAGGCCTTTGACTGGATAAGAAATAGAAAAATCTTAGGGTCGATTTAACTGAACTGGTCTAGGTCTTGAAATCTTCAACTGGATAAGAAACAGGGAGATCTTAGGGTCGATCTGACTGAACCAGAGAAGGCCGTTGACTGGATAAGAAACAGAAAAATCTTAGGGTCGATTTAACTGAACCGGTCTAGGTCTTGAAATCTTCAACTGGATAAGAAACAGGGAGATCTTAGGGTCGATCTGACTGAACCAGAGAAGGCCTTTGACTGGATAAGAAACAGAAAAATCTTAGGGTCAATTTAACTGAACCGGTCTAGGTCTTGAAATCTTCAACTGGATAAGAAACAGGGAGATCTTAGGGTCGATCTGACTGAACCAGAGAAGGCCTTTGACTGGATAAGAAACAGAAAAATCTTAGGGTCGATTTAACTGAACCGGTCTAGGTCTTGAAATCTTCAACTGGATAAGAAACAGGGAGATCTTAGGGTCGATCTAACTGAACCAGACTGAAGTCTTGAAATATAGCTGGGAACTTAACTGGATCTTTCCTGAAAGGTAAAGGTCAGTCATATGTAATGCATGATATGGATCAAGCAATGATGTTCTCAATATAAATGAGATTTGTAAGATATGATGCGTATATGCATGCTGTGATGTATGAAAATGTGATGTTTATGAATGTATCTTTTCGTCTTTAGGAAAATAAATCCCTGACGAGTGCCGGGAAGTCATTCCTGGGCTGATGTTGAAGAATAGATTTTTGCTTCCACTGGGGATGATAGTTGCAAGAATACCGGTAGGAGAAGATAACTCCGTTGGGGAATAAACTTGGCGAATGGATTACTCTGCGGGGAGAAAAGTACTCTAACGATCTTGCTGGGGAGCAATACTCTGTGGGGAGAGAGGTACCTTGCTGAAATGTGGATGGTAACTTCGCTGGGGATACCATTGTTATGTTGGAAGTGTTGATAGACTTCGCTGGGGATAAGAAGACTTTGCCGAGGACGATCTTCTCATGGCTTTTGGCTGAGGATAACCCAGTTATATCCTGGTAGGGAAATAACTCTTTGAATAAAGTTGGGAGACGCGTTCGTGCTCTGCGAGGGATAAGCTTCCAGAACCTACTGGGGATAAGCCTACTGCTTGGGGAGATGGATCCCAACTTTCCTGGGGAAACTGGATTGGGCTCTCCTGGGGAAGTTTTGAATTGTATCGGAAATAACTCCATTGAATGTTTGATATACCACCGGGGAACAATCTTTAGACCAAGACTGCCGGGGATGCTTGTTAAGAATGATGTGCCGGGGAATGTTGAGATCTGCATGGAGGATATTCAACTTCCTTAAGGTTGATAATATAGCTTTGCTTGGAGAGAGTGCGTTGACTTGCTGACTCACTCTCTGGGGAATTAAGATGTACTGGTTGTGTTCTTCAGCTGAACTCACCTTGGTACCTTGGAGGACAGAACAATTAGATTGCTTGGACAACTCTTTATTGCCCCTGTTTCTAATGTTACCTGTAATTAGTCCTTTGTTTCGTATGCAAATATTCATGAGTGAGCAAATTATTGTCAATGCATATATCACAAATTGAACCTTGGACGTTCTTCGCAAAACAAAACAGAAAAGGAAAAACAAATGGCAACTTGAGCTGAAGAGTGATTTTGTATTAATTTTTGAATTTGCCTGTAAATAGGCGTTTTATGTACAAGAGGCTGACGTCCTAGTAAGAGAACGCCGCCGAACAAAAGAATTTATACAAGTTTGTACAAAGGGAAATAAACAGCTGTGTGAAATGGAATGATCCCACTGGGTTTCAACTCTGCTATCGCCTTTATGTCTTTGAGCGTCTCATCACTTGATGACCTTAGTTGAAGATGAAGCTGACTGATCGATGCCGTCTGAACTTGATGTAGATACCGGATTCTGGATGCAAAGTGATCCAATGAGACATAGTATTACGCTTTATCCCTAACTTTTGCCTGGACCGCCCTTTCGGGTTTTCAGTCCACCGGGATACCCATTTTTGCCCAAGCCGCCTTTTCAGGTTTTCGACTTGCCGGGTGTACAGATTTTTTTCATTTCATCCCTTCATTTTGCCCGAACCCTTTTGGTTCTCCGGGAAGCCCTAATTTTTTCCTAGGCATGTCAACCTAGCGGGTCTTTTTCATACGTAGTATCTTTTTACTATGTCTGCATTAGCGGGGTGAGGAAGGTCGTCACCATCCATGTTGGTTAGAATCATGGCTCCTCTTGAGAACACATGTTTAACCACAAATGGCCCTTCGTACGTAGGGGTCCATTTTCCCCTTGGATCACTCTGAGGAAGGATGATACGCTTGATTACCAGATCCCCAACTTGATATTCTTGTGGTCTGACCTTTTTGTTAAATGCCCTGATCATCCGTTTCTGGTACGTCTGACCATGACAGATAGCAGCGAGTCTTTTCTCGTCAATAAGGTTTAACTGATCAAGTCGTGTCTGGATCCAATCATCTTCGTTTAGATCTGCATCCTTCATTATCCGGAGAGAGGGTATCTGCACTTCAATCGGTAAGACTGCCTCCATGCCGTAGACCAAGGAGAAGGGAGTTGCCCCGGTTGACATCCTGGCTGAGGTACGGTGCCCATGTAGAGCGAACGGTAACATCTCGTGCCAGTCTTTATAAGTCACTGTCATCTTCTACACGATTTTCTTAATGTTCTTATTTGCTGCTTCTACAGCCCCATTCATCTTCGGTCTGTAAGGAGAAGAGTTGTGGTGCTGTATCTTAAACTGCTCGCAGAGCTCAGTGATCATCTTGTTATTAAGATTGGTACCGTTGTCTGTAATGATTCTTTCAGGGACGCCGTATCGACAGATTAGATTATGCCGAATGAACCGTGCCACAACAGTCTTGGTTACCGTGGCGTAGGAAGCTGCTTCAACCCACTTCGTGAAATAATCAATCGCTACCAGGATGAAGCGATGCCCGTTGGATGCCGTAGGTTTAATCTCACCGATCATATCTATGCCCCACATTGCAAACGGCCAAGGCGCAGTCAGAACATTTAGAGGAACTGGGGGAACATGCACCTTGTCTGCATATATCTGGCATTTATGACAGGTCCGAGAGTGTTGGTAACAGTCAGCTTCCATTGTGGACCAGAAATACCCTGCCCGATGGATTTTCTTTGCCATGGTGTGTCCACTGGAATGTGTTCCGAAGGTCCCTTCATGTAGCTCTTCCATGATCCTTTCTGCTTCTGACTTGTCCACACAACGCAGTAAGGTTGAATCATGGTTTCTCTTGTACAGAATGTCGTTGCTAAGGAAGAACTTCGCTGAGAACCTTCTCAGAAACTTCTTATCGTTGACAGACGCACCTTCAGGGTATTCCTGAGCTTCCAAGTATCTCTTCACCTCATGGTACCAAGGCTTCTCGGTCACCAATTCAGTCTCGAGATCACAACAGTATGTCGGTTCGTCCAGTTTCCAGATGATGATCCGGGGAGCCTCATTATCCCATTTGACCTTGAACATAGAAGACATCGTAGCTAACGCGTCTGCCAGCTGATTCTCCTCTCTCGGGAAATGTTCAAAGGTTATCTTCGTGAAGTGGGGGATCAATGTCAACACACATTCTCTGTAAGGAATAAGATTCGGATGTTTCGTATCCCACTCTCCTTTGATCTGATTGATCACGAGAGCGGAATCTCCGAAGACACTCAGAAACTTGATCCTTAAGTCGATCGCGGCTTGAAGACCCATGATGCACGCCTCATACTCCGCCATGTTGTTGGTACAGTTGAAACATAGCCGGGCAGTAAGTGGAGTATGAGTGCCTTGAGGGGATATGATTACAGCGCCGATGCCGTTACCCAAAGTGTTGGAGGCTCCGTCAAAGTGCATAGACCATCGGGATCCTTCCTCAGGTCCTTCATCCGGTCCAGGTACTTCACAATCAGTCACTATCATGATGCTCTCGTCGGGAAACTCGAAGTTCATTGACTGATAGTCGTCTACTGCCTGATGTGCCAAATGGTCTGCCAATACACTTCCTTTGATGGCTTTCTGGGTCGTGTACTGAATATCGTATTCTGTCAAGATCATTTGCCATCTTGCTATTCTCCCAGACAGAGCAGGCTTTTCAAATATGTACTTTATCGGATCCATCTTTGAGATCAACAAGGTAGTGTGAGTCAGCATATACTGTCTCAGCCGGCGAGCAGCCCATACCAAAGCGCAGCAAGTTTTCTCAAGCAGTGAGTATCGGGTCTCACAGTCGGTAAAATTTTTGCTAAGGTAATAAATGGCGTGCTCTTTTCGGCCAGACTCGTCATGCTTCCCCAGCACACACCCCATTGAGTTGTCAAGTACTGTCAGGTATAGTATCAGAGGTCTCCCTTCAACCGGTGGCATAAGGATGGGTGGTTCTTGGAGATACTCCTTGATTCTGTCAAAAGCGGCCTGGAATTCATCGTTCCAACGTACTACCTGATCTTTCTTCAGCAACTTGAAGATTGGTTCACAAATAGCAGTTAGGTGTGAGATGAATCGGGCAATGTAATTCAGGCGTCCTAAAAAGCCTCTGACCTCTTTCTCTGTCTTAGGAACTGGCATCTCTTGAATGGCTTTAACCTTGGCAGGGTCCACTTGAATGCCCTTGTCACTTACAACAAAGCCTAGCAGCTTCCCATATCTAACCCCGAAGGTGCACTTGTTTGGGTTCAACCTCAGCTTGTACAACTTCAGTCGGTCAAACAATTTCTGCAGATGGTCTAAGTGTTCCTCCTCAGTCTGGGACCTTGCAATCATGTCGTCAATATACACTTCTATCTCATGATGGATCATGTCATGAAATAAAGCAACCATGGCACGTTGGTAGGTTGCCCCAGCATTTTTCAGTCCAAAAGGCATGACCTTGTAGCAGAAGGTACCCCACTGAGTGACAAAGGTAGTCTTCTCCATGTCTTCAGGAGCCATCTTGATCTGATTGTAACCTGAAAAACCATCCATGAAAGAGAATACTTTATGCTGAGCAGTATTATCAACAAGGACATCAATGTGAGGTAGAGGGAAGTCATCTTTGGTGCTGGCCCTGTTCAGATCCCTGTAGTCGACACACATTCTGACCTTTCCATCTTTCTTTGGTACTGGCACCACATTAGCAACCCACTGAGGGTAAGAAGTCACTGCAAGGAAACCGGTGTCAAACTATTTCATGACCTCGGCTTTGATCTTCTCGGACATCTCTGGACGCATACGGCGGACCTTTTGCTTGACCGGAGGGCAGTCTTCCTTGGTAGGCAAATGATGTACCATAATGTCGGTATCCAACCCGGGCATGTCTTCGTAGGACCAGGAAAAGATCTCCACATAATCATGTAGCATTTGAGTCAACCGTTGCTTCACGCTGAGCTCTAGGTTGGCACCAATCTTTACCTCCTTTCTGTCTGTATCAGTACCCAGATTTATTGTTTCCACCGGCTCTTCATGTGGTTGAATTGCCTTCTCTTCCTGGAGTAACAGTCTTGCAAGCTCGCCAGGCACTTCGCAATCATCTTCACCTTCGTCTTCGGCTAAGTTGATCGGATTTTCGAAGTCATAACTGGCAGTAGCAGAGTCGTTACCAGTGAGATCCAGAGTGGATTAAAACCTATATGAGTGAGTGTGTGTAAATACAACTGTTTTGCAATATATAAAGAAAGGAAAGAAAGAAAAGGAGCATAAGATTTGAAATGCGAGAAAGCGTCCAAGGTCTTTATTCATGATATATGAAATGACAATTTATATGCCCTCACAAATGAAGCCAACGGCGCTTCGGGTAAGACACCGGGCCATAGAGTTTTAATTGTTTATTACAAATAAAAAACAAAAGAATTCATTACTTAGTAACAAGAGAAACAAGTAGGTTGTCCTTTGCAATCCAATTGCTAGGTTCACTGTCAGTTGCCGGGTAAATCCAGCTGTCGAACTCAGCTTCATCCACTTCATCATCCTCCCTGATAGCATTTACTCCATGGTTAGGCATGGGCGCAGTCACCACGTTGGGCTTCTCAGGTGCCTCAAACTGTACCTCCTTGGCGTCAATAAGATCCTGCACTTTATTCCTTAAGGCCCAACAGTCATCAGTGGAATGCCCCGGGCTATCGGAGTGATAAGCACAACGGGCATTTGGATTGTATTTCGGAGAGGCAGTATTCACCACTTTCGGGGCCTCTCTAACAGTCACTAGGTTGGTGGACAGCAACTGCGGCAAGATTTGTGATAGAGTCATACTCAAACGGGTAAACTCTCTTCTGGGTCTTTCAGCCCTTTGAGGATTGGTTTGCCGAGGAGGGACAGCAGGTTTAGCAATCATCACCGTGTTGACAGATTGGCGGCGCTCGGGTTTCTCTTGTCTTCTAGACCCATATACAGCACTGGCCTCCTTCTTAAATGGCTTCTTCTCAGAACTTGCAGACGCACCCTTCTGAATCTTACCAGACTTCATCCCAGCTTCTATTCTTTCTCCAGTCAGAATAAGATCAGTAAACCCTGCAGATGAGTTACCGATAAGATGATTGAAAAATGGCCCAGATAGGGTCCCCAAGAACATGTCTACCAACTCCCGGTCAGTTAACGAAGGCTGTACCCTGCCAGCCAGATCCCTCCACTTCTGTGCGTACTCTTTAAAACCTTCGCTTGACCCTAGCGACATACCCTGGAGTTGGGTACGTGTAAAGGCAAGGTCGGCATTATATTGATACTGCTTGTAAAAAGCAGTAGCCAACTCCTCCCAGTTACGAACCTTGGTTCCATCCAGTTGATAGAACCATTCGAGATGAGTCCCTGAAAGACTCTCCTGGAAGAAGTGGATCCACAAGTTCTTATCCACTGAGTACGGTTGAATCTTCCGCACGTAAGATCTGAGGTGTAGCTTGGGACAAGACGCCCCGTCATACTTGGTGAAAGATGGTGCTTTGAACTTATGAGGAATGATCACACCAGTAGACAAACCCAAGTCTCTGAAATCCAGCCCAGGCACTTGTTGGATCTCCATAGCATTCAGTCTGTCTTCCAACTGCTTGTACCGGTCTTCAGCCAGAGGATACTGTTCCTCATTGAAGTCAGTCTCGTTGTCAGAGACTACCGAACTAGGACCTTTTCCCCCTTGAGGACTACTCTTGCCTATAGAAGAACCAGCCTCCTCATTCTGCAGAGTGTTGCCAAACCTTCGGCCCGAGTTGAAAAGAACAGTTCTCTTCTTCTTCTTCTTCTTCTCCTTCTTCAGGAGCAAAGCCTTCAGCTCTTCTTGGCCTTGAGCCAAACCCATGATCAGTTCCTGAAATTGCGCGTTCTGCGCCTGAAGAGCCTTGATAGACATCTCAGTTGATGATGAGTCAGGATTCATGATGCTGAAATAAACAGCGAAGAACAGTAAGCAACCTGAAAAGAAGAAAACCTGCTATGCACATGATGAATGGAATGCGTATGAGTTATGTTTTCAAAGACAATCGGGAATCAACTTTGTAAACAAAAAGGAACACACTTCATTAGATTCAACTTTGAAACTTCAATTGTTCAACAGGTTGCCCTTAGGCATTACATGAAAGGGAAATACTGAAAAGGGAAATAATACTGCAAAAGAACATCCAGAGCTCTTCATTGATCCCATGGTCTCCTCTTCTCAGTACGGATGTAATCATTCAGAGCTCGCTCATTCTCCAACTGCTTTGTCATCTTCTGGATCTTCAATTCCTGCTCGTTGAACTTTTCTCGATAAGAATCCCGCTCTTCTCGCAGTTGCGACCAAGACCTCTTTAATGTCTCATAATCGGTAGGTATCTGAGGAGGGAGGACAGTTGGAGGAACACCATCTTTGTCAGGATACTCAAGAATGATAGGTCTGACGGCTTCGTATGGCATACCTAACTTCTGAGCACGGATACGAACCCATTTGTAGTAGGCTTCCATAGGTAGAGAAGTCTTTGGCCCTAACTCTTGTGGGTCAGCTTTATGAACTTTATCCCAAGCCTTGATGAACCTACGACGCAGCTCGTCACTATCCACCTGAAACTCAAAACTGATGTGAGGCACCAACATCTCATGGGGTCCTGCTCTTCTGGCCCTTCCAAACTGACGGAGCGCTAGACATGGATTGTAGGAGATCCCTCCTTGAGTACCAATCAAAGGAACATTAGGATATTCTCCGCAACGATCAATAACAGCTATCTCATCCAAACCTCTGCAAGTCCAAATGATGTCCTTATCAGTGAGAGACATCAACCTATGAGCCCAACCTCTTCCTTCTTGGTTCTTCAGCACGAATTTAGGGGGGTGCGAAATAAACCACCTCACCAACAAAGGGATACAACACCACAGAGTTCCTCGTCTTCGGGTAGTACGAGCATGAAGTTGTTGCAGGATATCACCCAAGAGAGTGGGCACAGGATTCTGAGACATAAAGATCCTTATGGCAGTGACATTGATGAAGTTGTCAGGATTAGGAAACAAGACTAGCCCATAGATTAAGAGAGCTAGGATGTCTTCATATGCCCTAAAGTCCAAGTCATTCCAGAAACTGTTAGCTTTACCAACCAGAAACTTGGCCAAGAAACCCTTAACTCCGCTTCTAGTCACCCAATTGTCCATCACTTCTTGGTGGGTCAAGGGAAGAGCTGCAGCAACCTCCTCAAGCCTGAGGGTCTTTTCCCAACCAGTGAAGGGAGTCTGATCCAAGATAGGGATGCCAAGCAAATCAGAGAACTCTTCCAGGGTAGGAACCAACTGGAAGCCTTGAAAGGTGAAGCACTGGTACAGAGGGTCATAGAACTGGGTCAGGACACTCATCAACTGTTGATCCCGCTTTGCAGTGGCTAAACTGAGAAGAGAACCATGCCTCTGAATGAAGGAGGTGGTGTTTGGAATTCTGCTAACCAACTCTTCAAGCAACTCAGGTGGGTGAACAAAGTTGAACCGGATAGTATTCCTTCGCACAGGCATCATGATGTCCTACAAAATAGAGCAAAGGTGAAACCCTTTTGTCTTTGAAATGGTCAGTCCTTATGCAGGATGCATGCAATGCTCATGATGTTATGATGTTATGATAAAGCACCCCACAAATAGATACAAAGGCAAACATGGTAAGGCACACAAGTCACACAAGACAAGCCCTTAAAGTTTAGGCCAGCATGAGGTCTAGGTATTACCCTCTTTCAGTTTGTTGGTTCATACCTGTCCTATCAAAGTAACCAGGTTCTTAGAGGATCCCAATATCATTGACTACCCTCAATCGGTCATAACTCCAGCATCGCAATCTTTTCTTGCGGCCAGAACCATCACGAGAGTTTAGCCTCAATGGGCGTAGCATACTGCTACTGTTCTAATGGCCAAGTTGTGTCATTTAAGGTTCTAAGGTCTGTTGGTGCTTAATGACTCCTCAGAAGACCCATATTCTCCTCGTTGCGACACAAGGGATATCAGTACAGACCAAGGTGCCACACCAACGTAGCCACTGCTTCACCCATGTCGGTCTACGCCGGACAGGTCCCTCACAGCTTATGCTACCTAACAGGGTATCCCCAGATCCGGGTTTGGATCTATGTAACTCCGATGCAGCCCACAATAATAAAGCAAACAAACACAACAATTGAAAACACAAGTGATCTTAATCCTAAGTTACACCTCACTTTATAAGTATCCCCAGCAGAGTCGCCAGTTCTGTGATCGGTGGATCTGGAACTGACTGTTTAACGCTGGTTCGCAAAATGTCGCGGAAGCAAGAGTCGCCACCGTCTTTTTATTTTCTCCAAACGGAAAGGACAAAAGCACAGAAAAATTCCTTATAGATATTGCTCTCGGTTCGGGAGGTAGGTTATAGAAAGGGAAGGTGTTAGCACCCTTTCTATCCATGGTTATCCATGGGCTCTTAGATACTTGCTCATTGTGTTTTCAAAATTGTTTGTTTGCTTTTCAACTATGGGTTTAAAAAGTTTCTTTGAAAATTTCAGTTCGACTCTTGTATCAGTCCTCAAGAGTGTTTGAAAAGTTGCTTTCGAAAGCTTTTTTTGAAAAGGTGTCGGTGTGAAAAGTATTTTTGATTTGTTTTGAAATTAGATCAAGTATCTACGAGTTCTCTACCTACCCTAAGGAATTCGTCTGTGTAAATGTCCTTGAAGTAGTGCCATCCCACCATTGAGAGCTAGGTAGCACCACCATTGGAGGTGTTCGGGTCAATTCGAGGGTTCGGGACATGGTGATCACCGGAGCAATGGGAAGACACCTTAGAAGCTACCCTCATGCCATGTTCATGGACATGAGGACTTACTAAAACATCCTCTACTCGACGACCACCTTTCGAGGGGCAAGGCAACAGTGAGGCGTACCCTAGGGGTGGTGTGTGATTTGTGTGTCGTTTTCATTTATTTTTGTCTTGTTCATGCATTGGTGATCTACGCGTTGCTTTTATTTTGACATTCATTCTTTCATGCAATTTAATTAACAGTTTAAAAGATGCGGAATTAAAAGGTCCTACGCTATTACAAAGGCGCGGCTCCACATCGCCAAATTTAATCCAGGACCCGATTTGAAATAAAATAAAGAAATGCGGAAAGATAAATGCCTAATTAATCTATTACATGGCTTTTGGGCAATTACATTTATATTTACAAAAAAGGAAATAAGAATAAAATGCGCGAAGAGGTAAAGTCGGGAATGCGAGGGCGTTGGACCCTTTTAAAGAAATTAAATTACGATTAACAAATTAATTAAGTTAACTAAAAGAAAATTATTTTTTGAGTTTTTTGCATTTATGGATTTTTAGTAAGAAAATTAAATTGGAATTAAAACCTAATTCTAACTATTCTTAATTTATTAAAAAAAATGTGAAAATTAAACCTAAAGTTAACCTAATTAACTAATACAATTTTATTTACAAAAATAATAATTAATAATTAATATGGTAAAAAAGAAAAAAAAAGGATAAAAGTCTTTAAAACCCTAATTCTACAATTTTTAGTTTATAAAAAAAACATTTAAAATTAAAACCTAGAATTAAAACTAAATCAACTAATAAAATTTATTTATAAAAAAAATGTTAAATAAAATATACTTTTGTTTTTGTCTTTTCTGATTTTTATTATTTTTATGTTTAAAAGATCATTTTTTATGGAATTAAATAAAATAGAGAAAAGAATTAAAATAACTTGAAATTCTGGCTGCAGATACTCAATGTCACGTTCAATGTTATGACACCGTATCTGACTTACTATATGACAGTAAATACAAAAGCAATAAAGAACACAGTCAATTGTTTACCCAGTTCAGTGTGCAACAACACCTACTCTGGGGGCTACCAAGCCAGGGAGGAAATCCACTATAAGAGATTTTAATTCAGGAATAAATCAACCAGTTTATCTCCTTCACTTAAGACCTACCCAATGCAATTCCAATCTAAGTACAACTTAAACCTGAGTTCCTACTCACTCCCCCTCAATCACAGCAGTGATACATAAACCAATTTGACTTAAGAATTGATGAAGACACTCTTCAAAAACAAACACTTGATTAAGCTTCACAGCTTTTTAATCAAGCAACACAATCACTCGTGCTTCACAGCTTTGAGTGATGCGCACAACTAACTTGACTCTGCTTCACAGCTTTAGTCAAGGAACATTCAAACACTCTTGCTTCAAAGCTTTGAGTGCTACACAACCCTTACAATTAGAAACCTATTCCAAGGCACTTATCACAATGATAATTGCTTGGAGTACAATAATCAAATCTATACAGATTACAAATGATCTTCTGATCAATAAAAAATAGAGATTCTTGAAAAGCAGCAGCTCTGTTGAATATATAGCAGCTGCAACTTCAGTTAGGGTTTCCAAAATCCTAGAGTTAATTCCGTTTGACCTAAAGACCAGGTCACAGGACTTTATTAACCAGGTTAGGGTTGGGCTAGGTTACCCCTCAGAAAACGCAGGATTCTGTTCAGGAAAGACTGAGTTATTTCCTGAAAAAACTCAGACTTATCCATCCTGCATACCTGTTAGTTCAGAACAGGATGTCATAACATTTGTTATGACATCTGAGAAAACCTGTCTACTGATTTAGCAAAATGTGATCATTTTGCAAAATGCTCAGATACGCACTTATAAACATCAGTACTTCAATTACAATATTTTTCTGCAAAGGTACCTAATGAGTCAGTACAAACTGAACTAGAATGTTATGACATCAGTCATGACATTCACACATACACTTGGGATTTACCAAAAATGCAAGCCAATACCTAAACACCTACAAACTCCCCCTTTGGCAGATTTTTGGCTAAAGACCCTAAGCAATCAGAGATAGATAGCAGCAGAAATAAGTGACAGCAAGTGACAGCAGAAAAATAGAATGTCAAGTACTAATTAAGTAAGTACCAAAATATTCTCCCCCTCTTTAGCCACAAATGGGCCAAAGATACATGTTCATAAAATTATACAGTTATCCAAAACAAAATAATAAGAGCAGCAGCAGAAAACAACTGAATACACTTCCAAACTCCACCAGATATCAGCAACCAACCTTCAAGCACTGTCATCAGATCCAGAGGATTCAGGCTTCTTTCTTTTCTTGTGAGCAATGTCCGCATTCTTCTCTTTGTTTGATGTCTCAACATTCTTAGAGACATCTGGATTTGTTTCAGCATTTGAGCTTTCTTGGTTCAGAGGAACAGAAATGCCAGGAACTGAGTGGTTCTCGTTCAGAATTCTTGAAACAATTTTTGCTATTGCTTGATTAACATAGGCTGTCCCTTCCCTATTTGCAATTTCAGGGGGAACTGAAGAAGAAGGATGAGATGGATTACCAGAGGCAGAAGCTTGGGGCTTTCCTGCATGTCTTGTTCTCAACTCTTTGACCTTGGTGGGGTTAGTTCCCACTTTTCTATGAGAAGAGATCTCCAGAACGTCGGAGTCCAGACAAGAAGAGATTGTCCCAGAATCTTGATCAGAGGAAGAGGTTGAAATGGTCGTATTGGATGATGATGGTGTTTGAGACATTTTGACAGTTTTAGAGGACCAACAGCAACTTAGGAGAAATTTCTGATTGAGAGACTGGGTTTTGATGAGGAGACGAGAGAGGAGGGAAGCAAGGGAGTGTCTATTCAACTTCTTAAAAGAATTGTAGGAAATGAGAAAATACAATTTTAAACCAATCAGAATAGGCATAAGTCCTTTGATCCTTGTTTTAAGCAAAATTAATTGCTACAATTCCTCATGTTGGCAAATACCCAGCTTACCCCTTAAGTTTTCAAATTGATTTGCATCCAGAGCCTTGGTAAAAATGTCAGCCAGCTGTAGCTCAGTGGCAACATGTTCCAATTTGATTGTCTTCTCTTCTACAAGGTCTCTGATAAAGTGATGTCGTATGTCAATATGTTTGGTCCTGCTATGCTGAATGGGATTCTTGGATATGTTGATTGTACTCAGATTGTCACAGTACAATGTCATAACATCTTGTGTGACATTATACTCAGTGAGCATCTGTTTCATCCATATCATTTGAGAGCAGCTACTACCAGCTGCAATGTATTCAGCTTCAGCAGTGGAAAGAGACACACAATTCTGTTTCTTGCTGAACCAGGAAACCAGATTACTTCCCAAGAAGAAACATCCTCCAGAAGTGCTTTTTCTATCATCAGCACTACCAGCCCAATCAGCATCACAGTAGCCAGTCAGAGCTGGTTCACAGCCATGAGTATACATCAATACATAGTTGTAAGTACCACTTACATACTTCAAAATTCTCTTCACTTGATTGATATGACTGACTTTGGGATCAGCTTGGTATCTAGCACAAACTCCAACTGCAAAGGCAATATCAGGTCTGCTGGCAGTTAAGTACAACAAGCTTCCTATCATGCTTCTGTACAGACTTTGATCCACCTTAACCCCACTTGAATCTTTGGAAAGCTTTAGATGAGTAGGAGCAGGAGTCCTTTTGTGACTTGCATTCTCCATACCAAACTTATTTACAATATTCTTAGCATACTTGCTTTGAGATAAGAAGATTGAGTCCTCCATCTGTGAGACTTGTAGTCCAAGAAAATAAGTTAGTTCTCCCATGAGACTCATTTCAAATTCAGCCTGCATCTGGTCAGCAAAGTGTTTAACCATATGTTCTGACATTCCTCCAAACACTATGTCATCAACATATATTTGGGCAACCATCAACTTCCCTCCTTCAGTTTTGACAAAGAGAGTTTTGTCCAAGCCTCCTTTTCTGTAGCCTTTGTCTGATAGAAACTTTGTTAACCTGTCATACCATGCTCTAGAAGCTTGTTTCAGGCCATATAGAGCTTTTCTCAATTTGTAGACATGATCAGGATGGGTTGGATCCACAAAACCTTTAGGTTGTTCCACATAAGCTTCCTCATTTAAGTACCCATTTAGAAAGGCACTTTTCACATCCATCTGAAATAACTTGAACTTCAGAAGACAAGCAATTGACAACAAGAGTCTGATTGATTCCAACCTGGCTACAGGTGCAAAGGTTTCATCAAAATCAACCCCTTCAACCTGGGTGTATCCTTGAGCAACAAGTCTTGCCTTATTTCTGGTGACAACTCCTTCAGCATCTGACTTTTTCTTGAATATCCATTTTGTCCCAATGATGTTAGTTCCTTCAGGTCTAGGAACCAGTTCCCAAACTTCATGTTGCTTGAATTGGTTCAGTTCATCTTGCATTGCACCAATCCAATATTCATCAGTTAAGGCTTCCTTGACATTTCTTGGTTCCATTTTGGACACAAAACAAGAGTTTGAGATGATTTCTCTAGATATTGTGATGACTCCACTATTGAGATCTCCTATGATGAGCTCTTTTGGATGATCCTTCTGAATTCTGATGGAAGGAATCTTGCTAGCTTCCTTTGATTCAGATTCTGTTGTGGTGGAGTTGGGTAGGTCATCCTGTTGGGTTGAAGTCTCAAAGAATGTCTCAAAAGTACAAGGAACATCTATTTCTTCATGATAGTCATCAATTATAACATTTATTGATTCCATCATGGTTTTGGTTCTGGAGTTGAATACTCTATAAGCTCTGCTGTTTGAGGAGTATCCTAGAAATATGCCTTCATCACTTTTGGGGTCCAGTTTTCTTCTTTGTTCACGATCAGTCAGAATATAGCATTTGCTGCCAAACACATGGAAGTACTTCACAGTTGGTTTTCTTCCTTTCCAGAGTTCATATATGGTGGATGAGGTTCCCTTTCTCAAGGTGACCCTGTTATGAACATAGCAAGCTGTATTCATAGCTTCAGCCCAAAAATACATAGGAAGTCTTTTGGCATGTAACATTGCTCTGGCAGATTCTTGTATGGTCCTGTTTTTTCTTTCCACAACTCCATTTTGCTGAGGTGTTATGGGAGAAGAAAACTCATGACTGATTCCTTCTGAAGAACAGAAGTCATCAAACTTGCTGTTTTCAAATTCCTTGCCATGATCACTTCTGATTCTGACAATACATCCTTCCTTCTCTCTTTGAATTCTCTTGCACAGTTCTCTAAAAACTTCAAATGCATCTGATTTTTCCCTAATGAAATTAATCCAGGTGAATCTGGAAAAATCATCCACAACCACATAGGCATATCTTTTACCACCAAGACTCTCTACTTGCATTGGTCCCATCAGATCCATATGGAGGAGTTCTAGAACCTTAGAGGTGGTCAGATGTCTTGACTTTGGATGTGACATCCTAGTCTGCTTACCAACCTGACATTCACCACAAACTCTTCCTTCATCAATTTGCAGTTTTGGAATCCCTCTGACTTCCTCCAAGGAGATAATCCTCTTCATACCCCTTAGATGAAGATGGCCAAGTTTTTGGTGCCACAGTTTCACCTCTTTTTCTTCTTTTGCAATGGAACACACAGATGAGAAATTAGTGTTCTCAGCCTCCCACAAGTAACAGTTGTCTTTGGATTTGACTCCTTTCATTACTATCTCTTGTTTGTCATTGATTACAAGGCATTCAGATTTTGAGAAGTTGACCTTGAATCCTAGATCATACAGTTGACTGATACTAATGAGATTAGCGGTCAGCCCTTTCACCAGCAGTACTTCATTCAGACTTGGAACTCCAGGGCAGTCCAAATCACCAACTCCTTTGATTTCACCTTTAGCCCCATCTCCAAAGGTCACAAAACTGGTGGTGTGAGGCTTAACATTATTGAGGAGGTTCTTGATTCCAGTCATATGTCTGGAACATCCACTGTCAAAGTACCAGTCTTCCTTTGCAGAGACCCTCAGGGAAGTGTGAGCTATCAGTGCAGTAGCCTTTTTCTTCCATTGAGGAGCATGTGGTACCTTTTTAGACTTAGGTTTGACACCTGAGTTCTGATTAGGGTATCCATGTAATCTGAAGCAGAAGGGCTTTATGTGGCCATATCTACCACAATGATGACATTTCCATCTTTGGTACCTTTTCCTCATATGTTTCTGTTCCTGATGTCGAGAGTTGTGTTGAGACATCTGTTTTGACATTTGCTTACCAGAACCAGATTTCGTTGCTTCCATAAATCCTAGACCAGATTTATTTCCCACATTTTGTCCAACCTGAAGGATCTCTTCCAATTTGTCTGTTCCATTTGTCAACATCTTGACAGATTTGGTCATTTGATTCAGTTGTGAGTTCAGCAATTGAACTTCTCCTTCTAGATGACTTATAGTTTCAAGGTTTGCCCTTTTTTCAGCCTCCATCTTTATGATGAGTTTTGATTGTTTCTCATTCTACACACAGACTTCAGTACTTCTGATACACAATTCCTTGTAAGTATCAGCCAGTTCTTCAAAAGTCACCTCTTCATCACTGATGTCTCTTTCAGAGGTACAAACACCAGTTAAAGCAGTAACTCGTTTGGCAGTCTCTTCTTCAGAATTACTTTCTGAATCACAGTCAGACCAAGTAACTGTCATTCCTTTTTGTTTCTTAAGAAAGGTAGGACATTCAGCTCGAATATGCCCATATCCTTCACAACCATGGCATTGAATTCCTCTGCCTTGAATTCCCTTCTCTTCTGACCTTGGTCTTCTGCTGGAACTGTCAATGTTAGAGGGAATGTTATGAACATTAGACCTTGACTTTGGATTTATTCTTTTGATGAGTTTGTTGAACTGTCTTCCAAGCATGGCTACAGCTTCTGAAATATTTTCTCCAACATCAGTGTTGGACATAAGTGATATGCTCTTGTTCTTTTTGACACCATTATCAGTGATTCCCATCTCAAAAGTCTGAAGAGACCCAATAAGTTCATCCACTTTCAACTTGCTAATGTCCTGGGCTTCCTCTATGGCAGTTACCTTCATTGCAAATCTTTTAGGCAAGGATCTGAGAATCTTCCTCACCAGTTTTTCTTCTGACATCTTTTCTCCCAGTGCTCCTGAGGTGTTGGCAATCTCCAAGATGTTCATGTGAAACTCATGAATGGTTTCATCTTCCATCATTTTTAGATTCTCAAATTTGGTAGTCAACATCTGAAGCCTTGACATTTTTACTTTGGAAGTGCCCTCATGAGTAGTTTTGAGAGTGTCCCAAACTTCCTTGGCCAGTTCATATTGATGTACTAGTCTGAAAATGTTTCTATCAATTCCATTGAACAAGGCATTTAAAGCTTTTGAATTTCCCAGAGCTAACTCATCTTCTTCTTTACTCCAATCTTCCTCAGGCTTCAGACTGATTGTCCCATCTATCTCAGTTATGGTGGGATGAATCCATCCTTTGTCAGCAGCTCTCCAAGCCTTTTTGTCCAGAGATTTTAGGAAGGCAATCATACGAGGTTTCCAGTAGTCATAATTGGTTCCGTCCAGAATGGGTGGTCTATTTCCAAAAACTCCTTCTTTGTCCATAGTGCCAGAAAGTGATATCCCTAGATCTCACCCAGTAATACAGGCAGGGTGCCTGCTCTGATACCAATTGAAATTCTGGCTGCAGATACTCAATGTCACGTTCAATGTTATGACACCGTATCTGACTTACTATATGACAGTAAATACAAAAGCAATAAAGAACACAGTCAATTGTTTACCCAGTTCAGTGTGCAACAACACCTACTCTGGGGGCTACCAAGCCAGGGAGGAAATCCACTATAAGAGATTTTAATTCAGGAATAAACCAACCAGTTTATCTCCTTCACTTAAGACCTACCCAATGCAATTCCAATCTAAGTACAACTTAAACCTGAGTTCCTACTCACTCCCCCTCAATCACAGCAGTGATACATAAACCAATTTGACTTAAGAATTGATGAAGACACTCTTCAAAAACAAACACTTGATTAAGCTTCACAGCTTTTTAATCAAGCAACACAATCACTCGTGCTTCATAGCTTTGAGTGATGCGCACAACTAACTTGACTCTGCTTCACAGCTTTAGTCAAGGAACATTCAAACACTCTTGCTTCAAAGCTTTGAGTGCTACACAACCCTTACAATTAGAAACCTATTCCAAGGCACTTATCACAATGATAATTGCTTGGAGTACAATAATCAAATCTATACAGATTACAAATGATCTTCTGATCAATAAAAAATAGAGATTCTTGAAAAACAGCAGCTCTGTTGAATATATAGCAGCTGCAACTTCAGTTAGGGTTTCCAAAATCCTAGGGTTAATTCCGTTTGACCTAAAAACCAGGTCACAGGACTTTATTAACCAAGTTAGGGTTGAGCTAGGTTACCCCTCAGAAAACGCAGGATTCTGTTCAGGAAAGACTGAGTTATTTCCTGAAAAAACTCAGACTTATCCATCCTGCATACCTGTTAGTTCAGAACAGGATGTCATAACATTTGTTATGACATCTGAGAAAACCTGTCTACTGATTTAGCAAAATGTGATCATTTTGCAAAATGCTCAGATACACACTTATAAACATCAGTACTTCAATTACAATATTTTTCTGCAAAGGTACCTAATGAGTCAGTACAAACTGAACTAGAATGTTATGACATCAGTCATGACATTCACACATACACTTGGGATTTACCAAAAATGCAAGCCAATACCTAAACACCTACATAACTAATAGAAAAGAATAAAAGAAATAGAGAAAAGAATGCAAACATGGGGGGTTTGTAGGCCCATTTGGAGGTATGATCAGCAGGAATTTGGCCCATTGAAACCTTTGCCTTTTTGACTTTTCCTGGAAGCGTGTGGCATGTTTGACTGATGCATACCATAGACCTTGAATCCTGGCCACTGGATGGATGCAGTGGGACAAGTGGTGTGCTGGAGCGTAGAGCGCATGGTGGTCTTTTGGATTGAAACTGCATGGAATCACATAGAAGCAAAATATATTAAGAGAGTGAGGGGACCTGGGAATCGAACCCAGGTCCCAATGTTCAGAGGACAGCGCATCCACCACTTGTGCCAATTGCTTTCTTTGTTATTATGATAGAAAATAAACAATATATGAAACAAAACACGCTACTGATGTTAATTCAAAAAAATGCGCTAAACTTGAATAGACCAATGGCTGGTTGACAACACGCCTTCTTCTCCACTCGTCCTGCATTTACCTTAAAAAAAACAAACTAAATAGCGGGGGTTTTAAACCCCCACTAAGTGATGAACAAGAAAATAGCGAATAGGTCCTGGTTGCTCATAAATTGAGCGCGACCTATGGGATGGATTCGTATGAAGCTTCCGGTTCAAATGGCCCTAGTCTGATGTCCCAATTTTTCCAGAATAAGGAGTTCCCAATTTGAAACCTCTGCAACCCTAAAAGACATTAATGGTAGATTCTCGTACAGGGCATGAAAATCCAATTAAATGACATCATTAGCTTTAGAATGGTTAGATTAGTCCAAATCAACAGAAAGAATGCAATGAGAATGCTTGTAAATTGAAACACGAATATGCATAAAGTATGAGAAATTTTGAACTCTATTTACCAATTCTTGATGCGTGAGGATTGGAAAAGAGTGCAGTTAGGTTCAGTGAGACCTTGGCAAGCTATTGCAATTGGTATTTTGCTTTGAAACTAACTCTAATGCAGTTTTCAGTTTTTAGATTTTTTGACAAAAATGCAAACTTGGTTTTTGAGATGGAGCGCAGCTTCAAGGTTCTTGGCCTTAGGGTTAGGTTTGTGCTTGTATAAGGAATGATTTTAGTCAATAATCCAAGCCCAAAGTTTTGTCTTTAATGGTTTTCAAGATTTGATTTTTATGAATCTTTTTCAATATTTTCTTCATGAAGAATCATGCCAATTTGCACCAATTCTTTCCTCTTATGATATGCACGAGATCCTTAGGCCTTGATGAGAGTTTATTCTGCACAAAAAGATTTGAAAACCTTATTTTAGTATTTTTGTCATATTTTATTTTATTAAATGAATTAATAGTAATTAAAAATTCAAATAAATAAATAAAAATGATGAAATAAATCCCCTTTGGGCCAAATGGTCGTGCATAGTCTTTGGATGATGAATCTTGGAAGAAAATGTGGCCCATTAGCAATTTTGAGGCATTTGAAGTAAAGTTGACTTTTCAAAATTCCCAAAAATTTCCCAACTTCCACAAGGCATATCTTGCTCAATTTTTAAGCTTTGATCATGTTCTTGGACATTTTGGAAAGGTCTTGAATTCCTCTAACCAATGCCTTTGGTCCCATGTCATTTTGATTTACCAATATCAATTTATGGCCCTTGACTTAAAGTCCCTTTTTGTTGACTTTTGAAAATGACCTATAATGTTGAAATTGATAACTTTTTGTGAGAGCATTTCTTGGACTTGAAGTGTGAAGAGGAGTTGTAGGAAATATGATTCTCTTAAAAATGAGATTTGGATGGAATTTTTATGATAAACCATGTGGAAGTTATGCCTTAGTCAAGTTGCAGTTGACTTTTTCAACTGTCCAAATATGGAAACTTTTGCATCTTGAGACTTTTTGAGCAATGCTTTGAGAATCATGATCAAGAATTGATCAAATGATATTTGTGGCTTCAAAATGAGATGTTGACCAAAAATTTGGACTTTTGACTGTCAAATGACCATTTTGCCCCTGCATGTGACTGTAGGGCAATTAGGGTTTTTGACTGTGCAATTTTGTGCTGTAAGTCTTGAAACTTGGTATATGGATGCTTGACCATGTTTGTAGGCATGTGGGACTTGATTGGACCCTTGGAAACTACATTTTCTTTGTCAGAACCAAAACCCTAGTTTTTGACTGTTAGGAGGCCCTTGAACTGTGCAACCCTTGGGGAGATCTTGAAGCGTGCTTTTTTTTGCAAATCTTGAAGAATATGGGAGGGCAAATTTTGGGGTACAACACATATTGTATGGGATTATGGTATTATTTTCTTCATCCTCCCTCTAAAGGCTTATAGCTTGTAACGATAGTTGAATGTCACAAAAAGGGAGTAAAAAGCACAATTTAAATATAGTGAAAACAAATGGATTAATTCAAGACAAACATATGCAATGCATTAATGAAACAAAGTTTGACATAATAGATAAGTGTTTGAACAAACAAAATAAATTACAATTGAAAATTCAAAATGAACCGGAGGCTCTCAATGATTTGGCATGGGAGCAGTGATCACATTAGGAGTCTCAGGAGGGCTGAATTAAATCTCCTTGGTGTCAATCATATTTTGAATCTTGTATTTCAGCGTCCAACAATCGTTAGTATCATGCCTAGGATTTCCGGAATGATAGGCACATCTTGCGTCGGGATTATAGTTAGGAGAAGAAATTTTTAGATTTGGATGAGGTCCTATCAACGTAATCAGATTCATCCTCAACATGTGTTGCAATGCATTAGACAATGGTATGTTGATTTTGGTAAACTGTCTCTTGGGCTCGTCTTGTCTTCGCTGATTTCCCCATTGTTATTGGCAAGGTTGTTGTTGGACGCACGGTGCAGCAGTAATCTGGAAAAGACTACTCTCGACCAAGCCAACCTATGATCTCATTAGGGGCTGATTAACGACTTGATCCCCAATTCTAGTCGTTTGTTCCTTACAGTTGTATTTGTCTTGATGAAGCTTTTGATGAGATTTCTCAACTCTTCTTGTCCCCGAGCTATGTTTTGGATAAGAGCCATCTGTCCCAATATCTGGATTCTAATTGTTGTTATTTCAGCTTGCAATTGTTTCAGCTGGCCATCCTCATTGTCTTCAGGATTCTTCTTGGTCATGCTCTCAATGAGGAGTACTTTCACTTCTTATTTCCCCTTGATAGGTTCAGGAACAAATCTTGAAGTTGATCATTTTGGATCTGAAGATCTTGGACAGTCTGTACGAGAGCCATTTTTTTACTAAAATAAACAGTGAGCAGATGAGAAAACCTGTATGGGGAAAACCTGTTATGATATCATGCACGATATGTGGATGTTATGTTTTCAAGGATCTCGCGGGGTAAATAAAAGGAAATGTCAGAAGTTGAACTTTGATTACAGCTTTGAAGAACTTCGTATCGTTGAATGTCCTTCTACGAGAATCAAGCTCACCATGTGAAGTGGGTCATAGCCCTCGAATCAAGACAACGTGTTTTGGTCTTTGACATCATGGGTTAGAGGAAAATAAATCCCCTTGCTCCTTGTTAAACATTGGTTTATGATAACCTGCATCAATGCCCCTTGAGATCCTTGAAATGGTCAATGGAAATGATATGGTATGATGACATGATGTTATATACAAATAATCATATACAAGCACTCAAACAAGTCCTTAGGTTTAGGCTTGCATGGGGTTTATAGTTAAGTACCCTCTTGAATTTTAGTTGGTTCATCCTGTCCTAGAAAGTAACCGGGTTCTAGGGAATCTCAATATCACTGATCTTTCTTCATCGGGAATTGTTTCAGCGCAAGCCTTTTTATTAGCGACTGAAATATTTCGAAAGTCCGATCTAATGAGCGTAGCATCGAGTATCAACCAACTTCGGACTGCACCAAAGCCGACTATCTCACTACTTCCTAATGACCAAGTTGTTCAACTAAAGGTTCTATGGTCAATTAGTGTTTCATGACACCACACAGCGGCCCCGTATTCTCCTTGAATGGACTCAAGGGACACCGGTACCAACAAATGTGTCACACTAACATAGCCATCGCTTCAACCATGTCGGTATACGCTGCACAGTCCCCACGATCTATTGCTACTTACCTAATAATGCCCCCATATCCGGGTAGGGATCTATTCAAAACCCAAACACCCTTTTAAGAGTAAAGCAAGCAAGTCAAACAATGGAAGAATTTAGATGTGATCTAGTCTCTAAGGTAACCCCACTTTTAATTATGTCCCCAGCAGAGTCGCCAGTTATGTAATACGGCGGGATAACTGACTTGGATGTTTTGCGTTTTATCACGATTGTTGCGGATAGCAAAAGTCGCCACCGACTTTTCTTTTATCTAATAAAGGAAAGGGTGAAAAGAACATGAAAGACCTTTTGAGATATTTTCTTGAGTTTGGGGGGTAGGTTATGAAAAGGGAAGGTGTTAGCACCCTTTTCATCTGTAGTAATCTACGGGCTCGTAGTTACTAGATCACTTTGAAATTCTTTGTTTGAAATGTGTTTGTGATGTTTTTTAAAGTATTTTTGAAAAGTGCCTTCGTTTAGGCGAAATTTGTAATGATTCTCGTCTCTATAAGAATGTATACAAAGTGTTTAATTTTGAAAATATTTCATTTGAAAGTGTTAGTGTATTTTGAAAGATGTTTGAAAATGGTTGTGAGCAAGCAACTATGAATGTTCTACCTGTTGTACCCCAATTTTTGCCCCTAAGATCCCTTCATCATATCATATCAATTCAATCACAACAAAGTCACACACTAGGGTTTGTTTCTTCTCCATATATTTAGTCTTACTCTATGGGGAATCACCAAACACCTTGACTTGTATTTTGTGATCATGTATGTTTAACTACCAAATACAATGTATGTTATCCTAATTGTTGATGATGTAGGTGAAAGCACAATGCATTCCATAAAAGTTAGATTTTGGATTCATAAGTTCATTCTTTGTGCTTTCCTAAACAAAAGCTTCATTGAGATTCAAGCCTCTACGAAAGATATTTTGAAGTAACATCATGACAAAGTCTTTCATGATTCATTATGCCTCAAGTTGTCAAAGTTAGCTCAAAAGTATAAGGGTTTACTAAAGAAGTTTGACTCAATTGGACAAGTCTTTGTCTCCATTGATCACAAGTGCATATCTCCTTCAATTCTAAAGATGTGGAAGTGATGTTGATTGCTATGACTTCTCATTATCATCCTCAACAACCTCTTTTTGCAAGATAAAAGTATTGGTGCAATAAGATTGATTAAAATTGCAAAGTTCTCCCAAGGTATTTTCTTGCTCTAGGAGCTAGGGTTTTAAACTTCAAAGGGGTATACCTTGCTCATCTTTTGGTATTTTTGAGTGACTCCAAATACATCCTTCTCTTTAAAGGTTATTAACAAATCACTTCAAAGGTATCAAGGAAACTTTGTGTGTAAGAAACTTGATGATGAAGAAAGATTATAACTCCTCCAAATGAACCCTCAAATCCCTTCATGTGACTTCAAATGATCATAACTTAATCAATTTTTATCACCTTGAGCCTATTATTTTTCTACAATTATCTTGAAGATGTGAGCTTCAACCTTTATTTTATGTGCAAAGTGTGAAAATGGAAAGAATATTCCCTAAGGATGCAAAAGATTATAGTTCATTTCATGAATTTTTGCCAACTTCGACAAGTCATAACTCTCTCAATTTTTGGAGATTTTAAATGGTCCAAGTTTCAACATGACATTCAAGATATCTACTTTATGCCATATTTTTTGGGCAAGAACAAATTCCAAGTGGAAGACCATGTTTGGATACAAGACATTATAAGTCATTTTTAAAGAAAAAACTTAGAAATTTTCTAAGTATGAAAAGTCATCCCTTTTCTTCCAACTTTGACTCAACACAACTTCTTGCTCAAGCTTCCAATTTATCTCACTCCTTGCACATTTTAAAGCTTGTGACTTTATCTTTCAGGTGCTTCAAAAATCACACCATATGGTGCCCTACATTTTTGGCACCATGGTTATGAAGGTAGCATCATGAAATAGAAATCTCAAGTTCAGTCAGATTTGAAAATTAGTTTAAATCCAATTACAAGCGTATTTAAGAATCAATTGCACTTCTAATCATGTTTAGGAACTTGCCATAACAAGAAACGACCCTTAAACTATTCATTTTGTTGCATTTTGAGCCATGTGAAGTCACACTTTTCACACTTAGCAGGTCCATACGATTTCACTGATTTTGCCTCCAATTCACATGCTTGAGCCTTGCATCATGATCAGCTATAAATAAGGATCATCCCTCACTCATTTTCTCAAGCTTTTGATAGCCAATTTATCGCTGTTTATATCCCACACGAACTCTAAATTTGAATTTCTGATTTCTTACATTCTCACCTTCAAACACCAAAAGCTACATTTAGTTAGTTTCATTGAACTTCTCTGAAGCTAACCATATGGTTACTTTCAAGATTCGTGACCTATATTGATCTATAGAAGTCCAGTTTCAGATCAACTTCTCACTACTTTGATCAGGTAGATTTCTTGTCCAAATTGATTCAAATAAAAGACTAATGCACTCCTTGTAACCTTCTGATCCTCGTGCTATTTATAATTTGCAATTTCATTGAGAATTTAGTGAGATATCCCATATTTTCGTGCTCTCTATTTTTTCTGGTTTTCTTCAAACACAACCTTGCACAATTTATATAAATTTGGCTCGATGGTACCATTAGATTCGTCTTGATGAGACAAATCTAATGGTACCGGTCTGGTTTGCTAATTTTACAGTTTGAAGGATTCAATTTGGGGATGGCTGGAGGTTGAAGACGATGACATGTCCGTCTTCAAGCAATGACACGAAGCCACGTTATTTTTTTGAAATGGATATAATATGCTTGCCTTACCATGTGCGTGCCTCAGGAGCCCTTGGATCTGATTACTTTTGCGAGTCAGACTCCATCCAACGCGCCACATTTTAATAATAGTTTGATTAAAATTTTGATTCAAATGTGGTTTATTCATTTTTCCCTTCCCTCTTCATCTCATCCCCTTCTTATTGCACTAAGTGTTATTGGAGTATGATTTCTATATCATGTCTCAAAATAAATGGTGCATAGATTGCTATTGATCGTCCTCAAAATAGGTGCGACTTCTATATAAGTCCACTTACGATTGCTTAACATAACGCTAAATTTTGTCCCGATTTGAGAAAATGATCATTCGTGACCCAAACTTATGTTTGCAAGCCCAAATATGTTAATTTTAACCCTATGATCTAATAACCTTGAGATCCATTGTTAGGAGGCTTTGGTTCTACCAATCCTCTAATGGAACTTCATCAATTTTGGTCAAAGTAGATCACTTAAACATCATTGATCATTAAGTTACTTTGAGATTCTTAAAATGGATGATATACTTAACAAAAAGCAAATGAAACTTGTTGTTGATAGGCTTTGGTTCTACCAATCCTCTAATGAGTTCCAAATTCAAGTTTCAAGATGGTCATCCAACTAACCACTAATTCTTAACAATTGACTTTATTTTTGTGCTTCTATTTTTATGCTTTTATTTTATGCACCATTTACTTCAGCATTTACATTTCATGCTATTTTCATCTTGGCTCACTTGAGCCTTTATATTCATGTCATTTTTAATTTTCTCACTTGAGATTTTTCATTTCTTTTTGAAGATGCATAATAATCAACATAAACCCTAAAAAACTTTAATGTTACTTGAACTACTTGGTTACTATCCTTGGCATTATGGAGTGGTAGACTTTTTGGACTTAAGAATAAAAACCTTGACCTGTGTTGGAGACCTTGTGACCTTAATTGATATTTTTGTCTAGAGTTCTTGGGGTTTACCTCAAGACATTGGGTTGTTTATTTGTTTTTGTGTGCAGGTTATTGTGATTACATACTTTGTCTGTAATCTAGAATTCATTTGTATACAGTTGTTACTCTGCCCAATTTTTGTGAGGACTCAATGCAATTGAAGCTTGGCATTCTTCAAAGGTTTATTAATTGTTTGATTGGTTTCAAATCCAAATGATGGAATTCTTCATTGACTCAATATGTCAAGTGTTGGTTTCTTGTTGGTTAGACTGTTCTTTTCCCTAGCTTTTACCTTATGCTTTAAGATAGTCTCTTCATCTCCTCCAATCTTCTTTAATTTCAAAAATCTTCTCCCTCCTTTTGAAAACACTTCTTGTTTTAAAAACTTGAACCACTTTCATAATAAACTTGGACTTAGGTCCATGCATTTTTTATAAAAAAATTCTTAATCAAACATTAATCAATTTAGCAATACTTGGACATTTTTGTGAGAAGACTAAAAGTCAATAAATCTCATTCGAACTATTTCGCCATTTTGGCTTTTATCTTTAAAAACTTTTCTCAAAAAGATTGGACTCTTGTCAATCCTTGTAGTGATGCAAACAAATATACTTCTACAATATGTAGTGAAGAGAGATATTTTCCACTTGGGTGTTGATTAAGGCATTGTTGATTTTAAAATCTAAGCCATATCCTCCACTTTGAGATGACGCAAATTCTCCTTTCTCATGATTTTGGGTAGTAAGTATGTTTTCCACACGGACAATGACGATGATGTCTTATCTCATAAAATTAACCAACGCACTTGTGTTTTAAATTTTTTCAAAGAGGAACTACGTGTACCCTGATCCCCTATTGCACGGAAGGTGGTACGTAGGCACTAAATGTTTGCAACCGCGGAGGGTGAAAAAATCATATAAAACATTTCTTTTTTCACCTCCACCATCTATTTTTATACAACATTTTATAGCCAAAATATACAAATTTCACAAAGAGGTTCCTGCGGAGTACCTTAGATGTTTAGGATACTAATACCTTCTCTTTGCATAACCCACCCCCCTTACCTAGAATCTTTCCCCCCTCTTTTGGTTTATTCTCTCTTTTCCCATTCCTTTGGAAACAATAAAGCGCGGTGGAGATTTTATTTTGATCTGTAAAAGTTTAGTCAATCCAATGGCTTAGTCTTAAATATTTCTACCGCTACAGAAAATGGTGACTCTGCTTGGGAAAGATTGAGCTTTTGTTGATCCATCCCTAAGTGGGTTAAGCCTATCTTTGTTTATATCTGTATATGTGCTATTATGTGTTATATATTGTTGTACCCAAAAAATTTCCCTCCCATTTTTACTCAAGACATGCTCATTGAGGTCATCAATTGCTCAAGAGGGAGGATTGAAGCAGTATCCTGGAGGTTCACTGAGGCTACCACAACATCTTGAAAGAGGTCCAAATTCAAAACAACAATGTTTAAGGCAAAAAAACTATAGCATAAGTCGATACATACCCACATGAGTCGACTCATTTTGGTGACAAAACAGGGTATGAGTTGACACAAAGACTTATGTGTCGATACATACTGTTCTCCAGGCCCCAAAATAGAAGGATGAAAGGTGCATGAGTCGACACAAAACACGTATGTGTCGACACAAACAGGTGCATGAGTCTGAACCTCCCATTATGCATTGACTCATACTAAGTTGATTTCGTTTTTACAGGAGCAAGAAGAGTTATGTGTCAATGCATAGCAGTATTATGTCAACACATAACAATTCAAAATGCAATTTTTCTGTCTTTTTATACTGTCTTTACAGTTTTTCACAGATTTTCTTCATTACTGTCCAACTATTCAATATGGGCTAGTGTTTGAATTTATTTTAAGGCCTAAGAATTCGTGCAAATACATGGCATAGGTCCAGGTTCATTGTATGTTAAGAATGGCAAGAGAATAATTCAAAAAAGGCATGATTTCACTTTGGTTTGATTTTGGGTTTAATGGTTTGGTTATTGCCATATCAGTGGAGACATCCTATTCCTCTATAAATACAGACACCACTACCTCAGAAAAGACACGCAAAAACTTCCCTGAAACCACCATCTCAAAATTCGCAAAAATCTCATAAGTTGTCAAAATTCAAAACTAGCTTTGCAAGCTAAGCTCCCTCAGTCCAAACAAATACCTGATTCGTGTTCCTGAGACATCCAGGAGCGCATACCAGCCCTTAAGCAAGCATTTCCACGCCCAAAGCCAAAGGTCCACGCATCTCCGATTGGTAAGGGTTTGTAAAACTAAAACTGCATTTTCATAGCATATTAATACTTTTAACCGTTTGATTCGTGGTCAGGACTATTGATAGTATAAGTCTAACGTGCTATATGCAGGCTAAAGCATAAGAATGAGATCGTGCCATTTCTAGGTCATGATCTGTAGTTTCCTTCTTATCTCAAAATTTAGATCATTTTAGGCCAAATAGACCGCTGATTTGGACCTAGGGGGTTCGAATTAGGGGGTAGGGTAGGTTTGGATCTTTATAATTTGTTGTTTTGCAGGTTTAATTTTGATCCCACCGAAGAAGACAACCAAAGAGTTGACTCCGGTGGGATGACTCCGGTGCCCAGACGTCACACCCTCATTGGCTCATTCAGTCAACGCGTGCGTTTTTTAATTCAAATATATTTCTAGTTTGGTTTCACATATATTGTCATTATGTTATTTATATCAACAATTGACAGGTGGGCTGAGTGGTAATGCAAGCGTGTGTATTTGGAAAGCACTTGCATTCGATCCCCAGGCCTTGAGTTTTCATTTTTCTAACAAACTTGTTGCAGATCCAGTGTACTGCATTTTAAACACCTACCATGTGCCTTCAAGCTTTAGCCAGTAGATCATAAGGATATCAGATCCAACGCCCCTAGAGTGCTTCTTCATGATGGACCCTCAGAGGCCAGCACCACAGGGTTAGGTGTAGCATTGGGCTTGCTGAATTTGGGCCTAATAAATTCCAAATCTCACCCCCTATTTTCAGCTTTAACACCAGGCAAATTTACATTATTGTTTTATTTTTTATTATTTGTTTCTTTTAATTGTTTTTTTAGTTAATTAGCAAATTAAATATAAAATCACAAAAAATAGATTTAGTCTGTTTTCAATTAAAAAATTATTTTTGTTAATTAATTAATTAATTGTTTTAACATTTTTCTTAAATTAAAATCAAATGGACTTAGGATTTTATTTCATCTCTTTATAATAAAAATACAAAAAAAAATTAGAATTAGGTCCTTATTTTTTACCTTATTTAGATAATTAGTTTTCTTCCTTTTTCTATATTAATTATTATTTACTTAAACATTTTCTCAAAATAAAACAAAAATGACAAAAAAAGGGATTTTCTTTTTTACTTAGAAATAGTTTAGGGTTTTGGACGTCCGTTCCAATTCACGCACGTTTGTTGCTTTCGTTATCATTTTCATATTAATGTATCTACTTATGAGATGTAATAGACTATAACTAGGACTTTTACAGCTTTATTTCCCCCAAGTTTTGGACATGTAATTAATCCCCCTCCCCGAAGTCTTGTAATAACTAGGATTTTACATTTCCGTACTTTAAATTCTTGCACATTATTAACTGTCTAGATGTATGACTAATAAGATTGTACGGCAAGAATAATAATCAAACACTAGAAAACCTAACACAAAGACAAAAATAATTGAAAACAACACACTCTCACATATACACCTCTATGGTATCCCTGCTTTGGTTGCCTTCGGAAAAAAGTCGCAATTCTCGAAACGTGAGAGACTTTAGTGGTTACCCTCTGGTTTAAAAGATAAAAAATGATCCTCTCGATGTTGCCTCGGTATGATCTTAAAACTCAAGGGTAGTTACTAAGGTTTCTTCCCCAATTGCCTTTGTGACTGTACAACGTCCCTTCGAATGTCCCTCAAACATCCAACGACTAGGGCTACCTACTCCCTAATAGTAGGATAGCACTGTCTAAAGGAAAAGAGGAAAAGAACAATCCTTTCAAGTATAGTAGATAGTTTTTAGATGCTTGCTCAAAACAAAACCATTTTGTCACACATACACAAAACTCTTTCCAAAACCATTTTTCAAAACACTTTGTATACGTTCTCCACCAATCCGAGAGACATTACAAAGTTCTCCATACTAAGGCATTTTCTTTCGAAATACTTTTCAAAACACACAAAGCACAAGGTATTTTTCAAATGAGTTAGCATCTAAGAGCCCGTAGATAACTACAGATGGAAAGGGTGCTAACACCTTCCCTTTCTATAATCTACCCCCTTACTCAGAAATAATCTCGAAAGGTCTTTTTATGTTATTTTCACCCTTTCCTTTGTTGGATAAAAGAAAAGTTGGTGGCGACTCTTGCTTACCGCAACATTTGCGAATACAAATGCAAAACCAGTATAACAATCGATTCTGCCACCGTATTACATATATTATATGTTATATATATGTTTGTCTGGATTTTCCTAGTTTTCAGGGTGCTTGGTGATTTCTCATAAGTCCTATACCCGGACTTCGGCAAACTTAAGATAGGACGGGAGGCATAGTCATGTTAACTTTGAGGGAGTAATCCCAAAAAAGGAGACAAGAGATCCCCCACTCAATGGAGACCCCTTTGATTGTAGTTTCGTTTACCAAGTAATCGGGAAGACATACTACTTTTGACCTAGGAGCCTGCTAAAACTGAGAACCGTAGAATACCTAACCCATCTTGGCCTTTTAGGTGTAGTTCAGAAGTTATGACAGAGTAATCCAGAAATAGTTGTCACGTGATACTACGCTCATATGAGTTTTTCTTGAGAATCTTACTAATTACCGAGTCAATTGAGAAGTTGGTAATATATGAAGGAAGGATGTAGACTCTGGGAACCTCTAGAACCTTGTTCGGCAGGTGATAACCTTTATACCATACCTTATGGGTAGTACCTTCGACCCCATGCTCGTGATGTTGAACCCATGAACCATATGTTTGTGATTTTGTGTGTGGTTGATGCATCATAAATTCATGCACTCATGAACATATCTTAAGGAAAATTTTGTTCAAAGGGACTTAAAAGATTGACTATTTGTGAATATCTCAGGTACCTTTTGACTATGGATTCTGGAAAAAGAAAGACCAGGAAGTACAATTTCAAAGATCCCAAGATAAATGAGTTGATGAGTCTGATTCCCGAGATTGAGTGTTCTGCAGATTTTCGGAAGAAGTATGGGTCCATCATTTCTCTCATGAAGCTTAGGATGAAGGAGGGTATTCTCTCGACCTTGGTTCAATTCTATGATCTGATGTATCGATCGTATTCCTTTTACTGGTTTGGAGGGTGAGCAAAAACCACATGAAATTGCTGCTTTGATCCATTTGGGGAAGTCTGAGGTTGAAGCCCACATACTACTAAAGGAGGGATTAGAGGATTACCAGCTCAGTTCTTGTTGGAGAAAGCTTGCTAATTTTCCAGGATGAAGAGTACAGTCGCTTTTGAGGCCATTTTTTCTCTACTTCTTTACGAGTTATTCTTATTTCCTAATGTGGACAAATTTGTTGACATTAATTCCATCAGAATCTTCATGATTGGAAACCCAGTTCCTACATTGTTGGGTGATACTTATTACTCTATTCATCTTCGGGATTCTTATCATGGGGGTGATTGTTTGTTGCATACCTATGTTGTACTGGTGGTTTACTTCTCATTTGCCATAGTCTGATGCTTTCTGGGATATCAGGAAGGAACCCTGTTGGGCTCCTAAGATCATGGAACTTACTCACTCAGATATTGTTTGGTATCATCAGGCTTATCATGATGTAGAGATTGTCGATAGTTGTGGTAGTTTCCCAAATGTACCTCTTCTTGGTACAAAGGGAGGAACTAACTAAACCCTGTTCTTGCACGACGATAGCTTGGATATCCGATGAGGGATAAGCCAAATAGTATTCATTTGAGTAGTTTCTTCCTGAAAGAGGGAGAAGACCATAGGGAAGCTAGGGAGAAGATTGCGAAGGCCTGGCGTCACATTCACATGAAGAGTATGAAGGAATTGGGACCTAGAGGGTATTTCTTTAGAGCCTTATCTTCAGCGGGTACAAGCCAGAGCCATTCAGTTGAAGATATTGTATTCTCGAGAAGCACATATGCCTGATTTATTTATGAAGACCACTCCTCCCTCATTGGATGATGTGGAAGAGCTACAGCTTGCTTTTGTCAGGATGAAGCGGGAAAAGAATTCTTGGAAGAATAAGTGCCAAACTCTCGAGATTTCCTACCAAGCAGACTTGAAGGAGAAATACGGCTTGATTGAGATTCTTGAGAGTCAGGTTGTAGAGACGATGGAGAGGCAAGGGGATTTATTTTCTCCTAAGCCTCAATTAGGCACTACTTTCTCACTTACTAGTTCAGATGATTGGAAATAGGTCGCTACCAGATATGCAGAAGAAAACCAGAGGTTAAAGACTCAGATTGTCAGACTTACCGGGAAGCGCCAGTGTATAGAGTGATCTCCATCTTGTACTTGGGATTATTGAAACTTGTAATCCATTTTTGAAGTTATTATAATAAAAAATTTCAATATTTCAAATGTGTTATTACTTTGATATTTGCAAATTATTTATAAATCTTTAAGTCCCTTGAAATAATAATAAAAGAAATCATGTGCATTGCACATCATGCATCATATTTTACATACTTCTTGCATTTTTTATGCATATCCAGGGGTCTTACTGGGCTTCTTTACTTTGTTCAGCAAGCTGTCTCACCAGTACAATACTCGGGCTAATTTTAAAAGGAAGATGGATAACCTAAAACAAGAGAATCGCGAGCTACGCGAGGAAGTTTCTGATCTGAAGGCTGGAATGGCCAATCTCACTGCTCTGATGGAATATTTGGTGGCTGCTCAGAATCAGCCACTAAGTGTTCAGCCTCAACAGACAATGGTTACTACTGAAGCTTTGATTGTTCCTGTTTCTGCTACTCCAGCTATTGTTCAAAATTGTATGCCTCCAGGATATCCTTGGGGAATTCCAGAAAACTTTATGCCAGAAGGTTTTAATTAGGATCCTCTGATTACTCTGCTTGCTCAGACTACTGTTGCTCCTGCACCTCATATTGTGCATATTACTCCTACTGCTAGAAATGAGATTCACTATGATGCACCTCCTTCGGTAAATATGGTCCCGTTTCCTAATGATGATGTGTATCGTCTTATTCCTCCACCAAGTGAAAGATTGGTTTTCTATGATAGAATGGATGATTTTCAAGACCAGTTTGACAAAATTCATAAAGAGTTGAAGTCCCTCAAAGGAAAAGAGATGTTTGTGGAGAATGTGAATGATATGTGATTAGTTCCCAATGTAAACATACCTGCAAAGTTTAGACTACCGGAGTTCGAAAAATACAAGGGCAACACTTGTCCTCGTGCTCACTTAGTGATGTATGTAATAAGAATGTCTACTCATACAGATGATCAGCGCTTGTTGATTCATTTCTTTCAAGACAGTTTAACCGGTGCAACGTTGAAATGGTACATGAGCCTGGATAGTTCTAGTATTCATTCTTTTAATGACTTAGGTGAAGCATTTATCAGACATTACAAATACAATATGGACATGGCGCCCGATCGTGATCAACTCAGGGCCATGGTCCATAGGGACAAGGAATCATTTAAAGAATATGCGCAGAGATGACGTGAGGTAGCCGCCCAAGTGATTCCTCCAATGGAAGAAAAATAAATGACAAAGATTTTTCCTGAAGACACTAGGTACATTCTATTATGAGAGAATGGTGGCGAGTGCACCCAGTGATTTTACCGAAATGGTGGGAATGGGCGTCCGTTTGGAAGAGGCTATAAGAGAAGGTCGTCTCATAAAAGTGAAAGTTCCAGTAATGTGAAAAAGTCGTCGTATGGGTTTGTTAAGAAGAAAGAAGGAGAAACAAATGTTATTATCCAAGAGAGAAGGGTTAATCCTTCTAGAAGAAATCATCAGTGTTATCAACAGGTTGCCTCGGTAACTCCGGTTGTAAATACGGCTCCGGCTATAGTTGCTTATCAAAGACCAGACCCTTAGGGAAGTCAAGGGCGGAATCAAAGAAGATAACCTTTCGACTCCATCCCTATGAGTTATACAGAGCTACTCCCAACATTGATCCAGAAAAAGTTGGTCCAGACTAGGCCACCCCCTATTGTACCATCCCCTTTACCTTTGTACTACAAGGCGGATCAAACGTGCACTTTCCATCAGGGTGCACCAGGACATAATATGGAGAATTGTTATCCACTAAAGTCTGAGGTACAGAAAATGGTTAGATCTGACCTTTTTTCTTGCAAAGATGTTAGCCCTAATGTAAAAGATAACCCTCTCCCAAAACATGGTAGAGTGAATGTTGTTAACATGGTTGCTGGTTGTCTAGGGGAATTCCACATCTATGATATTAACTTAGTTAGAGGAGACCTGGTAAAGATGCACACAGACCTTTGTAAGTTTAGTTACTATACTTATAACCATGCTGGTTGTGATATCTGTAGTACTAATATACAAGGTTGCGATAAGATAAAGGTTAATTTACAGGAAATGATGGATGAGGGCCTCATCCACATAATCAGGCCTAGGGCAGAGTATGAGGACGGAGTGAACATGGTCTCTGGATGTCCTAGAGATTTCAGAATCTTTGATGTGGAACATATGAATGATGATCTTGTACAAATGCATGCTACTTTCTTCCACATGGTTGGTCAGGTAGAACATCACTATGGATCTTGTCGGGTTTGCTGTAGGGACTCCCGAGGATGTCCAATTGTGAGAAAAGGTATTCAATTGTTGTTGGATAATGCAACTATCAAGGTTTCAGGCCAAAGAGATGATTACCATGAGGTGAATGAGATCGAAGTTTGCTTGGTTGAGGAAGAATCAGATGATGGTGAATATGATTCCGCGGATGAATTCTTCTCCTTAGATGAAGGTATATTCTCCAGTGATGATTCTTTAATGTCCAAGTTTTCTGAAGAAGGTGTGAATGTGATTGTGTCGTGTTTCAGTGTTTCTTCCCCTGTTGAAATTGAATACTGTAGCAAGTTAGTTGTTGCCCCTATGGTGATTTGCTTGCCAGGGCCCGTTCCTTACAAATCAGACAAAAATGTACCATACAAGTATAATGCTACAATTTTAGAGGATGGTGTGGAAGTTCCCATTCAGCCTTTGTCTAGTGTTGGAAATATTGATGAGACTAGTAGAGTGACCCGCAGCGGTCGTGTGTTTGCACCAGTTGTTCGGGGAAATGATAATGCTAGTAAGAAGGTTGTGGAAAGTGTCAAAGATAAGAATGTTGCGGGGGAATCCAGTGGTGCCACCCTAGAGAAGGACGTAGATGATATTTTGAAGATAATCAAAATGAGCGACTATCGAATTATGGATCAGTTATTGCAGACTCCTTCAAAAATATCTATCTTGGCTTTGTTGATAAATCTTGTTGCCCATAGAGAATATTTAATGAGAGTGTTGGACCAGGCCTTCGTGGAGTATGACATGCCATTAGATCAATTCAGTAGTGTGGTAGGTAATATTACATCATGTAATAACCTAAGCTTTTGCGATGATGAATTGCCTGATGAGAGGAGGAATCACAATTTGGCTCTCGACATATCCATGAACTGTAAAAGTGACTCATTATCAAATGTGATGATTGATAATAGATCCGCCTTGAATGTGATACCGAGAGGTACGCTGATGAAGTTGAATATCAAGGGGCTCCTATGCTCCCAAGTGGTATTATTGTCAAAGCTTTTGATGGGTCAAGGAAGTCGGTTATTGGGGAGGTCGATCTGCCTATTCACATAGGCCCACATCTGTTCCAGATTACTTTCCAAGTCATGGATATTGTGCCCGCATATAGTTGTCTATTGGGGAGACCAAGGATACATGAAGCAGGGCTGTCACCTCCACTCTGCACCAAAAATTGAAATTTGTGCGTGAAGGTAAAGTGGTTATTATAAATGGAGAACAAGCATTGTTGATATCTCACCTATCATCTTTTAGTCTTGTTGAAGCAGATGAGGCTGTGATGGGGACACATTTCCAAGCCCTATTTGTTGATAATGTAAGAGGGAATGAGAATTCTATGGCTTCGTTCAAAGATGCTCAGCAGGTTGTTCGCAATGGTCCAATTAAAATATGGGGACAAGTCGTTGATCCTCCGGTAAACAAGAATAGGGTTGGTTTGGGGTTCTCAGCCAAGAATGGAAAAGGCGAAGGTTTAAAGCCGAAGTCTACTACGAGCAGTTATCAAGATGTTTCCCAGATATGGCAGTAAAGATCAAATAGGAGGTTCTAAAGCAGATTAATGCCAGTTTTCTTGTGACGTCAGTGTACCCTCAATGGATTGCTAACATTGTCCCAGTACCAAAGAAAGATGGAGAAGTTTGCATGTGCGTAGATTACAAAGATCTAAATAAAGCTAGTCCAAAAGATGATTTTCCATTGCCATACTTTGATATGTTAGTGGATAACACGACAAAGTTCAAAGTTTTCTCGTTCATGGACGGATTTTCCAGATATAATCAAATAAGGATGGCTCCCAAGGACATGGAAAAAACAATGTTTATCACACCCAGGGGAACAATCTATTACAGAGTGATGCCCTTCGGGTTGAAGAACGATGTTGCAACATACCAGAGGGCTATGACAACCCTCTTCGCATGTCTTTAATCTGGAAGAAATAAATCTAATCAGAAGAGGTCTTCGTCTTCCTGTCTTTAATCTGGAAGAAATAAATCTAACTAGAAGAGGTCTTTGTTTTGTAGATTGATTTTTCCTGTAAGGAAGAGGGTTAGTTGCATACAGATGTATGCATGGCATAATGATGTTCTCAAAATAAATGAGATTATGCTGTATGCATTTGTCATGTATGTGTTATGATATATGAATGTGAAACATTGAAGTGCATCTTTGTCTGGAAAATAAATCCTTGACAAATTTCTGGGGAGTATTAGGAAGCCGAATCCCTGACTACCGCTGGAGATGAAGAGTATGTGTATCTTCAACTTTGTTTAGAATGTTTCCCCTGGGGATTCTGGTTTTATTGTTCGAGGAAATTCTGCGGGGAATATTGATCTCTGCTTGGGAAGTAGGGTTCAGGGATCTTTGGTTGTCCATTGCTCTACTGGGGAATTTAATTTTTATTTACCCTGACTAGGGATAAAAGAGATGGTTAAACTTTCATTTCGGAGAGGATAGTTGACTGGTATCTGGTTAAAATCCAGGCCTTGAAGTAGTTTTCTGGGGAGGATGAATTTAACTATTATCTGGTCGGATTCCAAACTTTGCAACAACTTTCTGGGGAGAATGAAGTTAATTGTTATCTGGTTGGATTCCAGGCTTCGCAGCAACTTGCTGGTAGGATGAAGTTAACTGTTATCTGGTCGGATTCCAGGCTTCACAATAACTTACTGGTAGGATGAAGTTAATTGTTATCTGGTCAGATTCCAAGCTTCGCAGCAACTTACTGGTAGGATGAAGTTAATTGTTATCTGGTCAGATTCCAGGCTTCACATTAACTTTCTGGTAGGATGAAGTTAACTGTTTTATGGTCGGATTCCAGGCTTCGCAGCAAATTTCTAAGGAGAATGAAGTTAACTGTTATCTGGTCGGATTCTAGGCTTCACAACAACTTTCTAAGGAGAATGAAGTTAAATTTTTATCTGGTCAAATTCCAGGCTTCACAATAAGTTTCTGAGGAGATTGAAGTTAAAATGTTATCTGGTAGGATTCCAGGCTTTGCAACAACTTACTGGGGATAGTATCAACTCCGCTGGGGACAAGGGGGGTTCTATCAGTGATATGTAGTAGTTCAAGGAAAATACCCAAGATGGGGAGATTGTAATTTGTTGGGGAAATAAACCCTGTTGAGGAAAGTATCCTGACGATCTTACTGGGGAAATGAATTCACCGGGGGAAGAATTTTTACAAGATTTCTTTTCCAGTTTTGGAAGACTATACTCGGTTGGGGAATGTCAGAATAAATCCAAACCTCGATTGTATCTGAGTATGTATTGAATGATTATTAGAATGACATCAATATTTGGATCGTATCTAAACTGTATCTGCAGGAGAGTCTGGAATGAATGTCAGAATAAATTTGTATTTAGATTGTATCTGCATTGTATCTAGAAGATGATAAACTGCCAGCAATTTCCATCTGTTTAGGAACTAGCCTAATGTGTGCGTTCGTTGGGAGAAGATCAAAGTCCTTCATCTGCTGGTGATTTTGACTATGTTATCGTCTGGAGGATGCCTTGCTTTTGTTTGAAGATGCTTTTGCGCTTGTCGGGGATAGCCTTGTGGGGGATTTCCTTGTGGAAGGGACTTTGTAGGGATTTGTCACTGTCCATAGTAGTAAGTAGTGCTGCCAGAAAATGTTTGCTTGGTCATACGTGACCCTTTACTGGAATTCATGTTCAATGCCCTAAGTGATTCCGGTGGAGACCTGCCCCTGGCTATTCAGGACTTTATGATAGATTTCTTGACATCATGACTTGACTTCCACTGATGAGTTGGACAATAACCTGTCATGCCCCCTTGATTATGGGATTTGTCATTGGAAGTGTCTTCCAATTTGAAGTGATACTGTTTCTTGAGAGAATTTATGTTCATTAGATATTTGTCGTATGTAATACGGTGAGAGAACTGACTTAGGTGTTTTGCGTTTGATCGCAATTGTTGCGGATAGCAAGAGTTGCCATCGAATTTTCTTTTATCCAATAAAGGAAATGGTGAAAAGAACAGGAAAGACCTTTTGAGAGTTTTCTTCAGTTCGGGGGGTAGGTTAAGAAAAGGGAAGGTGTTAGCACCCTTTTCATCCGTAGTTATCTACGGGCTCTTAGTTGCTAACTAGCTCACTTTTGAAATTGCTTTGTTTGAAATGTGTTCGTGGTGGATTTTGAAAGTATTTTTGAAAAGCGCCTTCGCTTAGGCGAACTTTGTAATGGTTCTCGTCTCTATAAGAATACATACAAAGTGTTGACTTTTGAACATATTTCATTTTGAAAGGTGTTGGTGTATTTTGAAAGATGTTTGGTTTGAAATGTTTATGAGCAAGCAACTATGAACGTTCTACCTACTCAAAAAGTCTTAGTTCTTTTCCTCCTCCTCTAGATATAGTTATCTTACCACTGATTGATAAGAAGCCCTATCATTGGATGTGAAGGGACGGGTGTGGGTCATCGTATATTCATAAAATGCAATATTGTGAGATACCTTAGAATTTTTTTTCTTAGGGGACTAAGATCATTTGTAAGGTAACATTCGTAGCGTCATTGAGGGACTATGATATTACATTTTTTATTGGGGTTGCTAAGGTGTCTCACATGCATAACATGACCATTTTCGTAAGGCAGCAAGTGGAGTTAACCCTAGAGGTGCAAGTGTGCAAGTGTTTTGTATTTCATGCATGGCTTATCTTGAATTAGGGTTTTCTAAGCATTGATTTTTATCTTTCCATACAAACCCTAATTTACTAGCATTTATATGAAAGCGATAAATTGTGGAAAGTAAATGTCCTACGCTATTACATAATTAGGGGATGGGGTATACAAATTTACTAATGGGGAATGAAAAGCAATAAAAGTCCTAATTATCTATTACAACCATATTTAATTTGAATAATGTACAAGAAATGAAATGAATATAATGTAGAAAGAGTATAGCGATAGTATAAAAATGATATGGAAAGGAAGAAAAATGTTTTTTAAGTTTTGGTTATGAGGAAGTTTTTTTACCTAATTAAATCAAAATAAAGAAAATAATTAGTTAAGTTAATAAATTTAAACCTAAGTTAGTTAAGAAAAGAAATTAAAATTAATCAAGAAAGCATTTTTTAGGGTTTTTTGTGAAAACAAGGTTTTAATAAAATTAAACTAGCATAAAATTAATTAATTTAAATAAATCCTAATTTCTAAGTTAATTTTAATTAAAATAAAATAAACTAAACTTAAGTATAATTATTGATTAATTAAGGAAATAAATTTAGTAAAAAAATGTCCTTTAGTCTTTTTAGTTTAGAAAGAAATAAAAATAATTATATTACTACTTACATAATAAATAAATATTTTTGTTTTTTTATTAATAAAAATAATAATAAAATTAATATTGATAATAATAAAGATAAACAAAAGAAGGAAAATAAAATAAAATATAAAAAATGAAGTTAGGGGTGTAAAACAGATTTTGAGTGTATGTGTGTAAAAGAGGTGAGAATAGTTTTTTTTGTTAGGCCCAATGGCCTGTTTTTTTTAAATTAACAGGAAAACAACAAAACAAAACAAAACAAAACAAAACAAAATGGATGGGCTGGAGGTTTGGTTCAGGATTGGGCTTTGTTGTTTGAATGTTAACAGCAAGTGGTGATGTGGAAGGGGGTGCACGCTGAAGAGAAAGGATTGGGCCTGCTGAAAGGGGCTAAGGGTGGCCCATTTTGTTTGTTTAACAAAGCCACAAGGCCAAAACAGAAAAACATTGCCTCATTTTATCAAAATATTCTCTCTTGTTCTCTCTCTCGTTCTCTGAAACTCTCACCGGAGAGGAGAAAGACATCGCGTTGGAAATCGCCCTCGCAGCGGCGGCGATGTTCCAAACTTGATTTTTCTTACATCATTCGATTCACCTTTCTCTCCTCTTTACTAATATTTGAATGATTTTTGTAGATGTTTCCCTAAACCGGATAGATCGCGAACGGGAAAATAGAACCCTAACGGCTTTGATTGCAAAGGTCTTTCAATATATGGGTGAGATATTTCCTCTACTCTTCTTTTTTGAATCTCTGAAGGGTTTCAAATTTAGAAAATGATGAAAATAATTGTTTAGGGTTTGTGTTCTGTTTCTGTATATTTATTGATGGATGATTGTTGAGGGTTTTATGGTGGATCAGCTCTTGTGTTCTGTATACTTTTGCTGGAAAATGATTTTTGAAAAGATAATGTTGCTTTTGGTTTTTTTTTTTGGGCTTGGCCTCTGTATGGTTCTCTTCTTTTTTGTGACTTATGTTCTGGTTTTATACTGTGAAAATTGTTTTCTTCTTCCTGTAACAGTTTGATACCTACTTTAAGGAATTGCTTCGGTTTTGATTTGTTACTGATTTTTTTTTTACTTTTGACAAGTCAATTTCATTGTACTTTTCCCTTTTACCTTGCTTTCTTGCTGTGTTATTTCACTTGTGATGGATGCTGGCCTTTGTACTAGTTGCTTGTTGCTTTGTACAGACTTTGTACTTGCTGTACTTTTTGGTGATACTAGCTTGCTGACTTTGTACCTTTTTGCTTGCTTTTGTGGTATTGATTGCTTTGATTATGATAACTTGACTTTCTGTGAACCAAAAGCTTTGTCTTTTGAGATTTTTGTAGTACAATTTCCTTGGCGTATGATTTGATTTTACAAATTCTGAGTTTTTTCTTTGACATGAAACAACATGAGGCTTGCGATTTCTGTTGGGCTTGAATTCTGTTTTGCACCTTTTTTCTTCTATTGTGAACCAAACAAAACTTTGTGATTTGCAATAGAGTTCTTTAGGCCAATGATAGGACAATGTTTTGAGGTTCTTGTTGGGGTTGAATTCTTTAATGTGATGCTGCTTTGCACCTCTTTGAATTTATTGATTGAGAACCAAGTTAAATTGTGATTTGCAATGATTCTAGGCCCATGATTAAATCCATTTTGTATGAGGCTGTTTTGGCACAAAAACATGGCTGAAAAACACCTTTTTCTGATTCCATAAACCAGCCCTAATGATGAGTTTAAAACATTTTTCAATTTTCTGCTTATTCCCATGTTTATGTTTGCTAACAAATTTTTCTTTTGGTTTCATGTACAAGATGAAAATGGCAAGATCAAGGAGGAAGTTTGAAGACACTTGAAGATGAAGAAATCTTTTTGCTTTGTTAATAGAATAGAAAAATAGGAACAAAATTTATAGTTTATCCCTTTAAAAATATAATTGAACTTTGTAAGGATTTATAATTTTTGAATTTGTAACTAGATTTGGAATTTTGAATAATGAACATTTAGAATTTTGGAAATTTGAATGTTAAAAGAAAAGATGTAAATAAATAATGTGATGTGTTACAAAATAAATGTGAAAGAATTTATAATATTTGAAAGAATAATATGATGTAAGGTATAATGTTTAAAGAATAAATATGTAATATGTTTAAAAAGAATAATGTGATGTGTTGAAAAAATAATAATGACGCAATTTGTAATGTTGAAGGAAGAATAGATGTAAATAGAAAATGTAATGTGTTAATATGATGCAATTTGCAAATGAAAGATGTAATGTGTTGAAAACAAACATGATGCAACTTTTAACGTTGAAAGAAGAATCTAGGAGTTCTATCTTATGCATGAGAAACTTTGTCTCCTTGGGCTATCCTCAATAAAAGCATGGAATTTAGCCCATTGAGTCTTGAATAATGCTCGCAATTTGAATGCAATCTCAGAACAAAACAAAACTTGTCAGATCATGAAATTAAATCGCAATTGAAGCTTCCTCCATGAATGCTGGATTTGAAAGCTTGAACTCCTAAACTCCCCCCAAAAAAATTATGCATCCTAAAAGCCCAAACAAACTCTTGTGCGAAGGACTCCAAAATTCATCCCATTAAAGAGGGATCAAAACCCTAATTTCAAGTCAACTCTGGTTAACTTTTTTCACAAGCAAATGATGTATTATCAAAGATTCTTCACACTCACTATTATGAATCAAAACCCTTAATTCGAGATAAACTCAAATACAGGCCTTAATATTGTGCAACCATTGAAACACGAACCTTGATCCCAACAGGCGCCAGATCTTTAAGAGTCAAAAACCTAGCTCAAAATTAAAGGACATGAGAAACTTTTGGTCACTTGCAAACTTAAACCCTTGACTAATAAATTAACATGTCTGGAGGCCTGATAAGCCTTGAACAATTGAAAAACCCTAAAAAATCTTAAAGGAAAGGGAGGGCAAATTTTGGGGTACAACAGCTTCCCCTGTTCAATTTTATTAAGCCTGGAAAGTTAGAATGGCATGCCTCTGTTCGTAGCTTAAAGGTGGAAGATGATCGAACACTAAAGTGCCAATAAATTTGAACTCCCTGATATGTTGGTTGATTGTGTTGGGAATGGGCTTAATGATGCCATTTGGAGAATAATGGAAAGTTTGTCGGAGATGGGCTTACATATTCCATCTAAAGGTGATAGGGAGTCATTGGAGATGGGATTATAGATTCCATCCAAAGTGAATGTAGGTAGAGATTAGAAGGAATATCAAAATAAATCTTTGATCGACTTATACTGAAACAACAGATGTCTTGAATAATCTTTCACTGGATAACGAATCAGTATAAATCTTCGGAGCAATTTAACTGAACCAGGGAAAGTTTATACAAGAAAAAATTCAAGATAAATTAATGGTCGATTTAAACCGAAATAGAAGAAGTCTTGAAGGAAGTGTTTATCATGTAGATAGTCACCCCGTCTTATTTCAAGAATTGATCTACAATCATTTTGTTGGTAAACTCGTCCTGTTTCGGGAGTTCATACCATTGGTGATAAAGATAGACGCACTGTCTTGTTTAGGTAATTGATCTTTATCTAACCAAAGAGAAAGAAATATAGTTTCCTCGTCCTGTTTCAGGAGATAATCTTCAATCTGCTCATGTAGATAGTTGTCCTGTCTTTTTTCAGGTATTGATCTACAATTGGTTGTTCACATATATTTGTCCTGTCTTGTTTCAGGTATTAATCCGGAACCCACTTTTGTTAGTCGTAGAGATAGTTGCCCCGACTTTCTTCGGGAATTAATCTCTGACCTATTTGGGAAATGTTGATGATATTTGCTAGTCTTTAATTGGAATAAGTAAATCTAACCACAAGAGGTCTTTGATTCGCCTGTCTTTAACTGGAAGAAATAAATCTAACCAGGGGAGGTCTTTGATTGTTGACTTTTTACTGCAAGGAAAAGGGATTAGTTGCATGCAGATGTATGTATGATGTTCTCAAAATAATTGAGATAATGTTGTATGCATTTGTCATGTATGTAATATGACGTATGAATGCCGAATATTATCAAAGTGTATCCTTAACAAATACTGGGGAGCTTCGGGAAGTCAAATCCCAGATGAAGAATATGTGTATCTTCAGACTTTATTTAGGATGTTTCTGCCAGGGATTCCTGTTTTGTTGAGGAGAACTCCGCTGGGAATATTGACTTTGGCTTGAAAAAACTCTATGGAGAGTATTAATTTCTGCTTGGGAACTAGAATTCAGGAGTTTTAGTTGTCCATTACTTTATCAGGTATCTATCTCTTGATTGGAGAGGAAGAAATTTTAGCTGTTATCTGGTCGGATTCTAGGCTTCACAACAACTTGTTGGGGATAAAGAAGTTAACTGTTAACTGGTCGATTTCCAGGATTTGCAGCAACTCACTGGGGATAAGGAAAACTCTACTAGGGAAGAGAGGTTTTGTTAGTGATTTGAAGAAGTTAAACTATTATCTGGTCGGGTCTAGGTTTTATAGTAACTCGAATGGTTATCTGGTCGGGTCCAGGTTTTCTAGTAACTCGAACGGTCATCTGGTTGGGTCCAGGTTTCAGCAACTTGAACTATTATCTGGTTGGGTCCAAGTTTCAGCAATTTGATCTTAAGGTTAACTGGTATCTGGTTGGGTCCTGGTTTCAGCAACTCGAATTCTTATCTGGTCGGGTCCAGGTTTCAGCAATTGAAGAAGTTAAACTATTATCTGGTCGGGCCCAGGCTTTAGTAACTTAAAATTGAGATTTATTGTTATCTAGTCGGGTCCAGGTTTCAGCAACTCAAACTGTTTTCTAGTCGGGTCCAGGCTTCAGCAATTGAAGAAGTTAAACTATTATCTGGCCAGGTCCCGACTTTAGTAACTTAAAATTTAGATTTACTATTATATGGTCAGGTCCAGGTTTCAGCAACTCAAATTATTTTCTCGTCAGATCCAGGCTTCAGCAATTGAAGAAGTTAAACTATTATCTAGTCGGGTCCATGCTTTAGTAACTTAAAATTGAGATTTACTGTTATTCGGTCGGGTCCAGGTTTCAGCAGAAAATTGAATCAACTGTTATCTGGTCAGATTCCAGGTTTCACAGTGATCGAAGAAGTTAAATTATTATCTGGTTGGGTTCCAGGCTTTAGCAACTTAAACTTGAGTTTAACTGTTATCTGGTCGGGTTCTGGTTTCAGCAGAAAAATGAATCAACTGTAATCTGGTCAAATTCTAGGTTTCACAGTGATTTAAAATTGAGACTAACTGTTATCTGGTCAGGTCCAGGTTTCAGCAACTCAAACTGTTATATGGTCGGGTCCAGTTTTCACAGTAACTTGTTTTGAAATAGATGAAGTTGGACTAGTATCTGGTCGGGTCCAAGCTTCGTAGTAACTTGCTTTTGAAAGAGATGAAGTTGAACTAGTATCTGGTCGGGTCCAAGCTTCATAGTAACTTGCTTTGAAAGAGATGAAGTTTAACTAGTATCTAGTCGGGTCTAGGCTTCGTAGTAACTTGCTAGGAAGATGAAGTTGAACTGTTATCTGGTCGGATTCCAGGGTTCACAGTAACCTGCTTAGAGAAATGGAGTTAACTGTTATCTGGTCGGTTTCCAAACTTCACAGTAACTTTTGGGGATAGTAACAACTCTGTTGGGGATTGCAATGATTTTAATGGGGGTTAAGGGGTTTTGTCCATTGATTTGTAAAGGTTTGAGAGATAAACTCGAACTGGGGAATTTGTATTTGTTGGGGAAATAAGTCTTGTTGAAGAGAATATTTGATGACCTGCGGGGGAGGTGTTTTCTTTAGGAAGAAACTCCATAGGGTTTCTTCTTTTAAGACCAAATCAGCTGGGGAGAGAATTTTTCGGTGATTGAAACTCTGGCTGGGGATTTCATGAATCCAAACTTGTGGGGATAATTTGATTGCAGTAACTTTGTGGGGATATCCATGAAATTAGCCTTGTGGGGATTTGTAGACAGTTTGAACTCCGTCAGAGTGACAAATCTTATACTGATAGATAAAATAATGAGATAACGGGATATATTCGTACACTTTAATCCCTAACTTTTGCCTTGACCGTCTTTTTAGATTTTCAGTCCAACGGGATACACTTTTTTCCCAAGAATCCTTTTCAGGTTTTCGACTTGTCGGGTGTACAATCTTTTGTATATATCCTTAATTTTTTTTCCAAACCATTTGGTTCACCGGCATGCCCTTATTTTTTCCTAGGTATGTCAACCTAGTGGGTCTTTTTTCATGCGTAGTATTTTCCAACTATGTCTGCATTCAGAGGGTGCAGAGAATTTGTCATTGTTTATGGTAGTAACTATTGTAGAAATGCCAGAAATTAATTGTTTGATCGCACGTGACCTTTCATATGTGGGAGCCTGTTTGCCCCTAGAGTTAGTCTGGTGCACTTGATTTTTGAAGTTTTGATCAAATTTTTGATATTCTTGAACTTCCTATGTATCTTTTCTAAGAACTGTCATGGAAGCATCTGAAGACATGATACTGACACCATCTGATACTACTGGCATAAACAAGTAATCTGGTGGTACCCAGGATCTTTAGTCAAGTCTCAAAATTTTCTAAGAACTATCATAGCAGGATCTGAAGACATGATACTAACACCATCTGATACTACTGGCACAAACAAGCAATTTGGTGGTGCCCAGGATCTTTGGTCAAGTCTCTGAATTTTCTAAGAACTGTCATGGGAGAATCTGAAGACATGATACTGACACCATCTGATACTACTGGCACAGACAAGCAATTTGGTGGTACCAGAAGTCTTCATAGTGGATTTTGTTCAAGCCCATGATCAACGTAACATTTCCCCTCAAGTGATTCGGATGGAGATCTGCCCCTGGTTATTCAAGATTTCTTTGAGAGATTCTTTGAATCTGTACTTGACAGCCTCAGATGTGTTGGACAATGATCATGATGTACCCCTTGATTATGAGAGATTTTGTCATTGGAAGCATCTTTCCGTTGATAGTAATTTTGTTTATTGAGAGAGTTTTTGTTCATTGGATATTCATCGTGTGAATTTCTCCATTGTCGAACAAATGGCCATATGCAAACAGTCGTATTCAAACAATGCAAAGTGTATGTCTGTGTTGAGAATTTTTTTTGAAAAATTCACTTTTAAAGAGCAACAAAATTTTGTAAGAATATGAATTCAACTCGGGATCTACAGTAAACCTTACAGGAGTCAGGATACCTTTTGTAACAACATGCTTTCGACGTAACCTATGCTTCAATTAGTACTTTTAAAGGGTTATAATATGGCCTGGTTCACGGTTTAAGAAACAAAGGATAAGGCTCAAAGTTTATTTGTACCCAACCCGTTCTCCATAATATTGTCTGTGATACGGTGGCAGAACCGACTGTTATACTGGTTTTGCGTTTGTATTCGCAAATGTTGCGGTAAGCAAGAGCCGCCATCGACTTTTCTTTTATCCAACAAAGAAAAGGGTGAAAAGAACAGAAAAAGACCTTTCAAGATTTTTCTGAGTAAGGGGGTAGATTATGGAAATGGAAGGTGTTAGAACCCTTTCCATCCGTAGTTTTCTACGGGCTCTTAGATGCTTAACTCATTTTGAAATACCTTGTGCTTTGTGTATTTGAAAAGTATTTTTGAAAGCGCCTTAGTGCGACGAACTTTGTAATGTTTCTCGGAATAGTAGAGAATGTATACAAAGTGTTTGAAAATGATTTTGAAAGAGGTTTTGTGTAAGTGTAAAAATAGTTTGAGCAAGCATCTAAAAACTATCTAGTTTTATCGAAAGGTTATTCTTTTCCTCTTTTCCTCTTTTCCTTTAGACAGTGTTATCCTACTATTAGTGAGTAGGTAGTCCTAGTCGTTGGATGTTTGAGGGACATTTGAAGGGACGTTTATACAGTCACAAAGGCAATTGGGCAAGAAACTTTAGTAATTACCCTAGGGTTTTAAGATCATTTTTACTGAGGCAACATCGAGAGGGTCATCAAGGGACTTATGATCTTTAAACCGGAGGGCAACCACTAAAATTTCTCACGTTTCGAGAGACGTGACTGTTTTTTCGAAGGCAACCAAAGTGGGATACCCTAGAGGTGTATATGTGCAATTGTGTTGTATTCAGTTATTTTTGTCTTGTGTTAAGTTTGCTAGCATTTGATTATTACTCTTGCAATACAATCCTAGTTAGCGTGCATCTAAACAGTTAATAATTTGCAGTAATTAAAAGTGTGGAAATATAAATCTAGTTATTACCGGGCTTCGGGGAGGGGGATTATTACAAGTCCAAAACTTGGGGTAGAAATAAAGAAAGCATTAAAAGAGACCTAGTTAATTCTATTACATCCCATAAGCAGATACATTAGTATAAAAAAGTGCGAAAGTAAATAGCGCGTGCGAAATGAAAAAAGACGTCTAAAAAATCCTAAGGCAATTCTAGGTGAATAAAGAAATCTTTTTGTTTTTTTTATTTGATTAAGAAAATGGTTTAAGTAAAATTAACTAACCTAAATTTATATTTAAAGAAAGTTAATTTATTAATGAGAATGGAAATTTTAAAGAAAAGAAATAATTCTAATTTTTTTTGGTATTTTTAATTATGAAAAGCAAATGAATTAATCTAAATCTATTTAAGTTTAAATTAAGCAAAATGTTAAAGTAATTATTAATTAATTTACAAAATTAATTTAATAAAAAAATCTAAAACTATATTTTTTATGATTTTTTTCTAATTTTATATTGTTATTAAAAAAGGTTTTGAAAAAGTTAATAAATATAAATAAAATAAATAAATAAGTTAAAAAGAAAATAAAAAAATGAAATGGGCCTGGATGTCAATAGAAATATGCGGGGTATAAGATTTGAAATTTGTTGAGCCCAAGTTGTTGTCAGCCCAAAGGTGCTATTGGATTCAGTGAGAGAGGTTGTTGAGGGTGAATGATAGACTGCATGTTGAGAGCACTGGATCTAGATTGGATGATGGTGATATGATACTATATGGTACACACGCTTGGCTTATGAGCATTGGATCTGTAAGTAAAATTAGAGGAAAAAACAAAATGCAAGAGGCAGGGGTCGAACCTATGCCCTCACATGAAACACATTAAAATATTCACAATGATTGTTGTCGTACCCTAAATTAGTCCTACCACGACGATTATAATTTTGAGATTTGAAATAAAGGAAATATTTAAGACGGTACAACAATATGTGACGGTTCGTCTTTATCTGCCTAGAGGGTATATTTTAATTTAGGAAAATGAGTTTTCTAAATCAGAGACACTCATAGACTTATTCACAAAGCATGTTGGCCAATGGCCCATTGTTGTACCCCAAAATTTGCCCTCCCATTTCCTCAACATTTTCTCATCACAAGACCCTTGAAGATCAAGATCCAGTTAGGGTTTCCTCTGCTCAAGACTTCTCCTTGCACTGTGGACTCAAATTAGGGTTTGTGTTTGCCCTAGGATGTTTTGACCTAAAATGCCTAAGATGACTTTCATGCTTCATATTGGACTCCCAAGTTTACTCATGCCAAGTTTCAAGTCTTGATTCCAAGTTTTGCCCAGTCAATTGGACAGTTGACCTAGAAATCAGCTGTATTGGGAAAAAGTCAACTGTGGCCAATTGACAGTCAAATCTCATGAAATTTGATCCACATCAACATTATGAACTCATATGGACCATTTGATCAAGTTTGGATCACAATTCCATAAGAAATTTGATCAGATCACCAAAAGGGCAAAATGGTCATTTTTAGGGTTTTGACTGCACAAAGGCAATTTTTGACTGTTTGACCTAGCCAATGGCAAATAAAGTTCACATATGGACTCAAGGACTCAATGAAATGATCTTGACACATTCATCAAGCTCAAAAGATCCCAAGTACACAAGATTGACAATTGAATTTCCCAGTCAATTGATCAATTTTGACTGTATACTGAAAAGTCAAACTTTGACTTTTTGGTCAAAATCAAGAGTCAAGATTCATTTTTCATCAAAACATGCCAAATCATGAAACTTGTTCACCAAGAAATCACAAAATGCAAATTAGGGTTAGAAAATGGAATTTTTCATAACTTAGAATTTTTCTAAGTTATGAAAAAACCCTAATTTTTTCCCAACTTTGCCCCATCTTTTCACCAAGATCCATTTGGATTCAAACAAAAGTCAAAACATGAAAGTTGTAGCTTTTTACATAATCTACAACTTTGATTCACAAAGTTTTCTCATTTGAAGCTTGTATCTCAAGTTACAATTTTTTGAATAAGGGCACTAAACCATTTTTAACTAAGTGAAATTTTAACCTATTTTGACAAGGTTTTCTACCCCACTTCAAGGCCATTTTTCATACCCTTCCACTTGGAATTTCAACTTGCATTTCAAAGATGGGTTGTAGTACACATTCCAAGCTTTCCAAAATGCCCAAGAACTTCTCAAACAACCTCATAACTTGAGAGATTCGAATTTCACAAGTTGGCAAAAATTCACTTTTGTTCTTAACCAAGACATGTTCATAATCTTGCAAATTTGAACTCAGCTTGCTTTATGCTTGATTACAGGTCCTTGAACCATTCCATACTCAATAATTTAATGCATATTCAATGTGTTAAAGTGTTGTTCTTTGAGTGCAAGCATTGTATGCAAGATTAATCCTAAACTAGATAAAGTGAACTTTCCATTTTTGAAAAGATTAGCTTTATGTCCAATTGCAAATCAAGAAAGTACATGGAAAATCTGCTTGGCACAAGATTATGTGCATAACACACTGATCAAGAGAGGATTATGCAGCACATTAGGGGGTCCTCTACTGACCTAGAAAGCCAAGTTGTATTTGTTTGCTTCAAGTTCAAGAAAAGTGCATAACTTGTACCAACTCTCTCTTCAGCTTACAAACACAAGAAAGAAGTTATCAAACACCTTACACACAACATATCCAAGCTTTGGCACGAGTCCTGGACCTCTCAAGCACCCTCCATCTCAGAATCATCCTCAAACTGCAAAAACAGGGTTGCCTCTGCAGTTTGAGTGCCAACTCCCATTTCCCTCGAGCATTCTTACCAAAATCAATCCATACACATTCCCTAGCATGTATGCAAGCTAACCATGACCTAAAACCTGGCCTGTAATCCCCCTAACAGTTTCCACCATTTTCATTTTTTCCTCTTGCAGTTGAAGTTCCACAGCTCGATACAAGAAGTTTCAAGACAAAGTAAGCATTGAAACAGCATCCTTGGACCTCAAGGAAGCTTTTCCAATCACTACCTTGCACCAGAAGTTCCTCATTCTCCAGATAGAAGTTCAACTGCACAGGTAAAACTTTGAACTCGTATCTCTCTTATCATGCATCTTTAGTCTTAAGTTTGTGAAGAAACAAGGTTCTACTCATAGCCCTGAACATGTACATATCTTTACATTTCATTTCTTTTGCCTGAGTAGAGAGAATTTGGAGTTTGAAAATGGCAGAAAAACTAGGTTAGGATTTGGGGGAGGAGAAATTCTCCCTCATCTTAGAGAGTTAGGTCAAGTTCCATACATGGTTAGAATCGTCTCTTCATGCTGAACATTTGTTGTGTTATGAGTTTTTGCTAAAAAGCCAGGAATCAAGAGTTAGAAGAAGCTGAACATGGCGCGCGTTTTTTCAAACATTTGTGCTGGAGGTTGAAGACAGTGGCATTGGGCTGGGCTTGTGTGTTTTTTCTTATTCACACCACATATTTGCTATTACACCCCCTGAGCCCATTTGCTTTATTTTTATTCTTTTTTGACTTTTTCTTTTTTGATTGACTTTGTTTATTTTTTCTCATGACATTAAAAAAATAAAAATATTTTTTCCATCATTTTTTGAATATATGGCATATTTATTTGATTTATTTCTTTTGTTTGTATATAAATATTATATATATACTATTATTAGAATAAATAGAAAAATAGTGTAAATACATTTTTTATTTTTATTTACCTTCTGAAAATATTTCACATAAAGATACTTTTTTATTTTATTTTGTTAAAATATTAAATATATTATTTTTGTATATAATGCATATGTAAGAACTTAATATATATATATATATATATATATATATATATATATATATATATATATATATATATATATATATATATATATATATATATATGTTTATTAATATATTTAGGTTAGAATATAAAAATATTTGATTTTTTTTATTTTTATTAATATTTGATACAAAAATACTTTTTTTTTTATAATATACTTCATTTTATTTTTATTTTTTGTACATAATCAATAAATACTTGTATTAAATTAGATAATAATACATTTTCTTTAAAATTAGGGTTTTTGCCCTAAAAGTTAAAAATACTCAAAAATAATACCTTTTTATTTTCTTATTTTATTTTACATAAACCATACTTTTCTCATACATAAAAACTTTCTCTTTGCATTTTGCATAATTTAATTTCCATTTAATTATGCAATTTATTTATTTTGCAAAATATTCAAATTGATGTAATAATTTAGATTTAAATTCTTGTCAATATCCCCATTTGAACATTTGTACCCCCTTTCCCATATTTGGTTTTGTAATAGCTTAGTAAATTTATTTTCGCACTTTATTGCTTTCTAATGATAACATGTTAGAATTAGGGTTTGTATGCGAAAAAACGACAAAAATAGTTATGACCTAATCTCAAGATAAACAAGCATGAAAATGGACACACAAATCACACTTGCACCCCCTAGGGTATTCCACTTATTGCCTTTCAAAATTGGGCCATATTGCATGTTGAACTTCTTTGGGCAAAGCAAACAATTTGAATGATCATAGTCCCTCGATAAAACTTTTCAAAACAAACAAAAACAAATGATCAAGTCCCTTAAAGAAAATTGCCCAAAGACATTTAACGCCGTTGCAATTATGGTCTAAACGATGACCCGCGCCTGTCCCTTTCACATCCTAACATAAGGTTGTCCACCAAATACAATGGTGGAACAAACTTGTTCAAAGGGTTAAAACATAGCAATAATCTTTTGAGAAATTTAGGAGTAGATAACCTCTTAGTTACTTGAATCAAACTTGCAAAATAAAACACTTGCCTAATTTCAAAACCACACAACACTACACTTTCAAAACAACTTTCAAAAACAAATGAAAACCTTTTCAAAAGACATACATCTTTGTATACATCCCCACATGGATCATTACAAAGGTTGCCACCACATTGGCCTCTTTTCAAAATATTTTCAAACCCACTCACACACAAAGCACCATTTCAAACCAATTGAAAACAAAAGGCAAGTGATCTAAGCAAGTAACTAAGAGCCCATGGATAACCATGGATAGAAAGGGTGCTAATACCTTCCCTTTCTATAATCTACTCCCCGAACCCAAGAAAACATCTCAAAAGGTTTTTGCTGTGCTTTTTAACCTTTCCTTAGGATAAAATAAAAAGTCGGTGGCGACTCTTGCTCAACCGAAACATTTGCGAAAACAAACGCAAAACCTCAAGTCAGTTCTCCCACCGTATCACACCCATGAAATTCAGAAATGAGGATTATTTCAAATAAGGATTAAGCTCTTAGGTATACTAAAGTCTACTCTAAGCTTATTGTCGTTAGTAAAAAGAAGAGGTGAAAATTTCGAATCAAAGCCCATTAAGCAAATTATAGTTTAGCCCATTGAATATCTTGAAAAAAATTATTAAAAAAATTGGGTGTTGTTATTTCAATGAAAAAATATAATAGAGATAATAAACAACAGTTGTTTCTTTAAAAAAGAATGTGTTTTGCTGATAAATCATTATAATAATGTTTTAATATAAAAAAAAGAGGATGTTTGATTAAGCATTAATTATTCCAAGTATTTAGGATGAAAAGTTCTGTGGTTGCAGTTTTTAAAAGATTTAGGGTCCAATTGAGTAAAAAAATATATAATACTTTTTGCTGTAAAAAAGAGTTGATAGGCAGAAGAAGGACTAAGTATGCAAAATCCCAGTAACTACCAATACTAGGCCCATTGGCGTTTACTGTTTATTGAGAAGAAATTATTTGTGTTGCCATTTAGGCCCAAACTGGATTAAAAAATGAAAAGGGGGTTGCTGTAAAAGAAAAAAGATTTTGTTGTTAATTAGGGCCTGATATTGGGCCCATTCCACGTTAGTACTCTGGAATCTTTTTTCCTTTTTGGTTAATAAATAAGGAGATAAGAAATTATTGGGTTGGGCCAGGTTATTCAAATAAAGGGTGTTTTTTGTTGTAAATAAAATAATTAACGTAGTTGGGCGGAATAGATAATGCGTAAGGCCCAATTTGATCAACAAACTGATATTGTTCCAATCCATTCCCAAAGTATGCGCGCATTTTCAGTTAACATTTACTTTGAAAATCTTTTTTCAAAATCAAATCTCCAGCAAATCAAATCCCAGAATCATTTCTTAAACACAAAAATCTGGAAAAGACGCATCTCATTACAATCAAATACAGATCTAGGGCAAATCATGTTTGCAGTACATAAACTAAAAAGGGAATTAAATCTTAGAACACCAAAAATCATGACAAAATCTTAAGGTTACAGTATACATCCAGATATTCAAATCAATGAAAATCTCTAATTACTACAAATTCTTCCTAAAATCTCTGCTAATCGTAACAGAAATTCACTTGAAACCCTAAAAAATAACTATATATATATACATAAGGCAATACAGAGAGGAGGGGGGATGGAGGACAGAAACAAGAATAGGAGTTTACAAAAAACAAGGATCTTCTGGGGTAGAACGAAAACAGAGTGGAAGCAGTCTTTACCCAAAAGCGGAGACGAAGAACGAAAGAAGGAATTCTGAAGAGGAAAAATACCGAGCTAAGTTTGAAAGGGGAAAAGGAGCGATTAGAGTTTCGAGGCCCAAAACCCTAACCACGTAATTGTACGTTTGCTGTCACGCCTCTCATATTTCCATTGAATCGCTCCATCATCTTCAAACCTTCAATCACCGCCAGGGACCTACAAACCGAAGGAGGAAAGGGAAGATTAGCTCAAAGCAGAAAATTTAGATTCGAAATACAGAAACAGAGAGGGTAAGACATAGGTTTCTTTTTCTTTGATTATTGATTTGGGTTTTGTGGACTAGAGTTAAGGTGAGGTTGGGACCGATCGCGCCGCCATGACTAGGGTTTGGAGGGTTGTAAGAGAAGGAGGAAGAAGATGAACAACATTTCATTGAGAAACTGAACGAAATAGATTTCATAAGGAAAGGAAAAAACAATGATTTGTATTTTGTCGTTATCGTATACCCATGCGCCCACCATAATTATAATGCACCCTTTAGTCATGTCCTTATGATCTGGATTGGACGTCCATCTGGCCAAGTCTCATGCGATAACACATGCACCCTCGGATACTAGATCGTGCGGGCCACCTTCCCTGGCTGTAGTGGGCCTGGCCCTTTTCTTTTAGCACCCCCTATCAACAATTATTGAAATCCCAAATGCAATGCACCCCCTATGTCCAGAATTATTTGGGCCTAACCTGAACCACTGTTAGTACCCCCCCTATTTTACTGGCCTTTTAGAAGATGCACCCCCCAGGTTTATTCAAAACAATTATTTTTTTTATTTCTTTTATAGTTTTTTATATATTATATTTTATTTATATTATGTTTGTTAATTATTTATTAATAATTATAATTATTATTGTTAATTTTATTACCATATATTAATAATTATTTATTGTATGTAAGTATTATTATATGATAAAATAAATCATTTTCATGTAAAAATTGCATATATTATTTTCACGTATATTGCATTAAAATATTTGTAGCATGCATTAATCAAGATTTTCATAACTAATTCAATTAAAAAACACCAACAAATCTCAAACTATTTCCGCGAACAAGTTAAGCTAATCAACAGTCTTTTTTTGCAAATAGGGTTTTAAACTGATTTTGGCTTACTATGTACTCAGTCAAAATCTCCGCAATCACTACTCCCAACCGAGTGCGAAGTGATTCAAAATATGTTTACAAACCCCCTAAAAAACACCAACCCATACGAATTACGAATTGGGACTCTGATTCCTCATAAGAGGATACGTAGGCATACGATCAAAAATCATGGCGAGTCTTGCTAATTAAAACTTAAAACCTTGTTTACCCTAAACCTAGAGCTTAATATCCTTATGAACAAGGTGTATGAAAGGTGCCTAACACCTTCCTTTCGTCTAATTGAGTCCGTAACCTAGAATCTCTGTCTGTGTATTAGGGTTTTCTGTTAGGTTGCCTTCCTTAGGATAAAAACTAATAGTGGCGACTCTTGATTTAAAAACCGGTCGTAATAATTGTTAATAGCACAAATCTGGATGCAATAGGTATTTACATGGCGTGTGTAACGCGATGGGAGAACTGACTTGGTTGTTTTGCGTTTGATCGTAAATGTTGCGGTTTGCAAGAGTCGCCACCGACTTTTCTTTTATCCAAAAGGAAAGGCTGAAAAGAACAGGAAAGACATTTGAGATGTTTTCTTGAGTTCGGGGGGTAGATTATGAAAATTTAAGGTATTAGAACCCTTTTCATCCATGGTATTCCATGGGCTCTTAGTTGCTTGCTATATCACTTGCTTTTGTTTGAAAATGTGATTTGTGTGGTTTTGGAGAGTATTTTGAAAAGGTGTCATCGTTTAGGCAAACTTTGTAATGATTCTCGTTCGTAAGAATGTATACAAAGTGTTGATCTTTTGAAAATGTTTTCAAGTTTGAAAGATGTTTTTTGAAAGTGTTGGTGTTTTTTTTCAAAATAGCAAGGATGTTTTTGGTTTTGAAATTGAGCAAGCAACTAGGAACAATCTACCTACTCAAAAGTATTTCATGTTTATTTCCTCTTTCCTTTGATATTGTTATCTTACCATTGATTTGGCAAGTAACCCTATCTTTGGATGTAAAAGGGACAGGCAAGGGTCATCGTATAGCCATGATTAACAATGTTGTAAGATATCTTAGCATTTTCTTTAAGGGGGCTAAGATTATTTTTGAAAGGCAACTTTGATAGCGTCATCTAGGGACTACGATCTTGTATTTTGCTTGTTTTTGCTAAGATACCTCACATGCATAATATGGCCATTTTTATAAGGCAACAAAGTGGGTTTACCCTAAAGGTGTAAGTGTGCAAGTGTATTGATTTACATGCTTGATTTGTCTTGATTAGGGTTTGCTACTTGTTGATTTTATTATTGTCATACTAACCCTAATTACTATCATTTGTATATAAAGCATTTAAATTGCGGAAAATTAAAATACTAAGCTATTACATCATTTAGGGGAGGGGGTGTACAAATTTATAAATGGGGAAACGCAAAGAAATTAAATCTAAATAATTATTACAACTATATTGAATATTGTACAAAAATGAAGATAAAGATGCAAGAATGCAAATGTAAAAATAAATGTAATTTTTGTTTGGTTTTCATAAAAAGGTTTTAACCTAATTAAAGAAGATGATTAACTAAAAATTAAACAAAATTAAATTTAAACTAAATAAGAAATAAGTTAAGTTAAAAAGGTATTTTTAGGGTTTTTCTATGAAAGGTTTTATCTTAAAGAAAATACAAATGAAAATTAATTAATTAAAATAAACGTAAGTTATAAATTAATTTTATTCATAAGAAAATAATATAATAGTTAACCCTAGTCTAAATATTTATTGAATAAAAAAAGAAATTAATTTATTAAATGAAAATGTTTTTGTTCTTTTTTTTTATGAAGAAAATAAAATATAAATGAGCATTTTCTAAATATGAAAATAAATAAATTAAATATTTTTGGATTTTCTATCATTAATAATAATAATAATAATAATAATAATAATAATAATAATAATAAAGAAAATATAAAATGAAAATAAAATATAAAAAAAGAAAGAAAATAAAATAACAAAGAAAAATAATGGGCCAGGGGTGTAAACAATAAGCAGGGGGTCAGAAATAGCAAAAGAGGCAAGGCCCGATCATTTGGAGGCCCATGCGCCTGTTTTTGGAACAAAAAAGAGGAAATGTTAGAAAAATAGAAAAAGTGGTAGCGTTGGGGCTTGAACTCATGCCCTTGACCATAAACGCGCGCTGCCTTTACCACTGGGGTGGCTATACATCCATTAACTTAACTGAAATGATAAATATATAATACAAAATGAGGCATGAATACACTTCATCTTCAACCTCCATCCAAAGGATCTGTAACTTCATCATTTCTCAACCATTCATAAAACTTCCAACATCAAACTTGTTAGAAATTTTCTCACGATTCTGAATATGTAAATAACTTAAGCTAATTCTCAAAAATGAGCATGAATTTATAATGGTACCAAATCCTGACCTAAATATTTTCAGAGGCTCAGATTCAAAATTCTAATTACTCAAGCAACAATAATGAAATCTAAGGACATGGTTAGCTTCAGGACAATGATATCTACATTTCTTATTCACAAATAAACCATTAATGATGCTTGTATGAAGAGTTCAAAGTTAGGAAAACTTACCTCAAAATTGGAAATCGTGTTTTGAGTTTGAGCTTGTTTCAAGTGATGGTGATGATCAGGTTAGCTTCCTTGAGGTCCCAGGAAGCTAATGCAATGATTAGCTTGATCAATGGATGACTGAAATGGTCTGGAGAAGTCAATGTACAGTGCTTTGTTTTTGGCTATGGAGGATGATGGAAATGGAGTTACAGTCGTGTAACAAGGACAGGGATGAGTTGTATTTGATGTAAGGAAGCTTTAGGAACTAAAAGGCCAAAGAACGCACGTGGGAAATTTGAGTTACAAGTCCAAGGTCAGAAACTGTGAAACAATGGAGTTTTTGGGAAATTTATGATTTGAGAGAGTTTGGGAGTTTTTCAGGGTGCTTAAGCTCGTGTGTCAGCTTGCATACAGTGCCTTTATTTATAAGCAAGAGGTTTGGATACTTGAGGTGGTCAAAATCACAAGATCACAAGTTATGGGGTTTTGACTTGTTTTTAAAGCAAACTTGACAAGTAGGGTTTCAAGGCAAGGTACAAAGCTATCTAGAGTGGTTACCAACTTTAAACATGCTTATCTGACTTTGTAGAGGAAGTTTGTGCAGAAGGAACAAGTGCAAAGCTCAATGCAAGTTGACTTTTCATAAAGCTTGCTTTATGTAAATGGCAATGGTGCCTTTGTGTCATTAATGGAAAATTATCTTGGATAAAGCTTGAATCAAATGGATAATAGCTCAAAAACAAGTGTAATCTTTTGATTAGGGAGAGATTTTGAGGTTTAGAGGCCTGCAAAGCAAGATTGTGCAGCATAGGCTTGAGATTTGAATTCTTGTTCATCACAAAAATGACCTATAATTTCAGTTTGAATCCCTAACTTCCTCTCTTCGATTCTCTTTGCTCAAGAATGATCTCAAGGAGTTCTTGGACATTTTGGAAAGCTTTTAATGTTCTCTATAATCAATATTTGAATCACTTTCCCAAAATCCATGTGGAACTATGTTAAACTTGGCCAAGAAGTTAGGTCAAAATCCTGACCAAAAATCCTCAAAATTTAACTAAGTGTTTTAGTTTCATGACCATGACTTCATGGATTAATAACTTGAGATCCAAGTATTTCTAGGAGAAGTTGTGTAAAGAAATGTTTTATAACTCATGGATATCTACAACTTTCATGTTGAAAGTTTCTTTTGAATCATCTTGCATCATGGTGAAACAATGGCTCAAAGTTGTGAAAAAATATGAAGTTTTCAACACTTAGAAAAACTTCTAAGTTTGGAAATTTTGACTTTTCAAAATGAAATCTTGACTTTTTGACTTCTTGATGAACAAGTTTCATATTTTGACATGTTTTGATGAATTGTGATCTTTGACACTTGATTTTGACCAAAAAGTCAAAGTTTGACTTTTCAATGTACAGTTGACTTTTGATCAGTTGACTGAAAAATCAATTATCAATCAAATGACATTGAGCCATGTTTTGAGTCATGACATTGGGTCAAAATGATGCAATTGAACTCTTGAGATCATGCCTCAAACCAATTAATCATTTGCTAGGTCAAAAATCAGAAATTGCCCTTTCTTAGTCAAAACCCTAATTTTGACCATTTTGCCCTTTTGATGATCTAATCAAATTTCTTGAGGAATTATGGTCCAAACTTGATCAAATGATAAATATGAGTTTATAATGTTGATATGGATAAAAAATTATGAAGTTTGACTATAAATTGGCCACAGTTGACTTTTTCCCCAATACAGCTGATTTTTAGGCCAACTGTTCAATTGACTGAGCAAAAATGTGATCCAAGACTTCAAACTTGACATGAGTAATCTTGAGGGTCCATAATGATCCATTAAAGTCATATGAGGCATTAAAAGCTCAATTATCCCTGTGCAATCTCAAACCCTAATTTCAATCATCAATGCTTAATGAGGTGTCTTGAGCTGATCAACCCTTGTGCAGTCTTGAACCAAGAGAGATCTTGTGAGAAAATATTTGATAAATGAGAGGGAAAATTTTAGGTTACAACAGCTGCCCCTGTTCAATCTTCTAAAACCTGAAGAGTTATATTGGCGGATCCGCCATTCGTGACTTGAAGGTGGAAGATGATTGGACACTAGAGTGCCCAGAAATTTGCACTCGAAGATGAAATGGGAATGGGCTTATAGATGGAATTTAGAGGAATGATGGAGATTTGCTGGATATGGGCTTGTAGAGGCCATCCAAGGGTGACTGTTAACAGAAAATGAACTAAGTCTGAACTTGATTTCAACTGGAAAAGAATCAGAATAAATCTTTGGAGTGGCTTATCTGAACCAGAAGAAGTTTTGTATGTTGTTTGACTGGGAAGAATCAGAATAAATCTTGAAGCGATTTATATGAACCTGAAGTGTTTATTTGGAAAGTATAAGGATAAACCGTTGAGGGGTTTAAACTGAACCAAAAGAGATCTTGAATATTCTTTAACTGGAAAGAATCAGAGTAAATCTTTGAGTGATTTATCTGAACCAGAGAAAGCGTCTGCAGGAAAGAATCAGAATAAATCATTGAGAGATTTATCTGAACCCGAAGTGTTCCTTTGGAAAGTATTAGGATAAACCATTGAGGGATTTAAACTGAACCAGAAGAGATCTTGAATATTCTTTAACTAGAAATAATCAGAGTAAATATTTGAGTGATTTATCTGAACCAAAGAAAGCGTCTATGGGAAAGAATCAGAATAAATCGTTGAGAGATTTATCTGAACCCGAAGTGTTCCTTTGTACAGTATCAGGATAAACCGTTGAGGGGTTTAAACTGAACCAAAATAGATCTTGAATATTCTTTAACTGGAAAGAATTAGAATAAATCTTTATGCGATTTATATGAACCAGAGAAAGCGTCTGCAGGAAAGAATCAGAATAAATCATTGAGAGGTTTAAACTGAACCGGCAGGGATCTGGAGAAGAATCAGAAGAAATCATTGAGAAATTTATCTGAACCAGAGAAAACGTCTGCGAGAAAGAATCAGAATAAACCATTGTGGGATTTAAGATAAACCGGCAGGGATCTGGAGAAGAATCAGAATAAATCATTGAGAGATTTATCTGAACCAGAGAAGATGTTTGCGGGAAAGAATCAGAATAAACCGTTGAGAGATTTAAACTGAACTGGCAGGGGTCTGAAAGAAATCCTTTCTTTGGAATTGATTTGTAATTGACTTGTTGAAATTTAACGATAATTTTCTGTTGATTGATCTTTCCTGAAAAAGATGAAAGGTTAGTTGTATGCAATGTCATGATGTATGAAATGCATGGTGTAATGATGTTCTCAAAATAAATGAGATTGTGTCGTATGTATTTGTGTAGTCAATTCTATAATGTATGGATGTAGTGTATGCACACGTTAATTGTTATTCCGCAATGTTGCTGGAGTCGGGGAAAATAAATCCCTGAGTACTGCTGAGAATGAGGAATGCAAGTCTTCATATTTTTAATTTGAAGTGTTGATGAGCTTCCATTTGTTAAATAAACTTTGTTGTGTAAGGGAAACGTCGTGTATTGCTTGTGGACCTCGTGAAATCCTGCTGGGGAATCCTGATAAACTGGGCGACTTTCACTGGGAAATCTTAGGTGCGGTAACTGGAAGTTTTGTTCTGTCTGGGATGTGAGAGAGCTTGATATCATTAAGCTGTATACTGGAGATATTTTAGCGATCCTGTAGTGGGATGTCTCGGATTTCCGTTCTTGTTGGAAAAGGTACCTGCGAGGGATTTTATGGAATAGTCTAAAGATATTATCCTATTTCTTAAAGCCATTAGTGATTGTCTTTCTATTTTCTGTTCCCCTTTTTGCTCATTTGTAAACAGTAGTTATGTTCAAATGCATATGTTCAAAAATAAATCATTGGACGTTTTTGTAAACAAAACAACAGAAATAAAGTAAAACAGATAGTTTTGGACTTTCAAAGGGATATCTTTGTATTAACTTGAATAAGTATTTTTGTACAATGAGACGAACATTCTAGTAAGAGAATATCATTGTAGAAAATGAAAATTTAATACAAATAAAAGATAGCTATGATAAATAATCCCATGGGGTTCGCATTCTACTATAGCCTTCGTGTCTCTGAGCGTCTTGTCCACTTGTTGTCTTGTCTGAAGCTGATTGGATTGATTAGAACCGTTTGAATTTGTCAGTCGATGCTAAAGGTTGTCTGTAAGGTGATACAACGGGACATAGTCATACGCTTTAATTCCCTAACTTTTTCCTAGACCGCCCTTTCGGGTTTTCAGTCCACCAGGATACCTTTTTTGCCTAAGCTGCCCTTTCGGGTTTTCAGCTTGTCGGGTGTACAGATTTTTTTTGTTTTATCCCTAATTTTTGCCCGAACCTTTGTGGTTTGCCGGGATGCCCTTTTTTTTTACCTAGGTGTGTCAACCTAGCGGGTCTCTTATGCGTAGTAAATTTTAACTATGTCTGCGTTCACAGGGTGCGGAAGGTCGTTGCCATCCATAGTGGTTAAGATCATTGCTCTGCCAGAGAATATGCTTTTGATCACAAATGGTCCCTCATATGTAGGATTCCATTTTCCCCTGGGATCACCTTGTGGTAATATGATACGCTTGATTACCAAGTCACCAACCGGATATACCTGACGCCTGACCTTTTTGTTAAAAGCTTTGATCATATGTTTTTGGTACATTTGGCCGTGACAGACAACTGTAAGCCTCTTCTCATCAATCAAGTTCAACTGGTCAAGTAGAGTTTGGATCCAATCATCTTTATTCATCCCTTCATCCTTTATGATTCTCAGAGAAGGTATTTGGACTTCAATTGGTAGAACAGCTTCCATGCCGTATACCAAGGAGAAGGGAGTTGCCCCTGTTGATGTGCGCGTCGTGGTATGGTAACCGTGGAGAGAGAATGGTAGCATCTCATGCTAGTCTTTGTATGCTACTGTCATTTTTCGTATGATCTTCCTGATGTTCTTATTTGCGGCTTCGACAGCGCCATTCATCTTTGGCTGGTAAGGGGAAGAATTATGGTGTTGGATCTTGAATTTTACACATAGTGCGGTGATCATAGTATTGTTGAGATTCGTACCATTGTCTGTCATGATTCTTTCCTGGATATCATACCGACAGATGAGATTCTGTTTGATGAACCGGGCCACAACATTCTTGGTAACAGAAGCGAAAGAAGCTGCCTCAACCCACTTCGTGAAGTAGTCAATGGCCACTAAGATGAAGTGGTGTCCATTAGAAGTTGTAGGTTTGATTTATCCAATCATATCGATGCCCCACATCGTGAATGGCCAGGGAGCAGTCAAGACATTTATAGGCACTGGAGGTACATGCCCTTTGTCAGTGTAGATCTGACACTTGTGATAGGTTCGTGAATGCTGATAGAAATATGCTTACATGGTAGACCAGTAGTACCCCACCTATAGGATCTTTTTAGCCATCGTGTGCCCACTAGAATGGGTGCCAAAAGTGCCCTCATGTAGATCAGCCATAATCTTGTTTGCCTCAACCTTGTCTATGCAATGAAGCAAAACAGAGTCATGGTTGCACTTGTAGAGAATGCCATTACCGAGGAAGAACTTAGCAGAGAATCTTCTCAAGAACTTCTTATCATTGACTGAAGCTTCTTCCGGATACTCTTGAGCCTTGAGATACCTCTTAACTTCATGGAACCAAGGCTTGTCCACTACTCCTTCGGTATAGATCTCGTGACAGTAAGCTGGTTCATCCATCCATTCAATGGTGATATGGGGAGCCTCGTTACCCCACTTGAGTTTAAACATGGATGACATAGTGGCTAGCATGTCTGCTAGCTGATTTTCCTCTCGTGGAAAATGTTCAAAGGTAATTTCCTCGAAATATGGGATTAATGTCAACACATGTTCTTTGTAGGGGATGAGGTTAGGATGCTTCGTGTCCCATTCTCCTTTGATCTGTCTGATGATTAAGGCTGAATCTCCAAATACACTTAAGGACTTGATTCCCAAATCTATGGCCGCTTTGAGACCAAAAATACACGCTTCGTATTCTGCCATGTTATTTATACAGTTGAAGAAAAGTCTTGTAGTGAAGGGAGTATGACATCCTTCAGGGGATATGATTACGGCACCAATGCCATTGTCGAGTGCGTTGGAGGCTCTGTCAAAAACCAAGGTCCATCAGGATCCTTGTTCAGGTCCTTCACATGGTCTGAGTTCTTCATAATTGTTTACCATCATGATGTCTTTATCTGGGAACTCGAATTTCATGGACTGACAGTCATCCACGGCCTGATGAGCAAGGTGATCGGCTAGCACACTGCCCTTTATTTCTTTTTGGGTAGTGTACTGAATGTCGTATTCAGTCAGGATCATCTTCCATCTTGCTATTCTCCCAGAGAGGGCAGGCTTCTCGAATATGTATTTAATTGGATCCATCTTGGATATAAATAAGGTAGTATGGGTCAACATATATTGTCTCAGCCGGTGAGCAGCCCATGCCAGAGCACATCAAGTTTTCTCGAGCAGTGAATATCTTGTTTCACAGTCGGTAAACTTTTTGCTCAGGTAGTAAATAGCATGCTCTTTTCGGCCAGACTCGTCATGCTTCCCCAGCACACACCCTCATTGAATTTTCCAAGATGGTTAGATACATGATCAAAGGTCTTCCCTCGACTGGAGACATCAAAACAGGAGGCTCTTGTAGGTACTCTTTGATCTTGTCGAAGGCAGCTTGGCATTCATCATTCCATTTGACTACTTGAACTTTCTTCAGTAATTTGAAGATTAGTTCACACGTAGTTGTTAGGTGAGAAATGAATATGGCAATGTAGTTTAGCCGTCCTAAGAATCCTCTGACTTCCTTCTTGGTGCGAGGAGCAGGCATTTCTTGTATTGCTTTCACCTAGGCATGGTTCACTTCAATACCTTTTCCGCTGACGAAGAAGCCTAGGAGTTTACCGGACCTCACCCCAAATGTGAATTTATTCGGGTTCAACCTTAGCTTGTATTTCTTCAGTCTTTCAAACAGTTTCTGCAAATGGTCAAGATGTCCCTCTTTAGTTTGAGATCTGGCTATCATTTCATCCACATAGACCTCTATTTCGTGATAGATCATATCGTGAAATAGAGCTACCATGGCGCGTTGATAAGTTGCCCCAGCATTCTTCAACCCGAATGGCATAACCTTGTAACAGAAAGTGCCCCACTGTGTGACGAAGGTCGTATTCTCCATGTCCTCAGGTGCCATTTTAATTTGATTGTAGCCTGAAAAACCATCCATGAATGAGAACACTTTATGCTAGGCAGTATTGTCAACCGGAATATCGATATGGGAGGTGGGAAATTATCCTTAGGGCTTGTCCTATTCAAATCTCGGTAATCCACACACATTCGTACTTTGCCGTCCTTTTTAGGCACTGGAACAACATTGGAGAACCATTGAGGATAAGAGGTAACGGCTAAGAATCCGGCGTTGAATTGTTTCATAACTTCAGTCTTGATCTTTTCGGACATGTCTGGCCGCATGCGACGGACTTTCTGTTTTACTGGAGGGCAGTCTTCTTTTGTTAGTAGATGATGGACTACGATATCAGCATCAAGTCCTGGATTGTCCTTGTACGACCAGGAAAAGACCTCAACATAGTCATGTAGTAACTGAATTAAGCGCTTCTTGACACTAGATTCCAGATTGGCTCCTACTTTGACTTCTTTCTTGTCCTCTTCGGTACCTAGGTTAATTGTGTCCACTGGTTCCTTGTGGGGCTGTATGGTCATTTCTTCCTGTTGTAGTAACCTGGCTAGTTCCCCTGGAACTTCACAATCTTCCTCACCTTCGTCTTCGGCTTGGTAGATTATATTTTCAAAGTCATAAAAGGCCATAGCAGAATCGTTACCCATGGGATCCTGAGTGAATGTAGATCTACATTTTTATATGTGAGTGTGTGTAAGAGCATAGCTATTATTGAAAGAAATAAAAATGTAGAAAAAGAAAGACAAAGAGCACAAAGTTTGCATGCAAAAACGTCCATGATTCATTGATGACATATGAAAATGAAGTAACAACCCTTACAAATGGACCGTTGTGCCTCAGGTAAGACACAAGGTTTTAAAAGTCTGAATTGTTTAATTATTACAGGTCCGACAAAAATTTAAAGACAATTATTGTTAGATAAAAGTAATTGGGACAAAATATTTAGCTTCTTAGTTGCTGAGTCCTCCGTTGATAGTTGGGATAATCCAATCTTCTAGGTAACTAATGTCATCACTATCCTCCACTGTGTTGACTCCATGGTTGTTAATCTTCAAAGGTGGTTCGTCGGCACGAGCACGATGAATAGCTTTCTGGGCTCCTGAAGTGAAACCCAAACCAAATTTATCAGATTTGTAAGGGATATCCGGGAGTTGTCCCCAAATAGTACACCCATATTCTTCGACCACTTCCTTGGTATCTTTCAGAGAAGACATCTTTAGCGGAGGTCTTGTAATCTTCGGGACTTTGGAAACAGTCTTGGTTGCTGCCACTGTTTGTGGGACTTCCTCGAAATGCTGAAACGGAGTTTCAATGAATTCACCGTCCATTTCCACGTATCTGAAGGAGTTCAAGTGACTGACCATATATTCCTCCTCTCCATGAACAATAATGATTTTCCCTTTGGTTGGGTATTTCAGCATCTGATGTAATGTAGAAGTGACGACACCAGCGTCATGAATCCATGGTCGGCCCTATAAACAGGAATAGGAAGGGAGATTGTCCATCACGTTGAAAGTTGAATCAAAGGTTTGAGTTCCAACTTTAATGGGGATGTCCACCTCCCTATGCACCATTCTCTTTGTACCTTAGAAGGCCCTCACCACTATGTTGCTGGGTTTTAAGGTTATACCTTCACAATCTAGTCTATCCAAAGCCTTCTTAGGTATCACATTCAAGGATGAACTAGTATCAACCAGAACATGGGCCAAGGTTGTGCCCCTGCATTCGACAGAGACATGCAATGCCTCGTTGTGTTTCCTCCCTCGAGGTGTCAGGTCAGCATCAGAAAAGCCTAAACTGTTGTCAGTTGTTAAACTGGTCACACAGTCTTGGAACTGATCAGCAGAGTTTTCCTGTGGCACATGGGAAGTTTTAAGAAATTTCACCAAGGCCTTCGCATGAGCCTCAGAGCACAACAGTAAAGCTAGCATATAGATCTTTGACGGAGTCTGCCCTAGCTGTTCGATTACATTGCAATCGCTTCTCTTTATAATTTTCAGAATTTCTTCCATCTCCTTTTGGGAGGCTTCCAGAATAGATACTGATTGCGCCTTCATCTGGACAGGCTCAACCAGAATGACTTTGCCCCGAGTCTCGGTCGACTCGGTGGTAGGGGTGTCAGTAGAGGTAACCACGAGAATTGTATTAGTAGGAACAAAAGCAGGGATGATCACAGGACCGGTAACAGTTTTCGGAGGAGCAATATCTGGGGAGAATACTCTTCCACTTCGGGTTATTTTGGTGGTTCCCGCAATGTTGCCGATGTCAGGGTTAGCCTTCTAAAAAATGTGGCAGGACTTGAGACAGCATCATATTTATTCAGGTAAATTGTCTTATCGGTCTTTCCGTTCTAGGCTGGTTACTCCTTTGTTGAGTAGTTGCGGGTTTGGGGATCATGACAGCTCCTACCATTAGACGGTGTTCGGTTCTGTCCTGATTCCTTTGAGGGTACACAACAACAACCTCTTTCTTCCCAATAAATTGTTTTCTCATGGCACTGGAGGATGTGTCTTTTTGGATCTTCCCACTCTTAATCCCAGCTTCCACTCTTTCCTCGGTCAAGATTAATTCAGTGAAGGCTGCTGAGGAGCTTCCAATTAGATGATAAAAGAAAGCACCGGACAAGGTACCCAGAAACATGTCCACTAGTTCTCTGTCAGACAGGGGAGGCTGGACTCTTCCTTCTAAGTCCCTCCATTTCTGAGCATAGTCTTTGAAACCCTCGCTCGAAACCATAGCCATACTCTGGAGTTGAGTACGGGTGGGAGCAAGGTCTGCATTGTACTGATATTGTTTATAAAAATCAGCGGCAAGGTCTTCCCAATTATGGACATTGGCCCTTTCCAGTTGATAGAACCAATCTAGCTGAGTTCCGGATAGGCTATCCTGAAAGAAGTGGACCCATAAATCTCTGTCAGCAGTGTGAGGCTGTATTTTTCTCACATAAGATCGGAGGTGCATCTTAGGACGTGAAACCTCGTCGTACTTAGAAAACACTGGTGCCTTGAACTTTGGTGGAATAACAATCCCAGCCACCAAACCCAACTCTTCAAAGCCCAGCCCGGGCACTTTCTGAATCTCCATTGCACTTAGGAGCTCTTCCAGATGTTTGAATTTGTCATCATCCGGAGGATACTGCTTTTCAGAGTAATCTTCTTCTTCTTCCTCTTCAGATTCTGGATGGGAAGTCACTTCCTTGCCTTTCCCTTCTTGATTATCCTTTTCACCAGATGATGTTGCAAAGTCTAGGGTTCGTCTGGCTGGCCCCGGGAACCTTCTTCCTAGATTCAAAACACCGGTTGATTTCTTTGCTTTCTTCTTCTTTTCTTCGATCAGCAAAGTTTTCAAATCCTCTTGTCCTTTATCCAGAGTCAAGAAAATTTATTGAAACTGAGCATTTTGCGCCTGGAGATCTTTTACTATCTGCTCAAGATCCATCTTACTGAAATAAATAGTAGAAAGATAAGGAGACTTGTGGTAGGAAACTTGCTTATGTTATGATGAATGGAGATGCATATGCAATGATTTCAAGGAAATTAGAGACTTAAATTTGCTTTAGACTAAAAAGTAACACACGTTATATTAATAAATCAAAGTTTGAGTATATCATGCCTCTTTGGGCTTACAAAGAAATACAAAAACTCTAAGATAAAAAAGTTGTACGCATCCTCTTTGGTGCGATGTAGGCGTTCAGACTCCGCTCCTCATGAAGTTGCTTGGTGAGTTCCAGAACCTTCTTCTCGCTGGTGTAGAATTGGGCCTCGAAAGTGTCTCGCTCCCCCTTAAGCTGTATCCAATCCCTTTGCAAGTCTTCGAGAGAGGTGCGCATGTCAGGATACAGGATAGTGTAGGGGACATCTCCTTCCACAACAGGCTCTATGATAACTGGGGGAATGGAGGGGTAAGGCATCATAAGACTTTAAGCACGAGCTCGTACCCATTTGAGATAAGTCTCAAGAGGGATGTAATTCTTGTGCCTTAAAGTCTTTCTATCTACCTTGTTCAACATCCTCCATGCTCGGATAAACTTCTGGCGGTGACCTTGATCGTCATTCTCGTAGTCAAATACCAACCCTTGAATAAGCATCTCATGTGGGACATCCCTTCAGGCATAATCAAACTGTCTTAAGGCTAAGCAGGGGTTGTAGGTGATGCCTCCTCTAATGCCAAGTAAGGGGACATTAGAGAATTCTCCATAACGTTCGATGATAGTAACATTCTCCACAGATTGGGAACACCAATGAAAGTCTGAATGTCTGAGTGTCATCAACCTATGTAACCACCTTGAACCTTGCTCGTTCTTCAATATAGATTGGGGAAGATGCAAAATAAACCATCTTTCCAAGATAGGAGTACAACACATAAGGATACCCCTTTTCCTCATAGTGCGAGTGTGAAAAGAATGTAGGATGTCTCCTAACAAAGTAGGCACCGGGTTACGAGACATGAAGATTTTGACGGCGTTTACATCTATGAGTTGGTCATAATTTGGAAACAAAACCATCCCATAGATGAGGAGAGCCACAATTTCTTCAAAAGCTTGCAAGTCCAAGGAGTTCTAACAGTTTTGAGCTTTCTCAAACAAGAACTTGGCTAAGAAACCTTTGACATCACTCCTTGTTTCCCAATTATTTGTGACATCAGATGATTGCAAGTGTAGGGCTTGAGCAATCTCTTCTGACATTATCTTCTTTCTGTACTGTTGAAAGGTAGTTGATTGAGGATGGGAATCCTCAAGAGTTGGGAGAATTCTTCCAAAGTTGGCACAAGTTGATAATCGAGGAATGTGAAACAATGGTGTAGAGGATCAAAGAACTAGAAGAGCACCTTCATCATGTCCTTATCAGTGTTGGATGTAACCAAGTTTAGGAGGCGACCATGTATTTTGGTAAATGGAGAATTTTCGGGAACCCTTGATGCTAACTCTTTAAGTTGAGGAGGGATCCTTACAAGATTGTCTTGAATGGTTTTCCTGCGAATAGAATCCATGTCCTACAAAACAGAACAAAGATAAATCCCAAATTTATTGAAATGGTTAGTGAGTATGAGTATGATGTTATGATGTTTATGATGTTATGTACAAGTATGTATATACAAACAAAACAAACAAGTCCTTAGGTTTAGGCTTGTATGGAGTCTCATAGGTAAGTACCCTCTTGAAGTTTAGTTGGCTCAAACTTGTCCTAGCAATAGTAACCGTGTTCTAAGGGACCTCAATATCACTGGCTTGTTTTCTCAGGCATTGTTTCAGCGCAAGACTCTTTAATGGCGACCGAAATATCCCAAAAAACCAAACCTCAATGAATGTAGTATCGAGTATCTACCAACTTTGGACTGCACCAAAGCCGGACATCTCACTACGTCCTAATGGCCAAGTAAAGGTTCTAGAAGTTAGTTAGTGCTTCATGACATCACTCAGAGGCCCCGTATTCTCCTTGACTACTCAAGGGCTACCAGTACCCACAAATATGTCACACTAACGTAGCTATTGCTTAGACCATGTCGGTATACCCCGCATAGTTTCCACAACGTATTTCTACTTACCTATAAGGTATCCCAAATCCGAGTAGAGGATTTAAACCCAAACAAAGAACAAAAATGTAAAGCATACAAGTCAAACAATGAAAGCAAATAAATGTGATATATCCCTAAGGTAACCCCACTTTTAAGATTTCCCCAACAGAGTCGCCAGTTGTATAACACAGTGGGAGAACTGACTTGGTTGTTTTGCGTTTGATCGCTGTTGTACCCCAAAATTTGCCCTCCCATATTCTTCAAGGTTTGTCAAGAATCATCTGCAATTGGTTCAAGATTACCCAAGGATTGCACAGTCCAAATGCCTCCTAAGCCAGTCAAAATTAGGGTTTTGCTTCTTGCAAGGAATTTGTGGTTTTCAATGGCTCAATCAAGTCCCATAGGCCTATATACATTGCCAAGCATATACATGTCAAGTCTAAAGACTCACAATGCCAAATTCCACAGTCAAAAGCTCTAATTGCTCTACAGTCAACTGTAGGGGCAAAATGGTCATTTTGCATTCAAAAGTCAGAATTTTTGGTCAACATCTTATTTTGAGCTCACAAACATCATTTGATCAAGTCTTGATCATGATTCCTCAAGCATGGCTCAAAAAGCATCAAAGATGCAAAAGTTACTATTTTTGGACAGTAGAAAAGTCAACTGTATCTTGACCAAGGCATAACTTTTTTATGGTTCATCAGAAAAATCCCATCCAATGCTAATTTTGAAGGGGATGACATTTCCTACAACTCATCTTCACATTCCAAATCCAAGAAATGCTCTCACAAAAAGTTATCAATTTCTACATTATAGGTCAATTTCAAAAGTCAACAAAAATGCACTTTAAGTCAAAGGCCATAACTTGAGATTCATAAATCCAAATGAAATGGGACAAAAGGAATTGGTTAGAGGACTTCAAGACCTATCCAAAATGTCCAAGAACATGTTCATATGATCAAAATTGAGCAAGATATGCATTGGAGAAGTTGGGAAATTTTTGTGAATTTGCAAAAGTCAACTTTGCTCAAAACACATCATTTTTGCTAATGGGCCTCAAATTTCTTCTTGAAACATTGTCCAACGCCTATGCACGACCCATTGGGATTATCTGAATTTATTTTCTCATTTTCTATTAATTAATTGGATTTTTTATTAATATTAATTCATTTAATTGATTTAAAATGTAGGAAAATAGCAAGATATGTTTTTCTCAATCTTTTGTGAAGCAAATAAGCTCAAGACAAGCTGGAGATTTCGTGTACACATCAAGGGGACAAAAATATCCCAATTTGGCAAGGTTTTTCAATCAAAAAGATTGAAAAATATTTGATTGAAAATAATATATTAAAACCATAATTCCATGGATCTTTGACCAAGATTTTAACCTAAATCAGTTCTACTATATATGCATAACCTAAACCTAAAGCCTCACACGTGAAAACTCTGCAAGAAAGCCATATGCAATATTGAAAAAAAGTCAAGAAAACTCAAAACTGTTTTCTCACTCCCAGGCCCTTTCAAAGCAATTTAAGGATTCTAATACATTGCTAGCATTCCCAGAAATGTATTGGAATCAAAATCAAGGGCTAACACTCAAAGAATACGCAAGAACAGTTATACGGTTTGCTTAACTTTTTCAGAATCGAAACTCACATTTTATGCATCATTAACATGTTCTAATCATTGTTTTGCATTGCTTGAACCTTTATGAAGCTATTGGTATTAATTAATTGGATTATAATGCACAGAATTATGAATTGCCATCAACAATTTTTAGGGTTTTTGAGTTCTCAGATTGGGGCTTTCCCATACAGGAAAAATTGGAGCCTCTAATGCCTATGGTTGTAATCGATGCGTCCAGATGAGTTTAACCCAACCCTCGCGAACAATTTATATAGCCTCTACGCCTAATCGCTATTAATCGTGCTTGCAGGTTGTGGGGGTTAAAAACCCCCGCTATCTCTTTATTCTTTTTACAGGCAAACGAGGACGATGATGCGTTGTAAGCGTGCTACTAGATAATTCAAATGGCGCACGCTTTTTGTTTGTTTTACAATACGTGCACTAATGTTTTAATATTATATTCATGGTTTATCTTAATTACAAATGCAGCGTGATGGCCTAGTGGTTGGTGATCTGGCCGGTAACCATTGGTACCTGGGTTCGATTCCCAGGTCCACCCCAAAGCTCTATGATATTTTTTCTAACATATTCTCATGCAGCGCTTTCCAATGATGCCCACCATACATCTCCAAATCCCAGGCGCCAAGTGTCTTCCCACTCAAAACCAGTGGCCAAAGATGAAAGACTATGGTATTTCCTAGTCAACCAACAGGAACTTGATCCAGAAAGTCAACGAAGGCTTGATGTTACTGGGCCTTGGAATTGCTAACAAAACCTCCTAAGGGCCCAGTACCCCCTTGGTTTATTATTCTTTTTATTATTTTCTTTTCCTTTTTAATTCTTTTAATTATTATTATTATTATTATTAACTAACAAATTATTTTTATAATAAATTCAGATAATCAAAAGATGTAAATATTTTTATTACTTATTATTTTTACTATTAATTATTATTTTTGTAAATAAATGCTAACAAACTAATTTAGTTAAATTAGGTTAACTTTAATCTTTTTTCATAATAAATAAAATAAACTTAGAATTAGGGTTTTCTTGACTTTTAATTTCTTTTATTTTTATTTTTTCATTAAGATATTAAAAAACACAAAAAAATACTTTTCTCTTTTAATTAATTAATTAATTAGTAATTAGGTTTAATATTTAATTTAATTGCAAAAAAGGACCAAATTCAATTCTTTTCTCAAAAAGGGTCAAAACCCTAAGGACGTCCCGAATCAATTTCTTTTCGCACTTTATTATTTTGATTATATTTATGTATATGCTCCGAGAATGTAATAGTTAATTAGGGCTTTTACCGCTTTCTTTTATTTTCTCGCAATTTATTTTTTCCAAAGGGTTTGTTTTTGGCGATGTATATACCCGCGCCTTGTAATAGCGTAGATTTACTTTCCGCACTTTATTTCCCGCAAATTATTAAACTGTTAATTATGCATGCAAGACTTGTCTGAAAAATAAAATCAACTCGTAGCTCACAAATAACATGTACAAGATAATCTTAACTGAATTTGACACACATGAACATGCCACTCTTAGGGTACGCCTCACTTGGTTGCCTCGACGTGGTCGTCAAGTATAGGGTGTTTTAGAGGTCGCCCTCCTGTCTAAAGATCCAGTTGCCTCGAAACGGTTGCCTCGGATAAAAAGGATCTAGGACATTAGGGTTACCGCTAAGGCGTCCTACTATTGCTTTGGTGACCACACATGTCCCTAATAATCGAGTTGACCCAAATAACTCCAACGACGGTGCTACCTACTTCTCAATAGTGGGATAGTACTGTCTAAAGGACTCTTACACAGCCTAATTCCTTAGAGTAGGTAGATTTCTCCTGGGTACTTGCTCTTTCAAAAACAAAAAAAACAACTTTTCGCACCGACACTTTCAAAAAGTTTTCAAACAAATACTTCATACACTCTTGAGGGCAGATACAAGAGTTACCTAGAAGTTTTTCAAACTAAACTTTTTTTCAAAACTCACATACACAAGAAAAGCAAACAATTTTTGAAAACATAGTGAGCAAGTACCTAAGAGCCCGTGGATAACCACAGATAGAAAGGGTAATAACACCTTCCCTTTCTATAAATCTACCTCCCGAACCGAGAAACATCTCGAAAAGGAATTTTGCTGTGCTTTTGTCCTTTCCATGTTGGAGAACATAAAAGACGGTGGCGACTCTTGCTTACCGCGACATTTCGCGAACCAGCTTTAAAACAGTCAGTTCTACTTCCACCGATCACAGAAATGACGACTCTGCTGGGGAAATTTAATAAGTGAGGTGTACCTTAGGATTAGACCACTCTTATGTTTTCAATTGCTTGCTTTGTTTGCTTTAATATTGTGGGCTTGCATCGGAGTTTCATAGATCCTAACCCGGATCTGGGGGATACCCTTTAGGTAGCATAAGCTATGAGGGTCCTGTCCGGCGTAGACCGACACGGGTGAAGCAGTAGCTACGTTGGTGTGACGCCTTGGTCTGTACCGATATCCCTTGTGTTGGAACGAGGAGAATATGGGTCTTCTGAGGAGTCATTAAGCACCAACCGACCTTAGAACCCTAAATTGACCCAACTTGGCCATAGAACAGTAGCAGTATGCTACACTCATTGAGGCTAAACTCTCGCGATGGTTCTGGCCACAAGAAAAGATTGCGACGTTAGAGTTATGACCGATTGAGGGTAGTCAGTGATATTGAGATCCTCTAGAACCCGGTTACTATTTTCTAGGACAGGTCTTAACCAACTGAAACTGAAAGAGGGTAGCACCTAAACTTCATGCTGGCCTGAAATCTAAGGGCTCTTTGTGTGACTTGTGTGCCTTCAAACTTGAATTACTTGCACGTAGTTGTTATCTGACAACACGGGTTCCTTGCAGGTTTTGTCTACAGTCCTTAATCTAGACTCATAACAGGGCTCACTTACATCACTCCACGCATAGCATAACATCATACCATCATACCATTGCATACATCCTTCATAAGGACTAATCCATTTCAAGGATTTCAAGGGTTTGTGATGCAGGTCATGATGAATCAAATGTCTAGCAGGGGGCAAAGGGGATTTATTTTCCTCTAGCCAAGGTCATTCGGAGATCAAAGCATGATGACTTGAGTCAGGGGCTATGACCCACTCGATATGGTGAGCCTCGACTCTTGAAGAAGGACTCTCACAACATGAAGTTCCTTCAATCAAGCTACTAGATTCAAATGCTAACAATTTTCTTGTTTACCCCGCGAGATCCTTGAAAACATTGCATGTATACATACACATCATTGCATAACAGGTACCCTTGTTACAGGTCACTTATCTCCTTCGCTGTTTATTTCAGCAATGGCTTTCCAACCAGACAATCAGGACCTTCATGCTCAAGAGACTCAGTTCAGGGAAATCCTCCTAAACCTATCCAAGGGGCAGGAAGAATTGAGAACACTCCTCAGTGGGACTTTGGTCAGGAACAGTCCTGAGGACGATAAGGACGAACGACTAAAACATCTGCAAGCTGAGGTAGATGCAATGAGGACTCAGATGCTGGGGCAGATGGCCCTTATCCAAGGTTTAGCTCGGGAGCAAGAAGAGTTGAGAACTGTGATCAACCAGCTTCGTCAAGACAACGACATGAAGCCAATAGTCAAGGCTGGGGACCAAACTGGTAATCAGCCTCCAAGAAGTCAAAGCTTGGGTTCAATGAATAGACCTCTCCAAACTGCTACTACTTCACAGGTCCAACAACGACCTCGCCAAGAACAACGAGTTGATCAGAACAAGCCAGACAAGCCTAGGAGGCAATTCACCAAGCTCAACGTGTCACCGTCTCAAGCTTTACAACACCTGTTGAGATTGAATCTAGTAATGCTAAGGGACCCTCCTAAGAATCCCAGCACTTCCTCTTCCAGGTATAACCCGAGTGTGAGATGTGCCTACCATTCTGACAGTCCTGGACACGACACCGACGACTGTTGGACTCTGAAGAACAAGATCCAGGACCTGATTTACGAAGGAGCAGTGGAGTTCACCCAAGGTGGTCAGGCTGAGTTTTTCTACCATCCCTCCAAGGTTCACCATTTGAAGTGACAAGTCCTGAGACTAGAAGATTTTTTGTTCATTGGAATTTTCAAGTTGTATTTTTCTTTGCTTATACAAACAATTATTGTCATAGCAAACTTTATTACTTTCATTAATGCATTGCATATGTCTGTTTTGAATTAATCCATTCGTATTCACTATATTCAAATTGTTTTCATATTTTTTTGTGATGATTAACTCTCAATTAAAAAACTCTAAGCCTCTTGAGGGAGGATGACGAAAATGATACCGCGATCTTTACAGTATGCTTTTGAACGGACCCTACTGATGAAGTACAGGCATTGTTTCAAATCCTAAACAGTGGAGTTATAAGGAAGATAATCCCTCGTCAACCCCTTCGAGCCAAAGAAGTTGGAGTTTTTTTTCTTCAAAAATTAAAACCTTAATTATAACCTGGGGCAGGGTAGCTTTCTCAGTTGATCCAAGTGCATAATGAACAGCATCAAGGGAGTCCTTCCAAAACAAAAGATAGTGATGGTTCCGAATAATCATAAAGACAGGCAGTCATTATCTCTCAAAAAAAAAGCCCATTAAGTCAAAACATATGAAGGAGACTTACAAAACTGGGGCATCCCGCTGACTGTAATCACAAAAAGGAACAATTCAGGCAAAAAACAGGGATAACGTAATCAAAAAAGAAAGAGGTCCTACAAACCCTCAACAAAAAAGGAAATGACTGCCTATTCAAAATAAACTGTCAATATCCGAACCATCACTGGTATATCAGAGCAAAAGACTCAAACAAGATCTAACGCACGATTAGCTGAGTTTAGGATTGAAGAACATCACGAAGAGCGGGTGGGTACAAATATAATTTGAGCCTTTATCCTTTGTTTCTTAAACCGTGAACCAGGCCACGTTATAACCCTTAAAAGTCCTAGCTGAAGCATGGGTTAGTTCGAAAGCATACTTCTACCAAAGGTATCCTGACTCCTTAAGGCTCGCTGTAGAATCTTGAGTTGACATCACGTTTTACAAAGTTTGCTTGTTTTATTGAAAACTGCATTTTCAAAAACTTCAAGACAGACATAAGCTTTGCATTCTTAAAATAACATTGTTCGCATATGACTATTTGTTCAAACAGCAGAGAAATTCGCACGACGAATATCTAATGAACAAAAAAAAATCTTCTCAAGGATCACCTCAAGTGGAAGAAACACTTCCAATCAAGGGGCGGACATGATCATGGTCCGTCATCTGGGGCAATTAAGTCAAGATTCAAGGAATCTCTCAAAAGGCCAAACAGCTGGGGGCAGATCTCCGTCTGAATCACTTGGGGCATTGGACACGAATTCCAGCAACGAATCTTGCACGATCAAACGAAGATCTTCTGATAGTATGGCAACACAACACTACTGACAGTGACAGCTCCCTACACTCTGAGAACGTGGACATAGTCAAAAAAATACTACGCATAATCAAAGACTCGCTAGGTTGACACACCTAGGCAAAAATAAGGGCTTCCCGGCGAACCAAAAGGGTTCGGGCAAAAATAAGGGATGAAAAAATGAAAAATCTGTACACCCGGCAAGTCGAAAACCTGAAAAGGCGGCTTGGGCAAAAAAGGGTATCCCGATGGACTGAAAACCCGAAAGGGCGGTCCAGGCAAAAATTAGGGATCAAAGCGTACGACTATGTCCCGTAATCTCGTCGCTTGTCCACCAGCAGAAGATTTGTCAATCGGCAGTCATCAAGCACCTCCACAGGTACCTTCTCTCACGGAAACTGGGGCAATAAGAATTGTCTGAACTGTACAAACTGCTTTGCTCACCAGGTACAAAGGTAGATTCAGCTGAAGAATTGACCAAGATACCTTAATTCCCTGCAGAGTAGGACAAGATTCAGCAATACTCCACCCAAGCATAGTTGGTCTCCCCTCCCTAAAGAGGCACAGTATCTCCAGTAAGTCAGCGATACTCTTCCTAAGCAGAGTTAGTCTACTGTCAGCCTTAAGGAAGTTGGATATCCCTAGAAGATCTCAACATTCCCCAGTGGAGTATACAGATATTCCTAAACAAGCATCCCCGACAGTCTTAATATTCCTCGACAGAAATATAAGATTGTTCCCCGGCGGAATACAGACACCCCAGTGCAGTCCAAAAGTTTCCCCAGGAGAGTTGAATTATCCTCCCCAGTAGATTCTAGACGCTTATCCCCAGTAGAGTCTGGAAGCTGGTCTCCTGCAGAGTACATAAATCTCTCCCCGACCATATTCAAAGGTTATTCCCCACCAGAGCCTATAACTGGGTTATCCTCAGCTAATTACCACAGAAAGATCGTCCTCGGCGAAGTTCTTCCTATCCCCTAGTGGAGTTCATCAAATCCCTCAACATAATTTATCAACAGGGATCCCCAGCGGAGTTATCATCAAAATCTCAGCGAAGTATCTCTTCCCACAAAGTAATTCCCGGCAGAGTAATCTCTCCAACAAGTTTATTCCCCAACGGAGTCATCTTCTCCTACCGGTTTATTCTTGCAATCATCATCCCCAGCGGAAACGAAGAACTCTACTCTTCAGCATCAACCCAGGATTCAACGAACTTCCCGGCATTCGTCAAGGATTTATTTTCCCAGACGAAAACACATTCATAGACATTTCACATTTCATACATCCTGTTTACATACATGATAAAGGGCATACAACACAATCTCATTTACCCCTGAAAACATCATGACATCATGCATTTCATACATCATGACATTGCATACGACTAATGTTTTGCCTTTTCAGGAAAAGGTCAATCCAAAGATGGTTACTATCAACTGTCGCAGTTCTAGATTCGATACATGTATCTAGCCAGGGCATATCTGTAAGCGACTGATTATGGATTCGATACCTGTATCTAGCCAGGGCATATCTGCATGAAAAGTTTGAAGTTCCAGATTCGATGCCTGTATCTAGCCAGGGCATATCTGTGAGCGATTAATTATGGATTCGACACCTGTATCTAGCCAGGGCATATCTGCATGAAAAGTTTGAAGTTCTAGATTCGATACCTGTATCTAGCCAGGGCATATCTGTGAGCGATTAATTATGGATTCGACACCTGTATCTAGCCAGGGCATATCTGCATGAAAAGTTTGAAGTTCCAGATTCGATACCTGTATCTAGCCAGGGTATATCTGTGAGCGATTAATTGTGGATTCGACACCTGTATCTAGCCAGGGCATATCTGCATGAAGAGTTTAGAGATTCGATACCTGTATCCAGCCAGGGCATATTTGTAGACGACCAGTTCCAGATTCGATACATGTATCTATCCAGGGCATATCTGTGAGCAATTAATTGTGGATTCGACACCTGTATCTAGCCAGGGCATGTCTGCATGAAGAGTTTAGAGATTCGATACCTGTATCCAGCCCGGGCATATCTGTAGACGACTAACTCTAGATTCGATACCTGTATCTAGCCAGGGAATATCTGTGAGTAATTGATTGTAGATTCGATACCTGTATCTAGCCAGGGCATATCTGCATGAAGAGTTTAGAGATTCGATACCTGTATCCATCCAGGGCATATCTGTAGACGATTAATTCCAAATTCGATACATGTATCTAGCCAGGGCATATCTGTAGACGACCAGTTCCAAATTCGATACCTGTATCTAGCCATGGCATATCTGTGAGCGATTGATTATGGATTCGATACCTGTATCCAGCCAGGGTATATCTGCATGAAGAGTTTGAAGTTCCAGATTCGATACTTGTATCTAGCCAGGGCATATCTGTAGACGACCAGTTCCAAATTTGATACCTGTATCTAGCCAGGGCATATCTGTGAGCGATTGATTGTGGATTCGACACCTGTATCTAGCCAGGGCATATCTGCATGAAGAGTTTGAAGTTCCGGATTCGATACCTGTATCTAGCCAGGGCATATCTGTGAGCGATTGATTGTAGATTCGATACCTGTATCTAGCCAGGGCATATCTGCATGAAGAGTTTGAAGTTCCGGATTTGATACCTGTATCTAGCCAGGGCATATCTGTGAGCGATTGATTGTAGATTCGATACTTGTATCTAGCCAGGGCATATCTGCATGAAGAGTTTGAAGATCAACCCCTGTAACAGGCCAGGAAATTATCTTTCTTTCTCAAATATACAAGTTCTCGCTAAGGAATCTCTTACGCGATCGACACCCCTAAATGGCATCTGTAAGGCTAATCCCGACATCACATTGCCGGTATTCTACTATGCGAGTGCAAATTTCTAGGCACTTTAGTGTTCAATCATCTTCCACCTTCGGATCACGAAAGGCACGCAAGCCAATCTACATCCCCAGGTTTAAGAAGATTGAACAGGGGCAACTGTTGTACCCCAAAATTTTCCCTCCCATATTCTTCAAGGTTTGTCAAGAATCATCTGCAATTGGTTCAAGATTACCCAAGGATTGCACAGTCCAAATGCCTCCTAAGCCAGTCAAAATTAGGGTTTTGGTTCTTGCAATGAATTTGTGGTTTTCAATGGCTCAATCAAGTCCCATAGGCCTATATACATTTCCAAGCATCTACATATCAAGTCTCAAGACTCACAATGCCAAATTCCACAGTCAAAAGCTCCAATTGCTCTACAGTCAACTGCAGGGGCAAAATGGTCATTTTGCATTCAAAAGTCAGAATTTTTGGTTAACATCTTATTTTGAGCTCACAAACATCATTTGATCAAGTCTTGATCATTATTCCACAAGCATGGCTCAAAAATCATCAAAGATGCAAAAGTTACTATTTTTGGACAGCAGAAAAGTCAACTGTATCTTGACCAAGGCATAACTTTTTTATGTTTCATCAAAAAAATCCCATCCAATGCTCATTTTGAAGGGGATGACATTTCCTACAACTCATATTCACATTCCAAATCCAGGAAATGCTCTCACAAAAAGTTATCAATTTCTACATTATAGGTCAATTTCAAAAGTCAACAAAAATGCACTTTAAGTCAAAGGCCATAACTTGAGATTGATAAATCCAAATGACATGGGACAAAAGGAATTGGTTAGAGGACTTCAAGACCTTTCCAAAATGTCCAAGAACATGTTCATATGATCAAAATTGAGCAAGATATGCATTGGAGAAGTTGGGAAATTTTTGTGAATTTGCAAAAGTCAACTTTGCTCAAAACACATCATTTTTGCTAATGGGCCTCAAATTTCTTCTTGAAACATTGTCCAAGGCCTATGCACGACCCATTGGGATTATCTGAATTTATTTTCTCATTTTCTATTAATTAATTGGATTTTTTATTAATATTAATTCATTTAATTGATTTAAAATGTAGTAAAATATCAAGATATGTTTTTCTCAATCTTTTGTGAAGCAAATAAGCTCAAGACAAGCTGGAGATTTTGTGTACACATCAAGGGGACAAAAATCTCCCAATTTGGCAAGGTTTTTCAATCAAAAAGATTGAAAAATATTTAATTGAAAATCAAATATTGAAACCATAATTCCATGGATCTTTGACCAAGATTTTAACCTAAATCAGTTCTACTATATATGCATAACCTAAACCTAAAGCCTCACACGTGAAAACTCTGCAAGAAAGCCATATGCAATATTGAAAAAAAGTCAAGAAAACTCAAAATTGTTTTCTCACTCCCAGGCCCTTTCAAAGAAATTTAAGGATTCTAATACATTGCTAGCATTCCCAGAAACGTATTGGAATCAAAATCAAGGGCTAACACTCAAAGAATACGCAAGAACAATGATACAGTTTGCTTAACTTTTTCAGAATCGAAACTCACATTTTATGCATCATTAACATGTTCTAATCATTGTTTTGCATTGCTTGAACCTTTATGAAGCTATTGGTATTAATTAATTGGATTATAATGCACGGAATTATGAATTGCCATTAACGATTTTTAGGGCTTTTGAGTTCTCAGATTGGGGCTTTCCCATATAGGAAAAATTGGAGCCTCTATTGCCTATGGTTGTAATCGCTGCGTCCAGACGAGTTTAACCCAACTCTCGCGAACAATTTATATAGCCTCTACGCCTAATCGCTATTAATCGTGCTTGCAGGTTGTGGGGGTTAAAAACCCCCGCTATCTCTTTATTCTTTTTACAGGCAAACGAGAACAATGATGTGTTGTAAGCGTGCTACTGGATAATTCAAATGGCGCGCGCTTTTTGTTTGTTTTACAATACGTGCACTAATGTTTTAATATTATATTCATGGTTTATCTTAATTACAAATGCAGCGTGATGGCCTAGTGGTTGGTGATCTGGCCGGTAACCATTGGGACCTGGGTTCGATTCCCAGGTCCACCCCAAAGCTCTATGATATTTTTTCTAACATATTCTCATGCAACGCTTTCCAATGATGCCCACCATACATCTCCAAATCCCAGGCGCCAAGTGTCTTCCCACTCAAAACCAGTGGCCAAAGATGAAAGACTATGGTATTTCCTAGTCAACCAACAGGCACTTGATCCAGAAAGTCAACAAAGGCTTGATGTTACTGGGCCTTGGAATTGCTAACAAAACCTCCTAAGGGCCCAGCACCCCCTGGTTTATTATTCTTTTTATTATTTTCTTTTCCTTTTTAATTCTTTTAATTATTATTATTATTATTATTATTATTATTATTATTATTATTATTATTAACTAACAAATTATTTTTATAATAAATTCAGATAATCAAAAGATGTAAATATTTTTATTACTTATTATTTTTACTATTAATTATTATTTTTGTAAATAAATGCTAACAAACTAATTTAGTTAAATTAGGTTAACTTTAACTTTTTTCATAATAAATAAAATAAACTTAGAATTAGGGTTTTCTTGACTTTTAATTTCTTTTATTTTTATTTTTTCATTAAGATATTAAAAAACACAAAAAAATACTTTTCTCTTTTAATTAATTAATTAATTAGTAATTAGGTTTAATATTTAATTTAATTGCAAAAAAGGACCAAATTCAATTCTTTTCTCAAAAAGGGTCAAAACCCTAAGGACGTTCCGATTCAATTTCTTTTCGCACTTTATTATTTTGATTATATTTATGTATCTGCTCCGAGAATGTAATAGTTAATTAGGGCTTTTACCGCTATCTTTTATTTTCTCGCAATTTATTTTTTCCAAAGGGTTTGTTTTTGGCGATGTATATACTCGCGCCTTGTAATAGCGTAGATTTACTTTCCGCACTTTATTTCCCGCAAATTATTAAACTGTTAATTATGCATGCAAGACTTGTCTGAAAAATAAAATCAACTCGTAGCTCACAAATAAGATGTACAAGATAATCTTAACTGAATTTGACACACATGCACATGCCACTCTTATGGTACGCCTCACTTGGTTGCCTCGACGTGGTCGTCAAGTATAGGGTGTTTTAGAGGTCGCCCTCCTGTCTAAAGATCCAGTTGCCTCGAAACAGTTGCCTCGGATAAAAAGGATCTAGGACATTAGGGTTACCGCTAAGGCGTCCTACTATTGCTTTGGTGACCACACATGTCCCTAATAATCGAATTGACCCGAATAACTCCAACGACGGTGCTACCTACTTCTCAATGGTGGGATAGTACTGTCTAAAGGACTCTTACACAACCTAATTCCTTAGAGTAGGTAGATTTCTCCTGGGTACTTGCTCTTTCAAAAACAAAAAAACAAATTTCTGCACCGACACTTTCAAAAAGTTTTCAAACAAATACTTCATACACTCTTGAGGACAGATACAAGAGTTACCTAGAAGTTTTTCAAACTAAACTTTTTTTCAAAACCCACATACACAAGAAAAGCAAACAATTTTTGAAAACATAGTGAGCAAGTACCTAAGAGCCCGTGGATAACCACAGATAGAAAGGGTGCTAACACCTTCCCTTTCTATAAATCTACCTCCCGAACCGAGAAACATCTCGAAAAGGAATTTTGTTGTGTTTTTGTCCTTTCCATGTTGGAGAACATAAAAGACGGTGGCGACTCTTGCTTACCGTGACATTTCGCGAACCAGCTTTAAAACAGTCAGTTCTACTTCCACCGATCACAATCGCAAATGTTGGGGTTAGCAAGAGTCACAACTGACTTTTCTTTTATCCAAAAGGAAAGGCTGAAAAGAACAGGAAAGACCTTTGAGATGTTTTCTTCAGTTCAGGGGGTAGATTATGAAAAGGGAAGGTATTAGCACCCTTTTCATCCATGGTTTTCCATGGGCTCTTAGTTGCTTTCTAGATCACTTGCTTTTGTTTGAAAATGTGCTTTGTGTGGTTTTGGAGAGTATTTTGAAAAGGTGTCATCGTTTAGGAAAACTTTGTAATGATTCTCGTTTGTAAGAATGTATACGAAGTGTTGATCTTTTGAAAATGTTTTCAAGTTTGAAAGATGTTTTTTGAAAGTGTTGGTGTTTGTTTTGAAAATAGCAAGGATGTTTTTGGTTTTGAAATTGAGCAAGCAACTAGGAACAATCTACCTACTAAAAAGTCTTTCATGTTTATTTCCTCTTTCCTTTGATATTGTTATCTTACCATTGATTTGGTAAGTAACCCTATCTTTGGATGTAAAAGGGACGTGCAAGGGTCATCGGATAGCCATGATTAACAATGTTGTAAGATATCTTAGCATGTTCTTTAAGGGGCTAAGATCATTTTTGAAAGGCAACTTTGATAGCGTCATCGAGGGACTATGATCTTGTATTTTGCTTGTTTTTGCTAAGATATCTCACATGCATAATATGGCCATTTTTGTAAGGCAACAAAGTGGGTTTACCCTAAGGGTGTAAGTGTGCAAGTGTATTAATTTACATGCTTGATTTGTCTTGAATAGGGTTTGCTACTTTTTGATTTTATTCTTGCCATACAAACCCTAATTACTAGCATTTGTATATAAAACATTTAAATTGCGGAAAATAAAAATATTAAGCTATTACAAATGGGGAATTGCAAGAAATTAAATCTAAATAATTATTACAACCATATTGAATATTGTACAAAAATGAAGATAAAGATGCAAGAATGCAAATGTAAAAAGAAATGTAATTTTTGTTTGGTTTTCATGAAAAGGTTTTAACCTAATTAAAGAAGATGATTAACTAAAAATTAAACAAAATTAAATTTAATCTAAATAAGAAATAAGTTAATTTAAAAAGGTATTTTTAGGGTTTTTCTATAAAAGGTTTTATCTTAAAGAAAATACAAATGAAAATTAATTAATTAAAATAAACCTAAGTTCTAAGTTAATTTTATTCACAAGAAAATAATATAATAGTTAACCCTAGTCTAAATATTTATTGAATAAAAAAAGAAATTAATTTATTAAATGAAAATGTATTTGTTCTTTTGTTTTTATGAAGAAAATAAAATATAAATGAGGATTTTCTAAATATGCAAATAAATAAATAAAATATTTTTGGATTTTCTATCACTAATAATAATAATAATAATAATAATAATAAAGAAAATATAAAATGAAAATAAAATTAAAAAAGAAAGAATATAAAATAAAATAACAAAGAAAAATAATGGGCCAGGGGTGTAAACAATAAGGCAGGGGGTCAGAAATAGCAAAAGAGGCAAGGCCCAATTATTTGGAGGCCCAGACGCCTGTTTTTGGAACAAAAAAGAGGAAATGTTAGAAAAATAGCAAAAGTGGCAGGGCTGGGGCTTGAACCCACGCCCTTGACCATAAACGTGCGCTGCCTTTACCACTAGGGTGGCTATACATTCGTTAACTTAACTGAAATGGTAAATATATAATACAAAATGAGTCATGAATACACTTCATCTTCAACCTCCGGCCAAACGACCTGTAACTTCATCATTTCTCAACCATTCATAAAACTTCCAATATCAAACTTGTTAGAAATTTTCTCACGATTCTGAATATGTAAATAACTTAAGCCAATTCTCAAAAATGAGCATGAATTTCTAATGGTACCTAATCCTGACCTAAATATTTTCATAGGTTCAGATTCAAAATTCTAATTACTCAAGCAACAATAATGAAATCTAAGGACATGGTTAGCTTCAGGACAATGATATCTACATTTCTTATTCACAAATAAACCATTAATGATGCTTGTATGAAGAGTTCAAAGTTAGGAAAACTTACCTCAAAATCGGAAATCGTGTTTTGAGTTTGATCTTGTTTCAAGTGATGGTGATGATCAGGTTAGCTTCCTTGAGGTCCCGGGAAGCTAATGCAATGATTAGCTTGAGCAATGTATGGCTGAAATGGTCTGGAGAAGTCAATGTGCAGTGCTCTTTTTTTGGCTATGGAGGATGATGGAAATGGAGTTACAGTCGTGTAACAAGGACAGGGATGAGTTGTATTTGATGTAAGGAAGCTTTAGGAACTAAAAGGCCAAAGAACGCGCGAGGGAAATATGAGTTACAAGTCCAAGGTCAGAAAATATGCAACAATGGAGTTTTTAGGCAATTTCGGATTTGAGAGAGTTTGGGAGTGTTTCAGGGTGCTTAAGCTTGTGTGTTAGCTTGCATACAATGCCTTTATTTATAAGCAGGAGGTTTGGATACTTGAGGTGGTCAGAATCACAAGATCACAAGTTATGGGATTTTGACTTTATTTTTAGGTAAGCTTGACAAGTAGGGTTTCAAGGCAGGGTACAGATCTATCTAAAGTGGTTACCAACTTTAAACATGCTTATCTGACTTTGTAGAGGAAGTTTATGCAGAAGGAACAAGTGCAAAGATCAATGCAAGTTTACTTTGCATAAAGCTTGCTTTATGTAAGTGGCAATGGTGCCTTTATGCCATTAATGGAAAATTATCTTGGATAAAGCTTGAATCAAATGGATAAAAGCTCAAAAACAAGTGTAATATTTTGATTAGGGAGAGATTTTTAGGTTTAGAGGCCTGCAAAGCAAGATTGTGCAGCATAGTATTGAGATTTGAATTTTTGTTCATCACAAAAATGACCTATAATTTCAGTTTGAAACCCTAACTTCCTATCTTCGATTCTCTTTGCTCAAGAATGGTCTCAAGAAGTTCTTAAACATTTTGGAAAGCTTGTAATGTTCTCTATAATCAATATTTGAATCACTTTTTCAAAATCGAAGTGGAACTATGTGAAACTTTGCCAAGAAGTTAGGTCAAAATCCAGACCAAAAATGCTCAAAATTTTACTAAGTGTTTTAGTTTCATGACCATGACTTCATGGATTAATAACTTGAGATCCAAGCATTTATAGGAGAAGTTGTGTAAGGAAATGTTTTATATATCAAGTATATCTACAACTTTCATGTTTAAAGTTTCCTTTGAATCATCTTGCATCATGGTGAAAAAAATGGCTCAAAGTTGTGAAAAAATATGATGTTTTCAACACTTAGAAAAATTTCTAAGTTTGGAAATTTTGAATTTTCAAAATTAAATCTTGACTTTTTGATTTCTTGATGAACAAGTTTCATATTTTAACATATTTTGATGAATTGTGATCTTTGACACTTGATTTTGACCAAAAAGTCAAAGTTTGACTTTTCAATGTACAGCTGACTTTTGATCAGTTAACTGAAAAATCAACTATCAATCAAATGACCTTGAGCCATGTTTTGAGTCATGCCATTAGGTCAAAATGATACAATTGAACTCTTGAGATCATACCTCAAACCAATTAACCATTTCTCTAGGTCATAAATCAGAAATTGCCCTTTCTTAGTCAAAATCCTAATTTTGACACTTTTTCCCTTTTGATGTTCTGATCAAATTTCTTGAGGAATTGTGGGCCAAACTTGGTAAAATGATACATGTGAGTTTATAATATTGATATGGATCAAAAATTATGAATTTTGACTGTAAATTGGCCACAATTGACTTTTTCCCCAATACAGCTGATTTTTAGGTCAATTGTTCAATTGACTGAGCAAAAATGTGATCCAAGACTTGAAACTTGACATGAGTAATCTTGAGGGTCCATAATGATCCATGAAAGTCATATGAGGCATTAAAATCTCAATTATCCTTGTGAAATCTTAAACCCTAATTTCAGTCATCAGTGCTTAAGGAGGTGTCTTGAGCTGATCAACCCTTGTGCAGTCTTGAACCAAGAGAGATATTATGAGAAAATATTTGATAAATGAGAGGGAAAATTTTGGGTTACAACTGCGTGAATATGAAATTTTGGTTTCAAGAAACATTACCAACCGGTGATGCATGGATCTGGTGATCTAAGATGTTGCAAGCCTTTGGAATGGATGTAATAAGTTCATAGGAATCTTAGGAATACGACTGAGCAGTTGGTATGGGTGGATGATGGCTGAAAAACTCAGTTTCGAATTTCATAACTTTTATGCTTTTTTTGTGAAATTTCTGGGAACTCTCTAGCAATGATTTTCGTGTCCTTTGCTCATGTCTTGGTCTTGTATTTATAGAGGAAGAAGTGGGCTAGCAAATATGGTAAGAATCCACCCATAATGGCCTTCTTCCAAACCAAAATCAAACACATTAAAAAAGTTCCAAAAATGCAAATTCTTGCCCATTTTAAGGTGCAGTGTAGCTGGCCTCCTTTGCACGAAATTTTGGAGCCAAAAATAATTCAAACCATTAGCCCATATTTCCATAACCAATATTTACTATTTTATGCAATTTTATTTAGTTTTTATTTGATTTAATTCATATTTAAATGAATAAAAATTCAAATAAATAACAATAAAAAAAATGCATGGATAGATTTAGAGGTCCTTGGACACATCATGAACATATTTGAACTCCAAAAAGTTAGGCCCAATAACTTTAAATCACAAATTTGCTCCATTGAGATTTCATGCATTTTCTTGAAAATTTCCCAACTTGTGCACTTAATAACTTGTTCAAATTTCATCTTTTGAAGATGATCTTGGACTTATTGGAAAGCACGAGATGTTCTATACACTTTCTCTTTTAATCATTTTTGCATTTGGAGACATTATCTTGATGTAGGTTATCTTGACAAAATGTGTCTTTTGTTGGCTTTTTGAAAACGACCTTAATGTATGAGCTCATATCTTCCAAATGATGCATTTTATAAACTTGAGAATAAAAACAAAGTTGTAGAGAATTATATTCTCTTCACAATGAAAATGTAAAAAGAAATGTAATTTTTGTTTGGTTTTCATGAAAAGGTTTTAACCTAATTAAAGAAGATGATTAACTAAAAATTAAACAAAATTAAATTTAAACTAAATAAGAAATAAGTTAAGTTAAAAAGGTATTTTTAGGGTTTTTCTATGAAAGGTTTTATCTTAAAGAAAATACAAATGAAAATTAATTAATTAAAAAAAACCTTAGTTCTAAATTAATTTTATTCACAAGAAAATAATATAATAGTTAACCCTAGTCTAAATATTTATTGAATAAAAAAGAAATTAATTTATTAAATGAAAATGTTTTTTTTCTTTTGTTTTTATGAAGAAAATAAAATATAAATGAGCATTTTCTAAATATGCAAATAAATAAATAAAATATTTTTGGATTTTTTATCATTAATAATAATAATAATAATAATAATAATAGTAAAAAAAAATATAAAATGAAAATAAAATAAAAAAAGAAAGAAAATAAATTAACAAAGAAAAATAATGGGCTAGGGGTGTAAACAATAAGGCAGGGGGTCTGAAATAGCAAAAGAGGCAAGGCCCAGTCATTTGGAGGCCCAGACGCTTGTTTTTGGAACAAAAAAGAGGAAATGTTAGAAAAATAGTAAAAGTGATAGCGTTGGGGCTTGAACCCATGCCCTTGACCATAAACGCGTGCTGCCTTTACCACTGGGGTGGCTATACATCCATTAACTTAACTGAAATGATAAATATATAATACAAAATGAGTCATGAATACACTTCATCTTCAACCTCCAGCCAAAGGACCTGTAACTTCATAATTTCTCAACCATTTATAAAACTTCCAACATCAAACTTGTTAGAAATTTTCTCACGATTCTGAATATGTAAATAACTTAAGCTAATTCTCAAAAATGAGTATGAATTTCTAATGGTACCAAATCCTGACCTGAATATTTTCAGAGATTCAGATTCAAAATTCTAATTACTCAAGCAACAATAATGAAATCTAAGGACATGGTTAGCTTTAGGACAATGATATCTACATTTCTTATTCACAAATAAACCATTAATGATGCTTGTATGAAGAGTTCAAAGTTAGGAAAACTTACCTCAAAATTGGAAATCGTGTTTTGAGTTTGAGCTTGTTTCAAGTGATGGTGATGATCAGGTTAGCTTCCTTGAGGTCCCAGGAAGCTAATGCAATGATTAGCTTGATCAATGGATGACTGAAATGGTCTGGAGAAGTCAATGTACAGTGCTTTGTTTTTGGCTATGGAGGATGATGGAAATGGAGTTACAGTCGTGTAACAAGGACAGGGATGAGTTGTATTTGATGTAAGGAAGCTTTAGGAACTAAAAGGCCAAAGAACGCACGAGGGAAATATGAGTTACAAGTCCAAGGTCAGAAACTGTGCAACAATGGAGTTTTTGGGCAATTTCTGATTTGAGAGAGTTTGGGAGTGTTTCAGGGTACTTAAGCTCGAGTGTTAGCTTACATACAATGCCTTTATTTATAAGCAAGAGGTTTGGATACTTGAGGTGGTCAGAATCACAAGATCAGAAGTTATGGGATTTTGACTTGTTTTTTAAGCAAGCTTGACAAGTAGGGTTTCAAGGCAAGGTACAAAGCTATCTAGAGTGGTTACCAACTTTAAACATGCTTATCTGACTTTGTAAAGGAAGTTTATGCATAAGGAACAAGTGCAAAGCTCACTGCAAGTTGACTTTGCATAAAGCTTGCTTTATGTAAATGGCAATGGTGCTTTGTGCCATTAATGGAAAATTATCTTGGATAAAGCTTGAATCAAATGGATAATAGCTAAAAAAACAAGTGTAATCTTCTGATTAGGGAGAGATTTTGAGGTTTAGAGGCCTGCAAAGCAATATTGTGTAGCATAGGCTTGAGATTTGAATTTTTGTTCGTCACAAAAATGACCTATAAATTCAGTTTGAAACCCTAACTTCCTCTCTTCGATTCTCTTTGCTCAAGAATGATCTCAAGGAGTTCTTGGACATTTTGGAAAGCTTTTAATGTTATCTATAATCAATCTTTGAATTACTTTTTCAAAATTTAAGTGGAACTATGTGAAACTTGGCCAAGAAGTTAGGTCAAAATCCTTACCAAAAATGCTCAAAATTTCACTAAGTGTTTTAGTTTCATGACCATGACTTCATGGATTAATAACTTGAGATCCAAGCATTTCTAGTTGAATTTGTGTAAATAAATGTTTTATATCTCATGGAGATCTAAAACTTTCATGTTGAAAGTTTGTTTTGAATCATCTTGCATCATGGTGAAAAAATGGCTCAAAGTTGTGAAAAAATATGATGTTTTCAACACTTAGAAAAATTTCTAAGTTTGGAAAATTTGACTTTTCAAAATGAAATCTTGACTTTTTGATTTCTTGATGAACAATTTTCATATTTTGACATTCTTTGATGAATTGTGATCTTTAACACTTGATTTTGACCAAAAAGTCAAAGTTTGACTTTTCAATGTACAGTTGACTTTTGATCAGTTGACTGAAAAATCAACTATCAATCAAATGACCTTGAGCCATGTTTTGAGTCATGCCATTAGGTCAAAATGATACAATTGAACTCTTGAGATCATGCCTCAAACCAATTAACCATTTTCTAGGTCAAAAATCAGAAATTGCCCTTTCTCAGTCAAAACCCTAATTTTGACCATTTTGCCCTTTTGATGATCTGATCAAATTTCTTGAGGAATTATGGTCCAAACTTGGTAAAGTGATACATATGAGTTTATAATGTTGATATGGATAAAAAATTATGAAGTTTGACTATAAATTGGCCACAGTTGACTTTTTCCCCAATACAGTTGATTTTTAGGTTAACTGTTCAATTGACTGAGCAAAAATGTGATCCAAGACTTAAAAATTGACATGAGTAATATTGAGGGTCCATAATGATCCATGAAAGTCATATGAGGCATTAAAAGTTCAATTATCCTTGTGAATCTTAAACCCTAATTTCAGTCATCAGTGCTTAAGGAGGTGTCTTGAGCTGATCAATCCTTGTGCAGTCTTGAACCAAGAGAGATCTTGTGAGAAAATATTTGATAAATGAGAGGGAAAATTTTGGAGTACAATAGCGTGAATATGAAATTTTGGTATCAAGAAACCTTACCAACCGGTGATGCATGGATCTGGTGATCTAAGATGTTGCAATCCTTTGGAATGGATGGAATAAGTTCATAGGAATCTTAGGAATACGACTGAGCAGTTGGTATGGATGGATGATGGCTGAAAAACTCAGTTTTGAATTTCACAACTTTTATGCTTTTTCTGTGAAATTTGTGGGAACTCTCTAGCAATGATTTTCGTGTCCTTTTCTCATGTCTTGGTCTTGTATTTATAGAGGAAGAAGAGGGCTAGCAAAGATGGTAAGAATCCACCCATAATGGCCTTCTTCCAAACCAAAATAAAACACATTAAAAAAGTTCCAAAAATGCAAATTTTTGCCCATTTTAAGGTGCAATATAGCTGGCCTCCTTTGCACGAAATTTTGGAGCCAAAAATAATTCAAACCATTAGCCCATATTTCCATAACCAATATTTACTATTTTATGCAATTTTATTTAGTTTTTATTTGTTTAATTCATATTTAAATGAATAAAAATTCAAATAAATAACAATAAAAAGAATGCATGGATAGATTTATAGGTCCTTGGACACATCATGAACATATTTGAACTCCAAAAAGTTAGGCCCAATAACTTTAAATCACAAATTTGCTCCATTGAGATTTCATGCATTTTCTGGAAAATTTCCCAACTTATGCACTTAATAACTTGCTCAAATTTCATATTTTGAAGATGATCTTGACCTTTTTGGAAATCCCAAGATGTTCTCTACACTTTCTCTTATAATCATTTTTGCATTTGGAGACATTATCTTGATGTAAGTTGTCTTGACAAAAAGTGTCTTTTGTTGACTTTTTGAAAATGACATGTAATATATGAGCTCATATCTTCCAAATGATGCATTTTATGAACTTGATAATAAAAACAAAGTTGTAGAGGATTTTATTCTCTTCATAATGAGCTTTGGTTGGGGCAAAATGGATGAAGCATGTGAAAGTTATGCATAGTCAAAGTTTAGTTAACTTTTCCTAGGAAACCCTAATTTAGCAAATCTTGACTTTTGATGATCTGAGGACTTTCCTTGAGGAATCATGATCAAATGATGAATATCACTTAAAGATGTTGATGTTGACCAAAAATCTTGAAGTTTGACTGTATATTGGCCACAATTGACTTTTGACCTAATATAGTTGATTTTCAGGCATTTGAGCAGTTGACTGAGAAAACTTGTAGTGAAAGGCATGAAACTTGGAATGGACAATCTTGAATACATATTAGGGACCATGGAAATCATTTGAAGCCTTTGTAGCTCAAACATCTTGGTGAAAAGTGAAACCCTAGTTGGAAGTCCATTGCTTAGGAGGAGAATTTGTCTGATCAATTCTTGGTCAACCTTGAGCAATTGAGGACCTCTAGGAGCATGTCTTGAGTGGAATGGGAGGGAAAAATTTTGGGTACAACAGTTTCCCCTGTTCAATCGTCTTAAACCTGAGGATTTAGATTGTCTTGTCTGCCTTTTGTAATCTGAAGGTGGAAGATGATTAAACACTAGAGTGCCCAGAAATTTGAACTCGCATGCGCAAGAGGTAACTCTGTTGGTTGATAATATCGAGAATGGGCTTACAGATTCCATTTGGAGAAGATGACTGAGAGTCTTCGGAGAAGGGCTTATAGATGACATCCAATGTAAATGTTGATAGGAGTATCAGAATGAACCTGCGTCTAGTTTTATCTGAATAAAATGCTGGAATGAGCTTATGTCAAGCTGCGTCCAGAGATGTATTAGAAGGCAATCGTGTAAGGCTGCTTCTAGATGAGCCTGTGTTAGACTAAACTTGAAAATTTCTTAGTAGGAACTTGTGAAAGATTGCTTCAGGATGAGACCGTGTGAAGTTGCATCAGGATGAGCCCGTGTGAAGCTTCATCTAGAAATATATTAGAAGGAACCCGTGTAAGATTGCTTCAGGATGAGCCCGTGTTAATATTTATTTGGAAATATATTAGAAGGAGCCTGGGTAGGGCTGCTTCAGGATGAGCTTGTGTGAAGCTTCTTCTGGAAATTTTAGAAGGAACCCGTGTGAGATTGCTTCAGGATGAGCCTGTGTGAAGCTACATCTGGAAATATTTAGAAGGAACCCGTGTAAGATTGCTTCAGGATGAACCCGTGTTAAACTTCATATGGAAATATATGAGAAGGAGCCTGTGTAGGGCTTCTTCAGGATGAGTCTGTGTGAAACTTTATCTGGAGATATATGAGAAGGAGCCTGTGTAGGGCTGCTTCAGGATGAGTTCGTGTGAAACTTCATCCGGAGATATATGAGAAGGAACCTGTGTAGGGCTACTTCAGGATGAGTCTGTGTGAAACTTCATCTAGAGATATATGAGAAGGAACCTGTGTAGGACTGTGTTGTACCCCAAAATTTTCCCTCTCATGTTTTCCAAGGTTTTCTCTTACATGGGTGGTCACAAACACTTGCCTAAAGAAAATGAATTTTTTTGAGTGATGTTTAAGTACCCTTCGACTGGCAGGTGAACAAAAGGGTCTTCGATTGGCATGCCAGCAATATCCTTCGATTGTCATCTAGACAAGGAGTTTCGATTGGGCTTCTAAAACCCTTCGACCAAGCATTGGCCCATCAGCTTTGATTGCACATCGGTTCCCCTTCTAGCAAGCCTTAGTCCAAGTTTCATTCAGGCGAGAACCCCGTGCAATTTCCCTTCGACCCACCAGCAGTGGTCTCCTACATGTTTATTTCGACTCACTGGGCTAAAAGCCCCTTTATGCTTGCCTTGGATTCACTATGTCAAAGGCTCCTTTTAACTTGCCTTCAATGCATAAGACAAAGACTTCCTTTATGCTTGCCTTCAATGCACAAATCCAATAATCCTTAGCATAGTTTCTACATTATGCCACACAATATGACCCCTTCGAAGGAGCATTCCAAAGGTCCAGTCAAAAGACACACATTGGTGGCTCATTCGAAGAAGGCGCAAGGCATACATGTGTGTTATTCGAAAGACACACTCAAGGTCCATTCTAAGAATGTACAGGTGTTCCATTCGAAGGAAGTAACTCAAGGTCCATTTGAGGAAGTACACAAAAGGTCCATTCAAAGAAGCATTCAAAGATCCCATTCTAAGGGCACACATGTGGTCCAATCAAAGAGCAAGGCGTGGAGGCATTCGAAGAAGTTAGGGATTGAAATATGTGCAAGTTCATTCAAAACCCAAAAGGGTAGGAAATCATCAAAAAGAGAAACTTTTAAAATACTTGATCTTTACTTTCAAATCCATAGTTAATGGCTTATATCTTTTGATTTTGCCTTCAAAGCCATGATTAATGGCTATTTCTTGACGTTTCCATTGACCTTCACACCCCTATATAAAGACAACAGAGCATCAGAACAAGAGAGATTGCCTATCAAAAGAACAATCACATCGCCACAAAAAACATATCAAAATTCTAACCAGTTTTGCAGGCACCCTCAATCCAGACGAAGACCATACTTGTGTTCCTGAGACTCTCAAGAGTCTGCTCCAAGCCAAGCCACGCCCAAAAGTGCCAGATCAAAAAATCTCATCCTTGGGAAACTTTCGAATTCATATTTATGTTTTCATGACGTACTGATATTTTCCAGTGTGTGATTTATGACCAGGGTATTATATAGCACAGTGTTCACATGGACATACAAAGATAGAGGGCACGATTTATGCTTTTCATTGAATCTCAAGAAACCATGAGTTTTAAGGCAAACAAACCCAGATTCGAACTCAAAGGAGTTGAATTAGGAAAAAGACCTGGGTTCACACCGAGGTTATGCTTTTGTTTTGTTGACACTTTTTCTTGCAGATTTCAGTGCTTTGCTCCACAAGCAAGTCATCAGACGCCTCCAACAACATTCTTTGCTAGATCGAAGGCCTGTCTCCACATGATTGAAGGCTATCCTTCACATGGATCAAAGACCACCTATCTTAATAGGATCGGAGGCCATCCTTCATGGATCGAAGACCATCATTGATTTGATCGAAGGATTCTTTTTATTGCATTTATTCTTATTTTTATTTTTACTCACTTCTTTTAAATCAAAAATCAATCAAAAAAATCACAAAAACATTAGGTTAGTTTTCTTTTTAATTAAATTAATTTTGTAAATAAATAAATTAATTATTTTAACCTTTTATTTAAATTAAAATTAAATAGACTTAAGTTTTATTTTTTTTTATAATTAAAAACAAACAAAAAGATTTTTACACCTTAGGATTTTCAGACATCTTTTCTACTTCGCGCGCATTTATTTATTTTCGCATTTTTTATATTATTGTATCTGCCTATTAGATGTAATAGATTAAAACTAGGATATTTACTGCTTTATCCCCCTCATTCTTGGACATGTAATTAATCCACAAAGCCCTGTAATAGTGTAGGATCTATGTTTCCGCATTTTTAATTACTGTATATATATTAACTGCTAAACTAATAGGAAAATTTTGGGGTACAACAACATCCCCAAAAGGATTACCACGAAAAATGGTACTAATCTGAACAACACTATGATCATGAAACTCTGCATGTAGTTCAAGATCAAACACCACAACTCTTCTCCGTATCGACCAAAGATGAATGATGCAGTTTAAGCCGCCAATAAGAACATTAAGAAGATTGTGCAGAAGATGGTAGTGACCGACAAAGATTGGCATGAGATGTTGCCATTTTCTCTTCACGGTTATCGAACTTCAGCTCGGATATCAACTGGGGCAACCACGTTCTCTTTAGTTTACGGTATGGAAGTTGTCTTACCTATCGAAGTTCACATTCCTTCCTTGAGAATTATGAAAGATGCAGACTCGGACGAAGACGAATGGATCCATACTACGTTGGATCAGTTGAATTTGATTGACAAGAAAAGGTTGGCAGCTGTTTGTCACGGTCAGATGTATCAGAAGCGTATGATCAAAGCTTTCAACAAGAAAATCAAGCATCGAGTATATCAGGCTGGGGATTTGGTAATAAAGTGCATTATCCTACCGCAGGGTAATCCCAGGGGCAAATGGACCCCCCACCTATGAAGGGCCATTTGTGATAAAGAAGATATTTTCAGGCCGTGCAATGATACTTACCGCCATGGACGGTGAAGATCTTCTATACCCTGTGAGCGCGGACATAGTTAAAAAATACTACGCATGAAAACAACCCTCTAGGTTGACTGGCCTAGGAAAAAATAAGGGCATTCCGGCGAACCAAAAGGGTTCAAGCAAAAATTAGGGATATATATATATATATATATATATATATATATATATATATATATATATATATATATATATATATATATATATATATATATATATATATATATATATATATATATATATATATATATATATATATATATATATATATATATATAAGACTGTAGACCCGACAAGTCGAAAACCTAAAAAGGCGGCTTGGAAAAAAAAGGGTATCCCGGTGGACTGAAAACTCGAAAGGGCGGTCTAGACAAAAATTAGGGATTAAAGTGTATGACTATGACCTGTTGGATCATTAACAACCAGCTTTATTGCCAACGTCAAAGTCAAATGGTGAAAATCAATTCAATAAACTTCTTCCGACAGTGAGGGATGAGATGCTCGAAGACATAGGGGCAATAGCAGAATTGAAACCTGACGAGATCATTTACACATAGCTAGATATTTTGTATTCGATTCACTTCATGACGATTTCCTCTTACTAGGAATTCCGTCTCTTTGTATAACGATAGCCTATTTATAGGAAAACTATCAATATAAACACAATTCCAAAGTTTAAATTTCATTTAACTTTTTCTGTTTTGTTTGCAAAAACGTCGAATGACTAAATTGAATGAACATATGCATATGAACATGATTACTGTTAACAAAATATGCATAAATATAGGAATAAGTATTTACTCAAGACTTTAGGAGATGGGATAATATTCAAGTTATCCATAAATCCCCACAGAGTAATCTCTAGTAAAGTTGCCTCATAGAGCAGTTCCCATAAGATTATTCCCCGTGGAATCAGCTTCTCTTCAACAAAGACATATTCCCCGTAAGCCTGAAATACTCTAATCATACTCACCAGCAGATCCCCCTAGCAGATGAAGGAGTATAATATTTTCCCTGGCAATATCGCTAACTTACAAAAATCCAATCTTTAGAAGATTATGATAGCAGTGTAGTTCATAGGAATTCTCTTCCCAGCTGAGTTTATTTCTCCAGCCGAATTCAATCCCCTGTTGATTTCTCTTCTCTACCAGGACTCATGTCCCCAGCAGAACATATTCCTCCAGCAGGTTTATTTCCTCAGTAGAGTGTTTCTCCAGCAGGGTTTATTTTCCCAACAGGGTTTATTTCCCCAGCGGAATTCAGTCTCCCCAGCATGAGTCTATCCCTCTGACTACTGTAAATCACTGGCAAAACTTCTCTCTCCAGCAAAGGGAAATTCAGGTTGCTACCCCTAGAGAGTTGCTACGAAATCTAAAACTGGGGAAGATATCAGTTAATTTATCCTCCCCAGATGAGTCAGCATCCACGTCAAAGAACTCGATCAGACAACACCTCGAAAGGTTATATATCTCTTTTATCCCCAGTCAGAGTATATAAGAATAAAATTCCCCAGTAGAACAATGAATGATCAATGTTCTTGAACTCTTCTCCCCAAGCAGAAATCTAATTCCCCAGCAGAGTTTCCTCCAACAGCAAGCCGGAATCTCCAACAAAGGCGTTCCATGACAAGATTGAAGATCACACATATTTTCATCCCCAGCAAAAATCAGGGATTTATTTTCCCTGTCAAAAATGTTATACAAAGCTACCGATACACTTCAACGACATCTCACATTCATATATCATTTATCATAGCATGTGCATATTGTTGTACCCAAAAATTTTCCCTCTCATTTTACTCAATACATGCTCCTAGAGATCCTCAATTTGCTCAAGATTTCCCAAGAGTGGACCAGACAAACTCTCTCCTAGGGCAGTGTACCTCAAACTAGGTTTTCCATTTGAATCAAGATGGGTGAAACACAAAGGCCTCATATTCTCTCCATGGTCTTAATATGTTCTCAAGACCCTACATGTCAAGTTTCATGCGTTGCACAAGAAGTTTGCTCAGTCAACTGCTCAAATGCTTGAGAATCGACTGTATTAGGTCAAAAGTCAATTGTGACCCACATACAGTCAAACTTCAAGATTTTTGGTCAACATTAACACTTTGAAGTTACTTTCATAATTTGATCAAGTGTTGATCATGACTCCTCAAGGAATGCTCCAAATTCATCAAAACCCAAAAGTTGCTAAATTAGGGTTTCTTAGGAAAAGTCAACCAAACTTTGACCAAGCATAACTTCCTCATACTTTATCCAAAATTTTCCATCCAAAGCTCATTATGAAGAGGATGCAATTCCCTACAATTCATCTTCAGCTCACAAGTTCAAAATGTTCACCCACAAAAATATATGAATTTCTACATTATGGGTCCTTTTGAAAAGTCAACAAAAACACCTTTTGGGTCAAAGCTTCTTACATGAACATGAAAGACTCAATTGAGATGAGACCAAAAGGGTTGCTTATAGGACATCCTAAGATTTCTAAAAAGTCCTAGAACACCTCTCTGGGGTTAAAATTGGAGGAGATATGCCTTGTCAAAGTTGACCCTTTTTGCAAAATTGCCAAAAGTCAAATATGCTCAAAAATGCATTTTTTGCTAAATGGGCCTAACTTTTTATGCTTGCACCTCACTTATAATGTGTTCCATGACTCAAATATTCATCCACACATTATTTTCTTCATTTTTCAATTTATTTTGATTTTTTATTAATTAAAAATTGAATTAAATCAAATAATTGATGAATAATAGCAAAGATATGATTTGATTTGGTTTTTGGATAGGTTGGCAATCAAAATATGCTGAATTATCAAGACCAAAATGAATCAAGCATAATTGGTACAAGAAAGGGAAGATTTGGCTCAAAATAGCAAGTTTTCATATGGCTAAAGAATCAAATCAAATCTTATCAAATTACAAGATTCAATCCAAGTTTGTAACCCTAATTTATCCTTAGGTATATATTGGACAAGAACAAGGCAAAAAACAGGGGTTAGCAATCGTGAAAGAGGCAGAGCAAAATTCAAAAATTCAAAGAAAAGTGTGAATCGGTTTTCACTCCACAGGACAATTCAAACCATTCCAACGATTCCAATTGTTTCTTGGACCTTCCCAGAAGCCAATTGGATCATTTGCAAGGCTTGAAACATCCAGAAACACACATAGTCACTCTCACGGTTTACTCATATTTTCAAAATCGATTACTGTATTTCTTGCAGCATTAGCATGTTTAAGTTATATATTTGTGATCCTCATCATGTTTGTAAGCTAACTGGATAATTTAATTTCATTTTTGAAGCCTGTACATGCCTTTGCCATTGTTAGGGTTTATATGTGCAGTTCAGGGGTTTTGTCCACAGGTTAAATTGGCCAGCAAAAGGGGTACCATGATGTTCACAAGATCAAAATGAGTTGATCTATATAATTAGATGCCAGTTATCTTGCGTGTTGTGGATTTTTGAGTTTCATAGGTTTGTAGCTACAGACCTTTGTCTGTAGGTAAAAGTATCTAAGAGCCCGTAGATAACTACGGATAGAAAGGGTGCTAACACCTTCCCTTTCTATAATCTACCCCCCGTACTCAGAATATCCCGAAAAAAGGTTTTTTCTGTTCTTTTTCCTTTTCCATGATTGGATGAAATAAAAGTCGGTGGCGCCTCTTGCTTATCGCGACATTTGCAAACAAAAAATGCAAACCAGTATTAACAGTCGGTTCTGCCACCGTATCACAAAACTGGCGACTCTGCTGGGGGGAAAATAAGTGGGGTATACCTTAGGATCTAGGTCATTATAATTTCTTCTCTTGATTGTATTGATTGCTTTACTTTTGAGGTTTTATTTGGGTATTATTAAAGATCCTACACCCGGATCTGGGGACACTTTTTAGGTAAACATCAATAGATCGTGGAGACTGTACGGAGTAGATCGGTATGGTTTAAGCGATGGCTGTGTTGGTGTGACACTTTGGTTGGTACTGGTATCCTCTGTGGGGAAACAAGGAGAGTACGGGGTCGCCGCGTGGTGTCGTGAAGCACTAACGGACCTTAGAACCTTAGTTGAACAAACTTGGCCATTAGAAAGTAGTGATATAGACGGCCTCGGTGTAGATTTGAGGATTGGTTAATACTCGATGCTACACTCATTGAGATCAGACTTTCGGGATATTTCGGCCGCAAGAAAAGATTGATTGAGCTGAAATAATGCCTGATAAAGGATGGTCAGTGATATTGAGATCCTCTAGAACCCGGTTACTTTTTAAGACATGTTTGAAACCAACTAAACTTCAAGAGGGTACTACCTTTAACCTCATGCAAGCCTTAAACCTAAAGACTTGGTGTGTTTTGACTGTGTTTGCTATACATGTGTTTTCTATACCTATGGTTTATCATGACATCATGCATCATAACATGGCATCCATTCTTATTGCACTAACCATTTCAAGGACCAAGGGATTTTATCTTTGTTTTGTCTTGCAGATCATGGCTTCCGTTCATAGGAACACTATCTGAATCAACTTTGTGAAGATACCTTCCCAACTCAAAGAGCTAGCATCAAGGGTTTCTGAAACTTCTGCGTTCACTAAGAGACATGGTCAACTTCTCAACCTGGTTACTTTAAACTTTGATGAAAAGATGATGAGTGTACTCATTCAGTTCTTCGATCCCAAGCACCAGTGCTTCACCTTTCCAGACTATCAGTTGGTTCCTACCATGGAAGCATTCTCTGAGCTATTGGATATACCCATTCTTGAACAGTTGCCCTTCACAGGTCTAGAAGGAGTTCCTAAGCCAGAAGTCATTGCCTTGGCTCTGCATCTGAAACGGGCCGACATGGTATCCAGTTGGGAAACTAGAAGCGGAGTCAAGGGTTTTCTAGCTAAGTTTCTGATAGACAAGGCCCAACTGTTTTGGGATGATATGGATTTTCAGGCTTTTGAGGAGGTCTTGGCTCTTCTAATCTATGGGTTAGTCCTATTCCCAAACCCGAACTCATTCATAGATGTGAATTCTATCAAGGTTTTTCTCTCCCGCAATCCTGGGCCTACCTTACTCGGAGATATTTTGCACGCTCTCCATACTCGCACCATGAAGAGAAGAGGGATTCTTATGTGCTGCATGTCATTGCTGTCGAGGTGGTTTATTTCTCACCTCCCTAAGTTCGTACTAAATAATGAAGAAGGTTTGGGTTGGTCATAAAGGATAATGTCACTCGCTCATACAGATATTCTTTGGTGTTCTCGAGCTATGGAAAACACTACTATTATTGACCGTTGTGGGGAGTACCCAATGTCCCACTACTTGGTATTAGAGGGGGTATAACCTACAATCCTTGTTTAGCTCTTCAATAATTTGGTTACGCTCGAAGAGATGGTCCCCATGAGTTACTTATCGAGGGCATTGTATTCAACTATGAGGATGATGTTAAAGAGTATTGCCAGAGGTTCATACGAGCTTGGGGCATGGTAAACAGGTATGGCACCAAGGCTTTAGGGCCAAAAACCTCCATTCCTATGGAACCTTACCTCCAATGGGTACGGGCTCGTGCCCAGAAGCTTATGATTCCCTATGTGGCCGTTTTACCAATGATTGTGGAACCTACTATTGAAGAAGGTATTCCTTACACGGTTCTCTACCCTTACATACCCACCGATCTTGGAGAATTACAGAAGTCTTGGATTCAGTTGATGAAGGAGCGAGATACTTACAGGGATCACTTCCATGCTCAGGAGAGGAAGGTTATAGAGCTCACAAAGCAACTGCATGAAGAAAAAGGACTGGATGATTATCTCGACATAAAGAGGAAGAATCCATGGGAATCTTGATGTCTTTTATAGTTTCAGATTTATTTTTAATTGTAACGCCTAAAAGGCATTTGAACTTCAAATTCAGCTAATAAAGTTTTTGTTTATTTTGGTTCGCAAAATTAAATTTCCCGAAGTATTTGAAATCATTGCATGCGCATCCCATTATCATACACATCATTACAGGTACCATTATAGGTTTCTCATCTTCTTCGCTATTTATTTCAGCATGAAATGTCTTCCGAGCAAAACATTAAGGACCTTCAGGCACAGGACGCCCAGTTCCAATAAATGTTCATAAGTCTGGCAAAAGGACAGGAGGATCTGAAATCCCTTATCCTGAAAGAGAAGAATAAAAAGAAGAAGGATGCCGATATTCTGAATATGGGCAGAAGGTTTGGAGATCAGTTGAAGCGACAAGTCGATTTGACCTCTTCATCTAAGGAAGGGGAGAATCAAGAAGAAGAGAAGGACCCCAGTCCTGCAGTTTCTGACAATGATACCGATTACAATGATGAGCAATATCCTCCTGCTGAGGATAGATACAAGCATTTGGAAGACCGTTTGAGTGCCATGGAAGTTCAGGGATACCTGGACTAGATTTTGAAGAATTGGGATTGGTCTCTGGAGTAGTCATCCCGCAGAAGTTCAAAGCTCCAGTTTTTGCTAAGTATGATGGGGTGTCCTGTCCAAAACCCCATCTCTGCTCTTATGTCAGAAAGATCCAGCCCCACACCGCTGATAGAAATCTGTGGGTTCATTTCTTTCAAGATAGTCTGTTAGGGACTCAGCTTGAATGGTTATACCAGCTAGAAGGAACAAATATCCAAAACTGGGAAGATCTGGCTGCTGCTTTCTACAAGCAGTATTAGTACAACGTCGACCTTGCTCCTACTCGTACTCAACTTCAGAGTATGTCCATGGGTGCAAGTTAAGGCTTTAAAGACTATGCACAAAAATGGAGAGACTTTGCTAGGAGAGTTCAACCCTCGTTGTCTGATAGGGAGTTGGTCGATATGTTTTTGGGTACGCTATCTGGTCCATTTTTCAATCATTTGATCGGCAATTCATCAGCTGGTTTCACCAAGATGATCCTAACGGGAGAAAGAGTAGAAGTTGGGATCCAAAGCCGCAAAATACAAAAGGATGCCTCTTCGAGTTCAGTAAAGAAGCCTTTTGCTGGTAAGAAGGAAGCCAGTGCCATCTATAGCCCGAGGGGCCAAAATAGGGCTGAACATCGTCAGACAGTAAGTGCCGTGATGATACCTAGACCCGCAGTTGCTCCACAATGCAATAATCAACAAAGGGTGGAAAGACCACAACGGCAGTTTACCCGCATCAACATGACATTAGATGAAGTGCTACCTCACCTGCTGAGATCCAACTTGGCAACCTTGAAAGAGGCTCCCAAGAATCCAAATACTACATCCCCCCGATATAATCCAAATGCCCAGTGTGCCGATCATTCTGAGAGTCCTGGCCACGATACAAATAACTTCTGGGCTCTGAGGAATAAAGTATAAGATTTGATCGAAGCCAAGGAAATAGATTTTGATGCTCCAGAGTATCCAAATGTCATAACGGCTCCCATGCCCAAGCACGGTCGTCGAGTTAATGTTGTTGATACTGATTTGTTTGTTACCTCTGTTGATGAAGTTTCTACTCCTGTCATGACTGTCAAGAAGAATTTGTTGTCGGCCAGTTTATTTCCGGGTTGTGGTGAAGGTTGCCACATGTGTTCATCTCTGCCTTCTGGTTGCTATTTACTGAAGTCAGGTATTCAGCGCCTGATGGATAGCAGAGAGATTTTGTTCGAAAACACTTTGGTCCCTGTTTTTACATCTGAAGACATTGCCATTATAACCATTTCTGCCAATCCTTCCAAGGTCTCTTCGAGAAGACCTGTTAGGATTACATCTTCTCTAAGAATTGCTCCGTTGATAATCACTGTTCTCGATCATGTCCCGTATGTCTCGGACAAAGTTGTCCCATGGCATTATGGTGCCAATGTATACTATCATGGCATCAAACAAGATCTGAAAGATAAAGAGGCTGATCTTGATATTGATAACATTGTCGGAACCAGCAAAATCACCCGAAGTGGAAGGGTCTTCTCTCCCGATATTTCCCCTATGACTGTTAACAAACCAATTGTCATTCCATCCGCTGTTCCTGCTAGTACATCCACTACAATCCATGTTCTTACTCCAGTCATTACTCCTATCGATGAATCATCTAATACCCGCGGCAAGGAAATTATAGGTGAGCCTGCCTGGACGGAGGCGCCTAGAAAAATTATTGTGGAAGCCTCTAAGTAAGAAATGGAGGAAATACTGAAAATCATTAAGAAGAGCGACTACAATATGGTCGAGCAGCTGGGGAAGACCCCATCAAAGATATCCATGGTGTCTCTGCTATTGTGTTCTGAAGCCCATGCGAAGGCTTTAATTGCATTTCTCAAGACTGTGCATGTGCCGCAGGAGACTTCAGCTGATCAGTTCAAAGATTGTGTGGCCAGCCTGACTGCAGATAATGGGCTGGGTTTTTCAGATACGGATTTGACACCAAAGGGAAGGAAGCATAATGATGCTCTGTATGTCTCGATTGAATGCAGGGGCACCACTATGGCTCATGTGCTAGTAGATACTGGGTCTTCACTGAATGTTCTATCGAAGAAGGCGTTGGACAGGTTGGATTGCGAGGGTCTAACTCTAAAGCCTAGTAACATAGTGGTAAGGGCTTTTGACGAATCTAAGAGAATGGTGCACGGGGAGGTAGACATCCTTGTCAAAGTAGGTTCTCAGACTTTCGGGTCCACTTTCTATGTGATGGATATCAGGCCTCCGTATTCTTGTTTGCTGGGTCGTCCTTGGATCCACGAGGATGGGGCAGTTACTTCCACACTTCACCAAATGCTGAAGTATCTGGTGAAAGGAAAGATTGTTACAGTGCGGGGTGAAAAAGAATATATGGTGAGTCACCTCAATTTCTTCCGGTATGTAGAGATGGATGGGGAATTCATAGAAACTCCATGTCTGAATTTTGAAGAGGTCCCTCAAATATTGGCATCGATGGAAACTACTACCAACAAACCTCCATTGAAGATGGCTTCCCTCAAGGACGCCAGGGCCGTGGTTGAAGAAGGTGGGTGTGCCAATTGGGGTGAGATCCATGATTTCACTCAGAAAACTGACAAATTTGGTTTGGGCTTTACTACAGGGGCTCAAAGGGCTGTTAGACGCGCTCGGGCAGGAGGACCTCCCCTACGCATAAACAATCGGGGAATTAATGCCATTGAAGATAGTGAAGAGGACTCAGACATCGACAACTGGATCTACCCAACAACCAACGGTGGACCGAGTAATTGGACGGCTAGGGACTTCATACCTATTTCTTTTATTCCGCAGTAATTAACTTATTTGTTTTAAGATTTGCAATAAACAATTTGAAACTATACGTTTCTTGCATACAAATTTTGCGCTCTCTGTTTTTCTTTTCTGTTTTCACTTTATCAAAACAGTTATTCTCTTACACACACTCACGTATCATAATACAGATCCGTATCCACTCTGGATCCCATTGATAACAGCTCTGCTATTTCCAGTTGTTTTACCCCAAAATTTTCCCTCCCATAATTCTCAAAACATTTCAAGAAAGATCCCCAAGTTGCTCAAGGTAGTCCAAGGGTTGGCCAGACAAGCTCTCTCCTAAGACAGTCTAACTCAAATTAGGGTTTCATGTTGCATCAAGATACTTGAGTCCAAGTGAACCAAAATTCTCAACATTGTCCTAATGTGTTCTCAAGATCATCCATGTCAAGTTTCAAGCCTTGCAGAGGAAGTTTGCTCAGTCAATTGCTCAAAGGCCTGAAAATCGACTATGCTAGGGCAAAAGTCAACTGTGGCCCACATACAGTCAAACTTCAAGATTTTTGGTCAACATCATCATTTTGAAGTATATTTCATCATTTGATCAAGGGTCGATCATGATTCCTCAAGGATTGCTCACAATTCATCAAAACCCACAAGTTGTTAAATTAGGGTTTTGTAGGAAAAGTCAACTCAACTTTGACCAAGCATAACTTTCTCATAATTTATGAGAAATGACCCATCCAAAGCTCATTTTGAATAGGATTCAATTCCATACAATCCATCTTCATCTCCTAAGTTCAAAATATGCACTCACAAGAAGTTATGAATTTGGACATTATAGGTCATTTTGGAAAGTCAACAAAACTACCTTTTGGGTCAAAGCTTCTTACATGAACATGGAAGATCCAATTAAGATGAGACCAAAGGTTTTTCTTAGGGGACATCCTAAGCTTTCTAAAAAGTCCAAGAACACCCTCATAAGGTTAAAATTGAGAGAGATATGCATTGTCAAAGTTGGACAATTTTTGAAAAAAGGCATGAAGCAAATATTGACCAAACTTGGATTTTTTTCCAAATGGGCCTATCTTTTAAAGTTTGAAACTCATTACTAACATGGTCCACGACCTCTAAGCCCACCCATAAATTTTTCTACTATTTATGCTATTTATTTTGATATTTTATTCATTAAAATTCAGAATTAAATAAATAAATAATAGAAATAATGTAAATTTTGATGTGAATCCATTTTGGGAAAGTTTTATGCTGGTTTATGTTAATTAATTTAGTGCTATAACTTTTCAAATATGTCCAGGTTCATCCACATGTGAAAATGGCATAAAATCATCAAATATGTCATTTTTTTCAAATCTTAATCATGGTCTTAAAACACAACATTATGAGGGAGATTCTTTCCATGCTTTCTTGTCTCCTCATTCTCCTCTATAAATATAGAGCCATACAAGCTTGAAAGGGACGAAAATTCTCTCTAAAAAGCTCTCAAAAAGCTCTTTAAAAAGCTCTCTAAAAGCTCTTCAAAAAGCTCTCCAGAAATCAAAGAATTGGTGCAAGTCATATCTCGAGGTTCCGATCTCTCTCAATTGACATCAAGCCTCAAATCATCCTCTTGAAGTCCTTAAGAGTCTTACAAGGCCCAAGAACAATCCATCACACGCCTAGCATGCCCCCCATTTGACAACACCAGTTTGGTAAAATTTTAAACTTTGAATCTCTAATTTTAATCACATTTTATGGTATGCTAACGTTTGTTTGAGTTTATATACAACAGTTATGGATGGTTGAATCATAGGTTCCATGCAAGAATCAAAAAACACCATAGTTAGAGCATGAAGCTTTCGAAGATTCGGACCTAGGGATTTCTGATGATTGCACCCCCTGTTTACTTTTGCTACTAGGCCCATCTTTATTTTCATGTTTTATTCGTTTTATTTATTTCTTTTAATCACTTTTTTTATCAATAAACAAATATAAAAATCACATAAAAATAGATTTAGGATTTTTTTCTTAATTAAATTTTAATTTTAGGTAAGACTTTAATTTCTTTTTGTAAATAACTTAAAAATAATTAGAATAAATAGGTTTTATTACTAACTTAATTATATTTTATTTTTTCCTAAAAATAACCAAAGAAACCAAAATAGGTCATGTAATTATTTTTATTAATTAATTTAATTAACTAATTAATTACATATTTAATTTATAAAACTTATTTCTTTTATTAAAAACAACAAAAAAACAATTTTTCTTTTAATTAGGTTAGAAGGGTCAAAACCTTAAATTCTCGTCGATCTTAATTCTTCTCGCGCGCTTTATTTTTATTATTTATCATATTGATGTAACTACCTACAGTTTTTAATAGTTTAATTAGGATGTTTATTTATATTTATCGCTTTATTTTCAAAGGGTTTGTTTTTGGCTATGTAAATACCCGAAGCCTTGTAATAGCGTAGTTTAAATTCTGCATTTTAAATTCCGAAAATTATTAACTGTTGGATGTATGATAATAGGATGCATGACAAGAATGTATGATTAATTTCAAAACAGTTAGATCACCCTAAATGTGCAAAGATAAATAAACTGAAATTGAATCATTCGCACATGTGAACTCCTAGGGTACACTCCCACTTGGTTGCCTTCGGTAAACGGTCATTGAGTATAGGATGCTTTAGTGGTCGTCCTTTTGTCTAAATAAAGATCAAAGTCCCTATTCGGAAAAGTTGCCTCGGAATGGTTGCCTCGGAATTGCTGCCTCGAATAATTGATCTAAGACATTAGGGTAATTACTAAGACGTCCTAACATTGCTTTAGTGACCGTACGTCCCTTTCGAATTGACCCTCAAAACTCCAACGATGGTGCTACCTACTCACTAATAGTGGGATAGCATTGTCTAAAGGAAACGAACATAGAACGATTCTTTTTTCGAGTAGGTAGATTAGTTCTTAAGTACTTGCTCATTCCAAACAAATTTTTCACATTTACACTCCTTTACAAACAAAGTTTTAAAAAACACTTCATTACACTCTTGAAGACATAAGCAAGAGTTAAATCGAAGTTAAAACAAAAACTTTTCAAAACCCACAAACACAAAGAAAACAATTTTGAAAATGATGAGCAAGTACCTAAGAGCCCGTAGATAACTACGGATAGAAAGGGTGTTAATACCTTCCCTTTCTATAATCTACCCCCCGTACTCAGAAATATCTCGAAAAAGGAATTTTCTGTGCTTTTTTCCTTTCCTTGTTGGATAAAATAAAAGTCGGTGGCGACTCTTGCTTACCGCGACATTTTGCAAACACAAACGCAAAACGCAAACCAGCAAAATTTCCTTAACGAAATAGGGAAACCACATCCCGGTTCTGGCCACCGTATCACAGAACTGGCGACTCTGTTGGGGATGTTATAAGTGGGGTGTACCTTAGGATTAGTTCATCATAATGTTTTCAATTGTTTAATCTGTTTGCTTTATATTTGTGGGCTTTGAATCGGAGTTATTATAGATCCTAACCTGGATTTGGGGACACCTTTTAGGTAAGTAGAAATAGACTGTGAGGGAACTGTACGGCATAGACCGATACGGTTGAAGCAGTAGCTACGTTGGTGTGACACATTAGTTGGTACCGATATCCCTTGTGGAGCAATAAGGAGAGTATGGGGCTGCTAATGGGTCATTAAGCATCAACTGACCTTAGAACCTATAATTGACCAATTTGGCCATAGAAAAGTAGCAGTATGCTACACTCATTGAGACCATACTCTCGCAATGATTCCGGCCGCAAGAAAAGATTGCTAAACTGGAATTATGACCGATTAAGGATGGTCAGTGATATTGAGAACCTCTAGAACCCGGTTACTATTACTAGGACAGGTTGAACCAATTAAATTGGAAGAGGATAGTACCTAAACTCCATGTCAGCCTGAAATTTAAGGGTTATTATGTGACTTGTGTGCTTTCAACTTGAACTACTTGCACATGTTTCTTATCTAACAACATGAGTTCTTTGCAGGTTTTGCTTACAGTCCTTATCCAATAACTTGGATTTCTTGCCAGATTAATTACTTACATCACCTCGCATATGCTTAAACGCATAGCATACACATCATAACATCATGCCTTAACACTTCCTTAACCATTTAAAGGATCTCAAAGGTTTGTGATGCAGGTTATGGTAAACCAAACGTCTAGCAAGGGGCAAAGGGGATTTATTTTCCTCTAGCCAATGTCATCTAGAGATCAAAACACGATAACTTGAGTCAGGGGCTATGACCCACTCGATATGGTGAGCTTGACTCTTGAAGAAGGACTCTTGATGACACGAAGTTTCTTCAATCAAAGCTGCAAAATTCAAATTCTAACAGTTTCTTGTTTACCCCGCGAGATCCTTGAAAACATTGCATACATATATTATACATATCATTGCATAACAGGTCTCCCAGTACAGGTCTATCATGTTCTCGCTATTTATTTCAGCAATGGCTCTCCAACAAGACAAACAAGATCTTCAAACTCAAGAAGCTCAGTTCAGGGACGTATTCCTAAACCTATCCAAGGGGCAGGAAGAGTTGAAAACACTCCTCGTCGGGAACTTGGTCAAGAAAAGTCCTGAAGACAATAAGGACGAACGGCTGGAACAACTGCAAGCTGAGTTAGGTGCCATAAAAACCTAGATGTTGGGGCAGATGGCTCTTATCCAATGCTTAGATCGGGAACAAGAAGAGCTGAGAACTATTATCAACCAGCTTCATCAAGACGGATACAACAGTATGAAGAAAATAGTCGAGGTCGAGGACCAAGGCATTGATCAACCTCCAAGAAGACAAAAGGTTGGTTTGGTGAAGAGTGGACCTTTCCAACTTGCTACTACATCACAGGTCCAACAACAACCTCGCCAAAAGCAACGGGTTAATCAGAGTAAGCCAGATACACCCAAAAGGCAGTTCACCGAGCTCAACATGCCGCTGTCTCAAGCTTTACAGCACCTGTCGAGATTGAATCTGTTGAAGCTAAGGGACCCTCCTCAAAATCCCCACATAGCCTCCCTAAGGTACAATCCTGATGCTAGGTGTGCAAACCATTCCAACAGCCCGGGGCATGATACTGATGACTGTTGGGCATTGAAAAATAAAATTCAGGACTTGATTGATAAAGGAGTGCTGGAGTTTACACAAGATGGTCAGGCTGAGTTCTTCTACCATCCCTCCAAGGCACGTCCTCTGAAGTGACAAGACCAGACGAGAAGACTTTTTGTTCATTAGAATTTTCAATTTGTAATTTTCTTTTGATTGTTCAAACATTTATTCATGTTAAATTTTGTTACTTTATCAATGCATTGCATATGTCTGTTTTGAATCAATCCATTCATATTCACTATATTCAAATTGCTTTCATTTTTTGTGATGTTCAACTCTCGATTAAAAAATTCTAAGCCTTTAGAAGGAAGATGACGAAAATGATATCAAAATCTCTACAGTATGCTTTTGAACAGACCCCGCTGACGATGTACATGCGTTGTTTCAAATCCTAAACAGTGTAGTTATAAGGAAGATAATCCCTAGTCAACCTCTTTGAGCCAAAGAAGTTGGAGTTTTTCTTTTCACACAAATTAAAACCCTTAATCATAACCTGGGGCAGGGTAGTTTCTCAGTTAATTCGGGTGCACAATGAACGGCATCAAAGAGGTCCTTCCAAAATAAAAGATGGTGATGGTTCCTTATAATCGTCAGGACAGGCAGTTATTATCTCTCAAAAATAAAAGCCCATTAAGTCAAAACCTATGAAGGAGACTTACAAAATCGGGGCATCCCGCTGACCGTAATCACAAAAAGAAACAGTTCAGGAAAAAAACAGGGATAGTAAAACCAAAAAGAAAGAGGTCCTACAAACCCTCAACAAAAAGAAATGACTACCGATTCAAAATCAAGTGTCAGTATCCGAACCATCACCGAAACATCAAGGACAATATTCCAGAACTCAACTGGGATTCTAAATGCACGATTAGCTGAGTTCAGGGTTGAAGAACATCACGAAGAGCGGGTGGGTACAAATAAATTTTGAGCCTTTATCCTTTGTTTCTTGAACCGTGAACCAGGCCACGTTATAACCCTTAAAAGTCCTAGCTGAAGCATGGGTTAGTTCGAAAGCATACTGTTACAAAAGGTATCCTGACTCCTGTAGGACTTGCTGTAAATCCTGAGTTGACATCACATTTTTCAAAATTTGCTCGTTTTACTGAAAAATGCATTTTCAAAAAAAAAATTCAAGACAGACATAGGCTTTGCATTCTTAAAATAACATTGTTTTCATATGACTATTTGTTCAACAGCAGAGAAATTCGCACGACGAATATCTAGTGAACAAAAACCTTCTCAATAAAAAGGATCACCTCAAGTGGAAAAACACTTCCAACCAAGGGGCATGACATGATCATTGTCCATCATCTGGGGCAGTCAAGTCAAGATACAAGGAATCTCTCAAAGATGCCAAATAGCCCGGGGCAAATCTCCATGCGAATCACTTGGGGCATTGGACATGAATTCTAGCAACGAACCTTGTATAATCAAACGAGCATCTTCTGGTAGTATGGAAACACAACACTATCGATAATGACAACTCCCTACACCCTGAGAGCATGGACATAGTCAGAAAATACTGCGCATGAACAAAGACCCACTAGGTTGACAGGCCTAGGCAAAAATAAGGGCATCCCGACGAACCAAAAGGGTTCGGGCAAAAATTAGGGATAAAAACAAAAAATATTTGTACACCCGACAAGTCGAAAACCTGAAAAGGCGGCTTGGGCAAGAAAGGGTATCCCGGTGGACTGAAAATCTGAAAAGACAGTCTAGGCAAAAGTTAGGGATTAAAGCGTACGACTATGTTCCGTCATCTCGTCACTTGCCTACCAGAAGAAGATTTGTCATTTCAATCGGAAATTACTAAGCACCTCATAAGTTGGGATGACACTCAATCCACAAGGCCTTCGCAGGCACTTTCTCCAGCAGGTACAGGGGCAGAAAAGTCTCGATGCAAAGTCATTGTCATATCCTCAGCCCGCGTCCCAGTAACATCTACACTCCCCGCAGAGTAAGAAAAGGACAGTGGTGTTAATTCTCCCCAACTGAGGCTCGCAACCACGAATAGGTCGGTAAGATTCTCCCCAAGCAGAGTTTATCTATCACCAGCACTGGAAGATTATCCTCAGTGGAGTCTGGAAGATTATCCCCAGTAGAGTCTAAAAGATTATCCCCAGTGAAGTCGCCATTGAAAAATTATCCCCAGCAGAGTTCATTCCTTTCACAGACAGAAATTCAATCCCCAACAGGGTTCACTGTCACCATCAACAGTAATTCATCCCCAGCTGAGTTTTATTTCTCCAAATCAGCAGATCTTCTAGCAGAGTATATACTCCCCACAAAGTCATTTCCTCGTCAGTCCATTCCCCAACGGAGTTATTCTCTCATGCAGGATTATTCTCCCAATCATCTTCGGTCATTATCTCCAGCGAGCGAAACTCTTTATTCTCCAACAACAGTCAGGGATTTATTTTCCCAAACTCGGACGTACCACAATAGCATTTCATGTTCATATATCATGACGTGCGCATACATATTGCATACAGCATAATTTCGTTTATTTTGAGAACATCATCATACAATGCATGTCATGCATCATATATGATTAATCATGTACCTTTTCAGGAAAGATGGTTATCATCAACAACTTCCAGCAAGTTCAATATTAACTCCGGAAACTAAACAGAGTAATTATCTGCACGATCAAATGCAGCTTTACACGGGTTTCTCCTAAATGCAGCTTCACACGAGTTTATCCTGAAAAATCTTACACGGGTCCTTTCTCATATATTTCTGAATAAAGTTTTACACGAACTTATCACAAAGTAACCTTACCCAGGTTCCTCCTGAAGTTTTACACAAACTTATCTCAAAGTAACCTTACCCTGGTTCATTCTGAAGTTTTACACGAACTTATCACAAAGTAACCTTACCCAGGTTCCTCCTGAAGTTTTACACAAACTTATCTCAAAGTAACCTTACCCCAGTTCATTCTGAAGTTTTACACGAACTTATCATAGAGTAATCTTACCCAGGTTCCTCCTGAAGTTTTACACAAACTTATCCCGAAGCAACCTTACCCAGGTTCCTCCTTACAATTTCCCGATGTAGTTTCACCCAGACTCATCCTGAAGCAACCTTACCCAGGTTCCTCCTTACAATTTCTCGATGTAGTTTCACCCAGACTCATCCTGAAACAACCTTACCCAGGTTCCTCCTTACAATTTCCCGATGTAGTTTTACCCAGACTCATCCTGAAGCAACCTTACACAGGTTCCTCCTTACAATTTCCCGATGTAGTTTTACCCAAACTCCTTGCAAAGCAACCTTACCTAAGTTTCTTCCCGGTTCAGATGCAGTTTTACCTAAACTCCTCATGAAGCAGCCTTACCTAGGTTTCTTCCCGGTTCAGATGCAGTTTTACCTAAACCCATCATGGAGCAACCTTACCTAGGTTCCTTCTCAGTTCAGATGTAGTTTTACCTAAACCCATCATGGAGCAACCTTACCTAGGTTCCTTCTTAGTTCATATGTAGTTTCACCTAAACCCATCATGGAGCAACCTTACCTAGGTTCCTTCTCTTTCCCGATGTCGTTTCACCTAGACTCATTCTGGAGCAACCTTACCTAGGTTCCTTCTCTTTCCTGATGTAGTTTCACCTAGACTCATCCTGAAGCAACCTTACCTAGGTTCCTCCTCAGTCCCGATGCAGTTCTACCCAAACTCTTCACAAAGCAACCTTACACAGGTTCCTTCTCGGTTCAGACGCATTTTTACCTAAACTCCTCAAAAATAAACCTTACACAGGTTCCTTCTTGGTTCAGACGCAGTGTTATCCAAACTCCTCACGGAGCAACCTTCCCAGGTTCCTTCTCATAACCCTACTATCCAAGTTTCTTTTCTCTTATCTCCAGACAGTAGTCCACAACACTTTAAGACCCAGACCTATCAAACACGATCGGTTTCACCTTTCCCTAGTAGGTCGTAGTGCAGCCTGTACACAACTAGATACGCAGTTCACTTCCGCTTCCTCAAGCCGGAGTTAATTCCTCAGTTGAGTAACGGATGACTGAAGTTCCTAAATGTTAGCAGAGATGATTCCTCAGTTGAATAATGGATGACTAAAGTTCCTAAATGTCAGCAGAGATGATTCCTCAGTTGAACAACAGATGACTGAAGTTCCTAAATATCAGCAGAGATGATTCCTCAGTTGAACAACGGATGACTGAAGTTCCTAAATGTCAGCAGAGATGATTCCTCAGTTGAACAACGGGTGACTGAAGTTCCTAAATGTTAGCAGAGATGATTCCTCAGTAGAATACGGACGACCGAAGTTCCTAAAATTCAACAGAGATGTTTCCTCATTGGAATACGGACAATCGAAGCTCCTAAAATTCTACTTCTCTCAACAAAGATCATCCCTCCCCAGCAGAATCTTCCTCAACAACATGTATACAAGCTCTCGCTAAGGAATCTCTTATGCGATCGACACTCCTTCAGATGGCATCTTTAAGCCCATCCCCTCGTCAGCAATTTCCAAATGGCATCTGTAAGCCCATTCCCGACATCACAAGACAATTACCACTTCATGCGAGTGCAAATTTCTGTGCACTCTAGTATTCAATCCTCTTCCATCTTCGGATCACGAAAGGCACGAAAGCCAATCTAAATCTTTAAAAAGATTGAACAGGGTAAGCTGTTGTACCCCAAAATTTTCCCTCCCATATTTCTCAAAACATTTCAAGAAAGATCCCCAAGTTGCTCAAGGTAGTCCAACGGTTGGCCAGACAAGCTCTCTCCTAAGGCAGTCTACCTCAAAGTAGCGTTTCATGTTGCATCAAGATACTTGAGTCCAAGGACCCAAAATGCTCAACATTGTCCTAATGTGTTCTCAAGATCATCCATGTCAAGTTTCAAGCCTTGCAGAGGAAGTTTGCTCAGTCAATTGCTCAAAGCCCTAAAAATCGATTGTGCTAGGGCAAAAGTCAACTGTGGCCCACATACAGTCAAACTTCAAGATTTTTGGTCAAAATCCTCATTTTGAAGTATATTTCATCATTTGATCAAGGGTCGATCATGATTCCTCAAGGATTGCTCACAATTCATCAAAACCCACAAGTTGCTAAATTAGGGTTTTATAGGAAAAGTCAACTCAACTTTGACCAAGCATAACTTTCTCATACTTTATGAGAAATGACCCATCCAAAGCTCATTTTGAAGAGGATGCAATTCCCTACAATCCATCTTCATCTTCAAAGTTCAAAATATGCACTCACAAGAAGTTATGAATTTGGACATTATAGGTCATTTTGGAAAGTCAACAAAAACACCTTTTGGGTCAAAGCTTCTTACATGAACATGGAAGATCCAATTGAGATGAAACCAAAGATGTCTCTTAGGGGACATCCTAAGTTTTCTAAAAAGTCCAAGAACACCCTCATAAGGTTAAAATTGAGAGCGAGATATGCATTGTCAAAGTTGGATAATTTTTGAAAAAATGCATGAAGCAAATATTGACCAAACTTGGATTTTTTTTTCAAATGGGCCTATCTTTTCAAGTTTGAAACTCATTCCTAACATGGTCCACGACCTCTAAGCCCACCCATAAATTTTTCTACTATTTATGCTATTTATTTTGATATTTTATTCATTAAAATTCAGAATTAAATAAATAAATAATAGAAATAATGTAAATTTTGATGTGAATCCATTTTGGGAAAGTTTTATGCTGGTTTATGTAAATTGATTTCGTGCAATAACTTTTCAAATATGTCCAGGTTCATCCACATGTGAAAATGGCATAAAATCATCAAATATGACATTTTTTTTCAAATCTTGATCATGGTCTTAAAACAAAACATTATGAGGGAGATTATTTCCATGCTTTCTTGTCTCCTCATTCTCCTCTATAAATATAGAGCCATACAAGCTTGAAAGGGATGAAAATCCTCTCTAAAAAGCTCTCAAAAAGCTCTTTAAAAAGCTCTCTAAAAGCTCTTTAAAAAGCTCTCCAGAAATCAAAGAATTGGTGCAAGTCATATCTCGAGGTTCCGGTCTCTCTCAATTGACATCAAGCCTCAAACCATCCTCTTGAAGTCCTCAAGAGTCTTACAAGGCCCAAGAACAATCCATCACACGCCTAGCATGCCCCCCATTTGACAACACCAATTTGGTAAAATTTTAAACTTTGAATCTCTAATTTTAATCACATTTTATGGTATGCTAACGTTTGTTTGAGTTTATATAGAACATATATGGATGGTTGAATCATAGGTTATATGCAAGAATCAAAAAACACCATAGTTAGAGCATGAAGCTTTCGAAGATTCGGGCCTAGGGATTTCTGATGATTGCACCCCCTGTTTACTTTTGCTAATAGGCCCATCTTTATTTTCATGTTTTATTCGTTTTATTTATTTCTTTTAATAACTTTTTTTATCAATAAACAAATATAAAAATCACATAAAAATAGATTTAGGATTTTTTTTCTTAATTAAATTTTAATTTTAGGTAAGACTTTAATTTCTTTTTGTAAATAACTTAAAAATAATTAGAATAAATAGGTTTTATTACTAACTTAATTATATTTTATTTTTTCCTAAAAATAACCAAAGAAACCAAAATAGGTCATGTAATTATTTTTATTAATTAATTTAATTAACTAATTAATTGCATATTTAATTTAGAAAACTTATTTCTTTTATTAAAAACAACAAGAAAACAATTTTTCTTTTAATTAGGTTAGAAGGGTCAAAACCTTAAATTCTCGTCGATCTTAATTCTTCTCGCGCACTTTATTTTTATTATTTACCATATTGATGTAACTGCCTACAGTTTGTAATAGTTTAATTAGAATGTTTATTTATATTTATCGCTTTATTTTTAAAGGGTTTGTTTTTGGCTATGTAAATACCCGAAGCCTTGTAATAGCGTAGTTTAAATACCGCATTTTAAATTCCGCAAATTATTAACTGTTAGATGTATGATAATAGGATGCATGACAAGAATGTATGATTAATTTTAAAACAGTTAGATCACCCTAAATGTGCAAAGATAAATAAACTGAAATTGAATCATTCGCACATGTGCACTCCTAGGGTACACTCCCACTTGGTTGCCTTCGGTAAACGGTCATTGAGTATAGGATGCTTTAGTGGTCGTCCTTTTGTCTAAATAAAGATCAAAGTCCCGATTCGGAAAAGTTGCCTCAAAATGGTTGCCTCGGAATTGTTGCCTCAAATAATTGATCTAAGACATTAGGATAATTACTAAGACGTCCTAACATTGCTTTAGTGACCGTACGTCCCTTTCGAATTGACCCTCAAAACTCCCACGTCGGTGCTACCTACTCACTAATAATGGGATAGCATTGTCTAAAGGAAACGAACATAGAACGATTCTTTTTTCGAGTAGGTAGATTAGTTCTTAAGTACTTGCTCATTCCAAACAAATTTTTCACATTTACACTCCTTTAGAAACAAAGTTTTCAAAAACACTTCATTACACTCTTGAAGACAGAAGCAAGAGTTAAATCGAAGTTAAAACAAAAACTTTTCAAAACCCACAAACACAAAGAAAACAATTTTGAAAATGATGAGAAAGTACCTTAGAGCCCGTAGATAACTACGGATAAAAAGGGTTCTAATACCTTCCCTTTCTATTATCTACCCCCCGTACTCAGAAATATCTCGAAAAAGGAATTTTTCTATGTTTTTTTCCTTTCCTTGTTAGATAAAATAAAAGTCGGTGGCGACTCGTGCTTACCGCGACATTTTGCAAACACAAACGCAAAATGCAAACCAGCAAAATTTCCTTAACGAAATAGGGAAACCACGTCCCGGTTCTGGCCACCGTATCACACCAGTTATGACTTCAAAAATCTGATCAACCAAGCCGAGGACGAAGGTGAGGATGATTGTGAGGTGCCTGGAGAACTTTCTAGACTAGTACAGCAGGAAGAGAGGGCCACACAACCTCATGAAGAGCCGGTTGAGACAGTGAATTTGGGTACTTAAGAAGACAGAAAAGAGGTTAAAATAGGTGCAAATCTGGAGATTAGCGCCAAACAGAGGTTGATACAGATGTTGAACGACTATGTTGAGATCTTCTCCTGGTCCTATGAAGACATGCCTGGTGTGGACACCGATATTGTGGTACATCGCCTGCCGACTAAAGAAGACTGTCCTTCGGTTAAACAGAAAGTTCGTTGTATGCGCTCCGAAATGTCAGAAAAGATCAAGGCAGAGGTCATGAAACAGTTCGACACAGTATTCTTAGTTGTCACTTCTTATCCGCAGTGGGTCGCCAACGTCGTTTCGGTACCTAAGAAGGATGGTAAGGTACGAATGTGTGTTGATTACAGAGATCTGAACAGGGCAAGCCCCAAGGATGACTTCCCACTTTCTCACATCGATGTTCTGGTCGACAACACCGTGCAGCACAAATTTTCTCCTTTATGGATGGTTTCTCTGGCTACAACCAGATCAAAATGGCTCCTGAAGACATGGAGAAGACGACCTTTGTTACACAGTGGGGCACCTTCTATTACAAAGTGATGCCTTTTGGGTTGAAGAATGCTGGGGCAACCTATCAGCGTGCCATGGTCGCTTTGTTCCATGATATGATTCACCACGAGATCGAGGTCTATGTTGATGACATGATAGCCAGGTCTCAGACTGAGGAAGAGCACCTTAATCATCTCCAGAAATTGTTCGACAGGTTGAAGACATATAAGATGAGGTTGAATCAGAACAAGTGTACCTTCGGGGTAAGGTCTAGTAAGCTTCTGGGTTTCATTGTCAGTGACAAAGGTATTCAGGTAGACCCTGCGAAGGTAAATGCCATACGAGAGATGTCGGCTCCCCGCACAGAGAAAGAGGTTAGAGGTTTCTTGGGACGTTTGAATTACATCGCCAGGTTCATTTCACATCTGACTGCTACTAGTGAGCCAATCTTCAAGCTTCTGAAGAAAGATCAAGTGGTAAAGTGGAATGATGAATGCCAGACCGCTTTCGAAAGAATCAAGGAATACCTTCAAGAACCACCAATTCTGATGCCTCCAGTTGAAGGAAGATCTTAGATATTATACTTGACATTGCTAGACAATTCAATGGGGTATGTGCTGGGGAAGCATGACGAGTCTGGTCGAAAAGAGCATGCAATTTATTACCTTAGCAAAAAGTTTACCGATTGTGAGACACGATACTCATTGCTCGAGAAAACTTGCTCCACTTTGGCATGGGATGCTCGCCGACTGAGACAGTATATGTTGACTCACACTACCTTATTGATATCAAAGATGGATTCGATCAAGTATATTTTCGAGAAGCCCGCTCTCTCCGGAAGGATAACAAGGTGGCAGATGATCTTAACTGAGTACAACATACAATACACAACCCAAAAAGCAATAAAGGGGAGTGTATTGGCTAATCATTTGGCTCATCAGGCCATGGACGACTACCAGTCCATGAATTTTGAGTTCCCGGATGAGAATATCATGTTGGTGACTGACTATGAAGAACCTGGACCGGATGAAGGACCTGAGGAGTGATCCCGGTGGTCTATGTATTTTGATGGAGCCTCAAACGCACTGGGTAACAGCATTGGCACTGTAATCATATCTCCCGAGGGCTGTCATACTCCGTTCACTGCCCGTTTATGTTTTAACTGCACCAACAACATGGCGGAGTATGAAGCCTGCATTATGGGTCTTAGGGATGCTATTAACCTAAGGATCAAATTCTTGAGTGTATTCGGGGATTCCTCTCTGGTGATAAGTCAGATCAAAGGCGAGTGGGATACGAAGCACCCGAATCTCATTCCTTATAGAGAGTATGTACTGGCATTGCTCCCACACTTTAAGGAGGTAATTTTTGAACATTTCCCACGAGAGGAGAACCAGTTGGCGAACGTGCTAGCTACCATGTCTTCTATGTTCAAAGTTAGGTGGGACAATGAAGCTCCCCAAATTACCATTGAGAGGTTGGATGAACCAGCACACTGCTGTGAGATCGATACCAAAGAAGTGGCAGACAAACCCTGGTTTCACGAAGTTAAAAGGTATCTCGAGGCTCAAGAGTATCCCGAAGGGGCATCTGTCAATGATAAGAAGTTTCTGAGAAGGTTCACTGCAAATTTCTTCCTCAGTAATGGAATCCTCTATAAACGCAACCATGACTCCACACTACTACGATGTGTAGACAAGAGTAAAGCAGAGAGGATCATGATAGATCTACATGAAGGCACTTTCGGTACCCATTCTAGTGGACATACCATGGCTAAGAAGATCCCACAGGCAGGATACTACTGGTCCACTATGGAAGTCGATTGTTATCAGCACTCTCGAACTTGTCATAAATGCCAAATCTACGCTAATAAGGTGCATGCGTCTCCGGTCCCCTTAAATGTCTTGACAGCTCCTTGGCCCCTTGCGATGTGGGGTATCGACATGATCGGTGAGATCAGACCTAGTGCGTCTAAAGGGCATCGTTTCATTCTGGTATCCATTGATTACTTCACGAAGTGGGTTGAGGCAGTTTCCTTTGCTACAGTAACCAAGAATGTCGTGGTGCGGTTTATCCGACATAATCTGATCCGTCGATATGGTGTGCCAGAAAGGATTATTACTGATGATGGTACGAATTTCAACAACACAATGATCACTGAGCTCTGTAAATAGTTCAAGATACAGCACCATAATTCTTTTCCCTACCGACCGAAGATGAATGGCGTTGTTGAAGCAGCTAACAAGAACATCAAAAAGATTGTACAGAAGATGACAGTGACATATAAAGACTAGCACGAGATGTTACCATTCGCTCTTCATGGGTACCGTACCTCAGCACAGATGTTGACAGGGGCAACACCTTACTCTCTAGTATATGGCATGGAGGCAGTCCTACCCATCAAAGTCCAGATACCCTCTCTCAGGATTATGAAGGATGCGGGTTTGAACAAAGATGACTGGATCCAAACCCGACTTGATCAGCTAAATCTAATCGATGAAAAGAGACTTACTGCTATCTGCCATGGTCAGACGTATCAAAAGCAAATGATCAAGGCTTTTAACAAGAAAGTCAGGCGTTAAGAATATCAAGTTGGGGATCTAGTGATCAAACGCATCATACTACCGCATGGTGATCCCAGGGGCAAATGGAACCCCACGTACGAAGGGCCATTTGTGGTTAAGAACATTTTCTCGGGAGGAGCTATGATTTTACCCACCATGGATGGTGACGACCTTCCTCACCCTGTCAATGCAGACATAGTGAAAAGATACTACGCATAATCAAAGACCCTCTAGGTCGACTGGCCTAGGCAAAAAATAAGGGCTTCTCGGCGAACCAAAAGGGTTCGGACAAAAGTAAGGGATGAAAATGAAAAATATGTACACCCGGCAAGTCGAAAACCTGAAAGGGTAGCTTGGGCAAAAAGGGATATCCCGGTTGACTGAAAACCCGAAAGGGCGGTCCAGGCAAAAGTTAGGGATTAAAGCGTATCACTATGTCTCATTGGATCATCTTGCGACCAGACTTCGGTATCGACTATCAAGCTCGAACGACGCCAACCAATCTGATCAACCTTCGGCCAAGTAGCAAAGTGATGAGACGTTTGAAGATATAAAGGCAATGGCAGAGTTGGAACCCAATGGGGTTGTTTCACATAGCTGTTTTTCTTTCTTTTACACAAATTGTATAATTTTTATCTTTTGGCGACGTTCTCTTACTAGAGCGTCAACCTCTTTGCACAAAATGCCTATTACAGGCCAACTTCAAAAATCAATACAAGTCATTTTCACAAGAAACTTCAATTTATTTTTTCTTTTTCTGTTTTGTTTTGTAAGAACGTCCAATAATTTATTTTTGATGTATGCATTTGAAAATGATTACTGCTCATAAATATTTACATAAGAAACAAAAGACAGTTACTTGTAATTCCATAAACAGGGAAAAACAAGAAGTGCCAAACCCTACAGTTACTCTGCCCATCAGGTATCGGGATAGAGTCAACTTTAAAACACAATCGCAGGTACATAAACTTCCCACAGAGTAAAGGTATTCAAAGGCATTGATTTCAGCTTTCCTGAAACAAGACATAACTATCCCCAACCAAGGTTCATAATCGCGGGTGAGTCAGTAAATTTCATCCCCCAAGCGGAGTTTATATCTCCAACCGAGATCAACGCCTCCAGCAATGAATTTCATCCCCAACTGAGTTTATTCCTCTAGATCAGCGGGTCTACCAACAGAGTATCACCTCCCCCTAAGTTTGGTCCCCGCAGAGTTATTCTCCAGTATCTCTTCCCGACAGAATATTCACAAATCTCCAGCAATCGTCAGGGATTTATTTTTCGGGACGCGAGCATACCCCGATAGCATCTCATAAACATACATCATGACATACGCATACATATCATATACAGCATAATCTCATTTATTTTGAGAACATCATCTCACCCTGCATTTCATGCATTGCATATGACTAACCCTGATGTCTTTTCCGGAAAAGAGGATTAGCTTCAACAAAGTCAGCCATTATACGGATCACATCTACAGACGACCAATGGAAAATCAATTCTCGAAATCAAACGGGTCAACTAATCCATACTTTGAAGTAACCCTACGACCCAAGTTCCTTCTCACAGCCCTACTATCCAGGCTTTCATATCGAAGTAACCCTACTATCCAGGTTCCTTCTCACAGCCCTACTATCCAGGCTTTCATATCGAAGTAACCCTACTATCCAGGTTCCTTCTCATAGCCCTACTATCCAGGCTTTCATATCGAAGTAACCATATGACCTAGGTTCCTTCTCACAGCCCTACTACCCAGGATTTCATATCGAAGTAACCCTACGACCCAGGTTCCTTCTCACATCCCTACTATCCAAGCTTTCATATCGAAGTAACCCTACTATCCAGGTTCCTTCTCACAACCCTACTATCCAGGCTTTCATATCGAAGTAACCCTACGACCCAGGTTCCTTCTCACAGCCCTACTATCCAGGATTTCATATCGAAGTAACCCTACTATCCAGGTTCCTTCTCACAGTCCTACTATCCAGGATTTCATATCGAAGTAACCCTACTATCCAGGTTCCTTCTCATAACCTTACTATCCAGGTTCCTTCTCTCTTATCTCCAGACAGCAGTCCACAACACTGTAGAACCTGGACCTGATCAAACATGATTGGTTTCACACTTCCCTAGTAAGTCGCGGTGCAGTTTGTACCTTGACCAGATATGCATTTCACTTCCGCTTCCTCAAGTCGGAGTTACTTCCCCAATAGAGTAACGGACAACTGAAGCTCCTAAAATTCAATTTCTCCCAAGATAGATACCAACATTCCTCAGCGGATTCCTCATTAACAATAGTAACAGGAACTCTCATCGAAGGAATGTCTCAGGAAATTAACATCCTCTAGATGGCATCTTTAAGCCCATCTCCGACGGTATTCCACCACATCTTAGATGGCATCTTTAAGCCCATCTCTGACAATTCTCTAGCAGCTTCTTAATGGCATCTATAATCCCATTCCCGATATCACAAATCAAGTATTACTTCACGCGAGTGCAAATTTCTGGGCACTATATTGTTCAATCATCTTCCACCTTCAGATTACGAAAGGCAGACAGCCAATCTACATCCTCAGGTTTAAGAAGATTGAACAGGGGCAGCTGCTTCACCCCAAAATTTTCCTTCTTATTTTACTCAATACATGCCCATTGGAATCCTCAATTTGCTCAAATTTGCCCAAGAGTTGACCATACAAACTCTCTCCTAAGGCAGTGTACCTCAAATTAGGGTTTCCGTGTTCATCAAGATAGGTGGACTACAAGGACCTCATATACTCTCCATGGTCTTAATATGTTCTCAAGACCATACATGTCAAGTTTCATGCCTTGCACAAGATGTTTGCTCAGTCAATTGCTCAGATGCTTGAGAATCGACTATATTAGGTCAAAAGTCAACTGTGACCCACATGCAGTCAAACTTCAATATTTTTGGTCAACATTGACATTTTTAAGTTAATTTCACCATTTTATCAAGGGTTGATCATGATTCCTCAAGGAATGCTCCAAATTCATCAAAACCCAAAAGTTGCTAAATTAGGGTTTCTTAGTAAAAGTCAACCCAACTTTGACCAAGCATAACTTCCACATGCTTCATCAAAATTTTTCCATCCAAGGCTCATTTTGAAGAGGATGCAATTCCATACAATTCATATTCATCCCACAAGTTCAAAATATTCACCCACAAAAAGATATGAATTTCTACATTATGGGTCCTTTTGAAAAGTCAACAAAAACACCTTTTGGGTCAAAGCTTCATACATGAACATGGAAGATTCAATTGAGATGAGACCAAAAAGGTTGCTTAGGGTACATCCTAATCTTTCTAAAAAGTCCAAGAACACCTCTCTTTGGTTAAAATTGGAGGAGATATGCCTTGTCAAAGTTGACCTTTTTTGCAAAATTGTCAAAAGTCAAATGTGCTCAAAAGTGCATTTTTTGCTAAATGGGCCTAACTTTTTATGCTTGCATCTCACTTATAATGTGGTCCATGACTCAAATATTCACCCACACATTATTTTCTTCATTTTTCAATTTATTTTGATTTTTTATTAATTAAAAATTGAATTAAATCAAATAATTGATGAATAATAGCAAAGATATGATTTGATTTGGTTTTTGGACAGGTTGGCAATCAAAATATGCTGAATTATCAAGGCCAAAACGAATCAAGCATAATTGGTACAAGAATGGGAAGATTTGGCTCAAAATGGCAAGTTTGCATATGGCTAAAGAATCAAATCAAATCTCATCAAATTACAAGATTCAATCCAAGTTTGTAACCCTAATTCATCCCTAGGTATATATTGGACAAGAACAAGGCGAAAAACAGAGGTTAGCAATCGTGAAAGAGGCAGAGAAAAATTCAAAAATTCAAAGAAAAGTGTGAATCGGTTTTCACTCCATAGGCTAATTCAAGCCATTCCAACGATTCCAATCATTTCTTGGACCTTCCCAGAAGCCAATTGGAACATTTGCAAGGCTTAAAACATCCAGAAATGCGCATAGTCACTCTCACAGTTTGCTCATATTTTCAAAATTGATTACTATATTTCTTGCATCATTAACATGTTTAAGTTATATATTTGTGATCCTCATCATGTTTGCAAGCTAACTGGATGATTTAATTGCATTTTTTAAGCTTGTACATGCCTTTGCCATTGTTAGGGTTTGTATGTGCAGTTCAGGGTTTTTGTCCACAGGTGAAATTAGCCAAAAAGAAGGGTACCATGATGTTCACGAGATCAAAACGAATGGATCTATATAGTTAGAAATCATTTATCGTGTGTCTTGTGCATTTTGGAAATTTGCAGGGGCTATGGCTACGAACATGTGACTGTAGGTAAAAAGTATATACCTAATACGACGGAGGAGGAAGAAGATGATGATGTGTTCAACCATCATTGGGTCATTGAAATAAAACGCGCGCTTTTGTTTTAATCTAGTAACCCACGTTGTTTTCATATATTATATATCATTGTTATTATACTAACAACTAAAGCGCGTAGCACAACTGGCAATGAGGCGTTGGTATTGATCACAAGGACCTAGGTTCGACCCCAGGTCCCAACAATTCTCTTTATGTTATTTTCTTTCAACAGATCTAGTGCATTACTTGTCCTGGAGAACATCATACACCCTTGAGTCCAACCGTTTGATCAAGAAGACTATCAGATCCAACGCTCTAGCAGTGCGGGCCTATGATATGCCTCAAGTCAACGCTGCAAGACATCCAGAGGCTGACCGGGCTTGAAGAGTTTTGGGCCTTAGAAAACTCAGATTGGCACCCCCCAGAATTGCTATTAAACACAGGCCCATTCTCTTTTTCTTTATTTATTTATTTTATTTTAATTATTTTGTTTAATCATTTTTCACCAAATTAATTACCCTTTTTTATTAATCATAAAATCAATAAATCACAAAACACCAAAAAAAAGCATTTTTTTTAATAAAATATTTATTTTAATTTAATTAGAAATATAGGTTAATTTAATTTCTTTTTTTATAATTAAAAGAAATTAGAAATTAGGGTTTTTAATTAATGTGCAATTACATTTCTTTTCTCAATTAAAAAACCAAAAAATACACAAAATCTTTTTGTACAAAATATTTTATTTTCTTGAAATTATTTAATTTAGCTAGATTAGGTTAATTTCAATTTATTTTTTCATAATTAAAATAATTAGAATAAGGGTTTTAGTCGTACATAACTCAATTAATTATTTTCTCAAAAATAACTTAATTATTTTTCAATTAGATTTTAGGGTTTTCAATTCATCCCTCGTATTTAGTTCGCCGTGCATTTAATTATTTCTTTTTCCATTATTTTTGTAACTGCCAATGGTTTGTAATAGTTAAATTAGGGTTTTATTTGCTGCTTTAATCCCTGATTTTTTGGTTATGTAATTAATCCCCATCCCTGAAGCCTTGTAATAGCTAGGTTGTTTTCTCGCATTTTTAATTCCTGCAAATATTTAACTGTCTAGATGTATGCTAAATAAGATTGTATGGCAAGAATATCTGAAGTTAAAACGGTAGATAACCTAATGTGCAAAGATTAAATAACTGAAACAAATCATATGCACATATTTACTCCTAAGATTTACCTCACTTCGGTTGCCTTCGGTAAAACAGTTATTAAGCATAGGAGATTTTAGTGGTTGCCCTCCAGTCTAAAAAGATCAAATTGTCCCATTCGAATGTTGCCTCGGAAATGTTGCCTCGAAAAGATCTTAAGACTCTAGGGTTACTAATAAAGTTTTCTAACTGTCGCTTTAGTTATTGTACTTATCCCTTTCGAATGTCCCTTACAACTCCAACGACGGTGCTACCTACTCCTTAATAGTAGGATAGCGCTGTCTAAAGGAAACGAGAACGAACAATCTTTTTTCGAATAGGTAGAATCTTAAGTACTTGCTCAATAAAAACTTTTCACACAAACACCTTTCAAAACAAATTTTCAAAACAAATTTTCAAAACAAACTTCGTCACATTCTTGAGGACTGATACAAGGGTTATCACGAAGTAAAATATTTTCAAGACAAACACATACAAGCAATTTGAAAAATGAGCAAGTACCTAAGATCCCGTAGATAACTACGGATAGAAAGGGTGGTAACACCTTCCCTTTCTATAATCTACCCCCCGTACTCAGAATATCCTGAAAAAAGGTTTTTCTGTTATTTTTCCTTTTCCATGATTGGATGAAATAAAATTCGGTGGTGACTCTTGCTTACCGCGAAATTTTGTGAACAAAAATCGCGAAACACAAACCAGTATTAAAACAGTCGGTTCTGCCACCGTATCATACATACGAAATGCAGATAGCACATCCTCATTTATTTTGAGCGTGTTATTATGCAATGCACTACATACATCATGACATTGCATAAATACTAACTCTATCTTTTCAGGTAAAGTTCACAAATAGACGAACATCATCAATTTTCTAACAGGTCGCAGAGTAATTCTTAAAAAAGGATGGTGCGACTATCTACATGATCATACAATTCCTCGCAGAGGCTAAATCTGACAAGTAGATACTTAAACATCTTCCCCAGAAGGTCATTCTGAAAGATATCTCTTCTATTTGAAGTCATACGTAAACATCTTCTAGTATATCATTCAGATGAAGTCGAGCGTAGATTTCCATCTGATACTTTTTTGGAAAAGTTAGACATAGACTCCTTTCAATACCTCTTCTAGTTGAATTCGGGCATAGACATCTTCTATTTCAAATGAAATCAGGCGTAGATTTCCTTCTGATACTCTTTTTGGAAAAGTCAGGCGTAGAGTCTTTCTGGTACCTCTTCTAGTTGAAGTTGAACGTAGACATCTCCTAGTGCATCATTCAGATGAAATCGGGCATAAATTTCCTTCTGATACTCTTTTTGGAAAAGTCAAGCGTAGACTCTTTACAATACCTCTTCTAGTTGAAGTCGGACGTAGAAATCTCCTAGTGCATCGTTCAAATGAAATCAAGCATAGATTTCCTTATGATATTCTTTTTGAAAAAAAGTCAGGCGTAGACTCTTTTCGGTACCTCTTCTAGTTGAAGTCAGGCGTAGATATCTTTTAGTTCAGATGAAATCAAACGTAGATTCCTTCTTAAACCCTTCTAGACAAAGTCAAGCGTAGACTCATTCTAGTACATCATTCAGCCGAAAATCAAGCGTAGATTCACTCTGATATTATTTTGGACAAAGTCAAGCGTAGACTCATTCCAAATACATCTTCTTAGGACAAAGTGAGGCGTAGACTTATTCTGATTGACAGATACTTTGGGTGGCATCTATAAGCCCATCTCCGACGACTCTCTGTCACCTTTACAAATGGCATCTATAAGCCCATATCCGACATCCCTCTACCCTCCAAATGGCATCCTTAATCCCATTCCTGGTATAATCAACCAACAATGTTACTTCGGGCACGGGCGAGTGCAAATTTCTCGGCACTTAAGTGTTCAATCATCTTCTACCTTCAAGTCACGGATGGCGGACGTGCCAATCTAACTTTTCAGGTTTAAGAAGATTGAACAGGGGAAGATGTTACACCCCAAAATTTTCCATTCCAGTTTCCTTCAAGACATTCTCATGAGGTCCTCATTTGCTCAAGGTTGCTCAAGAATTGATCAGACAAATTCTCCTTCTAAGCAATGGGTCCACAATTAGGGTTTGGTATTTCTCAAGGAAGATTGATTTTTCAAGGTCTCAGGTAGTTTTCATGGTTCTCCATAGGTCTTTAAGAATACTCATGTCAAATTTCAAGTCCTGCATCACAAGTTTGCTCAGTCAATTGCTCAGATGACTGAAAATTAACTGTGTTGGGTAAAAAGTCAATTATGGTCAACATACAGTCAAACTTCAAGGTTTTTTGTCAACATCAAGGTTTTTAAGTTATATTCATCATTTGATCAAGGGTTGATCATGATTCCTCAACAAAAGCCTTCAAATTATCAAAAGTCAAAAGTTCCCAAATTAGGGTTTCCTTAGGAGAAGTCAACTAAACATTGACGAAGCATAACTTTCACACGCGTCATCAGGTTTTCCCCAACCAAATGCAATTTTTAAGGAAATCAATTCTATAAAACTTTGTATCTTTATCCTCAAGTAAAAAAGTGTATCATTTGAGAGATATAAGCCAATACATTACAGGTCATTTCAAAAGTCAACAAAACGACACTTTTTGTCAAGGCAACTTACATCAAGATAAAGTCTTTAAGATAAAAAATGATCAACATAGAGGTTGTAGAGGATATCTTGAACTCTCCAAAAAGTCAAAGATCACCTTTAAAAGATAAAAATTGAGTGATTTATTACCATTGCAAGTTGGGAAATTTTGAGCAAATGCATGAAGATCAAATTAACAAGCTTGATATTTTGGACTATTGGGCCATGGTTTTGAGGTCCAAACATGTTTATGCCTTTCATACACCTCGGAATTCACTCATACACCCTTTGGCCTTGTTTTATTTTTAATTATTTTAATTATTTTTTATTTAATTCATTAATAATACAAATAAATAAGATAAAAATCATATCTTATTACACAAGGGTCCAAGCCCATTTGTTTTTGCCCTAAAATTTCTCTATAAATTCAGACATCAAGACAAGAACAAGACCACGAATCCTTGCACCATAAAATTGTCAAAAAAACATCAAAATTTTCGAAGAACCCTAAGTTTTTAAAACCCTATTTTAAGCCTTCTCACCACCAAACTTCCATTCCATTCACTTCCAGGGACATTGAAGGGTAAGATTGGATTGGTTGCCATGATCCAAAGGACTTGAACCAGCATACATGCACCGACATTTTTGCATTATTTCATGATTCTTGTATTTTTGTTTTTATGATGTTTTAACGCACACTAACACTACTAATGTGCTTCTGAGATGCTAATGTGCAAGTTTGAATCACATCATGAGTCCCATGCTATATGAATCATAAATGGCCATGATCAAACTGATTCATGTTATTTTGGCCATACCTCACAAACCAGGACGAATTAGCCTTAAAAAATGTCCTCATTGGATTCACACCCTCTATTTTAGGGGGGTAGGATATTGTTGGATCATTAACGTTGTGTTTTTTGTAGGTTATAAAAAAGGGCTTACCGGAGAAGACGATCAGAGCTAGGGCTCTGGCGCTTCTCCTGCCAATATATATATATATATATATATATATATATATATATATATATATATATATATATATATATATATATATATATATATATATTATTTTAGTTGTATTAATGGATGTATCACCACCCCAGTGGTTAAAACACGCGCACTAAGTCATTCTCCCTTTGGTCACGGGTTCGATCCCCGATTATGCTATTTTTTCACATTTCTAATTATTTTGCAGGTTAATTATAAACCATATTGAACGCGTATCCTAGCACAGGCGTGCGCTTGGTTCGGTTGGTAACCATGCATGCTGGAGATGCAGGGGGCATGGGTTCAACACCCACCCCCAACATTCTTTTTTTTCACTAACATTATTTTCTCTTTTCTATCTTAACCCTATTTCTTTTATAAACCCTAATTATTTTTTAATCAACATTAAAATAAATTAGGTTTAGTTTTCTTTATCATAAATTAACTTTGATTTTTATTTATTAAAATTAATTAGGATAATTAATCTCGATTAATTTAATTATCTCACTTTTTATTGAATTAAAATAAACCTATACTTTAGGGTTTGCTCAATTTAATCAATTAGGTTTAGGTTAAATCATCAATCATTTTTCATCAAACAATTTCTCTGTTTATTTTCCTTTTTACTGTTTCGCGTACTTTATTATTTTCGCATTAGTTTTTCCTATTATGTAATTGCTACTGAATGTAATAGCTTAAATTAGGGTTTTTGCTTTCTTTTCCCAATTTTTTATGGTTTGTACCCCCTTCCCTGAAGCTTTCTAATAGCGCAGGACATTTAATTTCTATTTTTACTGCTTTCTTTATAACTGTCTAGTTTAATAGAATTGTATAACAAGACATAAAATCAACCGTTAGATAACCCTAATCAAGATTAAATAACTTAATCAAAACACTTTTCACACATGCACCTCTAGGGTAACCTCGCTTGTTACCTTCGGATAAACAGTCATGTCCCTCGGACGTGGGGACGCTTTAGCAAATTCCCTCTAATACAAAAAGATCGTAGTCCCTCGTTGACCCTTCGATGCTGACTTTGGTAAATGATCTTAGTCCCTACGATAAAATTACTAAAGCGTCCTACGAGTTTCCTTTATGACTGTATGGTGACCCGCACCTATCCCTCACCATCCAATGATAGGGATTCCTACTAAATAATGGTAGGATAACACTATATAAGGAGGAGGAAAATAACACGAAAGACTTTTGAGTAAGGGTAGAATATTGTTAATCGCTTTCTCACTAAAATAAAACATTTTCACACAAACACTTTTCTCTGAAATATTTTCAAAACAAACACTTTGTATGCATTCTTAACGATACTAGAATCATTAGAAAGTTTCCCGCACTTAGGAATTTTCAAAATATTTTCAAACACATACACAAAAGAAATATCAAACAAAGTGAGCTAGCGATTAAGAGCCTGTAGATAACTATGGATGAAAAGGGTGCTAACATCTTCCTTTTTCATAACCTACCCCCCGAACTCAGAAAATTCTCAAAGGTCTTTCCTGTTCTTTTCACCCTTTCCTTATTAGATAAAAGAAAAGTCGGTGGTGACTCTAGCTATCCATAACATTTGCAATAAAACCCAAAAACAAGTCAGTTCTCCCACCGTATTACACCTGCACACAAAGAAAATTAACCCAATGTCTCGGGGTAAACACTAAGAACTCCAGACAAAATAACAGCAGAATCATAAGGTCCCGAAGAGTCAAGGCTTCTAATACTAAGTCTGAGAGGTCCACAATCTCCATAATGCCAAGGATAGTAACCAAATAGTCCAAGAAACCTGAAGGATTTTGTATTGTTGAACTTTGTTATTAAGTATCTTCAAAAAGAAAATGAAAAGCTTAAGTGAGCAAAAATAAAAATGGCATAAAGATAAATGCTCAAGTGAGCAAAGATAAAAATGGCATGAAATGTAAATGCCAAAATAAATGGTACATAAAAGTAAAGGCATAAAGTAAAAAGCATAAAATAAAAGTACAAAGTAAAATTTAACTGTTAATGAGTTAGGAATTAGAGGTTAGCTGAATAACCATCTTGAAACTTTTATTTGAAAACTCATTAGAAGATTGATAAAATTAAATCTTCTCAACAACAAGTTTCATTTGCTTTTTGTTAAGTATATCATTCATTTCTAGTTCTCGAGGCAACAACATATGATCAACGGTGTTTAAATGATTCACTTAGACCAAATTTTATAAAGGTTCATTAGAGGATTGATAAGACCAAATCCTCCTAACAATGAACCTCAAGATTATTAGATCAAAGGTTTCAAATCAAACATACTTGGGCTTGTAAACGTAGGTTTGGGACACAAATGATCATTTCTCGAATTGGGACATAATTTAGCGTTATGTTAAGCAATCATGAGTGGACTTATGTAGAAGTCGCACCTATTTTGAGGCTGGTTAATAGCAATCTATGTACCACATGTTTGGAGAAATGATATGTAGATTATTCTCTAATAACATGTAGCACAAGTGAGAAGGGGATGAGATGAAGAGGGAGAATAAATATTTGAACCAAGGAATTTAATCAAACTATCATTAAAATCATTCATCCATTTTGGTGAAGTTAAACTCAACACTCAAGATCCAATGATGTTAATGAAGCTCGTGATTTAAAATCGCTTAGTTCAAGATTAGCCATAATATATACAAAAATAAAATTGTATTTAATAAGCAAAATAGAATGAGAAAATGATTTTTAAATTGCTTTTTTAAGTGAAAATAAAAGGGAAAATAACAAACTATATTCAAAGTATCAAATAAAAATTAAAAGAAACCATAGAAAAATCAGAGATGATCTCAATTATTTTTACAAAAAATTTGGTAAATTTTTAAAACAAAAAAGTATTTTTAAATTGTTTAAAACTACTCAAATAAGTGAAAAATGATTAAAAATAGGAAAAATTAGAATGAAATTCTAGAAAAAATTCTAGGAAGTCAGGAATAAAGAAAATGATTTTTATGAATTTTTAAAAATTTAAAAATACCAAAAAAGTATTTTAAAAAATTAAAAACAATTTAAAAAAAAAAAGAAAAATCATAAAAAAAATTCAAATCTGAAAATAAAATTGTGAAAAAATAAAAATCAGAAAGATGATATTCAAAAATATTTTTGTAAATTTTTTCATAAATTTTTGTTCATAAATGAATTTTCTATGATTTTTTGAAGTTTAAAAACAATTAAATGCAAAAATAAAAAAATAAAAATAAAAGTCAGAAAAATATGGATAACTGGATGAGAGTCAAAATGCGTTAGTAAACAGATCCAAAGGATCTGGCACGTTGTGCATATCATGGCCTATTTTGAAAATCACACCAAATCATTTTTTAATAATTAAAAGTAACTTTAAATCTGGCACGTCGGATAAAGTCTGACTAATGAAAGTAATCAGATCCAACGGTTCTCAAAACGTGTGTATGGTAAGGCATGCACATTGGATAGGATTCAAAAAAAAATTACATGTCACGCTGTCATTGGTGTTAGCATGACACGTAGGTCGTCTTTAAAATCCAGACGCCCTAGATTGGAGTTCCACAAACAGTAAAATTAAAGAACTAGACCGATACCATTAGATTTGTCTCTTCAAGATGATTCTAATGGTACCCTCGCACCAAATTTATTTAAGCTGAGCAAGGATGGATTTGGAAAGAAAAAAAATAGTGAGCACGAAATTTCCAAGTATCTCTCTCAATTCTCAATGGAAATAAAAACCTTAAGAAGTATGAGAATCAGAAGGATGGTGTTGTACCCCAAAATTAGTCCTCTCTTTTATCAAGACATTTCTCACAAAGATTTCCAAAAGCGCAAGTTTGCATAAGTAGAATTAGACTTTTTAATGCCCTGTATAGTTTCTATGGATCCTATTGGACTTTCAAGCATCAGGTCGAAGATGGAACTCCTGAATCTTCGAAAGGAGGAAGAGGAAACTGTCAAAAGGGCAAAGCATATCAAAGAAAAAAAGTGTGCAGTTGTAGATAACTATGTCAAATTCAAAATCTGGTCTAGGCTGTTCGAACTACATGGTTGATCGAAAGGAGTGGTTGGTAGATTTTGACAAGTCAAAGAAGAGCTAGCTTGCTTCGATCCACAAGCTTTGATTGGGCAATGGCTTCCTTTGAGCAACCTGCTTTGATCCACCTCTAAACCCTTCGACACACATAGTTTCGACACTATGGATTGCAAGTCTATCTTCATGCTTGCTTTGATCCACAAGCTTCGATTGGGCAATGGCTTCCTTCGAGCAACTTGCTTTGATCCACCTCTAAACCCTTCGACGCACATAGTTTCTACACTATGAATTACAATTTGAGGTTTAGACAGTTGAACTTTTGACCACCTAATCAAATGATGGTTATTGGTAGGAAAGCAATCCATAATTTCTTTTGTTTTAACTATACCAATGAGATCATCTTGCATACTCAAAATGGTACATTCAGATGAATGCGGTTGTTGTACCCCAAAATTTTCCCTCTCATTTATCAAGATTTTCTCACAAGGTCTCTTTGACTCAAGACTAGATTAGGGTTTAACCAGCTCAAGACATCTCATATGCACTGATAACCCAAAATTAGGGTTTGGAATTGCACAAAGATTTTTGGACTATCAATGTTTCATATGACTTGCAAGTATCAATATGGACCCCTAAGATTACTCATGTCATGTTTCAAGTCTTGGATCACATTTTTGATCAATCAATTGGACAGTTGACCTAAAAATCAGCTGTATTTGAAAAAAAATTCAACCATGGCCAATTTACAGTCAAACTTCATAAGTTTTGATCCACATCAACATTTTAGAATCATATGTATCATTTGATCAAGTTTGAACCACATTTCCTCAAGGAATTTGATCAAATCATTAGAAGGGGCAAAATGGTCAAAATTAGGGTTTTGACTAAGAAAGGGAAATTTCTGATTTTTGACCTAGAAAATGACCAATTGGTTTGAAGCATGATTCCAAGGGCTCAATTTCATCATCATGACCTAATGACATGGTTCAAAACATTGCAAATCCATTGGATTGACAGATGAAATTTGCAGTCAACTGATCAAAAGTCAACTGTATACTAAAAAGTCAAACTTTGACTTTTTGGTCAAAATCAAGTGCCAAGGATCACAATTCATCAAAACATGTCAAAATGTGAAACTTGTTCATCAAGAAATCAAAGATTGAAGATTTTGTTTTGAAAGTTCCCAACATGAAAGTTCCCAACATGAAAGTTGTAGATCCCCATGAAATATACAACTTTTCTTCACACATTTTTCCCTAAAGATGCTTGGATCTCAAGATATAATTTTGTGAATACATTCCCATGAACTAAAATAACAGTGAAATTTTGCCCTAATTTTGGCAGGTTTTTGACCTAACTTCATGGAAATTTTTCACCTAGTTCCAAGAGGAATATTGAAATGCATTTCAAAGATGAGTTATATATCACATTGCAAGCTTTACAAAATGTCCAAGAACTCCTTAAGATCATTTTTTAGTAGGGAGAATCGAAGAGATGAAGTTGGCAATTTCTCACTTTGATTTCAAGTCGTTCCATGAAGAACAAAATTTAAATCTGAACATATGCTGCCTAATCCTTGCTTTACAGGTCTCAAACTTGTTTCTCACTTCATAATTTATTGCTTACACAGTTTATAAAGCCTTAATACAAGCATAAGAGTTTTTGTCCAAGTTTTAATTCCATAAATGGCACAAAGTTTCCATTGCCATTTTAGAAAAGCATAACTTTTACAGCTTTTCATTCCTTGAGCATTGGACCTGTTTTCTATGCACACAAAAGTACTATAAACTAAATGCAAGTTGTCTAGGACTTGTACCAACTCCAAGAAGGCCTGTACAAGCATATAGAGAGTTGTCTCCTCACTTTTCTTAAAGAACAAGCAATAGAGCAAAAAGCCTACATTTGAGAAATTTGTTATGGAGATGACTTGAAACCTTCTCTATATTTATTCACAAACACATTGCAACCTAACACACGATTGCTCAAGGATAGAAACTCTCTAAAACTCCCTATCACCAAAAACCCGTCATAACTTGCAGTTTGATACCAAGCATAGCAATCCAAAAATCTACTAGTGTGTTTCAAGTTCTAATCAGTCAAACACTTAACCTACCTCATATCTAAGTGTTCCAGACCATCACCCCTTCACTGTAACTCCTCCTTCTCCATCTTCCATTTTTGTTTTTCAAGCTTGCAGGTTGACTTGGATAGAGAGATTCAGGCACTTTCAAAGCAAGGCAAGGATTGGAACACACTCAGGGAGGTTCAGGTAAGCTAAAGGAATCTTCAGGCCTTCATAAAACTCACTCAAACTCCATTCACGATCTCAGCTGAAGGAGGTAAGAACTATAACTTCTATCTCTTCATACAGACATCCATTGGTCACTATTTGTGACGATAAAATATATATATCCTTGTGCTAAAACCAACCATGTTCATAGATTTCATTTATATTCATTGTGTATAGAGAATTTTAGAGTTCAAATTTCTGTAAAAATTAGGTTTAAAATTAGGGCCTTTGAAATAAGTTTTGATCATTGACTATTAGTTTACATGAGCTACATGTTTGAAATCATGGGGAAGAGTACTATCATTTTCATGTTGGAATTTCCATTTTCATAGAGAAATGAGAAAGATACAGAGGTTCTGGCCAGCTTGAGGAAGAAGATGAAGTACAGGGCAAGGAGGCATTATGTGTTATGTATTTTTTGTTTCATATGAACTAACAGATGTATAGCCACCCCAGTGGCAAGGTAGCACGCTGAAAATGCATAGGTCATGGGTTCGAACCTTGGCGCTACCTTTTGCATTTTTCTCATTTTTCAGCTTCATTTTTGACATTTTTGGCAGCATGGGCTCAGCTTATGGGCCTCTCATTTTCTTTCTAACACTTACCTTCCTTTATCTTACAAGGAAAAGAAAATTAACAAGAAAGACAATTTGAGTAGGTAGATTACTTCTAGTTACTTGCTTCATTTCAAAACAACTATCCTTGCTATTTTCAAAACAAACACACACACATATTACAAAGATTGAAAACATTTTCAAAAAGACAAACATCTTTGTATACATTCTTACGAACGAGAATCATTACAAAGATTGCCTAAACAATGGCCTCTTTTACAAAATACTTTCAAAACCACACAAAGCACAATTTCAAAACAAAAGTAAGTGATCTAGCAAGTAACTAAGAGCCCATGGAAAACCATGGATGAAAAGGGTGCTAATACCTTCCCTTTTCATAATCTACCCCCCGAACTCAAGAAACAATCTCAAAGGTCTTTCCTGTGCTTTTTCACCTTTCCTTTTTGGATAAAAGAAAAGTCGATGGCGACTCTTTCTAACTGCAACATTTGCGATAAAGTGCAAAACCCTCAAGTCAGTTCTCTCACCGTATCACAGAACTGGTGACTCTGTTGGGGATAATTATAAAAGTGGGGTTACCTTAGGGCTATATCACATTTATTTGCTTACATTGTTTGACTTGTTTGCTTTACATTATGGTTCTTTGTTTGGGTTTGAAATCCTCTACCCTAATTTGGGATACTTTATAGGTAAATAGCAATATGTTGTGGAAATTGTGCAGGGTATACCGACATGGTCTAAGAAATAGCTATGTTAGTGCGACATATTTGTGGGTACCGGTAGCCTTTGAGTTAATCAAAGAGAATACGGGGCCGCTGAGTGATGTCATGAAGCACTAACAAACTTTTAGAACCTTTACTTGACCAACTTGGCCTTTAGGGCGTAGTGAGATGACCGAATTTGGTGCAGTTCGAAGTTGGTAGATACTCGATACTACACTCATTGAGGGTTGGTTTCTTGGAATATTTCGGTCGCCATTAAAGAGGCTTGAGCTGAAACAATGACCAAGGAAACAGTCCGGTGATATTGAGCTCCTTAGAACTCGGTTACTATTACTAGGACAGGTTGAGCCAACTAAAATTCAAGAGGGTACTTACCAATAAAACCCCATGCAAGCCTAAACTAAGGACTTGTTTGTTTTGCTTCTATATACATACTTGTACATAACATCATGGACATCATGCGAATCATATGCATCCACTAACCATTTCAAGGATTTTGTAGATTCATCTTTGTTCTTGTTTTGTAGGATATGGATTCACTTCGCATGAAAACTATCCAAGTCAACCTTGTAAGAATTCCTCCACAACTTAGGGAGATAGTTTCAAGGATCCCTGATATCTCTCCTTTCATCGAGAGGCATGGTCATCTACTCAACTTGGTCACCTCCAACATAGAGGAGGATATGATAAAGGTGCTCTTCCAATTCTTTGATCCTTTCCACCATTGCTTCAGATTTCCCGACTATCAGTTTGTGCCTACTTTGGAAGAATTCTCTCAACTCTTGAGGATTCCCATTCTCAATCAACTATCCTTCAATGGTACGGAAAGAGACCCAAGGCCAGAAGAGATTTCTCAAGCTCTACACTTGCACTCATCTGATGTCGCAACCCATTGGGAAACTAGAATTGGTGTCAAAGGTTTCTTAGCAAAGTTTCTGTTTGAGAAAGCCCAAATCTGTTGGAATTCCTTAGACTTGCAAGCTTTTGAGGAAATTCTAACTCTCCTCATCTATGGGATGATCTTGTTCCCAAATCCTGACCAACTCATAGATGTAAACACCGTCAAAATCTTCATGTCACGCAACCCGGTACCTACATTATTAGGGTATATCCTGCACTCTTTTCACACTCGCACAATGAGGAAAAAAGGTGTCCTTATGTGTTGCACTCCCCTCCTGGCAAGGTGGTTTATTTCTCATCTTCCCCAATCAGTCTTAAAGAATGAGCAAGGATTAAGGTGGTCACAAAGGTTAATGACGCTCAAACATTCAGATATTCATTGGTGCTCTCGATCCAAAGAGAATGTTATCGTTATTAACCATTGTGGGGGATTCCATAATGTCCCTCTACCTGACATTAGGGGAGGCATCACTTACAACCCATGCTTAGCTCTAAGACAGCTTGGTTATTCCCGAAGGGATGGCCTACATGAGATGTTGATTCAAGGCTTATTATTCGACTACGACAACAATAATCAAGGTCTTCGCCAGAGATTCGCCCGAGCATGGAGGACGCTAAACAAGGTGGATAACAAGACTTTGGGACACAAAAATTCCATCCCTCTTGAGCCTTACCTCAAGTGGGTACGAACCCGCGCTCAAAGTCTTATGATGCCTTATCCTTCCATTCTCCCAGTGATCATTGAGCCTGTTAAGGAAGGAGAAGTTCCATACACTATCCTACATCCTGACATGCCCACATCTCTTGAATACTTACAAAGGGATTGGATACAGCTCAAAGGAGAGCGAGATACTTTCGAAGCCCAATTCTATGCAAGCGAGAAGAAGGTTTTGGAACTCACTAGGCTGCTTCATGAGGAGCAGGCTCTAAATGCCTACATAGCACCGAAAAGGATGCGCACTACCTTTTTATCTTAGAGTTTTTTATTATTTTTCCCAAGGGGCATTGTTGTACTCAAACTCTATCTTATTAATATAACGTGTGTTCCTTTCTGTCTAAAACGAACCTGAATCTTTAAAAATCCTTGAAAACATTGCATATGCACATATCATGCATCATAACATGAACAAGTCTTTTGCAACAAGTTCCCTCATCTCTCTGTTGTTTATTTCAGTAAGATGGATCTCGAACAGACAGTCAAAGATCTTCAAGTTCAAAACACGCGGTTTCAACAGTTACTCACAACCCTGGCCAAAGGACAAGAGGAGTTGAAGACTCTGTTGGCCAAAGAAAATAAGAAGAAAGAGAAAAAACCAACTGGTGTTGTAATCATGGGGAGAAGGTTTCAAGGACATACTAGAAGAACCTTGAATTTCGCAACAACCTCTGATGAAGGAAAAGGAAAGGAAATGGTGGTTCCGTCAGAATCTGAAGAAGAGGAAGAAGAGGAAGATTACTCCGAAGAACAGTATCCTCCGACAGATGATAAGTACAGACATCTTGAAGAGCGTTTGAACGCTATGGAAATACAAAGGGTACCAGGTCTAGACTTTGAAGAATTGGGCTTAGTGTCAGGAATTGTGATCCCACCGAAGTTCAAAGTACCGTTGTTTGCAAAGTATGATGGGTTTCATGTCCTAAGATGAACCTCCGATCATATGTGAGAAATATCCAGCCGCACTCCGCCGATAAAGACCTGTGGGTGCATTTTTTCTAAGATAGCCTATCTAGAACACAACTCGATTGGTTTTACCAATTGGAAAGGGCCGACGTCCACAACTGGGAAGATCTTGCCGCAGCTTTCTATAAGCAATACCAGTATAATGCTGATTTGGCGCCTACCCGTACTCAACTTTAGAGTATGGCCATGGCTTCCAATGAAGGTTTCAAGGATTACGCGAAGAAATGGAGAGATCTAGCCGGGAGAGTAAAACCCCCTCTGTCTGAAAGGGAGTTGGTGGATATGTTCTTAGGCACTCTATCAGGCCCTTTCTTCAACCATCTGATTGGAAGCTCATCTACTGGATTTACTGAGATAATACTGACTGGAGAGAGGGTGGAAGCTGGCATAAAAAGTGGAAAGATTCAGAAGGATTTGTATGCCTCTATAGCTGTGAGAAAGCCTTTCACTGGGAAGAAGGAGGTATTTGCTGTTTATCCACAAAGGAACCAAAAGAAAGTTGAACGCCGACCAATGGTAGGAGTTGTTATGATCCCAAAGCCTACATCTGATCAACCAAGAAGTCATCAACCGAGAGTAGAGAGGCCAGTCCGGCAATTCACCAAAATCAATATGACTCTAGCCCAGGTTTTACCACATCTTCTGAAATCTAATTTGACAAATCTGAAGGAAGCTCCAAAGAACCGTGTTGTACCCCAAAATTTGCCCTCCCATATTCTTCAAAATTTGCAAAAAAACATGCTTCAAAATCTCCCCAAGGGTTGCATAGTTCAAGGGCCTCCTAACAGTCAAAAACCAGGGTTTTGGTTCTTGAAAAGTAATTGAAGTTTCCAAGGGTCCAATCAAGTCCCACATGCCTATAAACATGGTCAAGCATCCTCATACCAAGTTTCAAGACTTACAACACAAAATTGCACAGTCAAAAACCCTAATTGCTCAACAGTCAACTGCAGGGGCAAAATGGTCATTTGACAGTCAAAAGTTCAAATTTTTGGTCAACATCTCATTTTGAAGCCATAAACATCATTTGATCAATTCTTGATCATGATTTTCAAGGCATGGCTCAAAAAGTCTCAAGATGCAAAAGTTTCCATATTTGGACAGTTGAAAAAGTCAACTGTAACTTGACCAAGGCATAACTTCCACATGGTTTATCAGAAAAATTCCATCCAAAGCCCATTTTGAAGATAAAGACATTTCCTACAACTCCTTTTCACACTTCAAGTCCAAGAAATGCTCTCACAAAAAGTTATCAATTTCAACATTATAGGTCATTTTCAAAAGTCAACAAAAAGGGACTTTAAGTCAAAGGCCATAACTTGAGATTGGTAAATCAAAATGACATGGTACCAAAGGCATTGGTTAGAGGACTTCAATACCTTTCCAAAATGTCAAAGAACATGATCAAAGCTTAAAAATTGAGCAAGATATGCCTTGTGGAAGTTGGGAAATTTTTGGGAATTTTGAAAAGTCAACTTTACTTCAAATGCCTCAAAATTGCTAATGGGCCACATTTTCTTCCAAGATTCATCATCCAAAGTCTATGCACGACCATTTGGACCAAAGGGGATTTATTTCATCATTTTTTATTATTTATTTGAATTTTTAATTACTATTAATTCATTTAATTAAATAAAATATGAAAAAAATACTAAACCAATGTGATTGAATCTTTTTAAGCAGTATAATCACTCATTGGCTACTCAAGATTTCGTGCATACCAAAATTGGAAGGTTTGGCCATGATTGACATCAAAATCACATGGAAAAAGATTTGAAAGATATTCATGGAAAATCAAATATTCCATACATCAATGCATTGATCTTTTGACTCAAGATTTAACCCTAATCCATCACATACATAAGCCAGAAGCTAGACTTAATGAAAAGGACCAGAAAGCTGCGCTCAAAGCCTCTCATACACTTTGCAATTTTTGTGAATTTTTTCAAAACTAAAAGCATTATTCCAAAGGGTTTCAAGGCAAGAGAACCATCCCATTACGTTCCTGAGGCATCACTGAACCTGACTGAATACTTTTCCACGCCCATAGCATCAAGGATTGGTACATAGAAGTCGAGAATTCTCATACTTTGTGCATAATCGTATTTCAATTTCTGGGCATTTTTCATACCATTTAATTGTTGTTTTACACTAATATAATCATGCTGAAGCTAACCATGTATTTTAATTGATTTTTTGTGCATCATACATGAATTCACCATTGAAGCTCGTTAGGGTTTCCAAACTGTAAAATTGGGGCTTTACGTTTAAGGAAAAATCAGGCAACAAGACTTATGCCATCAGAATCAGAAGCTCATGACGATTAACATGGCATACTCGCGCTCAATTTATCATAAGCCAATTCCTATTCGCTATTTTTATGTTCACCATTTAGTTGGGGTTTAAAACCCCCGCTATCTCTTTTTATTTTACAGGCAATTGAAGAAGAAGACAGACGTGTCCATGGCTTACAGGCTCATTTGAATTTCGCGCGAAAATTACCCACTAACCCTTGTTTTGCATTATGTTATTGGTTTTCTATATTATATCCAAAGCGTGTGAATGGCTCAGTGGCAAGGCATTTGGTTTGGTACACTCTGGGACCTGGGTTCGATTCCCAGGTCCCCTCCTCTCTCCATATTATTTTTCTGACCATGTTTGCATGTAGCGCTCTCTCCAGGCGTCCACCATACGTTCACAATCCAGGCGCGCCACATGTCTCAGAATCTCAATCCAAGGGCCATGATCTGATGAACACCATATTCGTTGGTCAATGAAGCCACACGTGACCACCAAAAGTCAAAGGGGCCTCCCATAAATGGGCCAAAAATGCTGGATAACACCTCCAAACTGGGGTCAACACCCCCAAGGGTTTGTTTTTCTTTTCTTTTTTCTATTTTCTATTATTTATTTAATTTAATTATTTCCTTTTAATTCTCTAAATTAATATATTTTCATAAAACATAAAAATACAAAAAAAAAATCAGAAAGTCATAAAAGAAAATATATTTTATTTAAATGTTATTTTGTAAATAAATGTTATCAATTAATTTAGTTTTTAATTTTAGGGTTAAATTTTAACATTTTCTTAATAAACTTAAAAAATTTGTAGAATTAGGGTTTTAAACACTTTTACCTTTTTTTCTTTTCTTTTACCATTATTAATAATTAATTATTTATTTTTGTAAATAAAATTGTATTAATTAATTAGGTTAACTTTAGGTTTAATTTTCACATTTTTTTTAATAAGCTAAAAATAGTTAGAATTAGGTTTTAATTCCATTAATTCTCATTAAAATCCATAAATACAAAAACTCCAAAAAATTCCTTTCTTTTTATTTAAACTTAATTAATTTATTAATTTTAATTTAATTTCTTTAAGAAGGGTCCAACGCCCTCGCTTCCGATTATCATTTCGTTTCGTGCATTTATTTCCTTTTTGTGAATATTCATGTAATTCTCCCAAAGCCATGTAATAGCTTAACGTTTATATTTCTCGCACTTTATTTTATCTCAAATCGGGTCCTGGATTAATTTGGCGATGTGGACCCGCGCCTTTGTAATAGCGTAGGAATTTTAATTCTCGCATCTTTTAAACTGTTAACTATTGCATGAAAGAATGAATGTCAGAATAAAAGCAACGCGTAGATCACCCATGACATGAACAAGATAAATGTAAATGAACATGACACACAAAGCACACACCACCCCTAGGGTACGCCTCACTGTTGCCTTGCCCCTCGAAAGGTGATCGTCGAGTAGAGGACGTTTTAGTAAGTCCTCATGTCCATGAACATGGCATGAGGGTAGCTTCTAAGGTGTCTTCCTATTGCTCCGGTGATCACCATGTCCCGAACCTTCGAATTGACCCGAATACCTCCAACGGTGGTGCTACCTACCTCTCAATGGTGGGATGGCACTACTTTAAGGACATTTACACAGACGAATTCCTTAGGGTAGGTAGACGACTCTAGATACTTGCTCTAATTTCAAAAATAAATCAAAAATACTTTTCACACCGACACCTTTTCAAAAAGCTTTTGAAAGCAACTTTTCAAACGCTCTTGAGGACCGACACAAGAGTCGAACTGAAATTTTCAAAGAAACTTTTTTTAAAACCCACAATTGAAAAGCAAACAAACCTTTTGAAAACACAATGAGCAAGTATCTAAGGGCCCATGGATAACCATGGATAGAAAGGGTGCTAACACCTTCCGTTTCTATAATCTACCTCCCGAACCGAGAGTAATCTCTATAAGGAATTTTTCTGTGCTTTTATCCTTTCCATTTGGAGAAAATAAAAGATGGTGGCGACTCTTGCTTCCGCGACATTTCGCGAACCAGCGTTAAACAGTCAGTTCCAGATCCACCGATCACAGAACTGGCGACTCTGCTGGGGATATAAACTTAAAGTGAGGTGTACCTTAGGATAGTTCATAACTGTGTTTTCAATTGTATTGACTTGCTTGCTTTATTATTGTGGGACTGTCTTGGGAGTTCTATAGATCCTAACCCGGATCTGGGGATACCTTCTTAGAAAGTAGCAACAAGGCTGTGAGGGAACTGTGCGGGGTATACCGACATGGTTGAAACAGTCTGCTACGTTGATGTGGCACTTTGGTGTGTACCGGTAACCCTTGAGTTCAGTCAAGGAGAGTACGGGGCCTCCGCGTGGTGTCGTGAAGCATCAACAGACCTTAGGAACCTTAATTGAACTATCTTGGCCTCTTTAGGGTAGTGAGATAACTGACTTTGGTGCAGTCTGAGGTTGGTTAATACTCGATACTACACTCAATTGAGGGTTGTTTTCCTGGAATATTTCGGTCGCCAGTTCAGTGGCTAAATCGAAACGATGAACAATGAAAGAAATCTGGTGATATTGGGACCCTTAGAACCCGGTTACTTCTAATAGGACAGGTTGAGCCCACCAACTTCAAGAGGGTAATACCCAGACCCCATGCTGGCCTTAAACTCTAAGGGCTTGTCTTGTGTGACTTGTGTGCCTTACATGTTTTCCTTTGTAAATATCTGTGGTGTGTTTAATCATAGCATCATGACATCATCCAGCATCATATGCATTGACTAACCATTTCAGGGGTTCGAATTTTCATCTTTGTTCTTGTTTTGTAGGACATGGAAACTGTTCGTAGAAAGACAATTCAAATCAATCTTGTAAGGATCCCTCCTCAGCTTAAGGAGCTTATATCCAGGATTCCCGAGAGCTCTTCATTCAGTGAAAGACATGGAAGACTCATCAGCTTGGTCAATACCAACATTGAGGAAGATATGATAAAGGTCCTGTTCCAGTTCTTTGACCCTCTGCATCACTGTTTCACTTTCCTGGATTATCAGCTGGTACCTACATTGGAGGAGTTCTCCCAGCTTCTGAAGATCCCTATCCTTGATCAACTACCCTACAACGGTACAGAAAAGGAACCCAAGCTTGAAGAGATTGCTAAAGCCTTACACCTACAATCATCTGACCTCAAGGGACATTGGGAAGTTAGAAGTGGTATCAAAGGGTTCTTAGCCAGGTTTCTGTTTGAGAAGGCCCATGAATGTTGGAACTCCCTTGACTTACAAGCTTTTGAAGAAGTTGTGGCCCTCCTTGTCTATGGTTTGGTGTTGTTCCCTAACCCAGATCAGCTTATAGATATCAGTGCTGTCCAGATCTTCATGTCCAGGAATCCTATACCTACGTTGCTGGGGGACATCCTTCACTCATGTTACACTCGAACCATGAGAAAAAGAGGTGTCCTTATGTGCTGCACTCCCCTCCTGGGAAGGTGGTTTATTTCGCACCTTCCACAATCAGCTTTGAAGAACGAGCGGGGTTTGAGATGGTCACAACGGTTGATGACTCTTACACATGCAGATATACATTGGTGCCCTCGGTCCAGAGAGGATGTCACTATCATTGATCGTTGCGGGGAGTACCCTAATGTTCCTTTACTTGGAATCAGAGGAGGTATTACTTACAACCCATGCTTGGCTTGGAGACAGTTTGGTTATGCTCGGAGGGATGGTCCTCATGACATGTTAATTCCTGACATAGTTTTTGACTTCGACAACGATGCACAAGGACTTCGCCAGAGATTTATCAGAGCTTGGAGGATGCCAAGTAGGATAGACAGTAAGACACTGGGGCACAGGAACTCCATCCCGTTGGAACCTTATCTCAAGTGGGTACGCGCCCGCTCCCAGAAGTTAGTAATGCCTTATCCTCATTTGCTCCCTGTGATCAAAGAGCCAGTCTTGGAAGGAGAAGTGTCCTACACTATTCAACATCCCGACATGCCCACATCCTGGGAAGAGATGCAGAAGAGCTGGATCCAGCTTAAGGAAGAACGGAATACTCTTGAGACCAGCCTACATGCTAGTGAAAAGAAGGTCTTGGAACTCACCCGCCTATTGCATGAGGAGAGGAATCTCAACACCTACATAGCTCCAAAGAGGATGCGTAGTGTCTTTTAGGATTGATTTGCTTTGTAATTTGTGCCCATGAGGCTTCGATGTACTGAACAATTATTTCCTTAATGATAACGTGTGTTCCTTTTTGTCTACAACAAATTTGAACTTTCGAACCCTTGAATGCATTGCATAAACACATATCAGTCATCATGTGCATAGCAGGTTTTCTTCTTTTCAGATTGCTTGCTGTTCTTCGCTGTTTATTTCAGCATCATGAATCCTGACTCATCATCAACCGAGATGTCCATCAAGGCTCTTCAGGCGCAGAATGCACAATTTCAGGAACTAATCATGGGTTTGGCTCAGGGCCAAGAAGAGTTGAAGGCTCTGCTCCTGAAGAAGGAGAAGAAGAAGAAGAAGAGAACTGTTCTTTTCAACTCGGGCCGAAGGTTTGGCAACACTCTGCAGAATGAAGAGGCTGGTTCTTCTATAGGCAAGAGCAGTCCCCAAGGGGGAAAAGGTCCTAGTCCGGTAGTCTCTGACAATGAGACTGATTTCGATGAGGAACAATATCCTCCGGCAGAAGACGGATATAAGCAGTTGGAAGACAGACTGAATGCTATGGAGATCCAACAAGTGCCTGGGCTGGATTTTGGAGACTTGGGCTTATCTACTGGTATGATTATTCCTCACAAGTTCAAAGCACCATCCTTTACCAAGTACGACGGGGCGTCTTGTCCCAAGCTACACCTCAGGTCTTATGTGCGGAAGATTCAGCCGTACTCAGTGGACAAGAATTTGTGGATCCACTTCTTCCAGGAGAGTCTTTCAGGGACTCATCTCGAATGGTTCTATCAGCTGGATGGGACCAAAGTTCGTAACTGGGAGGAGTTGGCTACTGCTTTTTATAAGCAGTATCAATATAATGCCGACCTTGCTCCTACACGTACCCAACTCCAGGGTATGTAGCTAGGTTCAAGCGAAGGTTTCAAAGAGTATGCACAGAAGTGGAGGGATCTGGATGGCAGGGTGCAGCCTCCGTTAACTGACCGGGAGTTGGTAGACATGTTCTTGGGGACCCTATCTGGGCCATTTTTCAATCATCTTATCGGTAACTCATCTGCAGGGTTTACTGATCTTATTCTGACTGGAGAAAGAATAGAAGCTGGAATAAAGTCTGGCAAAATTCAGAAGGGTGCATCTGCAAGTTCTGAGAAGAAGCCCTTTAAGAAGGAGGCTAGTGCTGTATATGGGTCTAGAAGACAAGAGGAACCCGAGCGCCGCCAATCTGTCAACGCGGTGATGATTGCTAAACCTGATACCGCTCCTCGGCAAACCAATCCTCAAAGGGCTGAAAGACCCAGAAGAGAGTTTACCCGTTTGAGTATGACTTTATCGCAAATCTTGCCGCAGTTGCTGTCCACCAACTTGGTGACTGTCAGGGAGGCCCCGAAAGTTGTGAATACTGCCTCTCCGAAATACAATCCAAATGCCCGCTGTGCTTATCACTCCGATAGCCCGGGGCATTCCACTGATGACTGTTGGGCCTTAAGGAATAAGGTGCAAGACCTTATTGACGCAAAAGAGATACAGTTTGAAGCGCCTGAGAGGCCAAATGTGGTGACTGCTCCTATGCCCCAGCATGGAGTAAATGCCATTGATGAAAATGTATACGCCGTTTCTGTGAATGATGTAGCTACTACCTTGATGACTGTTAAGAGGAACCTACTGCTGGCCGGTTTATTGATGGGTGTGTGACGTATAGCCTAAATATAGTACTGCAAGTGCACAGCCTATCGAAGTAATATATAAGATTATCGAACCACAGAGACCAATTGTCAATCTATCAACTCTATTGCTAAGGTGCTTATCTAAGGTGAACAAGAATATTGATGTGAGTGCAGTGCAACAAAGTAAATGAGCGAAGTAAATAACAGTTTAAAAGATAGGTTGGAATGTAAATCATGTAATCAGATATTGGTCCGGTCATGCGTAGATGAGACTACTTATGGGGCAGTATTTTCTATTGATAGCAAAGAATCAATTTAACGGGAACTTGTAGCTTTTGACTACTAAGAACCGAATTTACTCTTTAAATTAAATTCCTTTATTGTCACATATAAAGGGTGCCTTCCGCGTTAAAGAGGTAAACCTATTTTTAAGAAATTGATAGTTTTGACTTAACAGAAAAGTAATTTTACTTGGAAAGATTAACTTAAAGAGACTTTTGGCTTTTGACCAAGAGTCAGATTTCAAACCTACAAACGCGTCCGAAAATAGTTTCAAAATCGTTTTCTAAAAAGGTCAATGATTCCTATTTAACCAATCAACGGCTTTCGCTCTTTTTGTTTGGTTAAATAATAATCTAGTTGTATCATTAGTTTGGACGGCTTTCGATCTTACCCAATAAACATTTAAACATAATTGACTTAAGTTAAAAGCAAAACATCCCCAGAGTATTTTCACTAGCATGATAATTGGAACACGACCATGATGACAATCATTACATCCAAACCTTTATAGTTTAGCCAGACATAATAAGTGTGAGTCTATAAAACGTGTAGACTATGGTAAGAGCATTTAGAGTCTATAAAACGTGTAGACTATGGTAAGAGCATTTAAAGTCTATAAAACGTGTAGACTATGGTAAGAGCATTTAGAGTCTATAAAACGTGTAGACTATGGTAAGAGCATTTAGAGTCTATAAAACGTGTAGACTATGGTAAGAGCATTTAAAGTCTATAAAATGTGTAGACTATGGTAAGAGCAATTATAAGTAAAGAAATGCAATAAAATAGAACCTTGCTCCAGTCGGAGACTTGAATCTGATACAAATCTACGGAATGGTAAGGCTGGTATGATGAACTTCAACCAAAGTGCTCCAAGACTCGATTACAACTCAATCTACACCGCAATAACTCCCCGATGTGAAGAGATTATTACTTTACAGAAACTGATAGTATATGGCTTAAGATTGTACTAAGCTTGGATGAAACTAAAAAATGAAAATCGAAAACTATTTATAGAGGATCCTTGAGATGCGTAAAGACCAGCATGCCCCTCAACTTCTTTTGAGCGGGAAGCTTTTTGTGAAGGCCGCGGGCACGGTGGCAGTGGCCGCGGGCGCGGTGGCTGGAACTGCCACATCATGGGAACGTGGCAGTTGATCTCTGGGTGAAAGTGGGCCACGTCATCGCGTTCCCTGTAGCCGGCGCGGCGCTGAACGCCATAAGTGCAGAATATCTTGAAAAACCCTAATTTCTTGGCGTTTTGGCTCGTTTCTTCACAGAAGGCTCTGAAATGACAAGAATCCTGAAAACAAAGGAAAAAGGAACATAATACGAGAAAATGATAATAAAAACTAAGGAAAACATGTGATATTTGAGTCAGAAACATAGTGCGATTTAGTGCGATCATTTATTTCCGGGTTGTAGTGAGGGTTGCCTTTTCTGTGCTGTTTCCCTTTCTGGTTGTCCTTTGCTGAAGTTGGGCATCCAAAGCCTAATGGACAGCAAAGAGATTCTGTTCAAGAAGTCTGCTGTTCAGTTTGTTCTGGTAGAAGAAGTTTCTGTTGTTACAATTTTCCATAATCCAATCAAGGCTCTCCCAAGGAAGCCGGTTCAAATCATGACTGTCGCACCCGTTGTTATTACTGTTCCAGGGCCTCTCCCCTATGAATCTGATAAGGCTATCCCCTGGCACTATGGGGCAGACGTGTATGTGCATGGAATCAAGCAAGAGTTCAACACCGGCACCAGTATCAGCAATATCACTGGTCCAGCAAAAGTTACCCGCAGTGGCAGGCTCTTCTCGCCTGACATTGCACCACCCGCTATTCGAAGACCCCTCACTATAACACCTGCAAGTATACCTTTTCCCAGTTCTGATCAATTTGTTTCCCCTGCTGCCGAGTCATCTAATGCTCGGGGCAAAGGGATTGAAGATGAGCCTTCCCGGATGGAGGCACCAAAATCTGTGACTGCTGAGGCCTCCCAACAAGAGATGGAGGAAATCCTGAAAATAATAAAGAAGAGCGACTTTAATGTTGTCGAGCAGCTGGGGCATACACCCTCCAAGATCTCCATGCTCTCCTTGCTACTATGCTCAGAGGCCCATGCTAAGGCCTTGATTTCATTTCTCAAGACGGCCCATGTGCCACAGGAGACATCGGCAGTCCAGTTTACCGATTGCGTAGCAAATCTGACAGCGGACAATGGTTTGGGTTTCTCAGATGCTGACCTTACTGCCAAGGGAAAGGACCACAATGACGCCCTGCGTGTCTCTATTGAATGCAGGGGCACTACTCTTGTGCACGTGTTGGTGGACACTGGTTCTTCCCTGAATGTGCTACCCAAGAAGGCCTTAGACCGTTTGGATTGTGAAGGCCTGGAGCTGAAACCTAGCAACATCATCGTCAGAGCCTTTGACGGTTCTAAGAGGATGGTTCATGGAGAGGTAGACATTCCTATCCGGGTGGGTTCTCAAGTATTCGACTCTACTTTCTATGTGATGGATATCCGTCCATCGTATTCTTGTCTACTGGGTCGACCTTGGATCCACAAAGTCGGGGCAGTAACCTCTACCCTGCACCAGAAGCTCAAGTATCCCGTCAGAGGGAAGATTGTCACCGTGCAGGGAGAGGAGGAGTATATGGTGAGCCATTTGAATTCCTTCAGGTATATTGAGATGGACGGGGAGTTTATTGAAACCCCCTTTCAGTATTTCGAAGAGGTACCTCCGACATTGGCAGCAGCGGAAACAGTGGTCGAAGAGGTTGTTCCTTTGAAGATGGCTTCCTTGAAAGATGCCCGGGCGGTGATCAAGAAAGGTGAATGTGCTAACTGGGGCAGGCTCCCTGATTTTACACAGAAAACTGACAAGTTTGGACTGGGTTTTACTGCAGAGGGTCAGAAGGCTATGCGCAAGGCAAAGATCAGAAGACCTCCTGTGCTCATTACCAACCCAGGAGTGAATGTTGTGGGAGATGAAGATGAAGTGGGAGAGTCAGAGTTCAATAGCTGGATCTACCCGACAACTGATGGAGGATTGACCAATTGGATTGCCAAAGATCATACTCATGTTACTTTTGTTACGTAGTAATAAACTCCTTTGTTTTGTTATTTGTAATAAACAATAAATTGAACTCTATGGCCCGGTGTCTTACCCGAGGCACCGTTGGTTTCATTTGTGAGGGTATAATAAATTGTCATCTCATATATCATGAATAAAAATCTTGGACGTTTTCTCGCATTTCAAATCTTATGCTCCTTTTCTTTCTTTCCTTTCTTTATATATTGCAAAACAGTTGTATTTACACACACTCACTCATACAGGTTTCAATCCACTCTGGATCTCACTGGTAACGACTCTACTACTGCCAGTTATGACTTCGAAAATCCGATCAACTTAGCCGAAGACGAAGGTGAAGATGATTGCGAAGTGCCTGGCGAGCTTGCAAGATTGTTACTCCAGGAAGAGAGGGTAATTCAACCACATGAAGAGCCAGTGGAAACAATAAACCTGGGTACTGATACAGACAGAATGGAGGTAAAGATTGGTGCCAACCTAGAGCTCAGCGTGAAGCAACGGTTGACTCAGATGTTACACGATTATGTGGAGATATTTTCCTGGTCCTACGAAGACATGCCCGGGTTGGATACCGACATTGTGGTCCATCACTTGCCTACCAAGGAAGACTGCCCTCCGGTCAAGAAAAAGGTCTGCCGTATGCGTCCAGAGATGTCTGAGAAGATCAAAGCCGAGGTTATGAAACAGTTTGATGTCGGTTTCCTTGCAGTGACTTCTTACCCTCAGTGGGTTACTAATGTGGTGCCAGTACCAAAGAAGGATGGTAAGGTCAGAATGTGTGTCGATTACAGGGATCTGAACAGGGCCAGCCCCAAAGATGACTTCCCTCTACCTCACATTGATGTCCTTGTTGATAATACTGCTCAGCACAAAGTGTTCTCTTTCATGGATGGTTTTTCAAGTTATAATCAGATCAAGATGGCTCCTGAAGACATGGAAAAGACTACCTTTGTTACTCAGTGGGGCACCTTCTGCTACAAGGTCATGCCTTTTGGACTGAAAAATGCTGGGGCAACCTACCAACGTGCCATGGTTGCTTTATTTCATGACATGATCCATCATGAGATAGAAGTGCATGTTGACGACATGATCGCAAGGTCCCAGACTGAGGAAGAGCACCTAGATCATCTGCAGAAATTGTTTGACCGTCTGAAGTTGTACAAGCTGAGGTTGAACCCGAACAAGTGCACCTTCGGGGTAAGATCTGGAAAGTTGCTAGGCTTCGTTGTAAGTGATAAGGGTATTCAAGTGGACCCTGCCAAGGTTAAAGCTATTCAAGAGATGCCAGTTCCTAAGACAGAGAAAGAGGTCAGAGGCTTTCTAGGACGCCTGAATTACATTGCTCGGTTCATCTCACACCTGACTGTCACCTGTGAACCAATCTTCAAGCTACTGAAGAAAGATCAGGTAGTACGTTGGAATGATGAATATCAGGCTGCTTTTGACAGAATCAAAGAGTATCTCCAAGAACCACCCATCCTTATGCCACCGGTTGAAGGGAGACCTCTGATACTATACCTGACAGTACTTGACAACTCAATGGGGTGTGTCCTGGGGCAGCATGACGAGTCTGGCCAAAAAGAGCACGCCATTTATTACTGTTGTACCCCAAAATTTGCCCTCCCATATTCTTCAAGATTTGCAAAGAGCATGCTTCAAAATTCCCCAAGGGTTGCACAGAGTAAGGGCCTCCTAACAGTCAAAATTAGGGTTTTGGTTCTGACAAAGTAAATGAAGTTTCCAAGGGTCCAATCAAGTCCCACATGCCTATAAATATGGTCAAGCATCCTCATACCAAGTTTCAAGACTTTCAGCACAAAATTGCATAGTCAAAAACCCTAATTGCACTACAGTCAACTATAGGGGCAAAATGGTCATTTGACAGTCAAAAGTTCAAATTTTTGGTCAACATCTCATTTTGAAGCCACAAACATCATTTGATCAATGCTTGATCATGTTTCTCAAAGCTTGGCTCAAAAATCATCAAGATGCAAAAGTTTCCATATTTGGACAGTTGAAAAAGTCAACTGTAAATTGACCAGGGCATAACTTCCACATGGTTTATCAGAAAAATTCCATCCAAAGCTCATTTTGAAGAGAAAGACATTTCCTACAACTCCTCTTCATACTTCAAGTCCAAGAAATGCTCTTACAAAAAGTTATCAATTTCAACAATATAGGTCATTTTCAAAAGTCAACAAAAAGGGACTTTAAGTCAAAGGCCATAACTTGAGATTGGTAAATCAAAATGACATGGGACCAAAGGCATTGGTTAGAGGACTCAAATACCTTTCCAAAATGTCCAAGAACATGTGCAAAGCTTAAACATTGAGCAAGTTATGCCTTGTGGAAGTTGGGAAAGTTTTGGATATTTTGAAAAGTCAACATTGCTTCAAGTGACCTAAAATTGCTAATGGGCCTCTTTTTCTTCCACAATTCATTATCCAAGGCATGTGCACGACCATTTGGCCCAAAGGGAAGTTTTTCTTCATTTTTTATTTATTTATTTGGATTTTTATTATTAATAATTCATTTAAATTAATTAAAATATATAAAAAATACTAAACCTAGGTTTTTCAATATTTTTATGCATATAATATCTCTAAGATTTCGTGCAAGTCAGATTAGGAAAGAATTGAAGATAATTGGACATGATTTGGTAGCAAACATGCATGAAAAGATTGGAAAATTATGGCCATGAAAATCAAAGATCCATTCCATAATTGCAAAGGTTTTTGGACCTCTTTTCCAACCCTAATCATTCACAGACGTATACATATGCAAACCCTATTCCAAGAAACCTCCCAGCTGCGCCATAGACCAAGAGCCAAACTTGAATTTTTTGCAAGAAATTCCAAAACTGAAATCACTATTCCAAAGCATTTCAAGCCAAAACAACCATCCTATCACCTTCCTGGGACATCAAGGAAGGATCCTGGATCAAGAACATCAACTCTAACGCCTTGAATCATTGTACAGAAATCAAACTTTTCCACTTTTTTTTCATAATCGTGTTTTAATATTTATGCATTTTCATGGCATTTCTTTCATAGATTCTGACTAATGGGAAGATTCTGAAGCTAACCATATAAGTTAATTGTGTTTTTGTGCACTATACGCGATTCCACCATGGTTATCTTTTAGGGTTTTCCAAGTTCTAAATTAGGCGTTTTCAGCTACTGTAAAATTGGAGAAGCACGATACCATGGTTGAAACCAGCAGGTTTGGACGAATTGGAAACGACCATCGCGCCTAATTTATGTGGCCGGACGGCCTAATCGCTTTTATCAGAATAAGCTTGTTTTGGGGGGGTTTAAAACCCCCGCTAACCACTTTCTATTTTCAGGAAACAAACAAGCCAAGGAAGAAGAAGGGTGTGTGGCCATCAGTGATTGGTTGGTTCAAATTTTTCGCGCGAAAGGAGCACTAACTCGTGTTTTCTTTTATATTAATTGATTGTTATTCAATATACAGCGCGTGTAGAGTGGCTCAGTGGCAAGCTGGCTTAGTGGTAACCCCTGGGACCTGGGTTCGAATCCCAGGTCCCCCACCCCTTCAATATTGTTTTTCCATTAATAATTCTATGCAGTGTCAACGCTATGGACCACCATACGCTTCTCAATCAAGCCGTCCACACGTACCATTGCACTCAATCAAGGGCCAGGATCTGAAGAACATGGTAAACTCTAGTCAACGCCTGGGCACGCTAGTGGAAAAGTCAGCCAGGCCAAAGGCCATTGGGCCCAAATTGCTAAACCAGAACCCCCTAGGTTTGTATTATTTCTTTTCATTATTTTGGTGTTATTTTCAATTATTGTCTTTATTTTAATTAATTCTTTAAATTTAATTATTTTCATAAAAAATATTAAAAAAACAATATAAAAAAAATCAGAAAGGACAAAATTAAAATACATTTATTTAATTAACATTTTTGTAAATAAAGCCTTTATTAATTAATTAGTTTTAATTTAGGAGCAAGTCTTAATATTTTCTTAATTAATTTAAAATTGGTAGAACTAGGGTTTGTAATAATTTTTTATCCTTTTTTCTGTTCTTTCATAATAATTAAATATTTCCTATTATTTTTATAAATTAAAATTGCATGTAAATAATTAGGTTAATTTAGGTTTAATTTTAATACTTTCTTAATAAACTAAAAAAAACCATTAGAATTAGGGTTAGCATCTTAATTTCAATTAATCTCGTTAAATTCTCATAAATACCAAAAAAACTAAAAAAATAATTTCTTTTTCTTTTTAATTTTAATTAATTTAATAATTTGATTTAGTTTCATTAAAAAGGGTCCAACGCCCTCGTTTTTAATCTTAATTCAATTCGCGTCTTTATTTCTTTTTTTTGTAAATATTTATGTATCTCTCCCAAAGCCGTGTAATATATTTTCTCGCACTTTCTTTAGTGCTTTATTCTCTGTCAAATCGGGTTCTGGAAACTTTGGCGATGTGGACCCGCGCCTTTTGTAATAGCTTAGAACTTTTATTTCCCGCAATTCTTTTTAACTGTTAAATAATGGCATGCAAGAATGAATGGACAAAAATAAAAACAAACGCATAGCTAACTCATAACATGACAAGACAAAATAACTGAAAATGACACACAATTCACACACCACCCCTAGGGTACGCCTCACTGTTGCCTTGCCTCGAAAGGTGATCGTCGAGTAGAGGATGTCTTAGTAAGTCCTCATGATCCGGGAACCTGGCATGAGGGTAGCTTCTAAGGTATCTTCCTATTGCTTTGGTGATCACCATGTCCCGAACCTTCGAATTGACCCGAACACCTCCAATGGTGGTGCTACCTACCTCTCAATGGTGGGATGGCACTACTTTAAAGGACATTTACACAGACGAATTCCTTAGGGTAGGTAGACGACTCTAGATACTTGCTCTAAATTTCAAAACAAATCAAAAATACTTTTCACACCGACACCTTTTCAAAAAGCTTTCGAAAGCAATTTTTCAAACACTCTTGAGGACCGATACAAGAGTCGAACTGGAATTTTCAAAGAAACTTTTTTAAAACCCACAATTGAAAAGCAAACAAACCATTTTTGAAAACACAAATGAGCAAGTATCTAAGAGCCCATGGATAACCATGGATAGTAAGGGTGCTAACACCTTCCCTTTCTATAATCTACCTCCCGAACCGAGAGCAATCTCTTTAAGGAATTTTTCTGTGCTTTTGTCCTTTCCATTTGGAGAAAATAAAAGACGGTGGCGACTCTTGCTTCCGCGACATTTCGTGAACCAGCGTTAAACAGTCAGTTCCAGATCCACCGATCACAGAACTGGCGACTCTGCTGGGGAGTAAAACTTAAAGTGAGGTGTACCTTAGGGTTAGTTCATAACTGTGTTTTCAATTGTATTGCTTTGCTTGCTTTAAATTGTGGGACTGTCATGGGAGTTCTATAGATCCTAACCCGGATCTGGGGGATACCTTCTTAGAAGGTAGCAACAAGGCTGTGAGGGAACTGTGCGGGGTATACCGACATGGTTGAAACAGTCTGCTACGTTGATGCGGCACTTTGGTGTGTACCGGTAACCCTTGAGTTCAGTCAAGGAGAGTACGGGGCCTCCGCATGGTGTCGTGAAGCATCAACAGACCTTAGGAACCTTAATTGAACTATCTTGGCCTCTTTAGGGTAGTGAGATAACTGACTTTGGTGCAGTCCGAGGTTGGTTGATACTCGATACTACACCCAATTGAGGGTTGCTTTCCTGGAATATTTCGGTCGCCAGTTCAGTGGCTAAATCGAAACGATGAACAATGAAAGCAATCCCGTGATATTGGGACCCTTAGAACCCGGTTACTTCTAATAGGACAGGTTGAACCCACCAACTTCAAGAGGGTACTACCCAGACCCCATGCTGGCCTTAAACCTTAAGGGCTTGTCTTGTGTGCCTTGTGTGCCTTACATGTTTGTCTTTGTAAATATCTGTGGTGTGTTTAATCATAGCATCATGACATCATCCAGCATCATATGCATTGACTAACCATTTCAGGGGTTCGAATTTTCATCTTTGTTCTTGTTTTGTAGGACATGGAAATTGTTCGTAGAAAGACAATTCAAATCAATCTTGTAAGGATCCCTCCTCAGCTTAAGGAGCTTATATCCAGGATTCCCGAGAGCTCTTCATTCAGTGAAAGACATGGAAGACTCATCAGCTTGGTCAACACCAACATTGAGGAAGACATGATAAAGGTCCTGTTCCAGTTCTTTGACCCTCTGCATCACTGTTTCACCTTTTTGGACTATCAGCTGGTACCTACATTGGAGGAGTTCTCCCGGCTCCTGAAGATCCCTATCCTTGATCAACTACCCTACAACGGTACGGAAAAGGAACCCAAGCTTGAAGAGATTGCTAAAGCCTTGCACCTACAGTCATCTGACCTCAAGGGACATTGGGAAGTTAGAAGTGGGATCAAAGGGTTCTTAGCCAGGTTTCTGTTTGAAAAGGCCCATGAATGTTGGAACTCCCTTGACCTACAAGCTTTTGAAGAAGTTGTGGCCCTCCTTGTCTCTGGTTTGGTGTTGTTCCCTAACCCAGATCAGCTTATAGATATTAGTGCTGTCCAGATCTTTATGTCCAGGAATCCTATACCTACGTTGCTGGGGGACATCCTCCACTCATGTTACACTCAAACCATGAGAAAAAGAGGTGTCCTTATGTGTTGCACTCCTCTCCTAGGAAGGTGGTTTATTTCGCACCTTCCACAATCAGTTTTGAAGAACGAGCGGGGTTTGAGATGGTCACAACGGTTGATGACTCTTACACATGCAGATATACATTGGTGCCCTCAGACCAGAGAGGATGTCACTATCATTGATCGTTGCGGAGAGTACCCTAATGTTCCTTTACTTGGAATCAGAGGAGGTATTACTTACAACCCATGCCTGGCTTGGAGACAGTTTGGTTATGCTCGGAGAGATGGTCCTCATGACATGCTAATTCCTGACATAGTTTTTGACTTTGACAATGATACTCAAGGACTTCGCCAGAGATTTATCAGAGCTTGGAGGATGCCCAGTAGGATAGACAGTAAGACACTGGGGCACAGGAACTCCATCCCGTTGGAACCTTATCTCAAGTGGGTACGAGCCCGCTCCCAGAAGTTAGTGATGCCTTATCCCCATATGCTTCCTGTGATCAAGGAACCAGTCTTGGAAGGAGAAGTGTCCTACACTATTCAGCACCCTGATATGCCCACATCCTGGGAAGAGATGCAGAAGAGCTGGATCCAGCTTAAGGAAGAACGGAATTCTCTTGAGACCAGTCTACATGCTAGTGAAAAGAAGGTCTTGGAGCTCACCCGCCTGTTGCATGAGGAGAGGAATCTCAACACTTACATAGCTCCAAAGAGGATGCGCAATATATTTTGGGATTGATTTGCTTTTGTATTATTTTGCCCATGAGGCTTTGATGTACTGAACAATTATTTCCTTAATGATAACGTGTGTTCCTTTTTGTCTACAACAAATTTGAACTTTCGAACCCTTGAATGCATTGCATAAACACATATCATTCATCATGTGCATAGCAGGTTTTCCTCTTTTCAGGTTGCTTACAGTTCTTCGCTGTTTATTTCAGCATCATGAATCCTGACTCGTCATCAACTGAGATGTCCATCAAGGCTCTTCAGGCGCAGAATGCGCAATTTCAGGAATTAATCATGGGTTTGGCTCAGGGCCAAGAAGAGCTGAAGGCTCTGCTCCTGAAGAAGGAAAAGAAGAAGAAGAGAAGAACTGTTCTTTTTAACTCGGGCCGAAGGTTTGGCAACACTCTGTAGAACGAAGAGGCTGGTTCTTCCATTGGCAAGGGTACTCCTCAAGAGGGAAAAGGTCCAAGTCTGGTAGTCTCCGACAACGAGACTGGTTTTGATGAAGAGCAATATCCTCCGGCAGAAGACCGTTACAAGCAGTTGGAGGACAGGCTGAATGCTATGGAGATACAACAGGTACCTGGGCTGGATTTCGGAGATTTGGGTTTGTCTACCGGTGTGATTATTCCTCGTAAGTTCAAAGCACCATCTTTCACTAAGTACGACGGGGCGTCTTGTCCCAAGCTACATCTCAGGTCCTATGTTCGGAAGATTCAACCGTACTCAGTGGATAAGAATTTGTGGATCCACTTCTTCCAGGAGAGTCTTTCAAGGACTCATCTCGAATGGTTCTATCAACTGGATGGGACCAAGGTTCGTAACTGGGAGGAGTTGGCTACTGCTTTCTATAAGCAGTATCAATATAATGCCGACCTTGCCCCTACGCGTACCCAACTCCAGGGTATGTCGTTAGGTTCAAGTGAAGGTTTTAAGGAGTACGCTCAGAAGTGGAGGGATCTGGCTGGCAGGGTGCAACCTCCGTTGACTGATCGGGAGTTGGTAGACATGTTCTTGGGGACCCTATCTGGGCCATTTTTCAACCATCTTATCGGGAATTCATCTGCAGGGTTCACTGATCTGATTCTGACTAGAGAGAGAATTGAGGCTGGGTTGAAGTCTGGAAAGATTCCGAAGGGTGCATCGTCTAGTTCTAAGAAGAAACCCTTCAAGAAGGAGGCTAGTGCTGTATATGGTTCTAGACGACAAGAGAAATCTGAGCGCCGTCAATCTGTCAGTGCGGTAATGATTGCTAAGCCTGCTGCCGCTTCTCGGCCAACCAATCCTCAAAGGGCTGAAAGACCCCGGAGAGAGTTCACCCGGTTAAGTATGACTTTATCGCAGATCCTGCCACAGTTGCTATCCACCAACCTAGTGACTGTCAGAGAGGCCCCCAAAGGTGTAAACACGGCCTCTCCGAAATTCAATCCAAATGCCCGTTGTGCATACCATTCTGATAGCCCGGGGCATTCCACTGATGACTGTTGGGCATTAAGGAGTAAGGTGCAAGACCTTATTGACGCGAAAGAGATACAGTTCGAAGCGCCTGAGAGGCCGAATGTGGTGACTGCTCCTATGCCTCAGCATGGGGTAAATGCTATTGATGAAGAAGTATATGCTGTTTCTGTGGATGATCTAGCCACTCCCTTAATGACTGTCAAGAAGAACCTACGGCTGGTCGGTTTATTTCCGGGTTGCAGTTAGGGTTGCCTGTTCTATGCTGTTTCCCTATCCGGTTGTCCCTTGCTGAAGTTAGGCATCCAAAGCCTGATGGATAGTAAGGAGATTCTGTTCAAGAAGTCTGCTGTTCGGCTGGTTCCGGTAGAAGAAGTTTCTGTGGTTACCATCTTCAATAATCCAATCAAGGCTCTTCCGAAGAAGCCTGTTCAAATCATGACTGTTGCACCTGTTGTTATTACTGTTCCGGGGCCTCTCCCCTACGTATCCGATAAGGCTGTCCCCTGGCACTATGGGGCAGATGTATATGTGAATGGGATCAAACAAGAATTCAACACTGGCGCCAATATCTGCGATATCACTGGCCCAGCCAAGGTTACCCGCAGTGGCAGGCTCTTCTCGCCTGACATTGCACCGCCTGCTGCTCGAAGACCCCTCCTTATAACACCTACAAGTGTACCTGTTCCTGTTGCTGATCAAGTTGTTTCCCCTGCTGCCGAGTCATCCAATGCTCGGGGCAAGGGAGTTGAAGATGAGCCTGCCCGGATGGAGGCACCGATACCTATAAATGTTGAGGCCTCCCAACAAGAGATGGAGGAAATCCTGAAGATAATAAAGAAGAGTGACTTCAATGTTGTGGAGCAGCTGGGGCATACGTCCTCCAAGATCTCCATGCTCTCCTTATTGCTGTGCTCCGAGGCCCATGCTAAGGCCTTAATCTCATTTCTCAAGACGGCCCATGTGCCACAGGAAACATCTGCAGTTCAGTTCACTGATTGCGTAGCAAATCTGACGGCAGACAATGGCTTGGGTTTCTCAGATGCTGACCTGACTGCAAAAGGAAGAGACCACAATGATGCTCTGCATGTCTCTATCGAATGCAGGGGCATTACTCTGGCACATGTATTGGTGGATACTGGTTCTTCCTTGAATGTTCTACCAAAGAAGGCTTTAGACCGTTTGGATTGTGAAGGCCTGGAACTGAAACCCAGCAATATCATCGTCAGGGCCTTTGACGGTTCAAAAAGGATGGTTCATGGAGAGGTTGACATTCTTATTCGTGTGGGTTCTCAGGTGTTTGACTCTACATTTTATGTGATGGATATCCGTCCATCGTACTCTTGTCTACTGGGTCGACCTTGGATCCATAAAGCTGGGGCAGTGACCTCTACCTTGCACCAGAAGCTGAAGTACCCCGTCAGAGGGAAGATCGTCACTGTGCAAGGAGAGGAGGAGTATATGGTTAGCCATTTGAATTCCTTCAGATACATTGAGATGGATGGGGAGTTTATTGAAACCCCCTTTCAGCATTTCGAGGAGGTACTTCCAATTTCAGCAGCAGCAGAAACAGCAGTCAAAGAGAATGTTCCGTTGAAGATGGCTTCCCTGAAGGATGCCCGGGCTGTGGTTCAAAAAGGTGACTGTGCTAACTGGGGCAGGCTTCCCGACTTTACACAGAAAACTGACAAATTTGGACTGGGTTTTACTGCAGAGGGTCAGAAAGCTATGCGGAAGGCGAAGATCAGAAGACCTCCTGTACTCATTACAAATCCAGGAGTGAATGTTGTTGGGGAAGACAATGAAGTGGACGAAGCTGAGTTCAATAGCTGGATCTACCCGACGACCGAAGGCGGATTGACCAATTGGATTGTCAAAGACCATACTCCTGTTACTTTTTTTACGCAGTAATAAACTTCTTTGTTTTGTTATTTGTAATAAACAATAAATAAACTCTATGGCCCGGTGTCTTACCCGAGGCACCGTGGTTTCATTTGTGAGGGCATATAAATTGTCATTTCATATATCATAAATGAAAATCTTGGACGTTTTCTCGCATTTCAAATCTTACGCTCCTTTTCTGTCTTTCCTTCCTTTACATATTTTTCAAAACAGCTGTATTTACACACACACACTCACTCATACAGGTTTCAATCCACTCTGGATCTCACTGGTAACGACTCTGCTACCGCCAGTTATGACTTCGAAAATCCGATCAACTTAGCCGAAGACGAAGGTGAAGATGATTGCGAAGTGCCTGGCGAGCTTGCAAGACTGTTACTTCAGGAAGAGAGGGCAATTCAACCACATGAAGAGCCAGTGGAAATAATAAACTTAGGTACTGAGGCAGACAGGAAAGAGGTAAAGATTGGTGCAAACCTAGAGCTCAGCGTGAAGCAACGGTTGATTAAGATGCTACATGATTATATGGAGATCTTTGCCTGGTCCTACGAAGACATGCCCGGGTTGGATACCGATATTGTGGTCCATCACTTGCCAACTAAGGAAGACTGCCCTCCAGTTAAGCAAAAGGTCCGCCGTATGCGTCTAGAGATGTCTGAGAAGATCAAAGCCGAGGTTATGAAGCAGTTTGATGCCAGGTTTCTTGCAGTGACTTCTTACCCTCAGTGGGTTGCTAATGTGGTGCCGGTACCTAAGAAGGACGGTAAGGTCAGAATGTGTGTCGATTACAGGGATCTGAACAGGGCCAGCCCCAAAGATGACTTCCCCCTACCTCACATTGATGTCCTTGTTGATAATACAGCTCAGCATAAGGTGTTCTCTTTCATGGATGGTTTTTCAGGCTATAATCAGATCAAGATGGCTCCTGAAGACATGGAAAAGACTACATTTGTTACTCAGTGGGGCACCTTCTGCTACAAGGTCATGCCATTCGGGTTGAAGAACGTTGGGGCAACCTACCAACGTGCTATTGTTGCTTTATTTCATGACATGATCCATCATGAGATAGAAGTGTATGTTGACGACATGATCGCAAGGTCCCAGACTGAGGAAGAGCACCTAGATCATCTGCAGAAGTTGTTTGACCGGTTGAAACTGTACAAGCTGAGGTTGAACCCGAACAAGTGCACCTTCGGGGTAAGATCTGGAAAGTTGCTAGGCTTCGTGGTAAGTGATAAGGGTATTCAAGTGGACCCTGCTAAGGTCAAAGCTATTCAAGAGATGCCAGTTCCTAAGACAGAGAAGGAAGTCAGAGGCTTTTTAGGACGCCTGAATTACATTGCTCGCTTCATCTCACACCTAACTGCTACCTGTGAGCCAATCTTCAAGCTGCTGAAGAAAGATCAGGTAGTACGTTGGAACGATGAATGTCAGGCCGCTTTTGACAGAATCAAGGAGTATCTCCAAGAACCACCCATCCTTATGCCACCGGTTGAAGGGAGACCTCTGATATTATACCTGACAGTACTTGAAAACTCAATGGGGTGCGTGCTGGGGCAGCATGACGAGTCTGGCTGAAAAGAGCATGCCATTTATTACCTTAGCAAAAAGTTTACCGACTGTGAGACCCGATACTCACTGCTTGAGAAAACTTGCTGCGCTTTGGTATGGGCTGCTCGCCGGCTGAGACAGTATATGCTGACTCACACTACCTTGTTGATCTCAAAGATGGATCCTATAAAGTACATATTTGAAAAGCCTGCTCTGTCTGGGAGAATAGCAAGATGGCAGATGATCTTGACGGAATACGACATCCAGTACACGACTCAGAAAGCTATCAAGGGAAGTGTATTGGCAGACCACTTGGCACACCAGGCAGTAGACGACTATCAGTCAATGAACTTTGAGTTTCCAGACGAGAGCCTCATGATAGTGACTGATTGTGAAGTACCTGGACCGGATGAAGGACCTGAGGAAGGATCCCGATGGTCTATGCACTTTGACGGAGCCTCCAACGCTTTGGGTAACGACATTGGCGTTGTGATCATATCCCTCCAAGGCACTCATACTCCGCTTACTGCCCGGCTATGTTTCAACTGTACCAACAACATGGCGGAGTATGAGGCGTGCATCATGGGTCTTCAAGATGCGATCGACCTAAGGATCAAGTTTCTGAGTGTCTTCGGAGATTCCGCTCTCGTGATCAATCAGATCAAAGGAGAGTGGGATACGAAACATCCGAATCTTATCCCTTACAGAGAATGTGTGTTGACCTTGATCCCCCACTTCACGAAGATAACCTTTGAACATTTCCCAAGAGAGGAGAATCAGTTGGCGGACGCGTTAGCTACGATGTCTTCTATGTTCAAGGTCAAATGGGACAATGAGGCTCCCCGGATCATCATCTGGAAACTGGACGAACCGGCATACTGTTGTGATCTTGAGACTGAATTGGTGACTGAGAAGCCTTGGTACCATGAGGTGAAGAGATATTTGGAAGCTCAGGAATACCCTGAAGGTGCGTCTGTCAATGATAAAAAGTTTCTGAGAAGGTTCGCAGCGAAGTTCTTCCTTAGCAACGACATCCTGTATAAGCGAAACCATGATTCGACCTTACTGCGTTGTGTGGACAAGACAGAAGCAGAAAGGATTATGGAAGAGCTACATGAAGGGACATTCGGAACACATTCCAGTGGACACACTATGGCAAAGAAAATCCTTCGGGCAGGGTACTTCTGGTCCACAATGGAAGCTGACTGTTACCAACATTCTCGGACATGCCATAAGTGCCAGATATATGCAGACAAGGTGCATGTTCCTCCAGTTCCTCTAAATGTTCTGACTGCGCCTTGGCCGTTTGCAATGTGGGGCATAGATATGATCAGTGAGATTAAACCTATGGCATCCAATGGGCATCGCTTCATCCTAGTGGCGATTGATTACTTCACGAAGTGGGTCGAAGCAGCTTCCTACGCTACAGTAACCAAGACTGTTGTGGCACGGTTCATTCGGCATAATCTGATCTGTCGATACGGCGTCCCTGAAAGAATTATTACAGACAACGGTACCAATCTTAATAACAAGATGATCACTGAGCTCTGCGAGCAGTTTAAGATACAGCACCACAACTCTTCTCCTTATCGACCGAAGATGAATGGGGCTGTAGAAGCAGCGAATAAGAACATTAAGAAAATCGTGCAGAAGATGACAGTGACTTATAAAGATTGGCACGAGATGTTACCGTTCGCTCTACATGGGTACCGTACCTCAGCAAGGACGTCAACCGGGGCAACTCCCTTCTCCTTGGTCTAGGGTATGGAGGCAGTCTTACCGATCGAAGTGCAGATACCCTCTCTCCGGATAATGAAGGATGCAGATCTGAGTGAAGATGATTGGATCCAGACACGACTTGATCAACTAAACCTTATTGATGAAAAGAGACTTGCTGCTATCTGTCATGGTCAGACGTACCAAAAACGGATGATCAGGGCATTTAACAAAAAGGTCAGACCACAAGAATATCAAGTTGGGGATCTGGTAATCAAGCGAATCATCCTTCCTCAGAGTGATCCAAGGGGCAAATGGACCCCTACGTACGAAGGGCCATTTGTGGTTAAACATGTGTTCTCAGGAGGAGCCATGATTCTAACCAACATGGATGGTGACGACCTTCCTCACCCCGACAACGCAGACATAGTAAAAAGATACTACGCATGAATAAAGACCCGCTAGGTTGACATACCTAGGCAAAAATTAGGGCTTCCCGGCGAACCAAAAGGGTTCGGGTAAAATGAAGGAATGAAATGAAAAAAAATCTGTACACCCGGCAAGTCGAAAACCTGAAAAGGCGGCTTGGGAAAAAATGGGTATCCCGGTGGACTGAAAACCCGAAAGGGCAGTCCAGGCAAAAGTTAGGGATAAAGCGTAATACTATGTCTCATTGGATCACCTTGCATCCAGAATCCGGTATCAGCATCAAGTTCAGACGGCAGCAATCAGTCAGCTTCATCTTCAACTAAGGTCATCAAGTGATGAGACGCTCGGAGATATAAAGGCAATAGTAGAGTTGAAACCCAGTGGATCATTCATTTCACACAGCTGTTTTATTTCCTTTTGTACAAACTTGTATAAACTCTTTTGCTCGGCGGCGTTCTCTTACTAGGACGCCAGCCTCTTGTACATAAACGCCTACTTTACAGGCAAATTCAAAAATCAATACAAATATACTTTTCAACTCAAATTGCCATTTGTTTTTTCCTTTTTCTGTTTGGTTTTGCGAAGAACGTCCAAGGTTCAATTTGTGATATATGCATTGACAATAATTTGCTAACTCATGAATATTTGCATACGAAACAAAGGATTAATTACCGGTAACATTAGAAACAGGGGCAATAAAGAGTTGTCTAAGCAATCTAATTGTTCCATCCACCAAGGTACCAAGGTGAGTTCGGCTGAAGAACATAACCAGCATATCTTACTTCCCCAGAGAGTGCGTCAGCAAGTCAATACACTCTCCCCAAGCAAAGTTATAATATCAGCCTTAAGGAAGTTGGGTACCCCCCGCAGATCCCAACATTCCCCAGCAATATACAGGCATTCTTAACAAGCATCCCCGGCAGTCTTGACCTAAAGATTGTTCCCCGGCAGTATATCAAACATTCAGTGGAGTTACTTCCCCGTTACAGTTCAAAACTTCCCCAGGAGAGTCCAATCCAGTTTCCCCAGGAAAAGTTGGAATCCATCTCCCCAAGCAGTAAGCTTATCCCCAGTAGATTCTGGAAGCTTATCCTTGCAGAGCACGAACGCGTCTCCCGACTTTATTTAAAGAGTTATTTCCCTACCAGGATATAACTGGGTTATCCTCAGCCAAAAGCCATGAGAAGATCGTCCTCGGCAAAGTATTCTTATCCCCAGCGAAGTCTATTAGCACTTCCAACACAACAATGGTATCCCCAGCGAAGCTACCATCAATATTCCAGCAAAGTACATCTCTCCCCACAGAGTATTGTTTCCCAACAAGATCGCTAGAGTACTTTTCTCCCTGCAGAGTAATCCATTCGCCAAGTTTATTCCCCAACGGAGTTATCTTCTCCTACCGGTATACTTGCAACTATCATCCCCAGCGGAAGCAAAGATCTATTCTTCAACATCAGCCCAGGAGTGACTTCCCGGCACCCATCAAGGATTTACTTTCCTATACGAAAAGATACATCCATAAACATCACATTTTCATGCATATACGCATCATATCTTACAAATCTCATTTATGTTGAGAACATCATTGCTTGATCCATATCATGCATTGCATATGACTGACCTTTACCTTTCAGGAAAGATCCAGTTAAGTTCTCAGCTATATTCAAGGCCTTCTCTGGTTCAGTCAGATCGACCCTAAGATCTCCCTGTTTCTTATCCAGTTGAAGATTTCAAGACCTTGACCGGTTCAGCTAAATCAACCCTAAGATTTTCCTGTTTCTTATCCAGTCAAAGGCCTTCTCTGGTTCAGTCAGATCGACCCTAAGATCTCCCTGTTTCTTATCCAGTTGAAGATTTCAAGACCTTGACCGGTTCAGCTAAATCGACCCTAAGATTTTCCTGTTTCTTATCCAGTCAAAGGCCTTCTCTGGTTCAGTCAGATCGACCCTAAGATCTCCCTGTTTCTTATCCAGTTGAAGATTTCAAGGCCTTCTCTGGTTCAGTCAGATCGACCCTAAGATCTCCCTGTTTCTTATCCAGTTGAAGATTTCAAGACCTAGACCGGTTCAGTTAAATCGACCCTAAGATTTTTCTGTTTCTTACCCAGTCAAAGGCCTTCTCTGGTTCAGTCAGATCGACTCTAAGATCTCCCTGTTTCTTATCCAGTTGAAGATTTCAAGACCTAGACCGATTCAGTTAAATCGACCCTAAGATTTTTCTGTTTCTTATCCAGTCAAAGGCCTTCTCTGGTTCAGTCTGATCGACCCTAAGATCTCCCTGTTTCTTATCCAGTTTGAAGATTTCAAGACCTAGACCGGTTCAGTTAAATCGACCCTAAGATTTTCCTGTTTCTTATCCAGTCAAAGGCCTTCTCTAGTCCAGTTAAGTCGACCCCTAATAGATTTTCCTGATGAAGACTCAGTAGAAGACATTCAAGATTCTCTCAGCATTCCTGTTGAGGTAGTAATCGCCTAAGATTCTCTCAGCGTTACTGTTGAGGTTGAAGTCATCCAAGATTCTCTCAGCGTTATTGTTGAGGTAGTAATCATCCCCAGATTCTCTCAGCGTTCCTGTTAAGGTAGTAATCGTCCAAGGTTCTCTTAGCGTTCCTGTTGAGGTAGTAATCGTCCAAGGTTCTCTCAGCGTTCCTGTTGAGGTAGTAATCGTTCAAGGTTCTCTCACCATCCCGTTGAGGTAGTAACCATCCCTGGTTCATTCATCACCTTTTGAAGCTCCAGATCCAGCTCCTGTAACCAGTCAGGACACATCTACACAAAGAATTTGAAGACCAGCTCCTGTAACAGGTCAGGTAATCATTTTTCTTTTTCAGGTACGCAAGCTCTCGCTAAGGAATCTCTTACGCGATCAACATCCAGATGGCATCTATAAGCCCATCCACCATCCATCATCTCTCAGCATGGCATCTATAAGCCCATCATCCTATCCATCAATCTCCAAATGGCATCTATAAGCCCATTCCACCATCACACTGCTACTATGTGAGCGCAAATTTCTGGGCACTCTAGTGTTCAATCATCTTCCACCTTCGGATTACGAAAGGCACGTCAGCCAATCTGCATCCTCAGGTTTAAGAAGATTGAACAGGGGAAACTGTTGTACCCCAAAATTTTCCCTCCCATATTCTTCAAAATTTGCAAAGAACATGCTTCAAAATCTCCCCAAGGGTTGCACAGTTCAAGGGCCTCCTAACAGTCAAAAACTAGGGTTTTGGTTCTGGAAAAGTAATTGAAGTTTCCAAGGGTCCAATCAAGTCCCACATGCCTATAAACATGGTCAATCATCCTCATACCAAGTTTCAAGACTTACAGCACAAAATTGCACAGTCAAAAACCCTAATTGCTCAACAGTCAACTATAGGGGCAAAATGGTCATTTGACAGTCAAAAGTTCAAATTTTTGGTCAACATCTCATTTTGAAGCCATAAACATCATTTGATCAATTCTTGATCATGATTTTCAAGGCATGGCTCAAAAAGTCTCAAGATGCAAAAGTTTCCATATTTGGACAATTGAAAAAGTCAACTGTAACTTGACCAAGGCATAACTTCCACATGGTTTATCAGAAAAATTCCATCCAAAGCCAATTTTGAAGAGAACGACATTTCCTACAACTCCTTTTCACACTTCAAGTCCAAGAAATGCTCTCACAAAAAGTTATCAATTTCAACATTATAGGTCATTTTCAAAAGTCAACAAAAAGGTACTTTAAGTCAAAGGCCATAACTTGAGATTGGTAAATCAAAAAGACATGGGACCAAAGGCATTGGTTAGGGGACTTCAAGACCTTTCCAAAATGTCAAGGAACATGATCAAAGCTTAAAAATTGAGCAAGATAAGCCTTGTATAAGTTGGGAAATTTTTGGGAATTTTGAAAAGTCAACTTTACTTCAAATGCCTCAAAATTGCTAATGGGCCACATTTTCTTCCAAGATTCATCATCCAAAGGCTATGCACGACCATTTGGCCCAAAGGGGATTTATTTCATCATTTTTTATTATTTATTTGAGTTTTTAATTACTATTAATTCTTTTAATTAAATAAAATATGAAAAAAATACTAAACCAATGTGATTGAATCTTTTTATGCAGTATAATCACTCATTGGCTACTCAAGATTTCGTGCATACCAAAATTGGAAGGTTTGGCCATGATTGACATCAAAATCACATGGAAAAAGATTTGAAAGATATTCATGGAAAATCAAATATTCCATACATCAATGCATTGATCTTTTGACTCAAGATTTAACCCTAATCCATCACATACATAAGCCAGAAGCTAGACCTAATGAAAAGGACCAGAAAGCTGCGCTCAAAGCCTCTCATACACTTTGCAATTTTTGTGAATTTTTTCAAAACTGAAAGCATCATTCCAAAGGGTTTCAAGGCAAGAGAACCATCCCATTACGTTCCTGAGGCATCACTGAACCTGACTGAATACTTTTCCACGCCCATAGCATCAAGGATTGGTACATAGAAGTCGAGAATTCTCATACTTTGTGCATAATCGTATTTCAATTTCTGGGCATTTTTCATACCATTTAATTGTTGTTTTACACTAATATAATCATGCTGAAGCTAACCATGTATTTTAATTGAGTTTTTGTGCATCATACACGAATTCACCATTGAAGCTCGTTAGGGTTTCCAAACTGTAAAATTGGGGCTTTACGTTTAAGGAAAAATCAGGCAACAAGACTTATGCCATCAGAATCAGAAGCTCATGACGATTAACATGGCATACTCGCGCTCAATTTATCATACGCCAATTCCTATTCGCTATTTTTATGTTCACCATTTAGTGGGGGTTTAAAACCCCCGCTATCTCTTTTTATTTTACAGGCAATTGAAGAAGAAGACAGATGTGTCCATGGCTTACAGGCTCATTTGAATTTCGCGCGAAAATTACCCACTAACCCTTGTTTTGCATTATGTTATTTGTTTTCTATATTATATCCAAAGCGTGTGAATGGCTCAGTGGCAAGGCATTTGGTTTGGTACACTCTGGGACCTGGGTTCGATTCCCAGGTCCCCTCCTCTCTCCATATTATTTTTCTGACCATGTTTGCATGTAGCGCTCTCTCCAGGCGTCCACCATACGTTCACAATCCAGGCGCGCCACATGTCTCAGAATCTCAATCCAAGGGCCATGATCTGATGAACACCATATTCGTTGGTCAATGAAGCCACACGTGACCACCAAAAGTCAAAGGGGCCTCCCATAAATGGGCCAAAAATGCTGGATAACACCTCCAAACTGGGGTCAACACCCCCAAGGGTTTGCTTTTCTTTTCTTTTTTCTATTTTCTATTATTTATTTAATTTAATTATTTCCTTTTAATTCTCTAAATTAATATATTTTCATAAAACATAAAAATACAAAAAAAAAATCAGAAAGTCATAAAATAAAATATATTTTATTTAAATGTTATTTTGTAAATAAATGTTATCAATTAATTTAGTTTTTAATTTTAGGGTTAAATTTTAACATTTTCTTAATAAACTTAAAAAATTTGTAGAATTAGGGTTTTAAACACTTTTACCTTTTTTTCTTTTCTTTTACCATTATTAATAATTAATTATTTATTTTTGTAAATAAAATTGTATTAATTAATTAGGTTAACTTTAGGTTTAATTTTCACATTTTTTTAATAAGCTAAAAATAGTTAGAATTAGGTTTTAATTCCATTAATTCTCATTAAAATCCATAAATACAAAAACTCCAAAAAAATTCCTTTCTTTTTATTTAAACTTAATTAATTTATTAATTTTAATTTAATTTCTTTAAGAAGGGTCCAACGCCCTCGCTTCCGATTATCATTTCGTTTCGTGCATTTATTTCCTTTTTGTGAATATTCATGTAATTCTCCCAAAGCCATGTAATAGCTTAACGTTTATATTTCTCGCACTTTATTTTATCTCAAATCGGGTCCTGGATTAATTTGGCGATGTGGACCCGCGCCTTTGTAATAGCGTAGGAATTTTAATTCTCGCATCTTTTAAACTGTTAACTATTGCATGAAAGATTGAACGTCAGAATAAAAGCAACGCGTAGATCACCCATGACATGAACAAGATAAATGTAAATGAACATGACACACAAAGCACACACCACCCCTAGGGTACGCCTCACTGTTGCCTTGCCCCTCGAAAGGTGATCGTCGAGTAGAGGACGTTTTAGTAAGTCCTCATGTCCATGAACATGGCATGAGGGTAGATTCTAAGGTGTCTTCCTATTGCTCCGGTGATCACCATGTCCCGAACCTTCGAATTGACCCGAATACCTCCAACGGTGGTGCTAGCTACCTCTCAATGGTGGGATGGCACTACTTTAAGGACATTTACACAGACGAATTCCTTAGGGTAGGTAGACGACTCTAGATACTTGCTCTAATTTCAAAAACAAATCAAAAATACTTTTCACACCGACACCTTTTCAAAAAGCTTTCGAAAGCAACTTTTCAAACACTCTTGAGGACCGACACAAGAGTCGAACTGAAATTTTCAAAGAAACTTTTTTTAAAACCCACAATTGAAAAGCAAACAAACCTTTTGAAAACACAATGAGCAAGTATCTAAGAGCCCATGGATAACCATGGATAGAAAGGGTTCTAACACCTTCCCTTTCTATAATCTACCTCCCGAACCGAGAGCAATCTCTATAAGGAATTTTTCTGTGCTTTTATCCTTTCCATTTGGAGAAAATAAAAGACGGTGGCGACTCTTGCTTCTGCGACATTTCGTGAACCAGCGTTAAACAGACAGTTCCATATCCACCGATCACAAACCGCAACACTGCGTCCCCTTATTATCACCCAAATGCCCGCTGCGCATATCATTCCGAAAGCCTGGGTCATGACACCAACAACTGTTGGGCCCTGAAAAACAAGATTCAAGATCTTATAGAGGCAAAAGAGATTGAGTTTGATGCGCCCGAGAAGCCAAACGTCATCTCCGCTTCTATGCCTAGACATGGTCACAACACCAATGCAATTGAAGAAGATCTGTTCGTTACCACAATTGATCAACTCTTGACTCCGCTCCCAATCATTAAGATAAACTTGTTGAAAGCCGGTATATTCCCGGGTTGTAATGAAGACTGCCATCTCTGCTTATCCTCACCAACTGACTGCCTTTTTGTTGAAAGCATGCAGTCAATGCTTGATAGACAACCAAGAGATTCTGTTTGAAAGTGCTCTTATTTCACCTGTTCTTATTGAAGACGTTTCAATCATAACCATCTCCTCCAATTCTTCCAGGGTCCCTAAAAGACCCGTTAGGATTACATCGGTTCCAAAAACTACTCCTCTTATAATCACAATGCCCGGGCCGGTCTCGTATGAATCAGACAAAACAGTACCGTGGAATTACGGTGGAGACATCTACTACCATGGTATCAAACAAAATGAGCTGGCCACCAAAAAGATGAGCTCCGAAGAAGAAAACTCCGACATTAGTAATATTGCCAGAACCAGTAAGATTACCCGTAGCTGTAGATCTTCTCTCTAGAGATTTCCCCTTCAAAGGCAGTTTTTGGACCAGTGGTTGTTCCAAAGGTTACCTCTGTACCAATAATCATATCTGCAAGTACTCCTATCGACAAAGACGACACAACCCCTACTGTTATCCCTACCAATACTCCTACTATTTCAACCCGAGGAAAAGGTATTCAAGAACAGCCTATCCGGATGAAGGCTCAACCACTGACTACCCCCGAAACCTCCAAAAAGGAAATGGAGGAGATCCTGAGAATAATAAAGAAGAGTAACTATGACATAGTTGAATAGTTGGGGCAAACTCCCTCCAAAATCTCCATGCTAGCTTTGTTACTGTGCTCGGAGGCACATGCGAAAGCTCTGGTGAAGTTTCTGAAGACAGCCCATGTGCCTCAAGAGATGTCTGTTGACCAATTTCAAGATTGTGTGGCCAGCTTGACAGGTGATAACGGTCTAGGCTTCTCGGATGCTGATCTGACACCAAAGGGAAGAAATCATAATGAGGCATTGCATGTCTATGTGGAATGTAGAGGAACAACTCTGGCTAATGTCTTGGTGGATACCTGATCATCTTTGAATGTTTTACCGAAGAAAGCTCTCGACAGACTAGATTGCGAAGGATTAACATTGAAACCCAGTAACATAGTTGTAAGGGCATTTGATGGTTCAAAGAGGATGGTCCACGGGGAGGTGGACATCCACATAAAAGTTGAGACTCATACTTTCAACTCGACCTTCTATGTAATGGACATCCGCCCCTCTTACTCCTGTCTTCTAGGACGGCCCTGTATCCATAATTCTGGTGTTGTCACCTCTACACTACACCAGATGCTGAAATATCTGGTCCATGGAAAGATTATCACTGTCCACGGAGAGGAAGAGTATATGATTAGTCACCTCAGTTCTTTCCAGTATATGGAGTTGGACGGAAAATTCATTGAAACTCCTTTTCAACATTTTGAAGAAGTCTCTCAAGAGATAGTAGTAACTAAGACAGTATCACAGATCCCCAAGATCACAAGACCTCTGCTCCAGATGTCATCTCTGAAAGACGCCAAGGCAGTAGTAGAGGAGGGAGGATGCACCATCTGGGGGAAACTTCCGGAAATTCCGTATAAATCTGACAAGTTTGGCTTAGGGTTTACTTCAAGTGCTCAGAATGTTGTGCGTTGTGCCCGTGCTGGAGGGCCACCTTTGAAGATTAGCAACCGAGAGGTCAATGTAATGGAAGATGGTGAAGAGGATTGCAGCTTGGAAGATTGGATATTTCCTACTATCAACGGAGGACTTCGCAATTGGGAAGCCAGAGACTTTGTCCCAATAACTTTCATCCCTCAGTACCCCTCCATTATGGATCCCATGGGTAACGATACTGCTACGGCCTTTAGTGACTCTGAAGATCTAATCTACCAAGCCGAAGACGAAGGTGAGGAAGATTGTGAAGTACCAGGGGAACTGGCCATGCTACTGCAACAAGAGGAAAGAGTTATTCAGCCTCATGAGGAACCTGTGGATACGGTCAATCTGGGTACCAAAGAGGACATAAAAGAGGTCAAGATGGGTGCCAATCTGGAGCCTAGTGTCAAGGAGCATTTGATTCAGCTGTTGCGTTATTATGTCGAGATATTTGCCTGGTCATATGAAGACATGTCGGGACTTGATACAGACATCGTAGTACATCGTCTGCCAACAAGAGAAGACTGTCCACCAGTAAAACAAAAAGCCTTCCGCATGAGACCTGACATGTCAGAGAAGATAAAAGCGGAAGTCATGAAACAATTTAATGTTGGATTCTTGGCTGTCACTTCCTATCCCCAATGGGTTGCCAACATTGTTCCCGTGCCTAAAAAAGACGGCAAAGTATGAATGTGCATGGACTATAGAGATTTGAATAGGGCAAGCCCTAAAGATGATTTTCCACTTCCCCACATAGACATCCTGGTTGACAATACGGCCCAACACAAAGTGTTTTCCTACATGGACGAATTCTCAGGTTACAACCAAATCAAAATGGCACCTGAGGACATGGAGAAAACAACATTTGTAACACAGTGGGGTACATTATGCTAAAAAGTGATGCAATTCGAACTGAAGAATGTTGGGGCAACCTATCAGCGCACCATGGTAGCTTTGTTTCATGACATGATACATCATGAAATAGAGGTTTACGTAGACGATATGATAGCCCGATCACAAACGGAAGAAGAGCACCTTGATCACTTGCAAAAGCTGTTTGAGAGATTGAAGAAGTACAAACTAAGGTTGAACCCAAGCAAGTGCAGATTTGGAGTACGGTTCGGTAAAATTTTAGGTTTTGTCGTCAGTAACAAAGACATTAAGGTCGATCCTGCCAAGTTTAAAGAAATACAAGAAATGCCTGCTCCTCATACTGAGAAGGAAGTCATAGGATTCTTGGGACGCCTGAACTATATTGCCAAATTCATTTCTCACCTAACAGCTACTTGTGAGCCAATCTTCAAACTATTGAAGAAAGATCAAGTAGTCAGATGGAATGATGAATGCCAGGTTGCTTTTGACAAGATCAAAGAGTACTTACAAGAGCATCCTCTTTTGATGCCACTAGTCGAGGGAAGATCACTGATCATGTATCTGACCGTTTTAGAGAACTCAATGGGGTGTGTATTGGGGCAGCATGACGAGTCTGACCAAAAAGAGCACGTTATTTACTACCTGAGCAAAAAGTTTACCGGCTATGAAACCAGATATTCATTGCTCGAGAAAACTTGTTGCGCTCTGGCATGGGCTGCTCGCCGGCTAAGACAGTATATGCTGACTCATAATACCTTGTTGATATCTAAGATGGATCCGATAAAATACATCTTCAAAAAGCCTGCTCTGTCTGGGAGGATAGCTAGATGGAAGATGATCCTAATAGAATATGACATACAGTATACTACCCAGAAAGCTATAAAGGGCAGTGTGCTGGCTGATCATCTTGCTCATCAAGCTGTAGAAGACTATCAGTCCATAAAGTTTGAATTCCCAGATGAAGACATCATGACATTTGACAACTGTGAAGAAATCAGACCATATGACGGACCTGAACAAGGATCCCGATGGACCCTGTTCTTTGATGGAGCATCCAATTCACATGGTAATGGTATCGTTGTTGTACTCATCTCTCCATAAGGGTGTCATACTCCCTTTACTGCCAGACTTTGCTTCAACTGTATAAACAACATGGCAGAATACGAAGCATGCATCTTTGGTCTCAGAGCTGCCATAAACTTAGGAATCAAATCCTTAGACGTGTTTGGAGATTCAGCTTTAGTCATCAGTCAGATCAAAGGGGAATGGGATGCTAAGCACCCAAACCTTATCCCTTACAAAGAACATGTTTTGACATTGCTACCACATTTCGAGAAGATTACCTTCGAGCATTTCCCGCGAGAAGAAAATCAGCTAGCAGACGCTCTAGCTACAATGTCATCTATGTTTAAACTTAGTTGGGATAACGAGGCTCCCCAGATCACCATCGAATGAATGGATGAACCAGCACATTGTCACGAGATTAATACTAAATAAATAGTGGACCAACCTTGGTTTCATGAAGTCAAGAGGTATCTCGAGTTTCAAGAATATCCAGAAGGATCTTCAATCAATGATAAGAAGTTCTTAAGGAGATTCTCTGCTAAGTTCTTCCTTAGTAATGGCATCATGTACAAACGCAATCATGACTCCATTCTTCTTTGGTGTATGGATAAGATTGAGGCGGAAAAGATCATGGCGGAATTACATGAAGGTACTTTTGGTACTCACTCCAGTGGGCATACGATGGCGAAGAAAATCCTATGGGCATGCTATTACTGGCCTACCATGGAAACAGATTGCTATCAACACTCTAGAACCTGCCATACATGCCAGATTTATGCTGACAAGGTGCACGTACCTCTGGTTTCTCTGAATGTCTTGACGGCTCCTTGGCCCTTTGCTATTTGGGGAATTGATATGATTAGATAGATCAAGCCGACAGCTTCCAATGGACACGGCTTCATCCTGGTGGCCATTGACTATTTTACAAAGTGGGTCGAAGCAGCTTCCTTCACTTCTGTTACTAAGAATGTTGTTAGCCGCTTCATCAAGAAAAATCTCATTTGCCGGTACGGTATCCCAGAAAGGATCATCACTGACAATGGTACAAATCTTAACAACACTATGATCACCGCCTTGTGTGAGCAATTCAAGATCCATCATCATAATTCTCCTCCCTATCGGCCAAAGATGAATGGTGATGTCGAAGCGGCAAATAAGAACATTAAAAAGATCATACAAAAGATGACAGTCACATACAAAGATTGGCATGAGATGTTACCATTCACTCTCCACGGGTACCGTACCATGGCTCGCACCTCAACTGGGGAAACACCTTATTCTTTGGTATATGACATGGAAGTTGTTTTACCTATTGAGGTTCAGATCCCCTCTTTGAGAATTATGAAGGATGCGGGTTTGAATGAAGACGATTGGATCCAAACTCGACTTGATCAACTGAACTTAATTGATCAAATGAGACTTACTGTTATCTGCCATGCTCAAATATATCAAAAACAGATGATCAAGGCTTTCAACAAGAAAGTCAGACGCCAAGCATACCGAGTAGGAGATCTAGTGATCAAGCGTATCATCTTGCCACAAAGTGATCCCAGGGGAAAATGGACTCCTACCTATGAAGGGCCATTTGTAGTCAAAAACATATTCTCCAGTGGGGCAATGATCTTAACCACCATGGATGGTGATGACTTGCCACACCCTGCGAACGCAGACATAGTCAAAAGATACTACGCATAAGAGACCCGCTAGGTTGACGTACCTACGCAAAACAAGGGCATCCAGATGAACCAAAAAGGTTCGGGCAAAAATTAGGGATAAAATTTATATAAAAAAATTTGTACACCCGACAAGTTAAAAACCCGAAAGGGCGACTTGGGCAAAAAAGGGTTTCCCGGTGGACTGAAAACCCGAAAGGGCGGTCCAGGCAAAAGTTAGGGAATTAAAGCGTATGATTATGTCTCGTTGGATCACTTAACATACCATATTTGGCTTCCACTGACAAACTCGGAGTTCCTGATCAATTCAATCATCTTCGGACAAGGCAAATAGACAAGATACTCAGAGATACGAAGGTTGTAGCAGAGTGGCAACCCCATAGGATTATTACACATAGCTATCTTTCTTTGCGTAAATATTTCTTGTTTTTATGGCACCATTCTCTTACTAGAATGTTTGTCTCCTTTGTACAAAATACTTACTCAAAGTCAATACAAAGATATCTCTTTGAAAGTACAAAAACTATTTGTCTTTTCTTTACAATTGTGTTTTGTTTGCAAAAAAAACGTCCAATGATTCATTGATGAACATATGCATTTGAACATAATTACTATTTACAAATAAAAAAAGATGAGAAAGACAATTACTGATAGGTTGAAAAGGCAGGAAAACGTCTCTAGACCACTCCATATTCCCCACAGAGTTTTCAATAACTCCCCTGCAGGAACAAAATTTCAAGTTTTAATCCCCAGTAGAAATCATCAAATTTCTCAAGATTCCTCAAACAGGTCTTACAAGCAATACATGGCATTTCCCTTACAACGAAATTTACTCCTCTCGACAAGAGTTCATCAAAACTTCAACTTTAAAACATGAAAATTCACATACCCCCAACAAACTACAGACTCCCTGGTTTGAATTTACCTCTCTGACTACTACAAATCAAAGGACCACAACTTCTCTTTCCCAGTAGACTACTCTACATCAGGTTACTGTGAAGCCTGGAATCCTTCCAGATAACAGTAAACTTCCTTATCCCCAGCAAGTCCTTGTGAAGCCTGGAATCTGACCAGATAGCAGCTAACTTTTGATTCTCTCCAACCAAGGGTAACTCCCCAGTAGAGCGGCAGACAACCGAGACTCCTGAACTTTTTCAAGCAGAAATCACCTTTCTCCCCACGGATTTTTCAATCATCCACAGCGGAACAAAACTCCCAGCTATGAAGCTTCTAGTTTATCGAATCCTGGTAGAAATTGCCCAATTTCTCCAAATTCCTCAGCAGGTTGTTGTGAAGCTTGGAATCCAACCAGATAACAACTAACTTTTCAATTCTCCCCAGCGGAATAAAAACTCCCATTGATTAATACCTAGTAGAAGTCATCAAGATTCTCAAGTTTCCCCAAGTAGATCTTACGAGCATCACAATGGCATTTCCCTTACAACAAGAGTTTATTTCTCTCAACAGAAATGCATCAACGCTTCGACTTCAAGAAATGAAGACTCAAATATCCTCAGCAGCAGTCGAGGATTTATTTTCCCCAATCCGACAGCAATACAGCAAATCAGCTCACATGTGCATACATTGCATCTGTATATCATAAACATCAATAAAGCCAATATATTGCACCATACATTTCATGCAACATAACTTGGTGTTTCAGCTAACATTTTACCCTTTTCAGGATAAGATTAACAGCTACCATTAATAATAAGACACTCCTGATACAGTTCAGATACGCTCCAGACACGGAAGCCATTCTGGTACTCATTCAGATTCAACCTCCTGATACAGTTCAGATACGCTCCAGACACGGAAGCCATTTTGGTACTCATTCAGATTCAACCTCCTGATACATTTTAGATACACTCCAGACACGGAAGCCATTCTGATACTCATTCAGATTCAACCTCCTAGTACATTTCAGATACGCTCCAGACACGAAAGCCATTCTGGTACTCATTCAGAATCAACCTCCTGATACAGTTCAGACACGCTCCAGACACGGAAGACATTCTGGTACTCATTCAGATTCAACCTCCTGATACAGTTTAGATACGCTTCAGACACGAAAGCCATTCTGATACTCATTCAGATTCAACCTCCTGATACAGTTCAGATACGCGGAAGCCATTCTGATACTCATTCAGATTCAAAGACACTCATGATACAATTCAGATACGCTCCAGACACGGAAGCCATTATGGTACTCATTCAGATTCAAAGACACTCCTAATACAATTCAGATACACTCCAGACACTGGAGCCATTCTGATGTTCAAACATACAAGCTACATCTCAACAAGCATTCTTGGATGGGATCCATAAGCCCATCCCCAACAAGATCTTATTACCTCTCCAAATGGCATCTTTAAGCCCATTCTTCCTATTGTCGCCGAGTGCAAATTTCTAGGCACTCTAGTGTCCAATCATCTTCCACCTTCGAGTCGCGAATGGCAAATCTCGCCAATCTAACTCCTCAGGTTAAAGAAGATTGAACAGGGACAGCTGTTGTACCCCAAAATTTGCCCTCTCATTTTTCAGGAAATCACCCTGGATTCTCAAAGTTTTCTCTTATACAAATCCAAGCCTTGAATTATCATTTCTTTCCAAGCAAGCCATTTACAAGGGCAAAATGGTCATTTACACGCTGAGAAGTCAAACTTTGACTTTTGGGTCAAAATCAAATCACAAAAATCATATTTCATCAAGACATGTTGGAATATGAAGTTTGTTTCATCAAGAAGTTCAAAAGTTAAATTTTACCTTGGAAAAGTTAAATTCTAAATACTTAGAATTTTTCTAAAGTATTAAAAAAAATGATGATGATACTTCAGAAATTCTGAGCCAGCCTCTAGGCAGAAGCAGTCAGAAGATGCAAACTTAGCTCAGCACATAACATTCAGTCAGAATGTAGCTCTTCAGCATATACGCCAGCCCAGTCAGAAGTTGCCAGAAGATTATAAAGCGTGATGAAAAAAATCTGAATGCTCCTTCAGAACATTCTGGAATCAGAAGGTAAGAGGGTCAAAAGATTGGGTTCTACAATGAAGCAGAATCTCTAAGATCAGAGTCTTCAGAGGCAAATCAACAAAAGTTACTGGAAAGCCTGGAGATCCCTCAAAACTTGCTGAGACAACAGAATGCCAAGATCATAACCTGAGTGCATTGTTCAAGACTATGTTGAAATGGAACTTCTGGCCTAGATTTAGGCAACGATGCAGAATCCCCTATTACAAGATTTCTGATTTTGACAAATCTCATCACCATTTAATGCTCATCAATGCTCACAACCACTTTTGAGTCTTTGTCCAAAGGGTCTCTCCACGTGTAGCATAAAAAACCCTTTGTACAGATTTAGGTATGGGTTCATGCGCTACTTTTCGCTCATGGGTGTCTCTTTTCCTTAATCCTCGCTTACTAACCCAGCCTAGGCTAAAAGATGTCAATCATCACAACCTTTTTTACTTTCTTCAAGAGTAAGTTAGCATCTAGTGCATGATATTGGCACCACTTGACATTTTAAAACCCACAAAGCTTTGCCTATAAATAGAATACCATTGATCACTGAAAAGAGGCCGAGATGGAAAATTTTGTGAAAGAAATCAAAATTTTAAGAAAGAAAAGTCTTGAACCTCTACCCAAAATTCTCAGAGTTTCAAAAACGGTAAACACAACATACAAACCATTAACTTTGGATCCCTTGCGCTCAAACTCCATTTGTTCTCAAAATATTTCTTGACCAAAAAAAATCCATACAGTTTCTAACCCACACGTTGGAAACTGCCATAACTTCTGTATTCATACAACCATATACCCTCCATCCATCCATTCAAAGAAGTTGTTCAAAACGTCATCAGAGTTAAGGCTAACTCCAGTTCAAAGAGCTTATTCCAGCTGCAAGGTAAGCACTTGCTGACTCTCACCACAGTGCCTAAGGATTACCAGATTTGCATGCTCAAAAAACACAATGTAGATATCATGCTTCTGATGTTGTACATGTTTTGAGGTTTTCACGCATCTGTACGCTTAAGTAGAGAACGAATCAGTTCAGAACTTGCCTCTGATTTTTGGTTCTGACTTCTGAAATGTTATGACACTTGCTGAAACTGTCCTAGGCATGTCTTCTTTTTTGTGGAGAAATAACCAAATTGTAGATGTTCTGAATAGCATAGAGGGAGACCAAGTTCTGACATTGGCACCAGCGCCTCTGGAGCCTGTTTTATTATCAGTAATATCAGAACTTATGAAGATTACTGTGTACCCAGCAGGGTCAGAACCTCTGACCCCATACATTTTAACTAACAGGTTTCTGTTTTGTAGTGCCAGGGTCAGAACCTCTGACTTCCTTTCAGCAGCACACTGATCCTCTTTTCTTCTTCCCCTTGTTATTTTCTTTTTCTTTATTTTTCTCGCTGGCACTCTCCATTTTCATTAATCAGCAAAACACCAAAAATATTTTCATTCACACTTTATTTTATTCCTTAAAAAGACAAAAAAAAATTATTAACAAGTTCATTTAATATTTTCTTGTATGTATTTCAATATGGTTGTAATAGTAATTTAGGGCTTTGTTTTCATTTGCAATCCTCATTCATAAATTTGTACCCCCACCCCCTAAATATTGTAATAGCGTAGGACTTTACGTTTCTGCAATTTATCGCTTTTAAATGTAAATGCTAATAAAAGATCAATCAAATAGAAGACCATAATTCAAGATAAAATCAAGCATGCAATCAAACACACTTGCACACAAACACGCTTAGGGTTTCTTCACTTGGTTGCCTTATATAAAAATAGCCATATTACGCACGCAAAGTATCTTGGTAAAACTAACAAAATCAAAAGATCATAGTCCCTCGATGACGCTATTCTAAGTTGCCTTATAAAAATGATCTTAGTCCCTCAAAAAATACTAAGATACTTTGCAACATTGCTAATCATGGTTATACAATGGCCCACGCCCGTCCCGTTCACATCCAAAGATAGGGTTTCTTGCCAAATCAATGGTAAGACAATAATGTCAAAGGAATAGAAAATACATAAGAAATACATTTGAGTAGGTAGATTGCTTCTAGTTACTTTCTCTATTTTCAAACAAATATCCTTGCTATTTTCAAAACAAACACACTCACATTTCCAAACAAACATTGAAAACATTTTCAAAAATGACAAACATATTTTGTATACATTCTTACAAACGAGAATCATTATAAAGATTTCCTAAACAAAGGCCTCTTTTACAAAATACTTTCAAAACCACACCAAACACAATTTCAAAATAAAAAGCAAGTGATCTACCAAGTAACTAAAAGCCCATGGAAAACCATGGATAAAAAGGGTGATAATACCTTCCCTTTTCATAATCTACCCCCCGAACCCAAGAAACAATCTCTAAGGTCTTTCCTGTGCTTTTTCACCTTTCCTTTTGGATAAAAGAAAAGTCGGTGGCGACTCTTGCTAAACCGCATCATTTGCAAACACAAACGCAAAACCCTCAAGTCAGTTCTCCCACCGTACCACACATTGCATCATAGATTTCATGCAACATAACTTTATATTTTAGATAACATTTTACCCTTTTCAGAATAAGATTAACATTTACCATTGGCAATATGCAATCAGATATAGTACAAATACGCTCCAGACACGGATGCCACTCTGATACTCATTCAGATTCAACTTTCAGATACAGTTCGGATACGCTCCAGACATGGATGCCATTTTGATACTCATTCAGATACAACTTATAGATACAGTTTGGATATGCTCCAGACACGGATGCAATTCTGATACTCATTCAGATACAACTTTTAGATACAGTTCAGATACGCTCCAGACACGGATGCCATTCTGATACTCATTCAGATTCAATTTTCAGATACAGTTCGGATACGCTCCAGAAACGGATGCCATTCTGATACTCATTCAGATACAACTTATAGATACAGTTCAGATATGCTCCAGACACGGATGCCATTCTGATACTCATTCAGATTCAACTTTCAGATACAGTTCAGATACGCTCCAGACACAGATGTTGTTCTGATACTCATTCAAATATAACTTATAGATACAGTATAGATACGCTTCGGACACAGATGCCATTCTGATATTCATTCAGATTCAGTCTTCATGATACAGTATAGATACACTCTAAACACGGATGCCATTCTGATACTTAGCCAAAATTAACTCCCAGATACAATTCAGGTACGCTCCAAGCACGGACGCCATTCTGATACTCATTCTTTCAGCTTACAACATACAATTCAACAAACAATCTTGGGCGGCATATACAAGCCCATATCCTACAAGATTTTATCACTTCTCCAAATGGCATCTTTAATCCCATTCCCTCAATCACATATCGTCGAGTGCAAATTTCTGGGAACTCTAGTGTCCAATCATCTTTCACCTTCGAGTCACGAATGGCAAAACTCGCCAATCTAACTCTTCAGGTTTAAGAAGATTGAACAGGGGCAGTTGTTATATCCCAAAATTTTCCCTCTCATTTATCAAGATTTTCTCATAAGATCTCTTTGACTCAAGACTGGATTAGGGTTTGACCAGCTCAAGACATCTCATCATGCACTGATAACCCAAAATTAGGATTTGCAATTACACAAATATTTTTGGACTATCAATGTTTCATATGACTTTCAAGTATCAATATCGACCCCTAAGATTACTCATGTCAAGTTTCAAGCCTTGAATCACATTTTTGATCAGTCAATTGGACAATTGACCTAAAAATCAGCTGTATTTGGAAAAAAAGTCAACCATGGCCAATTTACAGTCAAACTTCATAAGTTTTGATCCACTTCAACATTTTAGACTCATATGTATCATTTGATCAAGTTTGAACCACATTTCCTCAAGAAATTTGATCAAATCATCAAAAGGGCCAAAATGGTCAAAATTAGGGTTTTGACTAAGAAAGGGCAATTTCTGATTTTTGACCTAGCAAATGACCAATTGGTTTGAATCATGATTCCAAGGGCTCGATTTCATCATCATGACCAAATGACATGGTTCAAAACATTGCAAATCCATTGGATTGACAGATGAAATTTGCAGTCAACTGATCAAAAGTCAACTGTATACTGAAAAGTCAAACCTGGACTTTTTGGTCAAAATCAAGTGCCAAGGATCACAATTCATCAAAACATGTCAACATGTGAAACTTTTTTATCAAGAAATCAGAGATTGAAGATTTTGTTTTGAAATTTGAAATTTTCTTAACTTAGAAATTTTTCTAAGTATAGAATATTTCTTATTTTTTCTCAACTTTAAGTCAAATTCTCACTATGATACAAGATGATTCAAAGAAAGTTCCCAACATGAAAATTGTAGATCCCCATGAAATCTAAAACTTTTCTTCACACATTTTTCCCTAAAGATGCTTGGATATCAAGATACAATTTTGTGAATACATGCCCATGAACTAAAATAACTTAGTGAAATTTTGCCCTAATTTAGACAGGTTTTTGACCTAACTTCATGGCAATTTTTCTCCTAGTTCCAAGAATCATCTTGAAATGAATTTCAAATATGAGTTATATAGCACATTGCAAGCTTTCCAAAATGTCAAAGAACTCTTTAAGATCATTTTTGAGTAACGAGAATCGAAGAGATGAACTTGGCAATTTCTCACTTTGATTTCAAGCCATTCCATGGTGAACAAAATTCAAATTTGAACCTATGCTGCCTAGTCCTTGCTTTACATGTCTCAAACTTGTTTCTCACTTCATAATTTAATGCTTACACAGTTGATAAATCCTTAATCCAAGCATAAGAGTCTTTGTCCAAGTTTTAATTCCATAAATGGCACAAAGTTGCCATTGCCATTTTAGAAAAGCATAACTTTTGCAACTTTTCATTCCTTGAGCATTAGACTTGTTTTCTCTGCACACGCAAGTCCTATAAACCAAAGGCAAGTTGTCTATCACTTGTACCAACTCCAAGCAGGCATGTACAAGCATATAGAGAGTTGTCTCCTCACTTTTCTTAAAGGATAAGCAATAGAGCAAAAAGCCTACAATTGAGAAATCTGTTGTGGAGCTGACTTGAAACCTTCTCTATACTTATTCACAAACACATTGCAACCTAACACACGATTTCTAAAGGCCAGAAACTCTCTAAAACTCCCTATCATCAAAAACCTGTTATAACTTCCAGTTTGATACCAAGCATAGCAATGCAAAAATCTACTCGTGTGTTTCAAGTTCTAATCACTCAAACACTTAACCTACCTCATATCTAAGTGTTCCAAACCATCACCCCTTCACTGTAACTCCTCCTTCTCCATCTGCCATTTTTGTTTTTCAAGCTTGCAGGTTGACTTGGATAGAAAGATTCGGGCACTTTCAAAGCAAGGTAAGGATTGGAACACACTCAGGGAGGTTTGGGCAAGCTAAAGGAATCTTCAGGCCTTCATAAAACTCACTCAAACTCCATTCACAATCTCAATTGAATGAGGTAAGAACTCTAACTTCTATCTTTTCATACAGACATCCATTGGTCACGATTTGTGAAGATAAAATGTAGATATCTTTGTGCTAAAACCAACCATGTTCATAGATTTCATTTATATTCATTGTGTATAGAGAATTTTAGAGTTCAAATTTTTGTAAAAATTAGGTTTAAAATTAGGGCCTTTGAAATTAGTTTTGATCATTGACTGTTAGTTTACATGAGTTACATGTTTGAAATCGTGGGAAAGAGTACTATCATTTTCTTGTTGGAAGTTTCCATTTTCATGGAGAAATGAGAAAGATACAGAGGTTCTGGCCAGCTTGAGGAAGAAGATGAAGTACAGGGCAAGGAGGCATTATGTGTTATGTATTTTTTGTTTCATATGAACTAACGAATGTATAGCCACCCCAGTGGCAAGGTAGCACGCTGAAAATGCATAGGTCATGGGTTCGAATCTTGGCGCTACCTTTTGCATTTTTCTCATTTTTCAGCTTCATTTTTGACATTTTTGGCAGCATGGGCTCAGCTTATGGGCCTCTCATTTTCTTTCTAACACTTACCTTCATTTCTCTTACAGCACCCCTGGCCCAATCTTTTGATTATTTATTTTTATTTTCATTTTCATTTTATTAAACATATTTTTATTTAACATAAAAAATCATAAAAAATATAAGATATGATAAATATTGCATTTTGATTTTATTTTCACTTACAAAATATTTTTTTTATTATATACTAACTATTTTTCTTAAATAAACTTTTAAAATAAAATAAACTTAGATATATTTTATTCCTTTTCCTTCATACTTGTAAATATTTATTTTGACATATAGAAAGACTAAATATTTCACAAAATATTATCTATTATTTTTAATACAAAAATACACAAAAAAATGATATTTAAAGAACTTTATTTCCTTTTAATAAACTAAAATTAGGGTTAATCAATGTATGAAAATGATTTCCTTTTCTTAAATTATTAGTATTAGGTCAAAACTCTTTTGCATATGAAAAAAACAAAGCAAATTTCTTTTTTCTTGCATATACATAAACATTGCATATTTAATTTATATGGTATATTATTTATTCAAATACTTGTACAAATTCGATTTGGTTGTAATAGCTTAATTAGATTTACATTATTGCAAATCCCCATTCATAATTTGTATTCCCCCTCCCAATAAATGTTGTAATAGTGTAGTAATCTTTAAACTACACAATTTACCACTTTTATACACCATGCTAGTAATTAGGGTTTGTATGGCAAGATAAAAACAAATCAAATAGAAAACCCTAATCCAAGACAAAATAAAGCATGAAAATAATACGCTTGCACACAAGCACCCTTAGGGTTACTCCACTTGGTTGCCTTACACAAAAATGGCCATATTACGCATGCGAAGTATCTTGGCAAAAAAAAACAAGTATAAGATCATAGTCCCTCGATGACGCTATTCAAAGTTGCCTTACAAAAATGATCTTGGTCCCTTAAAAATGTTAAGATACTTTGCAACATTGTTAATCATGGTTATACGATGACCCACGCCCGTCCCGTTTACATCCAAAGATAGGGTTGCTTACCAAATCAATGGTAAGACAACAATATCAAAGGAAAAGAAAATGAACAAGAAAGACATTTTGAGTAGGTAGATTACTTCTAGTTACTTGCTTCATTTCAAAACAACTATCCTTGCTATTTTCAAAACAAACACACACATCTTACAAAGATTGAAAACATTTTCAAAAAGACAAACATCTTTGTATACATTCTTATGAACGAGAATCATTACAAAGATTGCCTAAACAATGGCCTCTTTTACAAAATACTTTCAAAACCACACAAAGCACAATTTCAAAACAAAAGCAAGTGATCTAGAAAGTAACTAAGAGCCCATGGAAAACCATGGATGAAAAGGGTGCTAATACCTTCCCTTTTCATAATCTACCCCCCAAACTCAAGAAACAATCTCAAAGGTCTTTCCTGTGCTTTTTCACCTTTCTTTTTTGGATAAAAGAAAAGCCGGTGGAGGCTCTTGCTAAACGCAACATTTGCGATAAAATGCAAAACCCTCAAGTCAGTTCTCCCACCGTATCACAGAACTGGCGACTCTGTTGGGGATAATTATAAAAGTGGGGTTACCTTAGGGATAGATCACATTTATTTGCTTACATTGTTTGACTTGTTTGCTTTATATTATGGTTCTTTGTTTGGGTTTGAAATCCTCTACCCGGATTTGGGATACATTATAGGTAAATAGCAATACATTGTGGAAACTATGCAGGGTATACCGACATGATCTAAGCAATAGCTATGTTAGTGCGACATATTTGTGGGTACCGGTAGCCTTTGAGTTAATCAAATAGAATATGGGGCCGCTGAGTGATGTCATGAAGCACTAATGAACTTCTAGAACCCTTTACTTGACCAACTTGGCCTTTAGGATATAGTGAGATGACCGGCTTTGGTGCAGTCCGAAGTTGGTAGATACTCGATACTACACTCATTGAGGTTTGGTTTCTTGGGATATTTCGGTCGCCATTAAAGAGGCTCGAGCTGAAACAATGACCAAGGAAACAATCTAGTGATATTGAGCTCCTTAGAACCCGGTTACTATTATTAGAACAGGTTTAAGCCAACTAAACTTCAAGAGGGTACTTACCTATAAAACCCCATGCAAGCCTAAACTAAGGACTTGTTTGCTTTGTTTGTATATGCATACTTGTACATAACATCATGGAAATCATGAACATCATATACATCTACTAACCATTTCAAGGATTTTGGAGATTCATCTTTGTTCTTGTTTTGTAGGATATGGATTCACTTCACAGGAAAACTATCCAAGTCAACCTTGTAAGAATTCCCCCACAACTTAAGGAGCTAGCTTCAAGGATCCCTGAGAACTCTCCATTAACCAAGAGTCATGGTCGTCTACTCAACTTGGTCACCTCCAACACATATGAGGATATGATGAAGGTGCTCTTTCAGTTCTTTGATCCTTTGCACCATTGCTTCACAATTCCCGACTATCAGCTTGTGCCTACTTTGGAAGAATTCTCTCAACTCTTAAGGATTCCAATTCTCAATCAACTACCTTTCAACGGTACGGAAAGAGACACTGTTGTACCCCAAAATTCTCCCTCTCATTTCCTCAACATTTTCTCATCACAAGACTCTTGGAGCTCAAGATCAAATTAGGGTTTGCTCTGCTCAAGACCCCTCCTTGCACTGTTGACCCAAATTAGGGTTTGAGTTTGCACAAAGATGTTTTGACCTAAAATTCCCAAGTTGACTTTTATGCTTCATGTTGGACTCACAAGTTTATCCATACCAAGTTTCAAGCCTTGATTCCAATCTTTGCCCAGTCAATTGGACAATTAACCTAGAAATCAGCTATATTGGGGAAAAAGTCAACTGTGGTCAATTGACAGTCAAACCTCATGCTTTTTGACCCACATCAACATTATGAACTCATATGGACCATTTGATCAAGTTTGGATCACAATTCCACAAGAAATTTGATCAGATCACCAAAAGGGCAAAATGGTCATTTTTAGGGTTTTGACTGCACAAAGGCAATTTTTGACTGTTTGACCTAGCCAATGGCAAACCAAGCTCACATATGGACTCAAGGACCCAATGGCATTGTCTTGACATGTTCAACAAGTTCAAAAGATCCCAAATGCACAAGATTGACAGATGAATTTTCCAGTCAACTGAGCCAAATTTGACTGTATACTGAAAAGTCAAACTTTGACTTTTTGATCAAAATCAGGTGTGAAGATTCATTTTTCATCAAAACATGTCAAATCATGAAAATTGTTCATCAAGAAATCAAAAATCACAAATTAGGGTTTGAAATGAAGAAATTTCATAACTTAGAATTTTTCTAAGTTATGAAAATTCCTAATTTTTTCCTAACTTTGTACCATATTTTCATCAAGATATATTTGGATTCAAACAAAACTCAAAACATGAAAGTTATAGTCCATTGCAAAATCTACAACTTTGATTCAAAAAGTTTCCTCAAAAGAAGCTTGTAGCTCAAGTTATGATTTTTGGAACAAGGGTGCAAAACATTCTTAACTTAGAAATATTTTGACCTATTTTAGGCAGGATTTTTGCCTAACTTCATGGCCACTTTTCACATGCTTCCACTTGGAGTTTCAAATTGCATTACAAATATGGATTGTAGTACACATTCCAAGCTTTCCAAAATGTCCAAGAACTTCTCAAACACCCTTGTGGTTAGGGAGAATCGAATTTGTCAATATGGGTAAAAGTCACTTTGTTCATGAGCCATTTTCATGTTCATACACTATGCATTTTTGAAATCAGCTTGCACAAGCTAGTTACAGGCCTTTTATCTCATCCACACTCAATAATTTAATGCAAATCCTTTGTGTTCAAGCCTTATCTTGTGTGTTTAACCATTACATGCCAATTTAATCCATAATTAGAAAAAGTAACTTAGCCATTTTTGAAAAGGTGAACTTTATGTCAAACACAAATCTAAGAAGTACCAAAGCATATCTTCTAGGCACAAAGTCAGAAACCAATTCCACTGATCAAGAGTGATTTGTGCAACATACTTGAGGGGCCTGTGGTAGCCTAGAAACCAAGTTGACAAACTTTGCTTAAGATAGAAGAAACTTGTATTTTGAAAGACAACATTACATTCCTGTCAACACAAGCCTAAGCAAACTTGTTGAACACATTCCATACTCCTCAAGTAACCTAAAACATGACCAAGCCATCCTCAAGACTCCCTCATTCATCAAAACACAGTTTTGTGGCAAAACAGGGTATCTTCTGCATATTGACTTCCACAGTTCATTTCCCTCGTGCGTTTTCATCCAAACCACCTCAAACACATTCAATAACATCCATACAAGCTATCCCCAACCTTAGATACAGACTGTAACAGCCATAGCAGAGTTTGCCATTTTCATTTTTCTCTCTTGCAGGTTGACTTCCATGGAGTGATTCAGCAAGATTCAAAGCACACCAAGCATTGGAGAAGCATCCTTGAACTTCAGGCAAGTTGTACAAGTCCTCACATTGCCTTGAAAGTGCCTCCATTGTCATACACGATCCAAGCTGAACATGTAAGTTCATGGACTTCTATCTCTCAATCTAGGAAGAGTTAGGTTTAGGTTTATGAATGAAAAATGCTCTACTCATGGCCCTGAAGCTACACATATAATTACTTTGCATTTATGTTGTGTGTGCTGAGAGAATTTGGAACCGGAATATTAGAAAAAACTTAGGTCAGGAATTAGGGATGAAGAAATTCTCCTTCGTTTCTTAGAGTTAAGTTAAGTTCTTTATATGTCTGTGTTGTACCCCAAAATTTGCCCTCCCATTTCCTCAACATTTTCTCATCACAAGACCCTTGGAGCTCAAGATCCAGTTAGGGTTTCCTCTGCTCAAGACTTCTCCTTGCACTGTTGACCCAAATTAGGGTTTGTGTTTGCACAAAGATATTTTGACCTAAAATGCCTAAGATGACTTTCATGCTTCATGTTGGACTCCCAAGTTTATCCATACCAAGTTTCAAGTCTTGATTCCAAATTTTGCCCAGTCAATTGGACAGTTGACCTAGAAATCAACTGTATTGGAAAAAAAGTCAACTGTGGCCAATTGACAGTCAAATCTCATGAAAATTGACCCACATTAACATTATGAACTCATATGAACCATTTGGTCAAGTTTGGATCACAATTCCACAAGAAATTTGATCAGATCACCAAAAGGGCAAAATGGTTATTTTAGGGTTTTGATTGCACAAAGGCAATTTTTGACTGTTTGACCTAGCCAATGGCAAATCAAGCTCAAATATGGACTCAAGGACCCCATGGAATTTTCTTGACATGCTCAACAAGTTCAAAAGATCCCAAATACACAAGATTGACAGTTGAATTTCCCAGTCAATTGATCAATTTTGACTGTATACTGAAAAGTCAAACTTTGACTTTTTGGTCAAAATCAAGTGTCAAGATTCATTTTTCATCAAAACATGCCAAATCATGAAACTTGTTCATCAAGAAATCAAGAATTGCAAATTAGGGTTTGAAATGAAGATTTTTCATAACTTAGAATTTTTCTAAGTTATGAAAAACCCTAATTTTTTCCTAACTTTGTCCCACTTTCTCACCAAGATTCATTTGGATTCAAGCAAAATTCAAAACATGAAAGTTGTAGCCTATTGCAAAATCTACAACTTTGATTCACAAAGTTTTCCAAAAAGAAGCTCGTAGCTCAAGTTACAATTTTTGGAACAAGGGTACCAAACCATTCTTAACTTAGAGAAAATTTGACCTATTTTAGGCAAGGTTTTTACCTAACTTTAAGACCATTTTTCACATACTTCCACTTGGAATTTCAATTTTCATTTCAAAGATGGATTGTAGTACACATTCCAAGCTTTCCAAAATGTCCAAGAACTCATCAAACAACCTCATGGTTAGGGAGAATCGAATTTGGCAAGATGGGAAAAACTCACTTTCGATTTGGCCAAGTTACATGTTCATACATCTAGGCCATTTTGAAATCAGCTTGCACAACTTGATTACAGGTCCTATATCCCTTTTGCACTCATAAATTTAATGCAAACTCATTGTGCCAAGACCATATTTTATGTGTTCAATCATTACATAAAGGTTTAGTCCCAAAATAGAAAAAGCATAATGCCCATTTTTGCAAAAGTTAAACTTTATGTCAATTAGCAATCCAAGCAAGTACAGTGCAAATCTCTTTGGCACAAGTTTATGAGCTAATTACACTGATCAAGGCCAAGGTATGCAGCATATTAGGGGGGCCTCTATCAGTCTAAAAACTCAAGTGGACATTTGTTGCTTAAAGTTGAAGAAACATAGCATAACCATACACAACTCTCATCTCAGCCAAGACAAGCTTAGACAAACTTCTTGAGCATATTCTAAACATCCATCCTGGTCTGAGACAAGAGCCTATCACCTCCAATACCTCCCCATTCACAGAATCACCCTCAAACTGCCAAAACAGGGGACCAGCTGCAGATTGAGTTCCATAACTCATCCCATTCGTGCATTCTTGCTAAAAACACTTCAAACACATCCCACAACATCCCTTGAAGCTATTCCAAACCTCAAACACGACCTGTAACACTCCCATTCAACATCACCATTTTCATTTTTCTGTTTTGCAGGTGGAGTTCTATAACTCGATTCAGCTAGTTTCAAAGCAAAGTAAAACTTGGAATAGCATCCCTGGACATCAAGGAAGTTGTACCAATCATCACCTTGCACTGAAAGTACCTCCATCACCAGATACAATTCCAACTGAACAGGTAAGTTCATGAACTCATATCTCTCTATCCAGGCATTGTTAGTTTTAGGTTTGTGAAGAAAATATGTCACATTCATAGCCCTGAACATGCCCATGTAATTAGTTTTCATTTATATTATGTGTGCTGTGAGAATTTAATGTCTGAACATGGAACAAAAACTAGGTCAGGAATTGGGGGAGAAGAAATTCTCTCTCATCTTAGAGAGTTAAGTCAAGTTCTTTATATGTCTCGATTCGTCTCTTAATGCTCTACATTTTTCATGTTGTGAGTTTTGCTTGAAAGTCCAGGAATTGGGAGATAGAAAACGCGTGTTGATTGTTGTTCATACAGGTTCAGAGGTTGAAGAAGGACTTTTTGGGCTGGGCTTTGTTTCAGTTTCCTATTTGCACCCTTTTGTTACTTTTAAACCCCCTTGGCCCATTATGCTTATTTTCATGATTTTTTGACCTTTTCTTTTTTTGTTCTGACTTATTTATTTTTCCTCACAATATTAAAAATATAAAAAAAATATTTTTACACCATTTTTATATTTATTAGGCTTTTATTTGTTTAAATTGATATTTGTACATAAATAAATACTTATATACTATTATTTAAAAATACTAAAATTAATACCAATACATTTTATTTTTCTGATTTTTATTTTATTTTATCTTGTGAAAATATTTTATGAAAATATACTTTTCTTGTAAATATTAAATATTTTATTTTTATACATGTTTAATATATTTATCATATAATATAAATACATACATATTTATTAGCATATTTAGAAAAAAAATACAAAATATATACATTTTTATTCTTATTAATATTTAATATTAAAAATACCTTTTTTACAAATATACTTCATTTTTATTTTATTTTTGTATATAATAAATAAATATTGTACATATTAAATAATTAATACTTTTATTTAATAGATTAGGGTTTTTCCCTAAATACATAAAAAATTCAAAAATTAATACTTTTTTTCTATTGTTGTTTGTTTGACACATAAAAAAATACCTTTTGTTCATACACATAAAAAACATTTTTTTTGCATCTTGCATATTTATTCCATTTTTATTTAATTATTGTATATTAAATAATTTGTATAATTCAATATTTGATGTAATAGTCTAGGTTTAAATTCCTTGTCAAAATACCCCCATTTGAACATTTGTACCCCCCTTCCCATATTTTGTGTTGTAATAACTTAGGAACTTTATTTTTCGCACTTTAATGCTTTCTAATTATGCCATGTTAGAATTAGGGTTTGTATGTGAATCAAAAACAACAAAAATAGTTTGACCTAATTTCAAGATAAACAAGCATGAAAATGGACAACACTAATCACACTTGCACCCCTAGGGTATTCCACTTGTTGCCTTCAATAATGGGCCATATTGCATGTTAAGTCTCTTTGGGCAAAACAAACACAATCAAATGATCATAGTCCCTCGATGACGCTTTCAAAAGTTGCCTAAAAATGATCAAGTCCCTTAAAGGAAAAATTGCCCAAAGATACTTGGCACCATTGCAATTATGGTCTAAACGATGACCCGCGCCCGTCCCTTTCACATCCTAAAACAAGATTGTCCACCAAATGCAATGGTGGAACAAAATTGTTAAAAGGGTTAAAAGCATAGGAGAAATCTTTGAGAAATTTAGGAGTAGATAACCTCTTAGTTACTTGAATCAAACTTGCAAAAAAAAACACTTGCCTATTTTTAAACCACACCTCACAACACTTTCAAAACAAACTTTCAAAAACAAATGAAAACCTTTTCAAAAGACGTACATCTTTGTATACATCCCAACATGGATCATTACAAAGGTTGCCACCACATTGGCTCTTTTTCAAAACATTTTCAAACCCACGCACACAAAGCACCATTTCAAACAATTGAAAACCAAGGCAAGTTGATCTAAGCAAGTAACTAAGAGCCCATGGATAACCATGGATAGAAAGGGTGCTAATACCTTCCCTTTCTATAATCTACTCCCCGAACCCAGGAAAACATCTCAAAGGTTTTTGCTGTTCTTTTTAAACCTTTCCTTAGGATAAAATAAAAAGTCGGTGGCGACTCTTGCTCAACCGAAACATTTGCGAAAACAAACGCAAAACACTAGTCAGTTCTCCCACCGTATCACAGAACTGGCGACTCTGCTGGGGAAAAATTTAAAAGTGGAGTAACCTTAGGGCTTAGATCACCCTCTTGCATGACTAATTGTTTGAATTGATTGCTTTATATCTTGGCTCTCTTGTTTGGGTTTACAATCCTACACCCGGATTTTGGGAAAACATTCATAGATAGCAATACGTTATGGAAACTGTGCGGGATATACCGACACGGTCGAAGCAATAGCTATATTAGTGCGACATATTTGTGAGTACCGGTAACCCTTGAGTTCAATCAAGGAGAGTACGGGGCCGCTGAGTGATGTCACTAAGCACTAATGACCTAGAACCTTACTTGACCATCTTGGCCTTTCATTAGGGGTAGTGAGATGACCGGCTTTGGTGCAGTCCGAAGTTGGTAGATACTCGATACTACACTCATTGAGGATTGTTTTCTTGGAATATTTTGGTCGCTAGTTAAATGGCTAAATCAAAACAATGAACAATGAAAACAATCCAGTGATATTGAGCTCCTTAGAACCCGGTTACTATTTATAGGACAGGTTTTTAAGCCAACTACACTCAAGAGGGTACTTACCTATGAAACCCCATGCAAGCCTGAAACTAGGGTTTGGTGTGATTTGCTTGAACATATGTTTATGCATACATCATGAACATCATAAAGCATCATATGCATTTACTAACTACTTCAAGGGTTTAGATCTTCATCTTTGTTCTTGTTTTGTAGGTCATGGAAATTCCTCGCAGAAAAACCATTCAAGTCAACCTTGTGAGAATCTCTCCTCAACTCAAGGAGCTCACCTCAAGAATTCCGTAAAGCTCATCCTTCAGTGAAAGACATGGTAGACTGCTCAGCTTAGTCAACACCAACATTGAAGAAGACATGATGAAAGTGCTATTCCAGTTCTTTGACCCTCTTCACCACTGTTTCACTTTCCCCGACTACCAGTTGGTACCCACTTTGGAGGAATTTTCTCAACTTCTGAGAATTCCTATCCTTAATCAACTACCTTTCAACGGTACGGAAAAGGAACCAAAGCCTGAAGATGTTGCTCGAGCATTACATCTACAACCTTCTGACATCAAGGGGCACTGGGAAACTAGAAGCGGCGTCAAAGGTTTCTTAGCAAAATTCTTGTTTGAGAAGGCACAAGAGTGTTGGAATTCATTGGACCTACAAGCCTTTGAAGAGATTGTGGCACTCCTTATCTATGGGTTGGTCCTATTCCCAAATTCTGACCAATTGGTAGATGTCAACGCCGTCAAAATCTTCTTATCCAGAAATCCGATACCAACATTGCTTGGGGACATTCTTCACTCATTTTACACACGAACAATGAGAAAGAGGGGTGTTCTCATGTGCTGTACTCCTCTCCTTGCAAGGTGGTTTATTTCGCACCTTCCACAATCTATCTTGAAGAATGACCAAGGCTCAAGGTGGTCCCAACGGTTGATGACTCTTACTCACTCTGATGTACATTGGTGTTCTCGGTCCAGAGAAAATGTCATCATCGTCGATCATTGTGGAGAGTTCCCTAATGTTCCATTACTTGGAATCAGAGGAGGTATCACCTATAACCCTTGCCTAGCTTTGAGGAAATTTGGATATGCACGGAGGGATGGCCCTCACGACATGCTGATTCCTGACCTAGTTTTTGACTTCGACAACGACGCGCAAGGACTTCGCCAAAGATTCATCAGAGCTTGGAGGATGCCCAACAAGGTTGATAGCAAGACACTGAGACACAAGAACTCCATCCCTCTTGAGCCCTATCTCAAGTGGGTACGAGCCCGAGCCCAGAGTCTAATGATGCATTATCCTCATGTTCTCCCTGTGATTAAAGAGCCCGTCAAGGAAGGAGAGGTTCCCTACACCATCCTACATCCTGACATGCCTACATCGTGGGAGGAAATGCAGAAGAGTTGGATCCAACTCAAGGAGGAACGAAACACTTTTGAAGCCAGCTTCTACGCCAGCGAGAAGAAGGTTTTAGAGCTCACCCTCCGACTCCATGAGCAAGAGGCCCTCAACACCTACATTGCGCCAAAGAGGATGTGCGACGTCTTTTTACCTTGAGAAGTTGTTTTGTAATATTTGGCCCATGGGGCATTTATGTACTAACAAATCTTTTCTTATTAATATGACGTGCGTTCTTTTTGTCTGCAACAATTGTGAATTTCTAAAACCCTTGAATGCATTGCATAGATAGCATCTCATGCATCATGTGCATAACAGGTACCCCTTTTTTTCTACAGGTTGCTTAATCTTCTTCGCTGTTTATTTTGAACAGTCATCATGAATCCAGAATCATCCAGTGAGCAAGCAATCAAGGCCCTTCAGGCCCAAAGTGCCCAGTTTCAAGAAATGGTCATGAGCCTGGCCCAAGGTCAGCAAGAGTTGAAGGCTCTGCTCCTAAAGAAGAAGAAGAAGAAGAGGACTGCGTTGTTCAATACTGGATGCAGGTTTGGGAACACACTCCATAACGAGGCTGATCCAACTACTTCCTCTGCAGAGAAAGATAGTCCCCAAGGGGGAGGAGCTCCTAGTCCTGCAGTCTCTGACAACGAGAGGGATTACAATGACGAACAATACCCACCTACTACTGACAGATACAAGCAATTAGAGGACCGCTTGAGCGCCATGGAGATTCAGAATATGCCAGGGCTGGATTTCGGAGATTTGGGCTTATCTTCTGGGGTAGTAATCCCACACAAGTTTAAGGCGCCTGCCTTTGCCAAATATGACGGGGCCTCCTGTCCAAAGCTGCATCTCAGGTCGTACGTAAGGAAGATCCAACCTTACACGGCAGATAAAAATCTTTGGATCCACTTCTTCCAAGATAGCCTTTCGGGGTCACAGCTTGAGTGGTTCTATCAACTAGATGGAACTAGTATCCGACATTGGGAAGATTTGGCGACTGCATTTTATAGACAATATCAATACAATTCTGACCTCGCTCCTACGCGTACCCAACTTCAGGGTATGTCTCTAGGAACGGGCGAAGGGTTCAAAGAATATGCACAAAAATGGAGAGATTTGGCTGGCAGGGTGCAACCTCCATTGACTGATCGTGAGCTGGTTGATATGTTTCTAGGGACCTTGTCTGGTCCATTTTTCAATCATCTGGTTGGCAATTCCTCAGCTGGGTTTACGAATTTGATCCTGACGGGTGAAAGGATAGAAGCTGGAATCAGGTCAGAAAAGATACAAAAAGCTGCCTCCGCAAGTACTGAGAAGAGGCCTTTCAAGAAAGAAGCAAGTGCAGTCTATGGTCCTAGAAGACAAGTCAAGCCAGAAAGCCGCCAAGCCGTCAATGCCTTGGTCATTTCAAAACATGCTGTTGCTCCTCAGCAGTACAATCAACAAAGAGGTGAAAGGCCCAAGAGGCAGTATACTCGGCTGAGTATGACCTTGTCACAAATCTTACCGCAACTGTTATCAACCAACTTGGTGACCATCAAAGAGGCTCCGAAGGTCGTGAATACTGCATCTCCTAAGTATAACCCAAATGCCCGTTGTGCTTATCATTCCGATAGCCCCGGGCATACTACTGATGATTGCTGGGCCCTGAGAAATAAAGTGCAAGACCTTATCGACGCGAAAGAAATTTAGTTTGAGGCGCCTGAGAGGCCAAATGTTGTAACTGCTCCTATGCCCCAGCATAGAGTAAATGCCATTGAGGAAGATTTGTATGCTGTTTCGGTGAATGATGTTGCTACCCCTCTATTGACTGTTAAGAGGAACCTACTACTAGCCGGTTTATTTCCGTGTTGTAGCAAGGGTTGCCTCCTGTGTGCTGTTATCCCTACCGGTTGTCCACTGCTGAAATCAGGCATCCAAAGCCTGATGGATAGCAAAGAAATTTTGTTCAAGAAAACTGTTGTTCCGTTTGTTTCCGCTGAAGAAGTATCTGTCGTCACAATTTTCAACAATCCTACCAAGGCTCCCCCGAGAAAGCCAGTCCAAATTATGTCTGTTGCACCTATTACCATTACTGTTCCGGGGCCTCTCCCCTATGAATCTGACAAGGCTGTCCCATGGCACTATGGGGCAGACATGTATGTGCTTGGAGTGAAGCAGGAGTTCAACACCGGTACCAGTATCAGTAACATCACTGGTCCCGCCAAGATTACTCGCAGTGGCAGGCTCTTCTCGCCTGACATTGCACCGCCAGTTATCCGAAAACCTCTTATCATCACACCCGCAAGTGTGCATGTTCCAAATCAAGTTCCTGTGTCTACTAATGCCGCCGAGTCCTCTGATGCTCGGGGCAAAGAAGTTGCTACCGAGTTGCCTGCTCGGACGGAGGCGCCAAAAAAGACTGCTGTTGAAGCCTCCCAACAAGAGATGGAGGAAATCCTTAAAATCATTAAAAAGAGTGACTTCAATGTCATTGAACAGCTGGGGCATACCCCCTCCAAAATCTCTATGCTATCATTGCTGCTGTGCTCAGAGGCCCATGCAAAGGCCCTAATTTTATTTCTGAAAACGGCCCATGTGCCGCAAGAGACCTCTGCAGATCAATTCACTGACTGTGTGGCCAATTTGACAGCTGACAATGGCCTGGGTTTCTCAGATGCAGACCTTACCGCCAAAGCAAAAAACCATAATGATGCCCTGCACGTCTCTATAGAATGCAGGGGCACTACTCTCGCACACGTGTTGGTGGATACCGGTTCTTCCCTGAATGTATTGCCCAAGAAGGCCTTAGATCGGTTGGATTGTGAGGGCCTGGAATTGAAACCTAGTAACATCATTGTTAGAGCCTTCGACGGTTCTAAGAGGATGGTGCACGGTGAGGTAGACATTCCTATTCGTGTGGGTTCCCAAGTCTTCGACTCAATATTCTATGTAATGGATATTCGTCCATCTTATTCCTGCTTGTTGGGTCGACCCTGGATTCACAAGGTTGGGGCAGTAACGTCCACTCTACACCAGAAGCTCAAATACCCTGTCAAAGGGAAAATTGTTACTGTGCAGGGTGAGGAGGAATACATGGTTAGTCACTTGAATTCATTCCGGTATATCGAGATGGACGGGGAGTTTATTGAAACCCCCTTTCAACATTTTGAGGAGGTACCTCCAACTTTGGCGTCAGCTGAGACAGTGGTTGAAGAAGACTTTCCCTTGAAGATGGCTTCCCTGAAGGATGCCCGGGCAGTGATTGAGAAAGGCAAATGCACAAACTGGGGTCAGCTTCCTGACTTCACTCAAAAGACCGACAAGTATGGGCTGGGCTTCACTGCAGAGGCTCAGAGGGCTGTTCGCAAAGAAAGGATCAGAAAGGCTCCGGTGTTCATAACCAATCCAAGGGTGAATGCTATCGAGGAGGACGTAGAGGAAGCATAATTTGACAGTTGGATCTATCCAACCACCAACAACGGACCAAGCAACTGGACGGCAAAGGATTTTACACCTATTACATTTGTCACGCAGTAATTAACTCTTTTATTTTCAATGTGTAACAAACAATATGTTGAAACTTTATTGGCTCGGTGTCCTACCCGGGGCATCGTAGCTCCATTTGTGAGGGCTTTTTGTATGACATTTCCATATATCATTAATCAAAACATTGGACGTTTGTTGCATTTCAATTCTTGTGCTCTTTTTCTTTGTGTTATATATTGCAAAACAGCTATATTTACACACACTCACTTATACATGTTTCAATCCACCCTGGATCTCACTGGTAACAGCTCTGCTACTGCCAGTTATGACTTCGAAAATCTGATCAACTTGACCGAAGACGAAGGTGAAGATGATTGCGAAGTGCCTGGTGAACTCACAAGACTGCTACTCCAGGAAGAGAGGGCCATTCAGCCGCATGAAGAGCCCGTGGAAACAGTGAACCTGGGTACTGAGACAGATAGAAAAGAAGTCAAGATTGATGCCAATCTAGAGCTCAGCATGAAGCAACGATTGATCCAGATGCTACATGATTACATGGAAATCTTTGCTTGGTCTTACGAAGACATGCCTGGTTTGGATGCCGACATTGTAGTTCATCACCTGCCTACCAAGGAAGACTGCCCTCCGGTAAAGCAAAAGGCCCGCCGTATGCGTCCAGAGATGTCCGAAAAGATCAAAGCTGAGGTTATGAAGCAATTCGATGCCGGGTTTCTAGCAGTGACTTCTTACCCTCAGTGGGTTGCCAATGTGGTGCCAGTGCCGAAGAAGGACGGTAAGGTCAGAATGTGTGTCGATTACAGGGATCTAAACAGGGCAAGCCCCAAGGATGACTTCCCCCTACCTCACATCGACGTTCTTGTTGACAATACTGCTCAACACAAGGTGTTCTCCTTCATGGATGGTTTTTCAGGGTATAATCAGATCAAGATGGCTCCTGAAGATATGGAAAAGACTACCTTTGTGACTCAGTGGGGCACCTTCTGCTACAAGGTCATGCCATTTGGGTTGAAAAATGCTGGGGCAACCTACCAACGTGCCATGGTTGCTTTATTTCATGATATGATCCATCATGAGATTGAGGTATACGTTGACGACATGATTGCAATATCCCAAACTGAGGAGGACACCTTGACCATCTGCGGAAGCTGTTTGACCGACTGAAGTTATACAAGCTGAGGTTGAATCCAAACAAATGTACCTTTGGGGTGAGGTCTGGAAAATTGCTAGGTTTCATTGTAAGCGACAAAGGTATTCAAGTGGACCCTGCCAAGGTAAAAGCCATACAAGAGATGCCGACTCCCAAGACAGAGAAAGAAGTCAGAGGCTTTCTGGGACGACTGAATTACATTGCCCGATTCATCTCACATCTAACTGCTACCTGTGAGCCGATCTTCAAATTGCTGAAGAAAGATCAAGTAGTACGTTGGAACGATGAATGTCAGGCCACTTTCGAAAAGATAAAGGAGTATCTCCAAGAGCCACCCATTCTTATGCCACCAGTGGAAGGGAGACCTCTGATACTATACTTGACAGTGCTTGACAAATCAATGGGGTGTGTGCTGGGGCAGCATGACGAGTCTGGCCGAAAAGAGCACGCTATTTATTACCTGAGAAAAAGTTTACCGACTGTGAGTCTCGGTATTCACTGCTCAAGAAAACTTGCTGCGCTCTGGTATGGGCTGCTCGCCGGCTGAGACAGTATATGCTGACCCACACTACTCTGTTGATTTCAAAGATGGATCCCATCAAGTACATATTCGAAAAGCCTGCTCTGTCTGGAAGAATAGCAAGATGGCAAATGATCTTGACAGAATATGATATCCAGTACACAACTCAAAAAGCAATCAAAGGAAGTGTATTGGCAGATCATTTGGCACACCAACCTGTGGACGATTACCAATCATTGAACTTTGAATTTCCGGACGAAGATATCATGGTAGTAACAGATTGTGAAGTTCCTGGACCGGATGAAGGACCTAAGGAAGGATCCCGATGGTCTATGCATTTTGACGGAGCCTCCAACGCTTTAGGTAATGGTATCGGCGCTGTAATCATATCCCTCAAAGGTACTCATACTCCACTCACCGCCCGGCTATGTTTCAACTGCACCAACAACATGGCGGAATATGAGGCATGTATCATGGGTCTTCAAGCCGCAATCGACTTAAGGATCAAGTTTCTGAGTGTCTTCGGAGATTCCGCTCTCGTGATCAATCAGATCAAAGGCGAGTGGGATACGAAACACCCAAATCTTATTCCTTACAAGGAGTATGTGCTGACTTTGCTTCCCCACTTTGAAGAGATAACTTTTGAACACTTCCCAAGAGAGGAGAATCAGTTAGCGGATGCACTAGCTACGATGTCTTCAATGTTCAAAGTCAAATGGGACAATGAGGCTCCCCAGATCATTATCTGGAAGTTGGACGAACCTGCATACTGCTGCGATCTTGAGGCCGAAAAGGTGACTGAAAAACCCTGGTATCATGAGGTGAAGAGATACTTGGAAGCTCAGGAATACCCTGAAGGTGCATCTGTCAACGACAAGAAGTTCATGAGAAGGTTCGCGGAAAAATTCTTCCTCAGCAACGACATTCTCTACAAACGAAATCATGATTCAACTTTACTGCGTTGCGTGGATAAAACTGAAGCAGAAAAGATCATGGCAGAACTACACGAAGGTACATTCGGAACACATTCCAGTGGACACACCATGGCAAAGAAAATCCTTAGGGCAGGATATTTCTGGTCCACAATGGAAGCCGACTGTTACCAACATTCTCGAACTTGTCATAAATGTCAGATCTATGCTGATAAGGTGCATATCCCTCCGGTTCCTCTGAACGTCCTGACGGCACCTTGGCCTTTTGCAATGTGGGGCATCGATATGATCGGTGAGATCCGACCAACAACATCCAACGGGCATCGCTTCATCCTAGTAGCAATTGATTACTTCACGAAGTGGGTTGAGGCAGCTTCCTACGCCACCGTAACCAAGAGCGTCTGGCACGTTTCATTCGGCATAACCTGATCTGTCGGTATGGCGTCCCAGAAAGAATCATTACGGACAATGGCACCAATCTTAACAACAATATGATCACTGAGCTCTGCGAGCAATTTAAGATACAGCACCACGACTCTTCTCCTTACCGGTCGAAGATGAATGGGGCTGTAGAAGCAGCCAATAAGAATATCAAAAAGATTGTGCAGAAGATGACAGTAACCTACAAAGATTGGAATGAAATGTTACCGTTTGCTCTTCATGGGTACCATACCTCAGCAAGGACATCAACAGGGGAAACTCCTTTTTCCTTGGTCTATGGCATGGAGGCAGTCTTGTCGATTGAAGTCCAGATACCCTCTCTCCGGATAATGAAGGATGCAGACTTGAACGAAGATGACTGGATCCAGACTCGACTTGATCAATTAAACCTGATTGACGAAAAGAGACTCACCGCTATCTGTCATGGTCAGACATACCAAAAACGGATGATCAGGGCATTTAACAAGAAAGTCAGACCACAAGAGTATCAAGTTGGGGACCTGGTAATCAAACGCATCATCCTTCCTCAAAGTGATCCCCGGGGCAAATGGACCCCTACGTACGAAGGGCCATTTGTGGTTAAACATGTGTTCTCAGGAGGAGCCATGATTCTGACCACCATGGATGGTGACGACCTTCCTCACCCCGCCAATGCAGACATAGTAAAAAGATACTACGCATGAATAAAAGACCCGCTAGGTTGACATACCTAGGCAAAAATAAGGGATGAAATGAAAAAAATATGTACACCCGGCAAGTCGAAAACCTGAAAAGGCGGCTTGGGCAAAAATGGGTATCCCGGTGGACCGAAAACCCGAAAGGGCGGTCCAGGTAAAAGTTAGGGATAAAGCGTAACACTATGTCTCATTGGATCACCTTGTATCCAGAATTCGGCATCAACTATCTGGCTCAGACTTCGGCATCGATCAATCAGCTTCATCTTCAACTAAGCAGCAAAGTGATGAGACGCTTGAAGACATAAAGGCGATAGCAGAGTTGGAACCCAGTGGGAATATTGTGCACATAGCTGTTTTGTTTCCTTTTCAAAATTGTATAAACTTTATGTTTGTTTGGCGGCGTTCTCTTACTAGGACGTCAGCCTCTTGCACAAAGACGCCTATTTACAGGCAAATTTCAAAATCAATACAAATTCACTTTTCCAAACGAATTACCAATTGTTCTTCCTTTTCCTGTTTTGTCTTGCGAAGAACGTCCAATGTTCATTTTTGGTATATGCATTTGACATTAAATTGCTAATTCACAAATACTTGCATATGAAACAAAAGACTAATTACAGGTGACATTAGAAACAGGGGCAATGTAAAGTTGTCTGATGCAGTCTGGTTGCTTTGTCCGCCGAGGTACCAAGGTAGATTTAACTGAAGTATGTGATCAAGTTATCTCAACTCCCCACAGAGTAAGACAAGATAGCAACATTCCCCAGCGGAGTATGGGCTTTCATCAGCAAGCATCCCCGGCAGTCTTGATCTAAGATTGTTCCCCGGCGGAATACGGACACTCCAATGGAATCATTTTCCAGTACAGTCTGAAGGTTTCCCCAAGAAAGTGGAATTCTTATCCCCAGCAGGTCTTGAAGCTTATCCCCAGTAGATTCTGGAAGCTTATCTCCTGCAGGGTACGGACGTCTCTCCCGAGCTTTATTCAAAAGTTATTCCTCATAAGGGCTTATAACTGGGTTATCCTCAGCTAATTACCACGGAAGATTGTCCTCGGCGAAATTCTTTCAATCCCCAGCGGAGTTCATCAAAGTTCCCCAACATAACTTATCAACGCAATCCCCAGCGGAGTTTATCATTGTCATCCCCATAGGAGTTTATCATTGTTATCCCCAGCGGAGTCCATCATTGAAATCCTCAGTGAAGCTCTCGCCAAACTCCAGCAAAGTATCTCTTCCACAGAGCAATTCCCCGCAGAGTAATCTCTCCAACAAGTTTATTCCTCAACGGAGTCATCTTCTCCTACCGGTGTATTCTTGCAACCGTCATCCCCAGCGGAAACGAAGAGCTCTACTCTTCAACGTCAGCCCAGGATTTAATTCCACGGCCGATCGTCAAGGATTTATTTTCCTAGACGAAAATACATTCATAAACATTTCACATTTCATACATCTTACTTACATACATGATAAAGTGCATACGACACTATCTCATTTTGAACGTCATAACATCATGCATGTCATACATCATGACATTGCATACAACTGATGTTTTGCCTTTTCAGGCAAAAGACAACTACCTCCAACTGTCACAGTTTCCAGATTCGATTCCTGTATCTAGCCAGGGCACATCTGTGAGTGATCAGTTTCCGGATTCGATTCCTGTATCCAGCCAGGGCACGTCTAAAGAGTTTGAAGATTCGATTCCTGTATCCAACCAGGGCATATCTATCAACTACCACAATTCCAGATTCGATTCCTGTATCTAGCCAGGGCATATCTATTAACAACAATTCCAGATTCGATTCCTGTATCTAGCCAGGGCACATCTGAAGAGTTTGAAGATTCGATTCATGTATCCAGCCAGGGCATATCTGTTGACGACTATTTCTAGATTCGATTCCTGTATCCAGCCAGGGCATATCTGTGAGCAACCGATTGTAGACTCGATTCCTGTATCTAGCCAGGGCATGTATGCATGAAGAGATTGAAGATCAACACCTGTAACAAGCCAGGAAAACATCTGTCTTTCTCAAAATATACAAGTTATCGCTAAGGAATCTCTTATGCGATCAACACTTCCAAATGGCATCTATAAGCCCATTCCCGACAAGGTTCTGTCACGTCTCCAGATGGCATCTATAATCCCATCTCCCTATCCACCATCTCTCCAAATGGCATCTATAAGCCCATTCCCAGCATCACCTTTGCTGATACTCCAACATGCGAGTGCAAATTTCCGGGCACTCTAGTGTCCAATCTCCTTTTACCCTCAAGTCACGAAAGGCAAACTTGCCAATCTAACTCTTCAGGTTCAAGAAGATTGAACAGGGGCAACTGTTGTACCCCAAAATTTGCCCTCCCATTTCCTCAACATTTTCTCATCACAAGACCCTTGGAGCTCAAGATCCAGTTAGGGTTTCCTCTGCTCAAGACTTCTCATTGCACTGTTGACCCAAATTAGGATTTGTGTTTGCACAAAGATATTTTGACCTAAAATGCCTAAGATGACTTTCATGCTTCATGTTGGACTCCCAAGTTTATCCATACCAAGTTTCAAGTCTTGATTCCAAATTTTGCCCAGTCAATTGGACAGTTGACCTAGAAATCAACTATATTGGGAAAAAAGTCAATTGTGGCCAATTGACAGTCAAATCTCATGAAAATTGACCCACATCAACATTATGAACTCATATGAACCATTTGGTCAAGTTTGGATCACAATTCCACAAGAAATTTGATCAGATCACCAAAAGGGCAAAATGGTCATTTTAGGGTTTTGACTACACAAAGGCAATTTTTGACTGTTTGACCTAGCCAATGGCAAATCAAGCTCACATATGGACTCAAGGACCCCATGGAATTGTCTTGACATGCTCAACAAGTTCAAAAGATCCCAAATACACAAGATTGACAGTTGAATTTCCCAGTCAATTGATCAATTTTGACTGTATACTGAAAAGTCAAACTTTGACTTTTTGGTCAAAATCAAGTGTCAAGATTCATTTTTCATCAAAACATGCCAAATCATGAAACTTGTTCATCAAGAAATCAAGAATTGCAAATTAGGGTTTGAAATGAAGATTTTTCATAACTTAGAATTTTTCTAAGTTATGAAAAACCCTAATTTTTTCCTAACTTTGTCCCACTTTCTCACCAAGATTCATTTGGATTCAAGAAAAAGTCAAAACATGAAAGTTGTAGCCTATTGCAAAATCTACAACTTTGATTCACAAAGTTTTCCAAAAAGAAGCTTGTATCTCAAGTTACAATTTTTGGAACAAGGGTACCAAACCATTCTTAACTTAGAGAAAATTTGACCTATTTTAGGCAAGGTTTTTACCTAACTTCAAGACCATTTTTCACATACTTCCACTTGGAATTTCAATTTGCATTTCAAAGATGGATTGTAGTACACATTCCAAGCTTTCCAAAATGTCCAAGAACTCATCAAACAACCTCATGGTTATGGAGAATCGAATTTGGCAAGATGGAAAAAACTCACTTTTGATTTGGCCAAGTTACATGTTCATACATCTAGGCCATTTTGAAATCAGCTTGCACAACTTGATTACAGGTCCTATATCCCTTTTGCACTCATAAATTTAATGCAAACTCATTGTTCCAAGACCATATTTTATGTGTTCAAGCATTACATAAAGGTTTAGTCCCAAAATAGAAAAAGCATAATGCCCATTTTTGCAAAAGTTAAACTTTATGTCAATTAGCAATCCAAGCAAGTACAGTGCAAATCTCTTTGGCACAAGTTTATGAGCTAATTACACTAATCAAGGCCAAGGTATGCAGCACATTAGGGGGGCCTCTATCAGTCTAATAACTCAAGTGGACATTTGTTGCTTAAAGTTGAAGAAACATAGCATAACCATACACAACTCTCATCTCAGCCAAGACAAGCTTAGACAAACTTCTTGAGCACATTCTAAACATCCATCCTGGCCTGAGACACGAGCCTATCACCTCCAATACCTCCCCATTCACAGAATCACCCTCAAACTGCCAAAACAGGGGACCTGCTGCAGATTGAGTTCCATAACTCATCCCATTCGTGCATTCTTGCTAAAAACACTTCAAACACATCCCACAACATCCCTTGAAGCTATTCCAAACCTCAAACACGACCTGTAACACTCCCATTCAACATCACCATTTTCATTTTTCTGTTTTGCAGGTGGAGTTCTATAACTCGATTCAGCTAGTTTCAAAGCAAAGTAAAACTTGGAATAGCATCCCTGGACATCAAGGAAGCTGTACCAATCATCACCTTGCACTGAAAGTACCTCCATCACAAGATACGATTCCAACTGAACAGGTAAGTTCATGAACTCATATCTCTCTATCCAGGCATTGTTAGCTTTAGGTTTGTGAAGAAAATATGTCACATTCATAGCCTTGAACATGCCCATGTAATTAGTTTTCATTTATATTATGTGTGCTGTGAGAATTTAATGTCTGAACATGGAACAAAAACTAGGTCAAGAATTGGGGGAGAAGAAATTCTCTCTCATCTTAGAGAGTTAAGTCAAGTTCTTTATATGTCTGGATTCGTCTCTTAATGCTCTACATTTTTCATGTTGTGAGTTTTGCTTGAAAGTCCAGGAATTGGGAGATAGAAAACGCGTGTTGATTGTTGTTCATACAGGTTCAGAGGTTGAAAAAGGACTTTTTGGGCTGGGCTTTGTTTCAGTTTCCTATTTGCACCCTTTTGTTACTTTTAAACCCCCTTGGCCCATTATGCTTATTTTCATGATTTTTTGACCTTTTCTTTTTTTGTTCTGACTTATTTATTTTTCCTCACAATATTAAAAATATAAAAAAATATTTTTACACCATTTTTATATTTATTAGGCTTTTATTTGTTTAAATTGATATTTGTACATAAATAAATACTTATATACTATTATTTAAAAATACTAAAATTAATACCAATACATTTTATTTTTCTGATTTTTATTTTATTTTATCTTGTGAAAATATTTTATGAAAATATACTTTTCTTGTAAATATTAAATATTTTATTTGTATACATGTTTAATATATTTATCATATAATATAAATACATACATATTTATTAGCATATTTAGAAAAAAAAATACAAAATATATACATTTTTATTCTTATTAATATTTAATATTAAAAATACCTTTTTTACAAATATACTTCATTTTTATTTTATTTTTGTATATAATAAATAAATATTGTACATATTAAATAATTAATACTTTTATTTAATAGATTAGGGTTTTGCCCTAAATACATAAAAAATCCAAAAATTAATACTTTTTTCTATTTTTGTTTGTTTGACACATAAAAGAATACATTTTGTTCATACACATAAAAAACATTTTTTTTGCATCTTGCATATTTATTCCATTTTTATTTAATTATTGTATATTAAATAATTTGTATAATTCAATATTTGATGTAATAGTCTAGGTTTAAATTCCTTGTCAAAATACCCCCATTTGAACATTTGTACCCCCTTCCCATATATTGTGTTGTAATAACTTAGGAACTTTATTTTTCACACTTTAATGCTTTCTAATTATGCCATGTTAGAATTAGGGTTTGTATGTGAATCAAAAACAACAAAAATAGTTTGACCTAATTTCAAGATAAACAAGCATGAAAATGGACAACACTAATCACACTTGCACCCCTAGGGTATTCCACTTGTTGCCTTCAATAATGGGCCATATTGCATGTTAAGTCTCTTTGGGCAAAACAAACACAATCAAATGATCATAGTCCCTCGATGACGCTTTCAAAAGTTGCCTAAAAATGATCAAGTCCCTTAAAGGAAAAATTGCCCAAAGATAATTGGCACCATTGCAATTATGGTCTAAACGATGACCCGCGCCCGTCCCTTTCACATCCTAACACAAGATTATCCACCAAATGCAATGGTGGAACAAAATTGTTAAAAGGGTTAAAAGCATAGGAGAAATCTTTGAGAAATTTAGGAGTAGATAACCTCTTAGTTACTTGAATTAAACTTGCAAAACAAAACACTTGCCTATTTTTAAACCACACCTCACAACACTTTCAAAACAAACTTTCAAAAACAAATGAAAACCTTTTCAAAAGACGTACATCTTTGTATACATCCCAACATGGATCATTACAAAGGTTGCCACCACATTGGCTCTTTTTCAAAACATTTTCAAACCCACGCACACAAAGCACCATTTCAAACAATTGAAAACCAAGGCAAGTTGATCTAAGCAAGTAACTAAGAGCCCATGGATAACCATGGATAGAAAGGGTGCTAATACCTTCCCTTTCTATAATCTACTCCCCGAACCCAAGAAAACATCTCAAAGGTTTTTGCTGTTCTTTTTAAACCTTTCCTTAGGATAAAATAAAAAGTCGGTGGCGACTCTTGCTCAACCGAAACATTTGCGAAAACAAACGCAAAACACTAGTTAGTTCTCCCACCGTATCACAGTCTGGATTCGTCTCTTGATGCTCTACATTTTTGGTGTTATGAGTTTTGCTTGAAAGTCCAAGAATCAGGATGTTTGAATCAGCATGAGAAACGCGCGTTTTTGGAACAAACTGGCTGGAGGTTGAAGAAGATGGACTTGGGATGGGCCTGAGTTTTGTTTTCCTTTTTGCACCATCTTTTTACACATACACCCCCCTGGCCCATTTTGAGATATATTTGTCATTTTTGATTTTTTCCTTTTGATTTTGATTTTATATTTTTATCCAAACATGAAAAAACATTAAAAATATTTTTCTCAAATTTTTTGCATTTTATTTGGTATTTATTTTGTTTCATTTAGTTTATATGTAAATAAATAGGTATTTACTTTTTACTTAAATACTTAAAAATAATACAAATATATTTTGTTTTCTAAATTTATTTTATTTTATCTTTTGAAAACATTTTTCTAAAAAATATACTTTTTTTGTAAATAATAAATATTTTATTTTTGTACATATTCAATATATTTAGTAAATAATATAAATACTTATCTATATTTATTAGAATATTTAAGGAAAAAATACAAAAATAATACATTTTCATTTTTATTAATATTTAACCTCAAAAATACTATTTTTGCAATATACTTCCTTTTATTTATTTTTTGTACATAATTAATAAATGTTGTATATAATAAATAATTAATACATTTTATTTAGCAAACTAGGGTTTTGCCCTAAAAACATAAAAAACCCAAAAAATTAACCTTTTTATTTTTGTTTATTTGTCACATAAAAAACACCTTTTACATACATATAAAAATCATTTTTTGCATCTTGCATATTTATTGTATTTTATTTAATTATTGTGCAATTAAATAATTTGTATAATTCAATTTGGATGTAATAGTTTAGATTTAATTTTTCTTGCTAAATATCCCCCGTTTGAACATTTGTACCCCCCATCCCATAATTATGTTGTAATAGTTTAGGACTTTAAATTTCGCATTTAAAAGCTTTCTAAATATGCCATGATAGACTTAGGGTTTGTATGCAAAAATCAACCAAACAAATAGCTTGACCTAATTCAAAGATAACAAAGCATGAAAATGGACAACACCAATCACACTTGCACCCCTAGGGTTACTCCACTTGTTGCCTTCAATAATGGGCCATGTTTCATGTTAGGTATCTTTGGCAAAACAAAACAAATTCAAATGATCATAGTCCCTCGATGACGCTTTTGAAAGTTGCCTAAAAATGATCAAGTCCCTTAAAGGAAAAATTTCCCAAAGATACTTGGCACCATTGCAATCATGGTCTAAATGATGACCCGCGCCCGTCCCGTTCACATCCTAACACAAGATTGTCCACCAAATACAATGGTGGAACAAAATTGTTAAAAGGGTTAAAAACATAGCAAAGATCTTTTGAGTAATTTTAGGGGTAGACAAACTCTTAGTTACTTTCCAACTTGCAAAACAAAAACACTTGCCTATTTTTCAAAAACCACACACCACAACACACTTTCAAAACAACTTTCAAAAACATTGAAAACTTTTTAAAAGACATACACCTTTGTATACATCCCAACATGGATCATTACAAAGGTTGCCACCACATTGGCCTCTTTTCCAAAACATTTTCAAACCCACACACAAAGTACCATTTCAAACAATTGAAAGCACCATTTCAAACAATTGGAAATCAAGGCAAGTTATCTAAGCAAGTAACTAAGAACTCATGGATAACCATGGATAGAAAGGGTGCTAATACCTTCCATTTCTATAATCTACTCCCCGAACCCAAGAAAACATCTCAAAGGTTTTTGCTGTGCTTTTTAACCTTTCCTTAGGATAAAATAAAAAGTCGGTGGCGACTCTTGCTCAACCGAAACATTTGCGAAAACAAACGCAAAACCTCAAGTCAGTTCTCCCACTGTATCACAGAACTGGCGACTCTGCTGGGGAAAATTTTAAAGTGGAGTAACCTTAGGGCTTAGATCACCCTCTTGCATGACTAATTGTTTGCTTTGATTGCTTTATATCTTGGCTCTCTTGTTTGGGTTTGAAATCCTACACCCGGATTTGGGGAAACATTCATAGATAACAATACGTTGTGGAAACTATGCGGGGTATACCGACACGGTTGAAGCAATAGCTATATTAGTGAGACATATTTGTGAGTACCGGTAACCCTTGAGTTCAATCAAGGAGAGTACGGGGCCATTGAGTGATGTCACTAAGCACTAATGACCTAGAACCTTGCTTGACCATCTTGGCCTTTCATTAGGGGTAGTGAGATGACCGGCTTTGGTGCAGTCCGAAGTTTGTAGATACTCGATACTACACTCATTGAGGGTTGTTTTCTTGGAATATTTTGGTCGCTAGTTAAGTGGCTAAACCAAAAGGTGTTGTTCCAGTTCTTTGACCCCCTTCACCACTGTTTCACTTTCTCCGACTACCAATTGGTGCCCACTTTGGAGGAATTTTCTCAACTCCTGAGAATTCCTATTCTTAATCAACTACCCTATAACGGTACGAAAAAAGAACCAAAGCCTGAAGATGTTGTTCAAGCCCTACACTTGCAACCATCTGACATCAAGGGGCATTGGGAAACTAGAAGCGATGTCAAAGGCTTCTTGGCAAAATTCTTGTTCGAGAAGGCACAAGAGTGTTGGAATTCATTGGACCTACAAGCCTTTGAAGAAATTGTGGCACTCCTCGTTTATGGGTTGGTCTTGTTCCCTAATCCTGACCAGCTTGTAGATGTCAACGCCGTCAAAATCTTCTTATCCAGGAATCCAATACCAACATTGATTGGGGACATTCTTCACTCATTTTACACACGAACAATGAGAAAGAGGGGTGTTCTCATGTGTTGTACTCCTCTCCTTGCAAGGTGGTTTATTTCGCACCTTCCACAATATGTCTTGAAGAATGACCAAGGCTTAAGGTGGTCACAACGGTTGATGACCCTCACTCACTCTGATGTACATTGGTGTTCTCAGTCCAGAGAAAATGTCATCATCGTCGATCGTTGTGGAGAGTTCCCTAATGTTCCATTGCTTGGCATTAGGGGAGGCATTACCTACAACCCTTGTCTAGCTTTGAGGCAATTTGGATATGCACGGAGGGATGGCCCTCACGACATGTTGATTCCTGACCTAGTTTTTGACTTCGACAATGATGCACAAGGACTTCGCCAAAGATTCATCAGAGCTTGGAGGATGCCTAACAAGGTAGACAGCAAGACACTGGGGCACAAGAACTCCATCCCTCTTGAGCCTTATCTCAAGTGGGTATGAACCCGAGCCCAGAGTCTAATGATGCATTACCCTCATGTTCTCCATGTGATTAAAGAGCCCGTTAAGGAAGGAGAGGTTCCCTACACCATCCTATATCCTGACATGCCTACATCGTGGGAGGAGATGTAGAAGAGTTGGATCCAACTCAAGGAGGAACAGAACACTTTTGAAGCCAGCTTCTACGCCAGTGAGAAGAAGGTTTTGGAGCTTACCCGCCGACTCCATGAGGAAGAGACCCTCAACACCTACATCGCACCAAAGAGGATGCGCAACGTCTTTTTACCTTGAGAAGTTTTTTGTAATATTTGGCCCATGGGGCATTTATGTACTGACAAATTTCTTCTTATTAATATGATGTGCGTTCTTTTTGTTTGCAACAATTTTGAATTTTCTAAATCCTTGAATGCATTGCATACATAAACATATCATTCATCATGCGCATAAGCAGGTCTCCACACCAGGTTTCCTTATCTTTCTGCTGTTTATTTCAGTAAGATGGATCTCGAACAGACGGTCAAGGACTTGCAGTCTCAGAACTCACAATTTCAACATCTCCTGATGACCTTGGCTAAGGGTCAGGAGGATCTAAAAGCCCTGCTTGGGAACAAAGAGCAAGTGAAAAAGAAGAAGAAGAGAATCGGGGTGGCTACCCTAGGAAGAAGGTTTGAGGGTGAAGCCAGAAGAGTTCTCGAATTTCCCCCTACATCTGAAGAGGGAACCAGTAAAGGGAATGCGGCTGCGGTACCTTCCGAATCCGAAGCTGAAGAAGGAGAGGCTGAAGAAGACGAAGACTACTCTGAGCAACAATACCCGCTCGCCGATGATAAGTACAAATGCTTGGAAGACAGGTTGGCAGCTATGGAGCTGCAGAGAGTTCCCGGTTTAGATTTCGAAGATTTGGGATTAGTTGTTGGAATTGTCATCCCCCCGAAGTTTAAAGTGCCAGTTTTTGCAAGATATGACGGGCTATCCTGTCCGAAGATGCATCTTAGATCATATGTAAGGAAGATCCAACCTTACACTGCAGACAAGAACCTGTGGATCCATTTCTTTCAGGATAGCCTTTCAGGGGCTCAACTCGAGTGGTTCTATCAGCTGGATGGAGCCAGTATCCGAAATTGGGAGGACTTGGCCACTGCATTTTATAAACAGTATCAGTACAATTCTGACCTCGCTCCCACGCGTACCCAACTCTAGGGTATGTCACTAGGGACGGGCGAAGGATTCAAGGAGTATGCGCAAAAGTGGAGAGACCTGGCTGGCAGGGTGCAGCCACCTTTGACTGACCGTGAACTTGTGGACATGTTCCTGGGGACCCTGTCTGGTCCGTTCTTCAACCATCTGATTGGTAATTCTTCTGCTGGGTTTACAGATTTGATCTTGACTGGTGAGACAATAGAAGTTGGTATCAAGTCGGGGAAGATACAGAAAGGCGCCTCCGCGAGTACTGAAAAGAAGCCCTTCAAGAAGGAAGCCAGTGTTGTTTATGGTCCCAAAAGACAAATTAAGCTGGAGCGCGGCCAAGCTGTCAATGCATTGGTAATTTCAAAGCCTGTTGCTGCTCCTCTGCAATTCAACCAACCAAGGGGTGAGAGGCCCAAAAGGCAGTACACTCGGCTTAGCATGACCATGTCTTAGATTTTGCCGCAACTACTGTCGACCAATCTGGTAACTGTCAAAGAAGCTCCAAAGGTAGTGAACACAGCTTCTCCAAAGTACAACCCCAACGCCCGCTGCGCTTATCACTCTGATAGCCCGGGGCATACCACGGACGATTGCTGGGCTCTGAGGAATAAGGTTCAAGACCTTATTGATGCTAAAGAAATACAGTTTGAGGCGCCCGAAAGACCCAATGTTTGACTGCTCCCATGCCCCAGCATGGAGTGAATGCTGTGGAAGAAGACCGGTATGTAGCCTCCGTGGAAGAGATTGTTACTCCGTTGTTGACCGTCAAGAGGAACCTGTTGCTAGCCGGTTTATTTCCGGGATGTGGTAAAGGTTGCCTGCTATGTGCTGTTTCACCTGTTGGTTGTCCGTTGCTGAAATCAGGTATCCAAAGCCTGATGGATAGCAAAGAGATCTTGTTCGAGAAGATTGTTGTTCCTGCTGTCCCTACTGAAGAAGTTTCTATTGTCACTATTTTCAACAAACCTCCTAAGGCTCCTTCGAAGAAGCCTGTCAAAATCATGTCCACTCAGAAGATTGCTCCTATCATCATCACTGTTCCGGGCCCCCTCCCCTATACATCCGACAAAGTTGTCCCTTGGCACTATGGGGCAGATGTTTATGTGCTTGGAGTTAAGCAAGAGTTTGATACTAGTATCGGCGTCATTAATATCACCGGTCCTGCCAAAATTACTCGCAATGGTAGGCTGTTCTCACCAGATATTGCGCCACCAGCTATTCAGAAACCTCTTATCATCACACCTGCAAGTGTGCATGTTCCCCTTCCTAATCAAGTTCTTGTTTCTACCCCTGCTGCCGAGTCATCTGACGCTCGAGGAAAAGGGATTGCTACTGATTTGCCTGCCCTGACGGAGGCACCGAAGACAACCACTGTTGAAGCTTCCCAGCAAGAGATGGAGGAGATCCTCAAGATTATCAAGAAAAGTGATTTCAACGTAGTTGAGCAGCTGGGGCACACCCATCAAAGATTTCTATGCTATCACTATTGTTGTGTTCAGAGGCCCACGCCAAGGCCCTGATTTCCTTCCTGAAGACGGCCCATGTGCCACAAGAAACATCTGCTGATCAATTTACTGATTGTGTGGCCAACTTGACTGCCGATAATGGTTTGGGCTTCTCTGACGCCGATCTGACTGCCAAAGGAAAGAACCATAACGACGCCCTGCATGTCTCCATTGAATGCAGGGGCACTACTCTTGCCCATGTGTTGGTAGACACCGGTTCTTCATTGAATGTATTGCCCAAGAAGGCCCTAGACAGGATGGATTGTGAGGGTCTGGAGCTCAAGCCCAGTAACATTGTTGTCCGAGCCTTTGATGGTTCGAAAAGGATGGTACATGGTGAAGTTGACATTCCAATCAGGGTTGGTTCTCAAGTTTTTGATTCAACTTTCTATGTGATGGACATCCGTCCATCCTACTCTTGTTTGTTGGGTCGTCCATGGATCCACAAGGCTGGAGCGGTGACCTCCACACTACATCAGAAGCTTAAGTACCCGGTTAGAGGGAAAATTATTACAGTTCAAGGGGAGGAAGAGTATATGGTCAGCCACCTCAACTCGTTCCGGTACATAGAAATGGATGGGGAATTCATTGAGACTCCATTCCAGCACTTTGAAGAGGTGCCTCAGACATTGGCATCAGCTGAAACTGTGATTGAAGACCCTCCTTTGAAGATGGCTTCCTTAAAGGATGCCCGGGCTGTGATTGAGAAGGGTGAGTGTGCAAACTGGGGCCGACTTCCTGATTTCACTCCAAAGACCGACAAGTTTGGCTTGGGTTTCACTGCAGAGGCTCAGAAGGTTGTTCGTAAGGCAAGGATTGGAAGACCTCATGTGTTCATCACCAACCCGAGAGTGAATGCTATTGAGGACGACATGGAGGAATCTGAATTCGACAGCTGGATCTACCCAACAACCGACAGTGGACCAAGCAACTGGACTGCCAAAGACTTCACACCTATTACTTTTGTCACTCAGTAATGAACTCTTTTATTTTCAATTTGTAACAAACAATATGTTGAAACTTTTATGGCTCGGTGTCCTACCCGGGGTACCGCGGCTTCATTTGTGAGGGCTTTTGTATGTCATTTTCATATATCATTAATCAAAACATTGGACGTTTGTTGCATTTAAAAATCTTGCGCTCCTTTTCTTTCTTTATTATATATTGCAAAACAACTATATTTACACACACTCACTCATACAGGTTCCAATCCACTCTGGATCTCACTGGTAACGATTCTGCTACTGCCAGTTATGACTTCGAAAATCCGATCAACTTAGCCGAAGACGAAGGTGAAGATGATTGCGAAGTGCCTGGTGAACTTGCAAGACTGCTACTCCAGGAAGAGAGGGCCATTCAGCCACATAAAGAGCCAGTGGAAACGGTAAATCTGGGTACTGAGACAGACAGAAAGGAAGTCAAGATTGGTGCCAATCTAGAGTTCAGTGTGAAGCAACGGTTGATTCAGATGCTGCATGACTATGTGGAAATCTTTGCTTGGTCTTACGAGGACATTCCTGGGTTGGATACCGACATTGTGGTTCATCACCTGCCTACCAAGGAAGACTGCCCTCCGGTTAAACAGAAGGTCCGCCGTATGCGTCCAGAAATGTCAGAGAAAATCAAAGTTGAGGTTATGAAACAATTTGATACCGGGTTTCTAGCAGTAACTTCTTACCCTCAGTGGATTGCCAACGTGGTTCCAGTGCCGAAAAAGGATGGTAAGGTCCGAATGTGTGTTGATTATAGGGATTTGAACAGGGCGAGCCCTAAGGATGATTTCCCTCTTCCTCATATCGACGTTCTGGTTGACAACACTGCTCACCATAAAGTATTCTCCTTCATGGACGGTTTCTCCAGTTATAATCAAATCAAGATGGCTCCTGAAGACATGGAGAAGACCACCTTTGTCACTCAGTGTGGCACCTTTTGCTACAAGGTCATGCCTTTTGGGTTGAAAAATGCTGGGGAAACCTACCAACGTGCCATGGTTGCTTTATTTCATGACATGATCCATCACGAAATAGAAGTATACGTCGATGATATGATTTCAAGGTCCCAAACTGAGGAGGAACACCTTGACCATCTACGGAAGCTGTTTGACCGTCTGAAGTTGTACAAGCTGAGGTTGAACCTAAACAAATGCACCTTTGGGGTGAGATCTGGAAAACTACTAGGTTTCATTGTAAGCGACAAAGGTATTCAAGTGGACCCTGCCAAAGTGAAATCCATACAAGAGATGCCAACTCCCAAGACAGAGAAAGAAGTCAGAGGTTTTCTAGGACGGCTGAACTACATTGCCCGATTCATCTCGCATCTAACTGCTACTTGTGAACCAATCTTCAAGCTGCTGAAGAAAGATCAAGTAGTACGTTGGAACGATGAATGCCAGGCCGCTTTCGAAAAGATCAAAGAGTATCTCTAAGAACCACCCATTCTTATGCCCCCGGTTGAAGGGAGACCTCTAATCCTATACTTGACAGTGCTTGACAACTCAATGGGGTGTGTGTTGGGGAAGCATGACGAGTCTGGCCAAAAAGAGCACGCTATTTATTACCTTAGCAAAAAGTTTACCGACTGTGAGACCCGATACTCACTGCTCGAGAAAACTTGCTGCGCTCTGGTATGGGCTGCTCGTCGGCTGAGACAGTATATGTTGACTCACACTACTCTGTTGATTTCAAAAATGGATCCAATCAAGTACATATTTGAAAAGCCTGCTCTGTCTGGAAAAATAGCAAGATGGAAAATGATCTTGACGGAATATGACATCCAGTACACGACTCAAAAAGCAATCAAGGGAAGTGTATTGGCAGACCATTTGGCGCACCAGGCAGTGGACGATTACCAGTCGATAAACTTTGAATTTCTAGACGAGGATATCATGGTAGTGACTGATTGTGAAGTACCTGGACCGGATGAAGGACCTGAGGAAGGATCCTGATGGTCTATGCACTTTGACGGAGCCTCAAACGCTTTGGGTAACGGCATTGGCGCTGTGATCATATCCCCAAAAGGCACTCATACTCCACTCACCGCCCGGCTATGTTTCAATTGCACCAACAATATGGAAGAGTATGAGGCATGTATCATGGGTCTTCAACCTGCAATTGACTTAAGGATCAAGTTTCTGAGTGTCTTCGGAGATTCCGCTCTCGTGATCAATCAGATCAAAGGCGAGTGGGATACGAAACACCCAAATCTTATCCCTTACAAGGAGTATGTGCTGACACTGCTTCCCCACTCCGAGGAGATAACTTTTGAACACTTCCCAAGAGAGGAGAATCAGTTAGCGGACGCGTTAGCTACGATGTCTTCTATGTTCAAAGTCAAATGGGACAACGAGGCACCCCGGATCATTATCTGGAAGTTGGATGAACCTGCATATTGCTGCGATCTTGAGGCTGAGGAGGTAACTAAAAAACCTTGGTATCATGAGGTGAAGAGGTACCTTGAAGCTCAAGAATACCCTGAAGGCGCATCGGTTAACGACAAGAAGTTCCTGAGAAGGTTTGCGGTAAAATTCTTCCTCAGCAACGGCATTCGCTACAAGCGAAACCATGATTCAACCTTACTGCGTTGTGTGGATAAGACTGAAGCAGAAAAGATCATGGCAGAGCTACATGAAGGTGCCTTCGGAACACATTCCAGTGGACATACCATGGCAAAGAAAATCCTTCGGGCGGGATATTTCTGTTCCACAATGGAAGCTGACTGTTATCAGCATTCGCGAACTTGTCATAAATTCCAGATCTATGCTGATAAGGTGCACATCCCTCCGGTTCCTCTGAACGTCTTGACAGCACCTTGGCCTTTTGCAATGTGGGGCATTGATATGATCGGCGAAATCTGACCTACGACATCCAACGGGCATCGCTTCATCTTAGTAGCAATTGATTACTTCACAAAGTGGGTTGAAGCAGCCTCTTATGCTACCGTAACCAAGAACATCGTGGCACGGTTTATTCGGCACAACCTGATCTGTCGATACGGTGTACCTAAGAGGATCATTACGGATAATGGTACCAATCTTAACAACAAGATGATCACTGAGCTCTGCGAGAAATTCAAGATACAGCACCACAACTCTTCACCTTACCGGCCGAAGATGAATGGGGCCGTAGAGGCAGCGAATAAGAACATCAAGAAGATTGTGCAGAAGATGACAGTGACCTACAAAGATTGGCACGAAATGTTACCGTTCGCTCTTCATGGGTATCGTACCTCAGCACGAACGTCAACAGGGGCAACTCCCTTTTCCTTGGTCTATGGCATGGAGGCAGTCTTGCCTATTGAAGTCCAGGTACCCTCTCTCCGGATAATGAAGGATGCAGGTTTGAGCGAAGATGACTGGATCCAGACTCGGCTTGACCAATTAAACCTAATTGACGAAAAGAGACTCACTGCTATTTGTCATGGTCAAACGTACTAAAAACGGATGATCAGGGCATTTAACAAGAAAGTCAGACGACAAGAGTATCAAGTCGGAGACCTGGTAATCAAGCGCATCATTCTTCCTCAAAGCGATCCCAGGGGAAAATGGACCCCTACGTACGAAGGGCCATTTATGGTTAAACATATCTTCTCGGGAGGTGCGATGATTCTAACCACCATGGATGGTGACGACCTTCCTCACCCCGCCAATGCAGACATAGTAAAAAGATACTACGCATGAACTAAAGACTCGCTAGGTTGACACACCTAGGCAAAAATAAGGGCTTCCCGGTGAACCAAAAGGGTTCGGGCAAAACTAAGGGATGAAATGAAAAAATCTGTACACCCGGCAAGTCGAAAACCTGAAAAGGCGGCTTGGGCAAAAATGGGTATCCCGGTGGACCGAAAACCCGAAAGGGCAGTCCAGGCAAAAGTTAGGGATAAAGCATAATACTATGTCTCATTGAATCACCTTGCATCCAGAATTCGGCATCAACTATCGAGCTCAGATAAATCCAATCAACCAGCTTCATCTTCAACTAAGCAGCAGAGTGATGAGACGCTTGAAGACATAAAGGCGATAGCAGAGTTGGAACCCAGTGGGATTATTTTTCACATAGCTGTTTAATTTCCTTTTCACAAAATTGTATAAACTCTATTTTACTCGGCGGTGTTCTCTTACTAGGACGTCAGCCTCTTGTACAAAAACGCCTATTTACAGGCAAATTTCAAAATCAATACAAAGTTCAATTTTTCAGACAAATTATCCATTGTTTTTCCTTTTTCTGTTTTGGTTATGCGAAGAACGTCCAATGTTCATTTTTTGATATATGCATTTGACATTAATTGCTAATCATGAATAGTTGCATGCGAAACAAAGGACTAATTACAGATGACACCAGAAACAGGGGCAATTTGGAATTGTCCAAGCGGTCTAGTTGCTCTGTCCACCAAAGTACCAAGGTAGATTCGGTCGAAGAACGTAACCAAGTCACCTCAACTCCCTACAGAGTAAGACCAGATTTCAGCAATACTCTCCCGTCAGCCCCGAAAAGGCACTTTGTTCCCCTAGCAAGTCAGTGATGCTCTCCCCAAGCAGAGTTAGTCTATTGTCAACCATAAGGAAGTTGGGTATCCCCAGAAGATCTCAACATTCCCCTACGGATTATAGGCATTCCTCAACGAGTATCCCCGACAGTCTTAATTCAAGATTGTTCCCCGGCGGAATACAAGACACCCCAGTAGAACCATTCCCCAGTACAGTCCCAAAGTTTCCCCAGGAAAGTTGAATCTATATCCCCAGTAGATTCTGGAAGCTTATCACCTGCAGAGTACGAACGCGTCTCCCCAACTTTATTCAGAGCTTATTTCCCCACCAGGGTATAACTGGGTTATCCTCAGCTAATTACCACGGAAAGTTCGTCCTCGGCGAAGTTCTTCCTATCCCCAGCGGAGCTCATCAAGTTCCCCAACATAACTTATCAGTGGAATCCCCAGCGGAGCTCTTATCAAAATCTCAGCGAAGTATCTCTTCCCATAGAGTAGTTCCCCTCAGAGTAATCTCTCCAACAAGTTTATTCCCCAACGGAGTCATCTTCTCCTACCGGTTTATTCTTGCAACCATCATCCCCAGCGGAAACGAAGAACTCCACTCTTTAACATCAGCCCAAGATTCCACAAACTCCCGGCACTCGTCAAGGTTTCATTTTCCTAGACAAAAATACATTCATAGAAATTTCACATTTCATACATACATGATAAAGTGCATACAACACTGTCTCATTTTGAGCATCATGACATCATGCAGCTCATACATCATGACATTGCATACAACTAATGTTTTGCCTTTTCAGGAAAAGTTCAATCCAAAGATGATTACTATCAACTATCGTAATTCTAGATTCGATTCCTGTATCTAGCCAGGGCATATCTGTGAGCGATTGATTGTAGATTCGATACCTGTATCTAGCCAAAGCATATCTACATGAAGAGTTTGAAGATCAACCCCTGTAACAGGCCAGGAAATTATCTTTCATTCTCAGGTCAGAGGTTTACACCTGTATCCAGCCAGGAAAGCTATCTCTACCAACCTTTTGCAAATTCTAGATTCGATTCCTATATCCAGCCAGGGCATATCTGTAGACGACCAATTCCATATTCGATTCCTGTATCTAGCCATGGCATATCTGTGAGCGTTTGATTGTGGATTCGATACCTGTATCTAGTTAGGGCACGTCTACATGAACAGTTTAGAGATTCAATACCTGTATCCAGCCAGGGCACGTCTGTAAACAACCTTTTGAAGTTCCAAATTCGATTCCTGTATCTAGCCAGGGCACATCTGTGAGCAACTAATTGTGGATTCGACTCCTGTATCTAGCCAGGGCATATCTGCATGAAGAGTTTGAAGATCAACACCTGTATCAAGCCAGGAAACCATCCTCCTCTCTCAAAGTACGCTAGTTCTCGCTAAGGAATCTCTTACGCGATCAACACTTCCAGATGGCATCTATAAGCCCATTCCCGACAAGGATATGTCACACCTCCAGATGGCATCTATAAGCCTATCCTCCTATCCACCATCTCTCCAAATGGCATCTGTAAGCCCATTCCCGACATCACATTGCTGATACTCCACCATGCGAGTGCAAATTTCCGGGCACTCTAGTGTCCAATCTCCTTTTACCCTCGAGTCGCGAAAGGCAAACTTGCCAATCTAACTCTTCAGGTTCAAGAAGATTGAACAGGGGCAACTGTTGTACCCCAAAATTTGCCCTCCCATTTCCTCAACATTTTCTCATCACAAGACTCTTGGAGCTCAAGATCAAATTAGGGTTTGCTCTGCTCAAGACCCCTCCTTGCACTGTTGACCCAAATTAGGGTTTGAGTTTGCACAAATATGTTTTGACCTAAAATTCAAAGTTGACTTTCATGCTTCATGTTGGACTCACAAGTTTATCCATACCAAGTTTCAAGCCTTGATTCCAATCTTTGCCCAGTCAATTGGACAGTTGACCTAGAAATCAGCTGTATTGGGGAAAAAGTCAGTTGTGGTCAATTGACAGTCAAACCTCATGATTTTTGACCCACATCAACATTATGAACTCATATGGACCATTTGATCAAGTTTGGATCACAATTCCACAAGAAATTTGATCAGATCACCAAAAGGGCAAAATGGTCATTTTTAGGGTTTTGACTGCACAAAGGCAATTTTTGACTGTTTGACCTAGCCAATGGCAAACCAAGCTCACATATGGACTCAAGGACCCAATGGCATTGTCTTGACATGTTCAACAAGTTCAAAAGATCCCAAATGCACAAGATTGACAGATGAATTTTCCAGTCAACTGAGCCAAATTTGACTGTATACTAAAAAGTCAAACTTTGACTTTTTGATCAAAATCAGGTGTCAAGATTCATTTTTCATCAAAACATGTCAAATCATGAAACTTGTTCATCAAGAAATCAAAAATCACAAATTAGGGTTTGAAATGAAGAAATTTCATAACTTAGAATTTTTCTAAGTTATGAAAATTCCTAATTTTTTCCTAACTTTGTCCAATCTTTTCATCAAGATACATTTGGATTCAAACAAAACTCAAAACATGAAAGTTATAGTCCATTGCAAAATATACAACTTTGATTCACAAAGTTTCCTCAAAAGAAGCTTGTAGCTCAAGTTATGATTTTTGGAACAAGGGTGCAAAACATTCTTAACTAAATATTTTGACCTATTTTAGGCAGGATTTTTGCCTAACTTCATGGCCACTTTTCACATGCTTCCACTTGGAATTTCAAATTGCATTACAAATATGGATTGTAGTACACATTCCAAGCTTTCCAAAATGTCCAAGAACTTCTCAAACACCCTTGTGGTTAGGGAGAATCGAATTTGTCAATATGGGTAAAAGTCACTTTGTTCATGAGCCATTTTCATGTTCATACACTATGCATTTTTGAAATCAGCTTGCACAAGCTAGTTACAGGCCTTTTATCTCATCCACACTCAATAATTTAATGCAAATCCTTTGTGTTCAAGCCTTATCTTGTGTGTTTAACCATTACATGCCAATTTAATCCATAATTAGAAAAAGTAACTTAGCCATTTTTGAAAAGGTGAACTTTATGTCAAACACAAATCTAAGAAGTACCAAAGCATATCTTCTAGGCACAAAGTCAGGAACCAATTCCACTGATCAAGAGTGATTTTTGCAGCATACTTGAGGGGCCTGTGGTAGCCTAGAAACCAAGTTGACAAACTTTGCTTAAGATAGAAGAAACTTGTATTTTGAAAGACAACATTACATTCCTGTCAACACAAGCCTAAGCAAACTTGTTGAACACATTCCATACTCCTTAAGTAACCTAAAACACGACCAAGCCATCCTCAAGACTCCCTCATTCATCAAAACATAGTTTTGTGGCAAAACAGGGTATCTTCTGCATATTGACTTCCACAGTTCATTTCCCTCGTGCGTTTTCATCCAAACCACCTCAAACACATTCAATAACATCCATACAAGCTATCCCCAACCTTAGATACAGACTGTAACAGCCATAGCATAGTTTTCCATTTTCATTTTTCTCTCTTGCAGGTTGACTTCCATGGAGTGATTCAGCAATATTCAAAGCACAACAAGCATTGGAGAAGCATCCCTGAACTTCAGGCAAGCTGTACAAGTCGTCACATTGCCTTGAAAGTGCCTCCATTGTCATACACGATCCAAGCTGAACAGGTAAGTTCATGGACTTCTATCTCTCAATCTAGGAAGAGTTAGGTTTATGAATGAAAAATGCTCTACTCATGGCCCTGAAGCTACACATATAATTACTTTGCATTTATGTTGTGTGTGCTGAGAGAATTTGGAACCTGAATATTAGAAAAAACTTAGGTCAGGAATTAGGGATGAAGAAATTCTCCTTCGTTTCTTAGAGTTAAGTTAAGTTCTTTATATGTCTGGATTCGTCTCTTGATGCTCTACATTTTTGGTGTTATGAGTTTTGCTTGAAAGTCCAAGAATCAGGATGTTTGAATCAGCATGAGAAACGCACGTTTTTGGAACAAACTGGCTGGAGGTTGAAGAAGATGGACTTAGGCTGGGCCTGAGTTTTGTTTTCCTTTTTGCACCATCTTTTTACACATACACCCCCCTGGCCCATTTTGAGATATATTTGTCATTTTTGATTTTTTTCCTTTTGATTTTGATTTTATATTTTTATCCAAACATGGAAAAACATTAAAAATATTTTTCTCACATTTTTTGCATTTTATTTGGTATTTATTTTGTTTCATTTAGTTTATATGTAAATAAATAGGTATTTACTTTTTACTTAAATACTTAAAAATAATACAAATATATTTTGTTTTCTAAATTTATTTTATTTTATCTTTTGAAAACATTTTTCTAAAAAATATACTTTTTTTTGTAAATAATAAATATTTTATTTTTGTACATATTCAATATATTTAGTAAATAATATAAATACTTATCTATATTTATTAGAATATTTAAGGAAAAAATACAAAAATAATACATTTTCATTTTTATTAATATTTAACCTCAAAAATACTATTTTTGCAATATACTTCCTTTTATTTATTTTTTGTACATAATTAATAAATGTTGTATATAATAAATAATTAATACATTTTATTTAGCAAACTAGGGTTTTGCCCTAAAAACATAAAAAACCCAAAAAATTAACCTTTTTATTTTTGTTTATTTGTCACATAAAAAACACCTTTTACATACATATAAAAATCATTTTTTGTATCTTGCATATTTATTGTATTTTATTTAATTATTGTGCAATTAAATAATTTGTATAATTCAATTTGGATGTAATAGTTTAGATTTAATTTTTCTTGCTAAATATCCCCCATTTGAACATTTGTACCCCCCATCCTATAATTATGTTGTAATAGTTTAGGACTTTAAATTTCGCATTTAAAAGCTTTCTAAATATGCCATGATAGACTTAGGGTTTGTATGCAAAAATCAACCAAACAAATAGCTTGACCTAATTCAAAGATAACAAAGCATGAAAATGGACAACACCAATCACACTTGCACCCCTAGGGTTACTCTACTTGTTGCCTTCAATAATGGGCCATGTTGCATGTTAGGTATCTTTGGCAAAACAAAACAAATTCAAATGATCATAGTCCCTCGATGACGCTTTCGAAAGTTGCCTAAAAATGATCAAGTCCCTTAAAGAAAAAATTGCCCAAAGATACTTGGCACCATTGCAATCATGGTCTAAACGATGACCCGCGCCCGTCCCGTTCACATCCTAACACAAGATTGTCCACCAAATACAATGGTGGAACAAAATTGTTAAAAGGGTTAAAAACATAGCAAATATCTTTTGAGTAATTTTAGGGATAGACAAACTCTTAGTTACTTGCCAACTTGCAAAACAAAAACACTTGCCTATTTTTCAAAAAACCACACACCACAACACACTTTCAAAAAAACTTTCAAAAACATTGAAAACTTTTTAAAAGACATACACCTTTGTATACATCCCAACATGGATCATTATAAAGGTTGCCACCACATTGACCTCTTTTCCAAAACATTTTCAAACCCACACACAAAGCACCATTTCAAACAATTGAAAGCACCATTTCAAACAATTGGAAATCAAGGCAAGTGATCTAAGCAAGTAACTAAGAACCCATGGATAACCATGGATAGAAAGGGTGCTAATACCTTCCCTTTCTATAATCTACTCCCCGAACCCAAGAAAACATCTCAAAGGTTGTTGCTGTGCTTTTTAACCTTTCCTTTGGATAAAATAAAAAGTCGGTGGCGACTCTTGCTCAACCGAAACATTTGCGAAAACAAACGCAAAACCTCAAGTCAGTTCTCCCACCGTATCACAGACCCAAAGCCAGAAGAGATTGCTCAAGCTCTGCACTTGCACTCATCTGATGTCACAACTCATTGGGAAACTAGAAGTGGTGTCAAAGGCTTCTTAGCAAAGTTCATGTTTGAGAAAGCCCAAAGCTGTTGGAATTCCTTAGATTTGCAAGCCTTTGAGGAAATTGTGGCTCTTCTTATCTATGGGATGGTCCTATTTCCCAATCCTGATCAACTCATAGATGTCAACACCGTCAAAATCTTCATATCCCGCAACTCGGTTCCTACATTGCTAGGGGATATCCTATACTCTTTCCACACTCGCGAGGAAAAGAGGTGTCCTTATGTGTTACACTCCTCTCCTGGCAAGATGGTTTATTTCTCATCTTCCCCAATCAGTCTTAAATAATGAGCAAGGTTCGAGGTGGTCACAAAGGTTAATGACGCATAAACATTCAGATATTCATTGGTGCTCCCGATCCAAAGAGAATGTTATCATTGTTGACCGTTGTGGATTACCTAATGTCCTTCCACTTGGAATTAGGGGAGGCATCACCTACAATCCATGCTTAGCTTTAAGACAGTTTGGTTATGCCCAAAGGGATGTCCCGCACGAGATGCTGATTTAAGGTTTGGTATTCGACTACGACAACGACGATCAAGGTCTTCGCCATAGATTTATCCGATCTTGGAGGATGCTAAACAAAGTGGATAGCAAGACTTTAGGACACAAGAATTCCATCCCTCTTGAGCCTTACCTCAAATGGGTATGAACCCGCGCTAAAAGTCTTATAATGCCTTATCCTTCCATTCTTCCAATAATTATTGAGCCTATTAAGGAGGGAGATGTTCCATACATTATCCTACATCCTGACATGCCCACATCTCTTGAAGACCTACAAAGGGATTAGATACAACTCAAAGGAGAGCGAGATACTTTCTAAGCCCAATTCTACGCAAGCGAGAAGAAGGTTTTGGAACTCACTACGCTACTTCATGAGGAGCAGACTCTAAATGCCAACATAGCACCGAAAAGGATGTGCACTACTTTTTTATCTTAGAGTTTCGTATTATTTTGTCCAAGGGGCATTGATGTACTCAAACTTTATCTTATTAATATAACGTGTGTTTCCTTTTTTATCTAAAATGAACTTGAATCTTTGAAATCCTTGAAAACATTGCATATGCACATATCATTCATCATAACATAAACAGGTCTTTTGCAACGAGTTTCCTCATCTCTCTACTGTTTATTTCAGTAAGATGGATCTCGAACAAACAGTCAAAGATCTCCAAGCTCAGAACACACAGTTTCAACAGTTGCTCATGACCCTAGCCAAGGGGCAATAAGAGTTGAAGACTCTGCTGGCTGAGGAGAGGAAAAAGAAAACAAATAATGTCACCAGGGTCTTAAACATGGGGAGAAGATTTCAGGGACAGACTAGAAGAACCTTGAATTTTGCAACAAAATCCGGTGAAGGAGAGGGGAAAGGAAAGGAAACAGCGGTCCCGTAAGAATCTGAAGAGGAGGAAGAAGAGGAAGACTACTCTGAGGAATAGTATCCTCCAGCTGATGATAAGTATAGACATCTGGAAGAGCGTTTGAGCGCTATGGAAATACAAAAGGTGCGAGGCCTAGACTTTGAAGAATTGGGATTAGTGTCAGGAATTATGATTCCTCTGAAATTCAAAGTACCTTTGTTCGCAAAATATGATGGAGTGTCATGTCCTAAGATGCACCTCCGATCATATGTGAGAAAGATCCAACCACACTCCGCTGATAAAGACTTGTGGGTGCATTTTTTCCAATATAGTCTATCTGGAACATAACTCGATTAGTTTTACCAACTGGAAAGGGCCAACGTCCATAATTGGGAAGATCTTGCTGCAGCTTTTTACAAGCAATATCAATATAATGCTTATTTGGCGCCTACCTGTACTTAACTTCAGAGTATGGCTATAGCTTCTAATGAGGGTTTCAAGGATTACGCGCAGAAATGGAGAGATCTAGCTGGAAGAGTTCAACCCCCTCTATCTGAAGGGGAATTGGTGGACATGTTCTTAGGCGCTCTATCGGGCCCTTTCTTCAACCATTTAATTGGAAGCTCATCTGTAGGATTTACTGAGTTAATACTAACTGAAGAGAGGGTGGAAGCTGGCATAAAAAGTGGAAAGATTCAGAAGTATTCATCTTCTTCTACAGCTGTGAGGAAGCCTTTTATTGGGAAGAAAGAAGTAGTTGTTGTATATCCATAAAGGAACCCAGGGAGAGCCGAACACCGACCAATGGTAGGGGATGTTATGATCCCAAAGCCTACATCTGATCAACCAAGAAGTAATCAACCAAGGGTGGAAAGGCCAATCCCGCAATTCACCATAATCAATATGACTCTGTCCCAAGTATTACCGCATCTTCTGAAATCCAATTTGACAACTTTAAAAGAAGCTCCAAAAAACCCCAACACAGCGTCCCCTCATTATCACCCAAATGCCCGTTGCGTATATCACTCCGAAAGTCCGGGTCACGACACTAATAACTGTTGGGATTTGAAAAACAAAATTCAAGACCTTATAGAGGCGAAAGAAATTGAGTTTGATGCGCTCGAGAAGCCAAACGTCATTTCTGCTCCTATGCCCAGACATGGTCACAACACCAATGCTATTGAAGAAAATTTGTTTGTTACCGCAGTGGATGAACTCGTGACTCCACTCCCAATCATTAAGATAAACTTGTTGAAAGTCGGTGTATTCCCGAGTTGTAATGAAGACTGCCACCTCTGCTTATCCTTACAGACTGTTTGCCCTTTGTTGAAAACAGACATCCAACGCTTGATAGACAACAAAGAGATCATGTTTGAAAGTACTCCTATTTCACTTGTTCCTGTTGAAGACGTTTCAATCATTACCATCTCCACCAATTCTTCCAGGGTCCCCAAAAGACCCGTTAGAATTACATCGGTTCTGAAAACTACTCCTCTTATAATCACAATGCCTGGGCCAGTCCCATATGAATCAGACAAAATTGTGTCGTGGAATTACGGTGGGGACATCTACTACCATGGCATCAAACAAGATGGGCTGGCCGCCAAAGAGATAAACTCAGAAGAAGAAGATTCTGAAATTAGCAATATTGCCGGAACTAGTAAGATTACCCGAAGCGGTAGGATCTTTTCTCCAGAGATTGCCCCCCCCCCCCCCCCCCCAAAGGCAGTTTTTAGACTCGTGGCTGCTCCAAAGGTTACTTTCGTACCAATAATCATCTCTGCAAGTGCTCCTATTGACGAAGCCGATACAACCCCTGTTATCATTCCTACCAACACTCCTGCTGCTGAAACTCGAGGAAAAAGTATTCAAATGTAGCCTTTCCAGACAAAGGCTCAATCGCTGACTATCCCCGAGACCTCCAAGAAAGAAATGGAGGAGATTCTAAAAATAATAAAGAGAAGCGACTACGATGTAGTTGAACAGTTGGGGCAAACTCCCTCCAAAATATACATGCTGGCATTATTACTGTGTTTCGAGGCACTTGCGAAAGCCTTGGTGAAGTTCCTAAAGACAGCCCATGTGCCTCAAGAGACGTATGCTGATCAATTTCAAGATTGTGTGGCCATCTTGACAACGGATAACGGCCTAGGCTTCTCAGATGTTAATCTGACACCAAGAGGAAAAAAACACAACAAGGCATTACATGTCTCTGTGGAATGTAGAGGCACAACTTTGGCCTATGTCTTGGTGGACAATGGCTTATCTTTGAATGTTTTACCGAAGATAGCTCTCGACAGACTGGACTGCAAAGGACTGACGTTAAAGCCAAGTAACATAGTCGTAAGGGCATTTTATGGCTCAAAGAGAATGGTACACGGGGAGGTGGATATCCCCATAAAGGTTGCGACTCAAACTTTCAATTCAACCATTTATGTAATGGAAATTCGCCCCTCTTACTCCTGTCTGCTAGGACGATCATGGATCCATAATGTTGGCGCTGTCACCTCTACCTTGCACCAGATGCTGAAATATCCGGTTCAAGGAAAGATTATCACTATCCACGGAGAAGAAGAATATATGATTAGCCATCTCAATTCCTTCAGGTATGTGGAATTGGACGGCGAGTTCATTGAAACTCCTTTTCAACATTTCGAAGAGGTCCCCCAAGAGGTAGCAGTGACCAAGACTGTGTCCCAGATTCCCAATATTACAAGACCTCCACTCTGGATGTCATCTCTGAAGGACGCAAAAGCAGTAGTAGAGGAGGGTGGATGCACCATCTGGGGGAAACTTCCGGATATCCCGTATAAGTCTGATAAGTTTGGCTTAGGTTTTACTTCAAGTACTCAGAAGGCTGTATGCCATGCCCGTGCTGGAGGGCTACCCTTGAAGATTAGCAACCGAGACGTCAATGCGGTAAAAGATGGTGAAGAGGATTGCAGCTTGGAGGATTGGATATTTCCAACTATCAACGGAGGACTCAGCAATTGGGAAGCCAGAGACTTTGTCTCAATAACTTTCATCCCTCAGTAATTTATCTCTACATTTTGTTTGGACTTGTAATATTCAAAAACAATTCGCATTCTTAAAACCTTGTGTCTTTCCCGAGGCACAATGGTCCATTTGTAAGGGTTTTTATTTCATCTTCATATGACATTCAATGAATCATGGACGTTTTTCGCATACAAACTTTTGTGCTCATTGTTTTTCTTTTACATTTTATTTTTAAGGATGGCTATACCCTTACACACACCCATACTCACAAATGAAGGTACCCCTCCATTATGGATCCCATGGGTAACGATACTGCTATGGCCTTTTGTGACTCTGAGGATCTAATCTACCAAGCCGAAGACGAAGGTGGGGAAGATTGTGAAGTACCAGGGGAACTTGCCAGACTACTACAACAAGAGGAAAGAGCCATTCAGCCTCACGAGGAACCTGTGGATACAATCAATCTCGGTACCAAGGAGGATAAAAAAGAGGTCAAGATGGGTGCCAATATGGAGCCTAGTGTCAAGGAACGTTTGATTCAGCTATTGCATGATTATGTTGATATTTTTTCCTGGTCATATGAATACATGCCAGGACTTGATACGGACATCGTGGTACATTATCTGCCTACAAGAGAAGATTGTCCGCCAGTAAAACAAAAAGTTCGCTGCATGAGACCTAATATGTCAGAAAAGATCAAAACAGAGGTCATGAAGCAATTCAATGTTGGATTCTTGGTTGTGACTTCCTATCAATGGGTTGCCAACATTGTTCCCGTACCTAAAAAAGATGGCAAAGTACGAATGTGCATGGACTATAGATATTTGAATAGGGAAAGCCCTAAAGATGATTTTCCACTCCCCCACATCGATATCCTGGTTGACAATACGGCCCAGCACAAAGTGTTTTCCTTCATGGATGGATTCTCGGGTTATAACCAAATCAAAATGGCACCTGAGGACATGGAGAAAACAACATTTGTCACACAGTGGGGCACATTCTACTAAAAGGTGATGCCATTCGGACTGAAGAATGTTGGGACAACCTATCAACACGCCATGGTAGCTTTATTTCACGACATAATACATCATGAAATAGAGGTCTACGTAGACGATATGATAGCCAGATCACAAACAGAAGAAGAGCATATGGATCACTTACAAAAGCTGTTTGAGAGACTGAAGAAGTACAAGCTAAGGTTGAATCCAAACAAGTGCACATTCGGAGTACGGTCCGGTAAACTCCTAGGCTTTGTCGTCAGCAACAAAGGTATTGAGGTCGATCCTGCCAAGGTTAAAGAAATACAAGAGATGCTTGCTCCTCGTACTGAGAAGGAAGTCAAAGGATTCTTAGGACGCTTGAACTATATTTCCAAATTCATTTCTCACCTAACAGCTACTTGTGAGCCAATCTTTAAGCTATTGAAGAAAGACCAAGTAGTCAAATGGAATGATGAATGCCAGGTTGCTTTTGAAAAAATCAAAGAGTACTTACAAGAGCCTCTTGTACTGATGCCACCAGTCGAGGGAAGACTGTTGATCATGAATCTAACTGTTTTAGAAAACTCAATGGGGTGTGTATTGGGGAAGCATGACGAGTCTGGCCGAAAAGAGCATGCTATTTACTACCTGAGCAAAAAGTTTACCGACTGTGAAACCATATATTCACTGCTCGAGAAAACTTATTGCGCTCTGGCATGGGCTGCTCGCCGGCTAAGACAGTATATGTTAACTCATACTACCTTATTGATATCTAAGATGGATCCGATAAAGTATGTCTTCGAGAAGCCTGCTCTTTCTGGGAGAATAGCGAGATGGAAGATGATCCTAACGGAGTATGACATATAATATACTACCCAGAAATCTATAAAGGGCAATGTGTTAGCTGATCATCTTGCTCACCAAGCTGTAGAAGACTATCAGTCCATGAAGATTGAATTCCTGAATGAAGACATCATGACATTAGACAAATGTGAAGAAATCAGGCCATATGACGGACCTGAATAAGGATCTCGATGGACCATGTTCTTTGATGGGGAATCTAATTCACTTGGTAATGGTATCGGCGTTGTACTCATATCTCCAGAAGGGTGTCATACTCCCTTTACTACCAGACTTTGCTTCAACTGTACAAACAACATGGCAGAGTATGAAGCATGCATCTTTGGTCTCAGAGCTGCCATAAACTTGAGAATCAAATCCTTAAATGTGTTTGGAGATTCAGCTTTGGTCATCAGTCAGATTAAAGGGGAATGGGACACTAAGCACCCAAACCTTATCCCTTACAAAGAACATGTTTTGACATTGCTACCACATTTTGATAAGATTACCTTCGAGCATTTCCCGCGAGAAGAAAATCAGCTAGCAGACGCTCTAGCCACAATGTCATCCATGTTTAAACTTAATTGGGATAATGAGGCTCCCCAGATCACCATCGAACGAATGGATGAACCAGCATATTGTCACGAGATTAATACTGAAGAGGTAGTGGACTAGCCTTGGTTTCATGAGGTTAAGAGGTATCTCGAGGCTCAAGAATATCCTAAAGGGGCTTCAATCAATGATAAGAAATTCTTAAAGAGATTCTCTTCTAAATTCTTCCTTAGTAATGGCATCATGTCCAAGCGCAATCATGACTCCATTTTGCTTCGGTGCCTGGATAAGGTTGAAGCTGAAAACATCGTGGCTGAATTACATGAAGGTACTTTTGGCACCCACTCCAGTGGGCATACGATGGCGAAGAAAATCCTACGGGCAGACTATTATTGGTCTACCATGGAAGCAGATTTCTATCAATAATCTCAGACCTATCATAAGTGTCAAAGTTATGCTGACAAGGTGCACGTACCTCCGGTTCCTCTGAACGTCTTGACGACTCCTTGGCCCTTTGCTATATGGGGAATTGATATGATTGGAGAGATTAAGCCGACAACCTCCAATGGACACTGCTTCATCCTAGTGGCCATTGACTATTTTACAAAGTGGGTCGAAGCAACTTCCTTCGCTTCCGTTACTAAGAATGTTGTTGCCCACTTCATCAAGCAAAATCTCATTTGCCGGTACAGTATCCCGGAAAGGATCATTACTGACAATGGTACAAATCTTAACAACACTATGAACCGCCTTGTGCGAGCAATTCAAGATTCAGCATCACAATTCCTCTCCCTATCGGCCAAAGATGAATGGTGTTGTCGAAGCTGCGAATAAAAAAATAAAGAAGATCATACAGAAAATGACAGTCGCATACAAAGACTGGCATGAGATGCTACCATTCGCTCTCCACGGGTATCGTACTATGGCTTGCACATCAGCTGGGGCAACACCTTATTCTTTGGTATACAGCATGGAGGTTGTCCTACCTGTTGAGGTTCAGATCCCCTCTCTGAGAATTATGAAGGATGCAGGGTTGAATGAAGACGATTGGATCCAGACTCGACTTGATCAACTAAACTTAATTGATGAAAAGAGACTTACTGCTGTTTGCCATGGTCATATGTATCAAAAACGGATGATCAAGGATTTCAACAAGAAAGTTAGACGCCAAGTATATCAAGTTGGGGACCTAGTGATCAAACGTATCATCTTGCCTCAAAGTGATCCCAGGGGCAAATGGACTCCTACCTATGAAGGGCCATTTATAATCAAAAACATATTCTCCGGTGGGGCGATGATCTTGACCACCATGGATGGCGACGACCTGCCACACCCTGCGAACACGGACATAGTCAAAAGATACTACGCATAAGAGACCCGCTAAGTTGACACACCTAGGAAAAACAAGGGGCATCTCGGCGAACCAAAAGGTTCGGGCAAAAATTAGGGATAAAATGAAAAAAATTATACACCCGGCAAGTTGAAAGCCCGAAAGGGCGACTTGGGCAAAAAAGGGTTTCCCAGTGGACTGAAAACCCGAAAGGGTGGTCCAGGAAAAAGTTAGGGAATTAAAGCGTATGACTATGTCCCGTCGAATCATTTGATGGACAACCTTTGACTTCCATTGACAAACTCAGAGTTTCTGATCAATTCAATCATCTTAGGACAAGGCAAATAGACAAGATACTCAGAGATACGAAGGCTATAGCAGAATGGGAACCCCATGGGATTATTACACATAGTTATCTTTCTTTGTATCAAATTTTTCTTGTTTTACGACAGCATTCTCTTACTAGAATGTTTGTCCCCTTTGTACAAAATATTTATTCTAGGTCAATACAAGGATACTCCTTTGAAAGTGCAAAAACTATTTGTCTTTTTATTTAAGCTTGTGTTTTGTTTACAAAAAAACGTCCAATGATTCATTAATGAACATATACATTTGAACATAATTATTGTGTACAAATAAAACAAATGGGAGAGACAATTACTAATGGGTTGAAAGAAAAGGAAAATGTATCTAGGCTATTCCATGGGTAATCCCTTACAGTACATCATTTAAATCCCCAGCGGAACAAAGTTTCAAATTATTAATCCCCAGTAGAAGTCATCAGATTTCTCAGGATTCCCCAAACAGATCTTACAAGCGGTATATGGCATTGCCCTCACAACAGAATTTACTTCTCTCAACAAAAGTTCACCAGAACTTCAACTTCAAGACATGAAAATCCACATATCCTCAACAGCATTCATGGATTTATTTTCCTCAATTAAACAACAATATAGCAAATTGGCTCACATGCGCATACATTACATCCATATATCAATAAACATTAATGAAGTAAATGCATTGCATTATGCATTTCATGCAACATAACTTTATATTTTAGCTAACATTTTACCCTTTTCAGAATAAGATTAACATTTACCATTGACAATATGCAATCAGATATAGTACAGATACGCTTCAGACACGGATGCCATTCTGATACTCATTTAGATTCAACTTTCAGATAAAGTTCGGATACGCTCCAGACACGGATGCCATTCTGATACTCATTCAGATACAACTTATAGATACAGTTCGAATACGCTCCAGACACGGATTCCATTCTGATATTCATTCAGATACAACTTATAGATACAGTTCAGATACGCTCCAGACATACATGCCATTCTGAAACTCATTCAGGTTCAACTTTCAGATACAGTTCAGATACACTCTAGACACGGATGCCATTCTGATACTTATTCAGATACAACTTATAGATACAGTTCAGATATGCTCTAGACATGGATGCCATTCTGATACTCATTCAGATTCAACTTTCAGATACAGTTTAGATACGCTTCAAACACGGATGTCATTCTGATACTCATTCAGATACAACTTATAGATAGAGTACATATACGCTCCGGACACGGATGCTATTCTGATACTCATTCAGATTCAGTCTTCATGATACAGTATAGATACGCTCCAGACACGGATGCCATTCTAATACTTAGCCAAAATCAACTCCCAGACACAGTTCAGGTACGCTTCAAGCACGGACGCCATTCTGATACTCATTCTTTCAGCTTACAACTTACAATTCAACAAAGAATCTTGGGTGGCATCTACGAGCCCATCTCCAACAAGATTCTATCACTTCTCCAAATGGCATCTTTAAGCCCATTCCCTCAATCACATATCGTCGAGTGCAAATTTTTGGGCACTCTAGTGTCCAATCATCTTTCACCTTCGAGTCACGAATGGAAAAACTCGTCAATCTAACTCTTCAGGTTTAAGAAGATTGAACAGGGGCAGCTGTTGTACCCCAAAATTTTCCCTCTCATTTATCAAGATTTTCTCACAAGATCTCTGTGACTCAAGACTGGATTAGGGTTTGACCAGCTCAAGACATCTCATCATGCACTGATAACCCAAAATTAGGGTTTAGAATTGCACAAAGATTTTTGGAGTATCAATATTTCATATGACTTTCAAGTATCAATATGGACCCCTAAGATTACTCATGTCAAGTTTCAAGCCTTGGATCACATTTTTGATCAGTCAATTGGACAATTGGCCTAAAAATCAATTGTATTTGGAAAAAGTGAACCATGGCTAATTTACAGTCAAATTTCATAATTTTTGATCCACATCAACATTTTAGACTCATATGTATCATTTGATCAAGTTTGAACCACATTTCCTCAAGAAATTTGATCAAATCATCAAAAGGGGCAAAATGGTCAAAATTAGGGTTTTGACTAAGAAATGGCAATTTTTGATTTTTGACCTAGAAAATGACCAATTGGTTTGAAGAATGATTCCAAGGGCTCAATTTCATCATCATGACCTAATGACATGGTTCAAAACATTGCAAATTCATTGGATTGACAGATGAAATTTGCAGTCAACTGATCAAAAGTCAAATGTATACTGAAAAGTCAAACTTTGACTTTTTGGTCAAAATCAAGTGCCAAGGATCACAATTTATCAAAACATGTCAAAATGTGAAACTTTTTCATCAAGAAATCAAAGATTGAAGATTTTGTTTTGAAATTTGAAATTTTCTTAACTTAGAAATTTTTCTAAGTATAGAAAATTTCTTATTTTTTCTCAACTTTAAGTCAAATTCTCACCATGATACAAGATGATTCAAAGAAAGTTCCCAACATGAAAGTTGTAGATCCCCATGAAATCTACAACTTTTATTCACACATTTTCCCTTAAATATGCTTGGATATCAAGATATAATTTTGTGAATACATGCCCATGAACTAAAATAACTTAGTGAAATTTTGCCCTAATTTAGGCAGGTTTTTGACCTAACTTCATGGCAATTTTTCACCTAGTTCCAAGAGGAATCTTGAAATAAATTTCAAATATGAGTTATATAGCACATTACAATATTTCCAAAATGTCTAAGAACTCCTTAAGATCATTTTTGAGTATGGAGAATCGAAGAGATGAAGTTGACAATTTCTCACTTTGATTTCAAGCCATTCCATGAAGAACAAAATTCAAATTTGAACATATGCTGCCTAATCCTTGCTTTACAGGTCTCAAACTTGTTTCTCACTTCATAATTTAATGCTTACACAGTTGATAAAACCTTAATCCAAGCATAAGAGTCTTTGTCCAAGTTGTAATTCCAAAAATGACACCAAGTTGCCATTGTCATTTTAGAAAAGCATAACTTTTGCAACTTTTCATTCCTTGAGCATTGGACTTGTTTCCTCTGCACACACAAGTCCTATAAATAAAAGGCAAGTTGTCTAGGACTTTTACCAACTCCAAGCAGGCATGTACAAGCATATAGAGAGTTGTCTCCTCACTTTTCTTAAAGGACAAGCAATAGACAAAAAGCCTACAATTGAGAAATATGTTGTGGAGCTGACTTGAAACCTTCTCTATACTTATTTACAAACACATTTCAACCTAACACATGATTGCTCAAGGCCAGAAACTCTCTAAAACTCCCTATCACCAAAAACCTGTCATAAATTGCAGTTTAATACCAAGCATAGCAATCCAAAAATCTACTCGTATGTTTCAAGTTCTAATCACTCAAACACTTAACCTACCTCATATCTAAGTGTTCTAGACCATCGCCCCTTCACTGTAACTCCTCATTCTCCATCTGCCATTTTTGATTTTCAAGCTTGCAGGTTGACTTGGATAGAGAGATTCAGGCACTTTCAAAGCAAGGCAGGGATTGGAACACACTCAGGGAGGTTCAGGCAAACTAATGGAATCTTCAGGCCTTCATAAAACTCACTCAAACTCCATTCACAATCTCAACTGAAGGAGGTAAGGACTCTAACTTCTATCTCTTCATACAGACATCCATTGTTCACGATTTGTGAAGATAAAATGTAGACATCCTTATGCTAAAACCAACAATGTTCATAGATTTCATTTATATTCATTGTGTATAGAGAATTTTAGAGTTCAAATTTCTGTAAAAATTAGGTTTAAAATTAGGTTTAAAAATTAGGGCCTTTGAAATTAGTTTTGATCATTGACTGTTAGTTTACATGAGTTACATGTTTGAAAACGTGGGAAAGAGTACTATCATTTTCATGTTGGAAGTTTCCATTTTCATGGAGAAATGAGAAAGATACAGAGGTTCTGGCCAGCTTGAGGAAGAAGATGAAGTACACGGCAAGGAGGCATTATGTGTTATGTATTTTTTGTTTCATATGAACTAACAGATGTAAAGCCACCCCAGTGGCAAGGTAGCGCGTTGAAAATGCATAGGTCATGGGTTCGAACCTTGGTGCTACCTTTTGCATTTTTCTCATTTTTCAGCTTCCTTTTTGACATTTTTGGCAGCATGGGCTCAGCTTATGGGCCTCTCATTTTCTTTCTAACACTTACCTTCCTTTCTCTTACAGCACCCCTGGCCCAATCTTTTTATTTTTATTTTTATTTTTATTTTCATTTTATTAGACATATTTTTATTTAACATAAAAAATATAAGATATGATAAATATTGCATTTTGATTTTATTTTCACTTAAAAAATATTTTTTTATTATATACTAACTATTTTTCTTAAACAAACTTTTAAAATAAAATAGACTTAGATATATTTTATTCCTTTTCCTTCATACTTGTAAATATTTATTTTGACATATAGAAAGACTAAATATTTCACAAAATATTATTTATTATTTTTAAACCAAAAATACACAAAAAAATGATATTTAAAGAACTTTATTTCCTTTTAATAAACTAAAATTAGGGTTAATCAATGTATGAAAATAATTTCCTTTTTTTAAGTTATTATGATTAGGTCAAAACTCTTTTGCATATGAAAAAAACAAAGCAAAATTCTTTTTTCTTGCATATACATAGACATTGCATATTTAATTTATATTGTATATTATTTATTCAAATACTTATACAAATTCGATTTGGTTGTAATAGCTTAATTAGATTTACATTATTGCAAATCCCCATTCATAATTTATATTCCCCCCTCCCATTAAATGTTCTAATAGCGTAGTAATCTTTAAATTACGCAATTTACCGCTTTTATACACCATGCTAGTAATTAGGGTTTGTATGGCAAGATAAAAACAAATCAAATAGAAAACCCTAATACAAGACAAAATCAAGCATGAAAATAATACACTTGTACACAAGCACCCTTAGGGTTACTCCACTTGGTTGCCTTACACAAAAATGTCCATATTACGCATGCGAAGTATCTTGGCAAAAAAAACAAACAAGTATAAGATCATAGTCCCTCGATGACGCTATTCATAGTTTCCTTAGAAAAATGATCTTGGTCCCTCAAAAATGTTAAGATACTTTGCAATATTGATAATCATGGTTATACGATGACCCACGCCCGTCCCGTTTACATCCAAAGATAGGGTTGCTTACCAAATCAATGGTAAGACAACTATATAAAAGGAAAAGAAAATGAACAAGAAAGACATTTTGAGTAGGTAGATTACTTCTAGTTACTTGTTTCATTTCAAAACAAATATTCTTGCTATTTTCAAAACAAACACACACATCTTACAAATATTGAAAACATTTTCAAAAAGACAAACATCTGTGTATACATTCTTACGAACGAGAATCATTACAAAGATTGCCTAAACAATGGCCTCTTTTACAAAATACTTTCAAAACCACACAAAGCACAATTTCAAAACAAAAGCAAGTGATCTAGCAAGTAACTAAGAGCCCATGGAAAACCATGGATGAAAAGGGTGCTAATACCTTCCCTTTTCATAATCTACCCCCCGAACTCAAGAAAAAATCTCAAAGGTCTTTCCTGTGCTTTTTCACCTTTCCTTTTTGGATAAAAGAAAAGTCGGTGGAGACTCTTGCTAACCGCAACATTTGCGATAAAACGCAAAACCCTCAAGTCAGTTCTCCCACTATATCACAGCGATCTATTCGAAGAACACACAATTGGTGGAAACAAATATTGTTTTGTCTATTGATGAGTTTGGTTGGAGGTTGTAAGTGGTCCATTCGAAGAACACACAATTGGTGGAAATAAATATTATTTTTTCTGTTGATGAGTTTGGTCGAAGGTTGTGTGGTCCATTAGAAGAACATACAATTGGTGGAAACAAATATTGTTTTGTCTGTTGATGAGTTTGGTCGAAGGTTCAGATGAATGTGGTTCATTCGAAGAACACATAATTGGTGGAAACAAATATTGTTTTATCTATTGATGAGTTTGGTCGAAGGTTGTAGATCTATGTGATCAAAACGAAAGGATGAAGTATTCAACATCTTTTAGAGATTCAAGATGCTTGCTGAACAAAGTCCTATATGCTACCAAGCCCAAGCTTGTTGTGCTGTCCACATGACAGCCTAAAACCATGTCAAAAAACAGTTTGTTGTACTGCTATGAAACAACCATGCACCAAGCTGCCACAACACTCCAAAACAGCTCCAAAACAGTCCTGCTATGCTGCTCCAAATTTGCATCAATTTGGTATATAATAGCTGCATCTCAAAAGCTATGAAAAAGGCATACCCAAATAGTTTAAATTTTATTTGTTTTTCCCCACCAAAACCCTAGCAAGACTCTTCTATAAATAAGTTGTTTCAGAACACACAAAGGAGGGGGATTTTGGCAAGGAAAAATGAGAAGGAGAGAGAGAGAGAGAGAGAGAGAGAGAGAGAGAGAGAGAGAGAGGAGAGAACACAAAGGCTGAAACCTTAAAACACTCTTAAACCCAGAACCAAAAAAACACAACACCTATGTTCTTTTCTTTCCTTCGAACTCAAGAACATTCAAGGCATTAACTCAAGTTTGAAACACAAATTCCAGCTTCAAGGTGAGTCTTCTTGACTTTAAACTCTTTGTTTCAAGCATCATTGATGATTCATCTTCAAAGATAACATGTAATAATCATTGTCTTCGAAGCTACCCTTTTGTTTGTTTTCCTTTCTTGTCAATTATATGTTAAGAACTAACTTGTACAGACCATAAAATAATGTTGGAGTGAAAGAATTACAACATGATTCGACACAAAGATTTAGGCTTCGATACATACTGCTTTATAGGCCCAAACAAAAGGAAAAAAGGATATGTGATTCGACACACAACATTCTGCTTTGACTCATACTGAGTTCGATTTGGAATTATAGGGGCGAAAGAAGGAGATGTTCGATGCATATAAGCATGCTTCGAAACATGCTTCGACACATGCTTCGACCCATGTTCGAAAGATTTATTTTGTTCTCTCTTTTGCGCTTTTCTTTTACATATTTCATATATTTACTCCATAGCTATTCAATATGGTTTATAATAGACAATTAGGTTTAATTTCTTGTAATCCCCATTTGTACATTTGTATCCCACATCCCCTTAATGATGTAATAGCTTAGGATTTTAACTTCCTCAATTTACCGCTTTAATATAAATTATTAGTAATTAGGGTGTGTATGGTAAGATAAAATAAACCTTAGAAAATCCTAATCCAAGACAAGACCATGCATGAAAAATAAACACTTGCACACTTACACCTATAGGGTTAACTCCACTTGTTGCCTTGAGAAAAATAGTCATGATGTGCATGTGAGCTATCTTAGCAAAAATAATCAAAATACAAGACCATAGTCCCTCGATGATGCTACGAATGTTGCCTTACAAATGATCTTAGTCCCTTAAGAGAAATGATAAGATATCTCACAATATTTCCATTCATGACTATAAGATGACCCACACATGTCCCTTCACATCCAACGATGGGGATTCTTACCAAATCAATGGTAAGATAGCAACATCTAAAGGAGGAGGAAAATAACAAAGACCTTTTGAGTAGGTAGGACGCCCGTAGTTGCTTGTTCACAAACTAAAACCATTTCCACACTTACACTTTCAAAACATCTTCAAAAACAAACATCTCTTTGAACTATTTTCAAAACCAACACTTTGTATAAATTCTTATAGAGACGAGAATCATTACAAAGTTTTCCGCAACAAAGGCGTTTTCAAAATATTTTCAAACTTACACCCATTATAAAACACATTTTCAAGTGATCTAGCAAGCAACTAAGAGCCCGTAGATAACTACGGATGAAAAGGGTGCTAACACCTTCCCTTTTCATAACCTACCCCCCGAACTCAAGAAAATATCTCAAAGGTCTTTCCTGTTCTTTTCACCCTTTCCTTTATTGGAAAAATAAAAGTCGATGGCGACTCTTACTATCCGCAACAATTACGATAAAACGCAACAATTGTGGTGTCATGAAGCACTAACTGACCATAGAACCTTAATAGAACAACTTGGCCATTAGGAAGTAATGAGATAGCCGACTTTGGTGTAAAGTTGAAGATTGGTTGATACTCGATACTACACTCATTGAGATCGGACTTTTGGAATATTTCGGTCGTAAGAAAAGATTGATTATGCTAAGACAATGCCCAATGAAGAAAGATCAATGATATTGAGATCCCCTAGAACCTGATTACTTTCTAGGACAGGTTGAACCAACTAAGCTTTAAGAGGGTATTTACCTATGACTCCATGCAAGCCTAAACCTAAGGACTTGTCTGTGTGTATATGATTATTTGTACATAACGACTTGTTTTCTCTGTGTGTATATGTTTACTTGTCCATAACATCATGACATCATACCATATCATTTCCACTGACCATTTCAAGGATCTCAAAGGGCATGTGATGCATGGTCATGATGAACCAGACGTCTATCAAGGGGCAAGAGGATTTATTCTCCTCTAACCAAATGCTGTCAAAGACCAAAGTACTATAACTTGAGTCAAGGGTTATGACCCATTTGACATGGTAAGCTCGATTCTCGTATAAGGACATTTCAACAATACGAAGTTCTCCAATCAAAGTTGTGATCAAAGTTCAACTTCTAACATCTTGTTATGTTCACCCTGCAAGATCTTTGAAAACATTGCATTTTTTATTTATCATGCATGTCATTACACAGCAGGTATTATCAAGACAGGTTTCTCATTTTTCTCACTGTTCATTTCAGTAAGAAAATGGCTCTAGAACAAACAGTTAAAGATCTCTAAGCTCAGAATGCCCAGTTCCAATAAGTGCTCTTGAACTTATCCAAGGGGCAGAAAGATCTGAAAGCACTCTTCACCAAAGGGAGCAAGAAGAAGACTAATGAGAAGGTTGTCATCCTCAACATGGGAAGAAGGTTCAAGGGGCCTACCCAACTAGCTCAAAAAGAAGATACTTCTTCTGAGGAAGAAGACAATCAAGAAGAGGAAGTTGGAAGCACTAGAGCTAGGGATAACCAGGCTACTGAGGACGAAGACTATTCTAAGAAGCAGTACCCGCCGGCCGACGACAAATACAAATAGCTTGAAGACAGACTAAAAATTATAGAGATCCAAGTTGTGCCTAGCTTGGACTTTGGAGACTTGGGTTTGATTCCTGGGGTGTTCATTCCCCACAAATTCAAGATCCCTGCTTTTTCCAAGTATGACGGGGTCTCCTATTTGAAGCTTCATCTAAAATCCTATATCCGTAAGATTCAGCGGCACACCGTCGATAGGAAACTATGGGTGCACTTTTTCCAAGAGAGTCTATCTGAGACGCAGTTGGAGTGGTTTTACCAATTGGAAGGAACCAATATCTACACCTGGGAGGATCTAGCTGCTGCTTTTTACAAGCAGTACCAATACAACATTGATCTTGCACTAACTCGTGTGCAGTTGCAAAATATGACCATGGGTTCAAATGAAGGATTTAAAGAGTTTGCCCAAAAGTGGAGAGACATGTCTGGAAGGATGCAACCACCCTTAACTGATAGGGAGCTGGTTGATATCTTTATGGGAACTTTGATAGGACCTTTCTTCAATCACCTAATCGGAAGCTCCTCGGTCGGGTTCACCGATCTGATTCTAACTGGGGAATAAGTTGAAAATGGAATCAAAATCCGAAAGATCCAAGGGGCTACATCCTCTGATACTCAGAAGAAGCCGTACAATTGGAAGAAAGAGTCTAATGTTGTGTACAACCAAAAGGGTTGTAACAAGAGTAACCACGACCAATATGTGGGGCCGGTCCTGTTCTCTAGTCCTGAATCAATGCGACAACAACAACAGGGAAATCAGCGAAAGCAAGATGCACCTAAAAGACAATTTACCAAGATCAATGTGTCTTTGGCTTAAGCATTGCATCATATGTTGGAATCCAAACTGGTTGCATTAAGGGATCCTCCTCAAAAACCTAACACATCTTCTCCTAGTTACCATCCCAATAAAAGGTGTGCATACCATTCCAACATTCAGGGACACGACACTAACCACTGTTGGGCATTGAAGAATAAAATTCAAGACCTGATCGACAAAGGAGTGTTGGAGTTTACACAAGATGATCAACTGGAGTTCTTCTGTTACCTCTCAAAGACACACAGTCTGAAGCGAGAAGTTTAGGCGGAGAAACTTTTGTTTATTCGAATTTTCAGTTGTAATTTATTTGTTTGCTTAAACATTTGTCCTTATGTTAGACTTTGGTTATTCTCATTAATGTATTGCATATGTTTGTCTTGAGTTAATCCATTTGTTTTCACTATACTGAAATTATGCTTTTACCTCTTTTTGTATCATATTCAACTCTCAACTACAAGTATAAAAGTCTTTAGAGGGAGGATGACAAAATAATACCATAATCTCCTGCAGTATGCTTTTGGACAGACCTTGTTGACGATGTACAAGTGTTTTTTCAATCCCTAAACACTGGAGTTATAAAGAAGACGATCCGTAGTCAACCCCTTTGAGCCAAAGAAGTAGGAGTTTTCTTTTTCACACAAATTTAAACCTTTAATCAAAACCTGGGGCAGGGTTAGTGTTGTACCCCAAAATTTGCCCTCTCATATTTCCCAAGACATTGCAAGAAAAATCTCCAAGTGGCTCAAAATTGCTCAAGAGTTGGACAGTCAAGTCATCTCCTAAGGTAGTCAATCTCAAATTAGGGTTTTGTGTTGCATCAAGGTCCTTGTATAAAAATGGTCTCAAGTGCTTCCCAATGTCCTAATATGGTCTTAAGTTCATCCATGTCAAATTTCAAGCCTTGCAGAGGAAGTTTAGTCAGTCAATGGCTCAAGAGGTCCAAAAATCGACTGTGCTAGGGCAAAAGTCAACTGTGACCTATAAACAGTCAAACCTCAAGATTTTTGGTCAAAATTCTCATTTTTAAGGATATTCCATCATTTTATCAAGGGTTGATAATGATTCATCAAGGATTTCTCAAAATTCATAAAGACTCAAAAGTTGCTAAATTAGGGTTTTGCAGGAAAAGTCAACTCAACTTTGACCAAGCATAACTTTCTCATACTTTATGATAAATGACCCATCCAAAGCTCATTTTTAATAGGATGAAATTTCCTACAATACATATTCATACCCCAAGATCAGAAAATGCACTCACAAGAAGTTACAAATTTGGACATTATAGGTCATTTTTGAAAGTCAACAAAAACACCTCTTTTACCAAAGCTTATAACTTAGGCATGGAATGTCAAAATGAGATGAGACCAAAAGGGTTGGTTAGAGGATATCTCAAGCTTTCTAAAGAGTCCAAGAACACTTCCAAAAGTTCAAAATTGAAGAAGTTAAGCATTGTTGAAGTTGGGCATTTTTGCAAAATTGCCAAAAGACAACTATCCCCAAAACTTCAAATTTTGTCAAATGGGCCCATTCTTTTCCACTTGATTTGATCTTTTCACACTCCACACGTGTCCTAGCTTCAGCCTTATGTCCATTTATTAATTTTTCTATTTTATTTAATTTTTTATTGAATTAATTCATTTTTAATCAATTTAAATCAAATAAAATCCAAATATTGATGACTTAGGATCTTTTTGATTGATATAGGTCTTAATTATCATCATGGACATGATCAAATTCGTATCATGAATTATATGTGCAAAAAGATTGGATCTTGGACAAGTTTGGAAAGTTGTCAATGGAGGATCAAATCAAATCCTAAAACATCAATGCGCAAAGATTCAAGACCTATTATTTGACCTAATCCAATGTTGCATACATATACAAGCAAAAGGCACACGAGTTAGAGGTTAGAGGCTGCAAGAACACAAAAACCAAACTTGAGAAAACTTGAAAAAAGTGTGAATCTGAAATCGTGCTTAGAGGCAAGTTCAACACAAAATCTCAACACCACTCCATTGTTGGGTAATCACTGAGTCAGAAGTAATCAAAAGCAATCCCTCACACCCTATCAATCGCGTTGTAAGTCTCTCAAAACACCGCCCTGTATTTGAAATCACAACTCCATGTTCTTGCATTTTTTTAACAAAATCTTTGCATATTCATGATCCTTGTTCAATTTGCAAGCTTTTTGCATTAGCCAATTGTATTTATATGGTCTATAACCTCCTAGCCGAATCTAGGGTTATTGGTTCTTGTTTTTGGGCATTTTGTTTGCAGGTGAAATTGACGCCATTGATGGACATAGGCGCGTTCAGGAGGGAGAGACGAGCGCGACTATGGTCTTGGATTGAGTTTTCATGGCTTAGAATTGGTTTTAGGGTTGACCTAGGGATTCAGCTGCGGATATGAATCCGCAGGAAATATTACAGGGTCAAACGAGGAAGACGATGACGGGTCTCCCCCTGGTTGGACGATTCAAACAATTCACGCTTTTTTTTATTTCTGGCATAATTATTGTGTTTTCCCTTATAATAATCATTGTCCAATACACTAACAATTAGAACGCGTTGGTTGAGTGGTGGAAGCGTTGGCCAGTGATCAGCAGGACCTGGGTTCGAATCCCAGGTCCCCCCATATTGCTTTGCTATTTTTCTTCATGTATTCCAGTGCGCTTCAGCAATTGTGGTCCATCATACTCCCTCAAATCTCAAAGCGCCAGATGGCCCCGGGCCAGATCTGGTGGTCCAGATTGAACGTACACCATACGTCCTAGTCAACCAACACACATGGGAGTCCAGAATCCAACCAGGCCTGCTTGTATTGGGCAACCAAAATTGCTATCCCAACCTCCCAAAATCAGGCCCAACCTCTAACTCACTCTATTTTCTATTTTATTTCTTTATTTTGTTTAATTTTTTTTTTATTTAATCACTAACCAATTAAAACTTTTTCTCATTAAAATTAAAACCAAAAATATTTTCTTAATTAAATTTAATTTCAGCATTTCTATTTTGTTAATAATATTAATTCAATTAATTTAGTTTAATTAGGAAATAACTTTAATATTTTTGCAATAATTAAAATTAATTTAGACGATTAGGTTTTTATTAACTTTGATCAAATTTATTTTTATTTCCTTAAATATCAAAAACTCCAAAAAAAAATTTATTAATTAATTAGTTTATTAGTTTAATAATTAACTTAGATCTAATTTCTTTTTAATTCAAAAATAACCAAAAAATGCTTTCTTTCAAAAAAGGGTCAAAACCCTAAAAAACTCGCCCGATTCAATTTCTCGCACGCGTTCCATATTTATTTCAAATATTGTATCTGTTTCCGAGAATGTAATAGTTTAATAGGACTTTAAATATTTTTACCGCTTTATTTATTTTCCGCATTTTAATTTCAAGGGTTGCTTTTGGCGATGTAAATACCCGACGCCTTGGAATAGCTAGTTTTAATTTCTGCAATTTAATTTCTGCAACTTATAAACTGTTAGATGTTTGATAATAGAGATTGCATGACAAGATCGAATGTTTAACCTAAAATCAACATAGATAACCATTGACATGTACAAAGATAAAATTAACTGAAACAACACACTCTCACATGTGCACTCTTAGGGTACACCTCACTTGGTTGCCTTCGAACGTGGTCATTGAGTATAGGAAGTTTTAGAGGTCGCCCTTTTGTCCAAAGATCATAGTTGCCTCGAAACGGTTGCCTCGGAAAAATGATCTAAGACATTAAGGTTACCACTAAGGCGTCCTAACATTGCTTTAGTGACCGCACGTCCCTTAATCGAATCGAGCCTTAAAACTCCAACGACGATGCTACCTACTCATCAATAGTAGGATAGCATTGTCTAAAGGACATTAGTATAAAATGATTCCTTTTTCGAGTAGGTAGTTGGTTCTTAAGTACTTGCTCCTTCAAAACAAAAACTTTTCGCACTTACACTTTTCAAACAAAAACTTCTTTCAAACCCACAAACACAAAGAAAAGCAAATTTTGAAAACACTTTGAGCAAGTACCTAAGAGCCCGTGGATAACCACGGATAGAAAGGGTGCTAATACCTTCCCTTTCTATAATCTACCCCCCGGACCCGAGAAACATCTCGAAAAAGGAATTTTTCTGTGCTTTTTTCCTTTCCTTGTTGGATAAAATAAAAGACGGTGGCGACTCTTGCTTACCGCGACATTTTGCAAAAACAAACGCAAAACGCGAACCAGCATTCCAAAAAATAGTCAGTTCTCTCCCACCGTATCACAGTTAGTTTCTCAGTTAATTCAAATGCATGTTTAGTCCCAAGCTTTCACTTCATACACAACGAATGACATCAAAAACTTCCTTTTGAATCAAAAGACGGCGATGGTTCCCCAAAAAAAATTGGCAGTTATTACCTCTCAAAAGAAAAGCCCACTGAGTCAAAACCTATAAAGGAGACTTAAGAAAAATTGGGACATCTCGTTGGCTGTAATCTCAAAACAAGTACAGTTAGGCAAAAATTAGGGACAGTAAATCAAAAAGAGGGCGCTACAAATCCTTAACAAACATGAAAATTGTTGCAAAAATGACTGCCTTCACGAATAAACTTTCAGTATCTGAAACATCACCAAAATGTCATACCAAAACGTCATTGGAATTCAAAACGCGCAATTAGCTGAGTATAGGACTGGAGAACATCACGGAGAGCGGGTTGGGTACAAACACACTTTGAGCCTTATCCTTTAATTCTTAAACTGTGAACCAGGCCACGCTACAACCCTTTAAAAGTCCTAATTGAAGCATGGGTTAGTTCGAAAGCATACTGTTACAAAATGTATCCTGACTCTTGTAAGGCTTATTGTAAATCTCGAGTTGAATTCATATTCTTACAAAATTCTTTTATCTGTTAAAAATGCATTTTCAAAACTTCAAGACAAACATAAACTTTGTATTATTTTGAATATCATTGTTTGCATATAGCTATTTATTTGACAACAGATAAATTTACACGACGAATATCCAATGAACAAAAATTCTCTCAAGAAGCAGAATCACTTCAAGTGGAAAAACACTTCCAATGACAAACTCTCCATAACCAAGGGGGCATGACATGTTATTATCCAAGTCATCAGTGGCAGTCAAGTCAAAATTCCAAGAAATCTCTCATAAAGTCATGAATAGCCAGGGGCAGGTCTGCATCTGAATCACTTGGGGCATAGAACATGAATTTCAGCAAAGGGTCACGTACGACCAAGCACACATTTTCTGGCAGCGCTATGAACAGTGACAAATCCCCAAAGTCCCTTTCATAAGGTAATCCCTTGTTAAATCACCAGAGCCACCTCTATAAGGTTATCCCCACAAAATAATCTTAACGGATAAGGGTACAAACCCCACAAGGCCAAATTCATGGATATCCCCACAAAGTTGGATCCATGCAATCCCAAGCAAGAGTTTCAATCTCCGGAAAACCTCTCCCCGACAGATTTAGTCTTAAGAAGAATCCTCGAGGAGTTATGCCAAAGAGACACCTCCCTAATAGATTGTCAAATGTTCTCTTCAACAGGGTTTATTTCCCCAACAAACTACAGATTCCCCAGCTTAAATTTGCCTCTTAGACTATTACAAATTAAGGGACCACAACCCTTAATCCCCAGTGAAGTCATCGATAAAGTTAATGTTATCTCTGAAAATTGCCGAAACCTAGACCCAACCAGATAATAGTTTAACTTCTTCAAATCACTAACAAAAATCCTCTTCCCCAGTAGAGTTTGCCACTATCCCCAGTGAGTTGCTGCAAAGCCTAGAAGCCGATCAGATAACAATTAACTTCTTTATCCCCAACAAGTTGTTAACTTCCATTCTCTCTAATCAAGAGTATAACTCTCCAGTAGAGCAACGGAAAACTAAAACTCCTGAACTTTTTTCCCCAAGTAGAAATCAACACTCTCCATAGAGTTTCCCTCAAGCAAAATCAACGTCCCCCAGCGGAGTTCTCCTCAAATAAAAAAATGGGAATCCCCAATGGAAACATTCTAAACAAGGTTTGAAGATGTGCATACTCTTCATCCCCAACAGCGTTATAGTATTTAACTTCCCAAAGCTCCCCAACACTTGTGAAGGATTTATTTTCTAAAGCAAAGATACATTACAACAAATATTTCACATTCATACATCATATTACATACATAATAAATGCATACAGCATAATCTCATTTATTTTGAGAACATCATCAAGCCATGCATACATCTGCATGTAACTAACCCTCTTCCTTGCAGGAAAAGTCAATCAACAAAAATCCTCTTTTTGCAAATACCACAACCATTTCTCAAAAGGTCAGAGATTAATTCCTGAAACAAGCCAGGGCAACTATCTACACGACTAGATGAAGCAATCTTACACGGGTTCCTTCTAATTTCTAGATGCAGCTTCACACGGGCTCATCATGAAGCAATCTTACACAGATTCCTTCTCAAAATTTACAAATGCAGCTTTACACGGGCTCATCCTGAAGCAATCTTAAATGGATTCCTTCTTAAAATTTTCAGATGCAGCTTCACACGTGTTTATCATAAAGCAATCTTACACGGGTTCCTCCTAATTTCCAAATGCAGCTTCACACGGGCTCACCCTGAAGCAATCTTACACTGATTCCTTCTCAAAATTTCCAATGCAGCTTCACACGGGATCATCATAAAGCAATCTTACACAGATCCCTTCTCATACATTTCCAGATGGAGTTTCAATAAGACTCATCCCGAAGCAATCTTACACAAATTCCTTCTCATATATTTCCAGATGATGTTTCACACAGACTCATCTTGAAGCAGCCTTACACAGACTCCTTCTCATATATTTCCAGATGAAGTTTCACATGGACTCATCCTGAAGCAGCTCTACCCAGGCTCCTTCTCATATATCTCCAGATGCAGTTTCACACAGACTCATCCTGAAGTAACCCTACACAGGCTCCTTCTCATATATTTCCAGATGAAGTTTCACACGGATTCATCCTGAAGCAGCCCTACTCAGGCTCCTTCTCATATATCTCCAGATGTAGTTTCACACGGACTCATCCCGAAGCAATCTTACACAGATTTCTTATCATACATTTCCAGATGAAGTTTCACACGGACTCATCCTGAAGCATCCCTATCCAGGCTCCTTCTCATACATTTCAAGATGCAGTTTCACATGGACTCATCCCGAAGCAATCTTACACATATTCCTTCTCATACATTTCCAGATGAAGTTTCACACGGACTCATCCCAAAGCAGCCCTACCCATGCTCCTTCTCATATATTTCCAGATAAAGTTTCACATAGACTCATCCCGAAGCATCCCTACCCAGGCTCTTTCTCATATATTTCCAGATGTAGTTTCACACGGACTCATCCCGAAGCAATCTTACACAGATTTCTTCTCATACATTTCCATATGAAGTTTCACACAGAATCATCCCAAAGCAGCCCTACCCAGACTCCTTCTCATACATTTCCAGATGCAGGTTCACACGGACTCATCCTGAAACAGTCTTACAAGGATTCCTCCCGAAGCAGTCTTACACGGATTCCTTCTAATACGTTTCCTGACATGGCTTAACTCGGGTCCATTCCAGCATATCCTTCAGATTAAATCGACTAAATATTTATTCTGATACTTCTTCCAATCCCTATTAATAGTTACTTTGGATGGCATCTATACGCCCATGTGATCGGTGGGAATGAGAACTGACTGTTTTTAAGCTAGTTTCGCGAAATGTCACGGAAGCAAGAGTCGCCACCGTCTTTTATTTTCTCCAACATGGACAGGACAAAAGCACAGCAAAATTCCTTATGAGATCATTTCTCGGTTCGGGAGGTAGATTTATAGAAAGGGAAGGTGTTAGCACCCTTTCTATCCATGGTTATCCATGGGCTCTTAGATACTTGCTCTTATGTTTTCAAAATGTTTGCTTTTCAAAATGTGAGTGGGTTTGAAAAAGTTTCATTGAAAGATTTCTGAATGACTCTTGTATCTGTCCTCGAGAGTGTTTGAAAAATTTGTTTTGAAAGTTTTTTGAAAGTGTAAGGTGTGAAAAGTATTTTGTTTGTTTTTGAAAAGAGCAAGTATCTATGAGTCATCTACCTACCCTAAGGAATTAAGCTGTGTAAGTGTCCTTTAGGTAGTGCCATCCCACCATTGAGAGGTAGGTAGCACCATCATTGGAGGTGTTCGGGTCAATTCGATTGTAGGGACAGTGTGGTCACCGAAGCAACAGTAGGACACCTTAGAAGCTACCCTTATATCCTTGATCCTTTTTTAATCCGAGGCAACCGTTTCGAGGCAACTGTTTCGAGGCAACTGTTTCGAGGCAATTGTTTCAAGGCAACTGTTCCGAGGCAACTGGATCATGGACATAAGGACTACTAAAACGTCCTATACTTGACGACCACGTTTCGAAGGCAACAAGTGAGGCGTACCCTAGAAGTGGTGTGTGTATTTATGTGTTGTATTCAGTAATGTTTGTCTTGTTAATTAGTGAGCTACGAGTTGTTTTTATTTACATACATTCTTTCATGCAAGTTAACAGTTAAGGGGTGCGGAAAGTAAATTACGGAAACGTAAATCCTACGCTATTACAAGGCGCGGGTCTATACATCGCCAAAAATTACAAAGACCCGTTTTTTAGTAAATGAGTACGGAAATTAAATAAAGCGATAAACCTATTTAACTATTACATTCTTGAAGGCAATTACATGATAATCAAATAAAGTAAATGCGCGCGAATAAATTAATCGGGAAGGTCTAAGGGTGTTGACCCTTTTTTAGAAAAGAAATTGATTTTTTGGCTTTTTTATAATTAAGGTGAAATTAAAGCTAAAGAATGACTAATTAATTAATTTAATTAAAAGAAAATATTTTTTTGTTTTTTATGTTTTTATGAAATAAAAGAAATGGAATAAAATTAAAATTAACTTTACCTAATTCTAGATCTATTTTAATTTTTTTTAGAAAGGAATTAAAATGGCCTAATTAAACTATTTTAGTTAATGTTTATTTACAAAATAAAATAATAATAATAATAATGATGTAATTCTATTTTTTTTTTTATTTTATGAAAAAATGTTAATTAAGTTAATTTGTTAATAATAATAAAAATAAAAAAGGTTAGAAATTAAAATAATAGAAAAACAAAACAAAATGAAAAAAGGAAGTAAAACCAAGGGGGGTGTGGGCTGGAATTTGGAGGTTTAATGCTGAAATCTTGGCCCATTGAAAGCAAGCTCGTTTGAATTTTCATGGTAGCCTATGGCGCGCTTGACTCCCGAGTATGGTGTTCTACGCTTTTGGCCCTTGGATCTGCCTCCAATGACACTTGGCGCGCTCCTGGATGAGGTCTATAGTGTTCCTCCTTTGAGAATCTGCACGTGAAAGCAATGAAAAAATGATATGGAAATTATAGGGGACCTGGGAATCGAACCCAGGTCCCAAGGATTACATGACACGCTGCCAGCCACTGAAGCACTTAAACGCATTTGTTAGTAATATGGAAAAGAAATATTATATAAAATAAAAACGTTATATGCTAACAAACAAAAAAAACGCACGCGGAATTTGAACGCACCAATCCCATTTATCCATGCATCATCTTCTTCATTTTGAAAATAAAAAAACACAGGCGAATAGCGGGGGTTTTAAACCCCCACAAAACATCAATTGTCAAAAATAACGATTAGCTATATGGTCAATATAAAAATGGCGCGATGGGTCCATCTTATTCGTATCCAGCTGAATTCAACCATGCTTGTTTGAGGTTCCAATTTTACAGTATGGTGAAACCCCCAATTTTAAACCTTGAAAACCCTAAAATGCTTTAATGGCAAATCATGATTTAACGCGTTAGAATGCAATTAGGTTATTCCATTAGCTTCAGAAGGCCCCTAACAATACAAACCAATCAAAAAAATGGATTAAATGCTCATGAAATATGATATTCAGTTTTGAGAAATGAAGCAAACCGAGTGAGTTGGTGGGGATGATTCCTTGAGTGATTACGCTTGGTTCTGATTGCCAAAGGTTCCTAGGGATGCTAGGAATGTATTTGGATTGAAATGGAGGCTTGGAACAGGCTGCAAATAGGTTTTCAGTTTTGCTTTTTTCTCTTGAAAGTTTGAAATGTGTTTGGCCGTTTTGAGTGTTTCTAGGTCGTCCCTGATACAAGGAATGCTTGCATATATGTTATGTAAAGTGTATCAATCCAAATTAAGGTCATTGAAGCCTTGCATTGAAGTTCTTGATTTCCTCCATAACCAACATTGAACCAACTTGCCTTTTATGTCAAAATTTGAATTTCTTGCTTGATTTAGGCCTTGTACGAATTTGGAAAGTGTTTTAAGGTGTATCAAAGCTAATCATCACAAAATATATCCCTCCATTAATTTCTTTGATTTTTATTTGATTTTAAAAGATTTAAAATGAATTAAATCAAATAAAATTAAATAAAAATTGAAAAATTAATTTTAAATCTTGAGATAAATTGTGGGACACGTGGGAAGCATGGCCAAGCTGAAACAAGTGGAAAAAGTGGGTCCCTTTTGTCAAAAATGAAGTTTCAAGGATAATTGACTTTGGCCATTTCACAAAAATTTCCCAACTTCTCCAATGCATATCTTGCTCTATTGTGAAGCTATGAACATGTTCTTGGACATTTTGGAAAGGTCTTGAAGTCCTCTAACCAATGTCTTTGGTCCCATGTCATTTTGATTTACCAATCTCAAGTTATGGTCCTTGACTTAAAGTCCCTTTTTGTTGACTTTTGAAAATGACCTATAATGTTGAAATTGATAACTTTTTGTGAGAGCATTTCTTGGATTTGGAATGTGAAGATGAGTTGTAGGAAATGTCCTCCCCTTCAAGATGAGTATTGGATGGGATTTTTTTGATGAACCATGAAAAAGTTATGCCTTGGTCAAGTTACAGTTGACTTTTCAACTGTCCAAAAATAGAAACTTTTGACACCTTGATGATTTTTTAGCCATTCTTGTGAAATCATGGTCAAGATTTGACCAAATGATGATTGTGGCTTCAAAATGAGATGTTGACCAAAAAATTTGACTTTTGACTGCCAAATGACCATTTTGCCCCTACAGTTGACTGTCGAGCAATTAGGGTTTTTGACTGTGCAACTTGACCTTGTGAGCCTTGAAACTTGACATGTAGGTGCTTGACAATGTTTATGAGCATATGGGACTTGATTGAGCCCCTTGAAAACTTCAACTTCCTTTCAAGAACCAAAACCCTAATTTGATTGGCTTAGGAGGATGGTTGACTGTGTAGCCCTTGAGTAGACCTTGAACCATTTGAGGTGATGCTTGGCAAAACTTTGAAGAATATGGGAGGGCAAATTTTGGGGTACAACAGTTGCCCCTGTTCAATCTTCTTAGACCTGAGGATGTAGATTGGTGTGCGTGCCTTTCGTGATCCGAAGGTGGAAGATGATTGAACACTAGAGTGCCCAGAAATTTGCACTCACATTGTAGAGTATCAGCAGTGTGATGGCGGGAATGGGCTTACAGATGCCATTTGGAGAGATGATGGATGGGAGGATGGGCTTAAAGATGCCATCTGAAAGTGTGACAGAACCTTGTCGGGAATGGGCTTATAGATGCCATTTGGAAAGATGGTGGATAGGTGAATCTGAATAAGAAATAGAATAGCTTCTGTGTCTGGAGCATATCTAGTCTGTGTCTGGAGGGAAATCTGGAATAAACAATAGAATAGCATCCGTGGTCGGAGCATCTCTAAGTTATCTTTAGGAGTTTGGCTCTGAATAAGCAATAGAACATCATTCGCGTCGGGAGCATCTCTAAGCTATTTCTGAAAGGAAATCTGGAATAACTATCAGAACGTCGCCATGCTTGGGTCACATCTGAACTATCTCTAGAAGGAGTCTTGAATAAGCAAAAGAGCAGCATCCATATCTGGAGCGTTTCCAAGCTATCTCTGAAAGGAAATCTGGAATAAGTATCAGAACGTCGCCATGCCTGGGTCACATCTGAACTATCTCTAGAAGGAGTCTTGAATAAGCAAAAGAATAGCATCCATATCTGGAGCATTTCCAAGCTATCTCTGAAAGGAAATCTGGAATAAGTATCAGAACGTCGCCATGCCTGGGTCACATCTGAATTATATCTAGAAGGAGTCTTGAATAAGCAAAAGAACAGCATCCATATCTGGAGCATTTCCAAGCTATCTCTGAAAGGAAATCTGGAATAAGTATCAGAACGTCGCCATGCCTGGGTCACATCTGAACTATATCTAGAAGGAGTCTTGAATAAGCAAAAGAACAGCATCCATATCTGGAGCATTTCCAAGCTATCTCTGAAAGGAAATCTGGAATAAGTATCAGAACGTCACCATGCCTGGGTCACATCTGAACTATATCTAGAAGGAGTCTTGAATAAGCAAAAGAACATCATCCATATCTGGAGCATTTCCAAGCTATCTCTAAAAGGAAATCTGGAATAAGTATCAGAACGTCGCCATGCCTGAGTCACATCTGAACTATATCTAGAAGGAGTCTTGAATAAGCAAAAGAACAGCATCCATATCTGGAGCATTTCCAAGCTATCTCTGAAAGGAAATCTGGAATAAGTATCAGAACGTCGCCATGCCTGGGTCACATCTGAACTACCTCTAGAAGGAGTCTTGAATAAGCAAAAGAACAGCATCCATATCTGGAGCATTTCCAAGCTATCTCTGAAAGGAAATCTGGAATAAGTATCAGAATGTCGCCATGCCTGGGTCACATCTGAACTATCTCTAAAAGGAGTCTTGAATAAGCAAAAGAACAGCATCCATATCTGGAGCATTTCCAGCTATCTCTGTAACCTCTTTAATGTAGATATGCCCTGGCTAGATACAGGTATCGAATCCATAATCAATCGCTCACAGATATGCCCTGGCTAGATGCAGGTATCGAATCTGGAATTGCAACTGTTGATAGTAATCGTCTTTGGATTGACCTTTTTCCTGAAAAGGCAAGACATCAGTTGTGCAATGTCATGATGTTCTCAGGGAGAAATGAGATTGTGTGATATGATGCGTATGTGCATGCATTGTGTATGTAAGTAAGATGTATGAAAGGTGATATGTTTATGAATGTATTTTCGTCTAGGAAAGTAAATCCTTGACGAATGCCGGGAAATTGAATCCTGGGCTGATGTTGAAGAGTAGAGTTCTTCATTTTCGCTGGGGATGATGATTGCAAGAACAAACCGGTAGGAGAAGATGACTCCGTTGGGGAATAAACTTGCTGGAGAGATACTCTGCGGGGAATACTCTGTGGGGAAGGGATACTTCGCTGAGAATTTGATGATAACTCCGCTGAGGGATACTGTTGATAAGTTATGTTGGAAGTTTTGATGAACTCCGCTGGGGGATAGGAAGAGCTTCGCCGAGGACGATCTTTCTGTGGTTATTAGCTGAGGATAACCCAGTTATAAGCTCCGGTGGGGAATAACCTTTGGATAAAGCCGGGGAGACGCGTTCGTGCTCTGCAGGGGATAAGCTTCCAGAATCTACTGGGGATAAGCTTCCTACTGGGGGGAATTGATTCAACTCTCCTGGGGAAACTTTTGAACTGTACTGGGGAAGTGGCTCCACTGGTGTGTCTGTATTCCGCCGGGGAACAATCTTAGAATAAGACTTCCAGGGATGCTTGCTAGGAATGTTTGTATGCTCCGCTGGGGAATATTGAGATCTTCTGGGGATACCCAACTTCCTTAAGGCTGACTGTAGGCTAACTCTGCTTGGGGAGAGTATCGCCGACTTGCTGAAGATACTGTACCTTTATAGGGCTTACGGGAGACCAACTCTGTTCGGGGAGAATTGTTGAATCTTGTCTTACTCTGTGGGGAGTGGAGATGTCTTGGTCAGATTCTTCAGCCGAACCTAACTTGGTACCTTGGTTGACAGAGCAACTAGATCGCTTGGACAACTCATTATTTCCCCTGTTTCTGCAGGAGAAGGTACTTGTGGAGGTGCTTGATGATTGTCGGTTGACAAATCTTCTTCTGGTAGGCAAGTGACAAGGTGACGGGACATAGTCGTACGCTTTGATCCCTAACTTTTGCCTGGACCGCCCTTTCGGGTTTTTAGTCCACCGGGATACCCATTTTTGCCCAAGCCGCCTTTTCAGGTTTTCGACTTGCCGGGTGTACAAATTTTTTTATTTTCATCCCTTGTTTTTGCCCGAACCCTTTTGGTTCGCCGGGAAGCCCTTATTTTTGCCTAGGTGTGTCAACCTAGCGGGTATTTGCTTATGCGTAGTGTTTTTCTGACTATGTATGTGCTTTCAGGATGTAAGGATTTGTCACTGTCAGTAGTGTTATGTTACCATACCACCAGAAGATCTTCGTTTGATCGTCCAATGCCCCAAGTGATCCAGATGGAGATTTGCCCCAAGCTGGTTGGCCTTTTGAGAGATTCTCCGAATCTTGACCTAACTGCCCCAGATGATGGACAATGATCATGCCCTGCCCCTTGGTTGGGAGTGCTTTTGTTCACTAGATATTCTTCGTGCGAATTTCTATGCTATTGAACAAATAGTCATATGCAAACAATATTATTTTAAGAATGCAAAGCGTATGTCTGTCTTGAAGTTTTTGAAAATGCATTTTTCATAAAAACAAGTGAAATTTTTTTGTAAACTGTGATGTCAACTCGTTATTTTACCGCGAGCCTTAAGGAGTCAGGATACCTTTCGTAATAGTATGCTTTCGAACTAACCCATGCCTCAGCTAGGACTTTTAAGGGTTATAACGTGGCCTGGTTCACGGTTTAAGAAACAAAGGATAAAGGCTCAAAATATATTTGTACCCACCCGCTCTTCGTGATGTTCTTCAAACCTAAACTCAGCTGATCGTGCGTTAGACCTTGTTTGAGTCTTGCTCTGACATTCTGGTGATGGTTCGGATACTGACAGTTTATTTTGAATAGGCAGTCATTTCCTTTTGTGTTGAGGGTTTGTAGGGCCTCTTTCTTTTTTTGTTTTTTGTTATCCCTGTTTTTTGCCTGAACTGTTTCCTTTTTTTGGAATTACAGTCAGCGGGATGCCCCAGCTTTGTAAGTCTCCTTCATAGGTTTTGACTTATTGGGTTTTTATTTCTGAGGGATAATGATTGCCTGTCTTTATGATTATTCGGAGCCATCACTATCTTTGTTTTGGAAGGACTCCTTTGATGCCATTCGTTGTGCACCTGGATCAACTGAGAGAACTACCCTGCCCCAGGTTATGATTAAGGGTTTTAATTTTCGAAAAGAAAAACTCCTACTTCTTTGGCTCAAAGGGGTTGACGAGGGATTATCATCCTTATAACTCCAGTGTTTAGGAATTGAAACAATGCCTGTACCTCATCAGCGGGGTCTGTTCAAAAGCATATTGTAGATTGTGGTATCGTTTTCGTCATCCCCCCTCAAGAGGCTTAGAATTATTAACCGAGAGTTGGACATCACAAAAAATATGAAAGCAATGTGAATATAGTGAAAATAATTGGATTAATTCAAAAACAGACATATGCCGTGCATTAATGAAATAAAAGAGTTCGCTATGACATTTAATTGTTTGTATAAGCAAAAAATTACAACTCGGAAATTCAAATAAACAAAAGTCTTTAATGATTGGGCAAAGGAGCATTGATTATGTTTGGAGTCTCTGACGCTTCAAACTGAATCTCTCCGGCGTCGATCATGTCTTGAATCTTGTTCTTCAAAGGCCAGTAGTTGTCTGTAGTATGACCCGGGCTATCGGAGTGGTATGCGCACCTCTCATTAGGATGGTAGTTGGGAGCAGAGGTATTTGGATTCCGGAGAGGAGCCCTCAAGGTAATCAGCCCTGCCTTCAACATTTGCTGTAGCGCTTGATCCAGTGACATGTTGATTTTAGTGAATTGTCTCTTGGGTGCGACCTCCTTACGTTGATGCCCCTGTCCCTATTGAGCAGGCCTAGGATTAGATATCTGGACTGCCCCTACCTGTTGATCATGGCGACCCTTTTGGTTGTACGCAGCATTGGCCTCTTTCTTCCCAGTGTAAGGCTTTTTGTGAGTATCAGAAGGTGCAGCTTCTTGAATCTTTCCAACCTTGATGCCAGCTTCGATCCTCTCCCCGGTCAAGATCAAATCTGTAAACCCAGCAGAAGAATTTCCAATCAGATGGTTGAAGAAGGGACCAGACAGGGTCCCCAAGAACATGTCAACGAGCTCACAGTCAGTCAAGGGCGGCTGCACCCTTCCAGCCAGATCTCTCCACCTTTGCGCATACTCCTTAAAACCTTCACTCATCCCAAGTGACATGCCCTGGAGTTGGGTACGCGTGGGAGTGAGGTCGGCATTATATTGATACTGCTTATAAAAAGCAGTTGCCAAGTCCTCCCAGTTACGAATACTGTTTCCATCCAACTGATAGAACCAATCGAGCTAAGTCCCTGAAAGACTCTCCTGGAAGAAATGGATCCATAGATTCTTGTCTGCCGTGTAGGGCTGGATCTTCCTTGCGTATGAACGGAGGTGCAGCTTAGGACAGGAAACCCCGTCGTACTTTACAAAGGCAGTTGCCTTGAACTTGTGAGGGATCACCACCCCAGAAGATAAACCTAGGTCCCCAAAGTCCAACCCAGGCACACGTTGGATATCCATAGCATTTAACCGGTCCTCCAGCTGTTTGTACCTGTCTTCAGCAGGGGGGTACTGTTCATCATTGAAGTCTGTCTCGGTGTCAGAGACCACAGGGCTAGGAACCTCTCTCCCTTGGTGACTGCCTTCTCCCACAGATGGAGTAGTCCTCTCAGCTTCATTCTGCAGTGCGTTCCCAGATCTGCGTCTAGGGTTAAACAAAACAGTCCTCTTGTTCTTCTTCTTCTTCTGAATCAGAGTCTTCAATTCCTTTTGACCCTGGGCTAGGCTCATAATCAACTCCTGGAACTGGGCATTCTAGGCCTGGAAGGCCTTAATAGCTTGTCCATTGGATGATTCAGGATTCATGATGACTGCTGAAATAAACAGCGAAGAAGGTAAGTGACCTGCAACAAGTGTACCTGTAATGCAATGATATGTATGATATGCCTGCAATGTTTTCAAGGACCTCGCGGGATAAACAAAGAAGCTTGTTAGAATTTGAATCTGGTGGCTTGATTGAAGGAACTGCATATTGTTGAGAGTCCTTCTTCAAGAGTCAAGGCTCACCATATCGAGTGGGTCATAGCCCCTGACCCAAGTCATCAACCTTGACTAGAGGAAAATAAATCCCATTTGCCCCTTTCTAGACATTCAGGTTCATCATGACCTGCATCACAAACCCTTGAGATCCTTGAAATGGATTAGTCTTTATGCAGGATGCATGTAATGGTATGATGTTATGCTATGCGTGGAGTGATGTAAGTAAACCCTGTTATGAGTCTAGGTTAAGGACCGTAAACAAACCCTGCAAGAAACTCATGTGTTAGATAACAAGCATGCAAGTAGTCAAGTTTGAAAGCACATAAGTCACACAAGAGAGCCCTTAGAGTTTAGGCCAGCATGAAGTTTGGGGTACTACCCTCTTGAAGTTGGTGGGCTCAAACCTGTCCTATCAAAGTAACCGGGTTCTAAGGATCTCAATATCATTGGATTGTTTTCTGTGTTCATCGTTTCGATTTAGCCACTGAACTGGCGATCAAAATATCCCAAGAAAACAACCCTCAACTGAGTGTAGTATCGAGTATCAACCAACTTCGGACTGCACCAAAGTAGTCATCTCACTACCCTAAAGAGGCCAAGATGGTTCAATTGAGGTTCCTAAGGTCAGTTGATGCTTCACGACACCATGCGGCGGCCCCGTACTCTCCTTGACTGGACTCAAGGGTTACCGGTACTCACCAAAGTGTCACATCAACGTAGCAGACTGCTTCATCCATGTCGGTATACCCCGCACAGTTCCCTCACAACCTTGTTGCTACTTTCTAAGAAGGTATCCCCCAGATCCGGATTAGGATCTATAGAACTCCCAAGACAGGCCCAATAACATTAAAGCACACAAATCAGGCAATTGAAAACATAAGTATGATCTATCCTAAGGTACACCTCACTTTAAAGTATCCCCAGCAGAGTCGCCAGTTCTGTGTTCGGTGGGAATGAGAACTGACTGTTTTTAAGCTGGTTTCGCGAAATGTCGCGGAAGCAAGAGTCGCCACCGTCTTTTATTTTCTCCAACATGGACAGGACAAAAGCACAGCAAAATTCCTTATGAGATCGTTTCTCGGTTCGGGAGGTAGATTTATAGAAAGGGAAGGTGTTAGCACCCTTTCTATCCATGGTTATCCATGGGCTCTTAGATACTTGCTCTTATGTTTTCAAAATGTTTGCATTTCAAAATATGAGTGGGTTTGAAAAAGTTTCATTGAAAGATTTCTGAATGACTCTTGTATCTGTCCTCAAGAGTGTTTGAAAAATTTGTTTTGAAAGTTTTTTGAAAGTGTAAGGTGTGAAAAGTATTTTGTTTATTTTTAAAAAGAGCAAGCATCTATGAGTCATCTACCTACCCTAAGGAATTAAGCTGTATAAGTGTCCTTTAGGTAGTGTCATCCCACCATTGAGAGGTAGGTAGCACCACCATTGGAGGTGTTCGGGTCAATTCGATTGTAGGGACAGTGTGGTCACCGAAGCAACAGTAGGACACCTTAGAAGCTACCCTTATGTCCTTGATCCTTTTTTAATCCGAGGCAACCGTTTCGAGGCAACTGTTTCGAGGCAACTGTTTCGAGGCAAATGTTTCGAGGCAACTGTTCCGAGGCAACTGGATCATGGACATAAGGACTACTAAAACGTCCTATACTTGACGACCACGTTTCGAAGGCAACAAGTGAGGCGTACCCTAGAAGTGGTGTGTGTATTTGTGTGTTGTATTCAGTAATGTTTGTCTTGTTAATTAGTGAGCTACGAGTTGTTTTTATTTACATACATTCTTTCATGCAAGTTAACAGTTAAGGGGTGCGGAAAGTAAATTGTGGAAACGTAAATCCTACGCTATTACAAGGCGCGGGTCTATACATCGCCAAAAATTACAAAGACCCGTTTTTTAGTAAATGAGTACGGAAATTAAATAAAGCGATAAACCTATTTAACTATTACATTCTTGAAGGCAATTACATAATAATCAAATAAAGTAAATGCGCGCGAATAAATTAATCGGGAAGGTCTAAGGGTGTTGACCCTTTTTTAGAAAAGAAATTGATTTTTTGGCTTTTTTATAATTAAGGTGAAATTAAAGCTAATGAATGACTAATTAATTAATTTAATTAAAAGAAAATATTTTTTTGTTTTTTATGTTTTTATGAAATAAAAGAAATGGAATAAAATTAAAATTAACTTTACCTAATTCTAGATCTATTTTAATTTTTTTTAGAAAGGAATTAAAATGGCCTAATTAAACTATTTTAGTTAATGTTTATTTACAAAATAAAATAATAATAATAATAATAATGATGTAATTCTATTTTTTTTGATTTTATGAAAAAATGTTAATTAAGTTAATTTGTTAATAATAATAAAAATAAAAAAGGTTAGAAATTAAAATAATAGAAAAACAAAACAAAATGAAAAAAGGAAGTAAAACCAAGGGGGGTGTGGGCTGGAATTTGGAGGTTTAATGCTGAAATCTTGGCCCATTGAAAGCAAGCTCGTTTGACTTTTCATGGTAGCCTATGGCGCGCTTGACTCTAGAGTATGGTGTTCTACGCTTTTGGCCCTTGGATCTGCCTCCAATGACACTTGGTGCGCTCCTGGATGAGGTCTATAGTGTTCCTCCTTTGAGAATCTACACGTGAAAGCAATGAAAAAAATGATATGGAAATTATAGGGGACCTGGGAATCGAACCCAAGTCCCAAGGATTACATGACACGCTGCCAGCCACTGAAGCACTCAAACGCATTTGTTAGTAATATGGAAAAGAAATATTATATAAAATAAAAACGTTATATGCTAACAAACAAAAAAAACGCACGCGGAATTTGAACGCACCAATCCCATTTATCCATGCATCATCTTCTTCATTCTGAAAATAAAAAAACGCAGGCGAATAGCGGGGTTTTTAAACCCCCACAAAGCATCAATTGTCAAAAATAACGATTAGCTATATGGTCAATATAAAAATGGCGCGATGGGTCCATCTTATTCGTCTCATCCATCTGAATTCAACCATGCTTGTTTGAGGTTCCAATTTTACAGTATGGTGAAACCCCCAATTTTAAACTTTGAAAACCCTAAAATGCTTTAATGGCAAATCATGATTTAACGCGTTAGAATGCAATTAGGTTATTCCATTAGCTTCAGAAGGCCCCTAACAATACAAACCAATCAAAAAAATGGATTAAATGCTCATGAAATATGATATTCAGTTTTGAGAAATGAAGCAAACCGAGTGAGTTGGTGGGGATGATTCCTTGAGTGATTACGCTTGGTTCTGATTGCCAAAGGTTCCTAGGGATGCTAGGAATGTATTTGGATTGAAATGGAGGCTTGGAACAGGCTGCAAATAGGTTTTCAGTTTTGCTTTTTTCTCTTGAAAGTTTGAAATGTGTTTGGCCGTTTTGAGTGTTTCTAGGTCGTCCCTGATACAAGGAATGCTTGCATATATGTTATGTAAAGTGTATCAATCCAAATTAAGGTCATTGAAGCCTTGCATTGAAGTTCTTGATTTCCTCCATAACCAACATTGAACCAACTTGCCTTTTATGTCAAAATTTGAATTTCTTGCTTGATTTAGGCCTTGTACGAATTTGGAATGTGTTTTAAGGTGTATCAAAGCTAATCATCACAAAATATATCCCTCCATTAATTTCTTTGATTTTTATTTGATTTTAAAAGATTTAAAATGAATTAAATCAAATAAAATTAAATAAAAATTGAAAAATTAATTTTAAATCTTGAGATAAATTGTGGGACACGTGGGAAGCATGGCCAGGCTGAAACAAGTGGAAAAAGTGGGCCCCTTTTGTCAAAAATGAAGTTTCAAGGATAATTGACTTTAGCCATTTCACAAAAATTTCCCAACTTCTCCAATGCATATCTTGCTCTATTTTGAAGCTATGAACATGTTCTAGGACATTTTGGAAAGGTCTTGAAGTCCTCTAACCAATGTCTTTGGTCCCATGTCATTTTTATTTACCAATCTCAAGTTATGGTCCTTGACTTAAAGTCCCTTTTTGTTGACTTTTGAAAATGACCTATAATGTTAAAATTGATAACTTTTTGTGAGAGCATTTCTTGGATTTGGAATGTGAATATGATTTGTAGGAAATGTCCTCCCCTTCAAGATGAGCATTGGATGGGATTTTTCTGATGAACCATGAAAAAGTTATGCCTTGGTCAAGTTACAGTTTACTTTTCAGCTGTCCAAAAATAGAAACTTTTGACACCTTGATGATTTTTGAGCCATTCTTGTGAAATCATGGTCAAGATTTGACCAAATGATGATTGTGGCTTCAAAATGAGATGTTGACCAAAAATTTTGACTTTTGACTGCCAAATGACCATTTTGCCCCTGCAGTTGACTGTGGAGCAATTAGGGTTTTTGACTGTGCAACTTGACCTTGTGAGCCTTGAAACTTGACATGTAGGTGCTTGACAATGTTTATGAGCATATGGGACTTGATTGAGCCCCTTGAAAACTTCAACTTCCTTGCAAGAACCAAAACCCTAATTTGACTGGCTTAGGAGGATGGTTGACTGTGTAGCCCTTGAGTAGACCTTGAACCATTTGAGGTGATGCTTGGCAAAACTTTGAAGAATATGGGAGGGCAAATTTTGGGGTACAACAACCCATATTTGACAACTCTTCATTACCTCTCCAAATGACATATTTAAGCCCATTCCCTACACAATCAACTAATACATCATCGAGTGCAAATTTCTGGGTACTCCAGTGTTCAATCATCTTCCATCTTCAAGTCATGAATGAAGGAATCGCCAATCTAACTCTTCAGGTTTAAGAAGATTGAACAGGGGCAACTGTTGTACCCCAAAATTTTCCCTCTGTTTTCTCAAGACATTTCTCACAAAAATTTCCAAAAGCTCAAGTTTGCACAAGTACAATTGGACTTTTTAATGCCCCATATAGTTTCCATGGATCATATTGGACTTTCAAGCATCAGGTCAAAGATGGAACTCCTTAATATTTGAAAAGAGGAAGAGGAAAATGTCAAAAGGGAAAAGCAGATAAAATAAAAAAAGTGTGTAGTTGCATGTAACTATGTCGAATTCAATATCTGGTTCAGGATGTTCAAACTACATGACTGATCGAAAGGAGTGGTTGGCAGATTTTGACAAGTCGAAGAAGAGCAAGCTTGCTTCGACCCACAAGCTTCGACTAGGCAATGGATTCCTTCGAGCAACCGGCTTCGATCCACCTCTAAACCCTTTGACACACATAGTTTCGACACTATAGATTACAAGTCTATCTCCATGCTTGCTTCAATCCACAAGCTTCAATTGGGAAATGGCTTAATCGAGCAACTTGCTTTGATGCACCTCTAAACCATTCGACACATATAGTTTCTACACTATGAATTACAATTTGAGGTTTGGACATTTGAACTTTCGACCACCTAATCAACTGATGGTTACTGGTAGGAAAGTAATCCAGAAATTCTTTCATTTTGACTATGCCAATGAGATCATCTTGCATACTCAAAATGGTACATTTAGATGAATGTGGTCCATTTGAAGAACACACAATTGGTGGAAACAAATATTGTTTTGTCTGTTGATGTGTTTGGTCAAAGATTGTAAGTGGTCCATTCTAAGAACACACAATTGGTGGAAACAAATATTGTTTTGTTTGTTGATGAGTTTGGTCGAAGGTTGTGTGGTCCATTCGAAGAACATACAATTAGTGGAAACAAATATTGTTTTGTCTATTGATGAGTTTGGTTGAAGGTTCAGATGAATGTGGTCCATTCAAAGAACACACAATTGGTGGAAACAAATATTGTTTTCTCTGTTGATGAGTTTGGTTGAAGGTTGTGGATCTATGTGATCAAAACAAAAGGCTGAAGTATTTGACATATTTTATAGATTCAAGATGCTTGATGAATAAAGTCCTATATTCTGCCAAGCCCAAGCTTGTTGTGCTGTCCACATAACAGTCTAAAACCATGTTAAAAAATCGTCTATTGTACTGCTATGAAATAGCCCTGCACCAAGCTACCATAACACTCCAAAACTGTTGCAAAACCGTCCTGCTATGCTGCTCCTAATTTGCACTAAATTAGTATATAAGAGTTGCACCTTAAAATCTATGAAAAGGGAATACCCAAATAGTTTAAATTTTATTCCCCCCCCCCCCCCCCCCAAAAAAAAAAAAAACAAAAAAACCCAGCAAGACTCTTCTATAAATAAGTTGTTTCACAACAAACAAAGGGGTGGCTTTTGGCAAGGAAATAGGAGAAGAAAAAAACGAGAGTGGAGAGAACACAAATTCTGAAGCCTTAAAACACTCTTAAACCCAGAACCAAAAAAACACAACACCTATGTTATTTTCTTTCCTTCGAAAACCAAACAAAAGGCACACGAGTTAGAGGTTAGAGGCTGCAAGAACACAAAAACCAAACTTGAGAAAACTTGAAAAAAGTGTGAATCTGAAATCGTGCTTAGAGGCAAGTTCAACACAAAATCTCAACACCACTCCATTGCTGGGCAATCACTGAGTCAGAAGAAATCAAAAGAAATCCCTCACACCCTCACAATCGCGTTGTAAGTCTCTCAAAACACCGCCCTGTATTTGAAATTGCAACTCCATGTTCTTGCATTTTTTTGACAAAATCTTTGCATATTCATGATCCTTGTTCAATTTGCAAGCTTTATGCATTAGCCAATTGTATTTATATGGTCTATAACCTCCTAGCCGAGTCTAGGGTTCTTGGTTCTTGTTTTTGGGCATTTTGTTTGCAGGTGAAATTGACGCCATTGATGGACATAGGCGTGTTCATGAGGGATAGACGAGCATGACTATGGTCTTGGATTGAGTTTTCATGGCTTAGAATTGGTTTTAGGATTGACCTAGGGATTCAGCTGCGGATATGAATCCACAGGAAATATTACAGGGTCAAACGAGGAAGACGATGACGCGTCTCCCCCTGGTTGGACGATTCAAATAATTCGCGCTTTTTTTATTTCTGGCATAATTATTGTGTTTTCCCTTATAATAATCATTGTCCAATACACTAACAATTAGAACGCGTTGGTTGAGTGGTGGAAGCGTTGGCCAGTGATCAGCAGGACCTAGGTTCGAATCCCAGGTCCCCCCATATTGCTTTGCTATTTTTCTCCAGGTATTCCAGCGCGCTTCAGCAATTGTGGTCCATCATACTCCCTCAAATCTCAAAGCGCCAGATGGCCCCAGGCCAGATCTGGTGGTCCAGATTGAACGTACATCATACGCCCTAGTCAACCAACGCACATGGGAGTCTAGAAGTCAACCAGGCCTGCTTGTATTGGGCCACCAAAATTGCTATCCCAACCTCCCAAAATCAGGCCCAACCTCTAACTCACTCTATTTTCTATTTTATTTCTTTATTTTGTTTAATTATTATTTTTATTTAATCACTAACCAATTAAAACTTTTTCTCATTAAAATTAAAACCAAAAATATTTTCTTAATTAAATTTAATTTCAGCATTTCTATTTTGTTAATAATATTAATTCAATTAATTTAGTTTAATTAGGAAATAACTTTAATATTTTTGCAATAATTAAAATTAATTTAGACGATTAGGTTTTAATTAACTTTGATCAAATTTATTTTTATTTCCTTAAATATCAAAAACTCCAAAAATATTTTTATTAATTAATTAGTTTATTAGTTTAATAATTAACTTAGATCTAATTTCTTTTTAATTCAAAAATAACCAAAAATGATTTCTTTCAAAAAAGGGTCAAAACCCTAAAAAACTCGCCTGACTCAATTTCTCGCACGCGTTCCATATTTATTTCAAATATTGTATCTGTTTCCCGGAATGTAATAGTTTAATAGGACTTTAAATATTTTTACCGCTTTATTTATTTTCCGTATTTTAATTTCAAGGGTTGCTTTTGGCGATGTAAATACCCGACGCCTTGTAATAGCTAGTTTTAATTTCTAAAATTTAATTTTCGTAACTTATAAACTGTTAGATGTTTGATAATAGGGAATGCATGACAAGATCGAATGTTTAACCTAAAATCAACATAGATAACCATTGACATGTACAAAGATAAAATTAACCTAAACAACACACTCGCACATGCGCACTCTTAGGGTACACCTCACTTGGTTGCCTTCGAACGTGGTCATTGAGTATAGGAAGTTTTAGAGGTCGCCCTTTTGTCCAAAGATCATAGTTGCCTCGGAACGGTTGCCTCGGAAAAATGATCTAAGACATTAGGGTTACCACTAAGGCGTCCTAACATTGCTTTAGTGACCGCACGTCCCTTAATCGAATTGACCCTTAAAACTCCAACGACGATGCTACCTACTCATCAATAGTAGGATAGAATTGTCTAAAGGACATTAGTACAGATTGATTCCTTTTTCGAGTAGGTAGATGGTTCTTAAGTACTTGCTTCTTCAAAACAAAAACTTTTCGCACTTACACTTTTAAAACAAAAACTTCTTTCAAACCCACAAACACAAAGAAAAGAAAATTTTGAAAACACTTTGAGAAATTACCTAAGAGCCTGTGGATAACCACGGATAGAAAGGGTGCTAATACCTTCCCTTTCTATAATCTACCCCCCGGACCCGAGAAACATCTCGAAAAAGTAATTTTTCTGTGCTTTTTTCCTTTCCTTGTTGGATAAACTAAAAGACGGTGGCGACTCTTGCTTACCGCGACATTTTGCAAAAACAAACGCAAAACGCGAACCAGCATTCCAAAAAACAGTCAGTTCTCTCCCACCGTACCACAGAACTGGCGACTCTGCTAGGGATATCTTATAAGTGGGGTGTACCTTAGGATTAGATCATTGTGTTTTCAATTGTATGCTTTGTATGATTTATATTTGTGGGCTTGTATCGGAGTTACTATAGATCCTAACCTGGATCTGGGGATACCCTTTAGGTAAGTAGCAATAAACTGTGAGGGAACTGTACGGCGTAGACCGATACGGTTGAAGCAATAGCTACGCTGGTGTGGCACTTTAGATTGTACCGATATCCCTTGTGTTGGAACGAGGAGAATATGGGTCATCTAAGGGGTCATTAAGCACTAACTGACCTTAGAACCTTTAAATTGACCAACTTGGCCATAGAACAGTAGCAGTATGCTACACTCATTGAGACTAAACTCTCGCGATGATTCCGGCTGCAAGAAAAGGTTTCTAAACTGGAATTATGACCGATCGAGGGTAGTCAATGATATTGAGATCCTCTAGAACCCGATTACTATTTTTAGGACAGGTTTAAACCAACTGAACTGAAAGAGGGTAGTACCTAAGCTCCTTGTCAGCCTGAAATCTAAGGGCTCTCTGTGTGACTTGTGTGCCTTTACCATGTTTGCTTTTTGTGGATACCTGTGGTGTGCTTACTATCATGACATCATGACATCATAACATTGCATACACCCTGCATTGGACTAACCTATTTCAAAGACAGGAGGGATTCATCTTTGTTCTGTTTTGTAGGTCATCATGATGCCCATGCATAGGAATACCATCTAGATCAACTGTGTCCAGGTTCCCACTATGCTTAAAGAGTTGATTGCAAAGATGCGTGACACTACTTCCTTCATCATAAGACATGGGTATCTTCTCAGTTTGGTTACCTCCAAATTAGACGAGTAGATGATGAGTGTTTTGGTCCAATTCTATGATCCGTTGTATCATTGCTTTACCTTTCAAGACTACCAGTTGGTTCCCACCTTAGAAGAGTTCTATGATCTGCTCGGTATCTCTATTCTGGAGCAGACCCCATTTACTGGTTGGGAGAAGATTCTTAGGCCGGAAGAGATTGCTTCAGCCCTTCATTTGACCAAAGATGAGGTAATGGCTAATTGGGAGACTAGAAGTGGAGCAAAGGGCTTTCTGACTAAGTTTTTGGTTGGTAAGGCTAACTATTTCTGGGATAGTCTAGACTTAGAGGCATTCAAGGATATTCTGGCTCTTCTGATATATGATTTGGTTTTGTTTCCGAACTCTGACTCTTTTGTTGATGTGAATGCGGTGAAAATCTTCATCTCTCGTAATCCTTTACCCACCCTCTTGGGTGACATCCTTCATCAGCTTTATGCTCGTACTTTTCGAAAGCGGGGAACCTTGATATGTTGTGCTCCATTGTTGACGAGGTGGTTTATTTCGCACCTCCCCAAGTCAGTGCTGAAGAACAAAGAAGGCATGAGTTGGGCCTATAGGGTTATGTCTCTCTCTCATAATGACATCATTTGGACTCTTAAGGGTATGGACGAGGTAGCCATTGTTGTACCCCAAAATTTGCCCTCCCATATTCTTCAAGGTTTATCAAGAATCATCTTCAAATGGTTCAAGGCTTCTCAAAGATTGCACAGTCCAAATGCCTCATAAGCCAGTCAAAATTAGGGTTTTGATTCTTTCAAGGAATTTGGGATTTTCAATGGCTCAATCAAGTCTCATAGGCCTATATACATTGTCAAGCATCTACATGTCAAGTCTTAAGACTCACAATGCCAGTTTGCACAGTCAAAAGCTTCATTTGCTTCACAGTCAACTACAGGGGTAAAATGGTCATTTTGAAGTCAAAAGTAAAACTTTGTGGTCAACATCTTATTTTGAGTCCACAATCATCATTTGATCAAGTCTTGATCATGATTCCTCAAGCATGGCTCAAAAATCATCAAGATGCCAAAAGTTATTATTTTTGGACAGTAGAAAAGTCAATTGTATCTTGACCAAGGCATAACTTTTTCATGGTTCATCAGAAAAATCCCATCCAATGCTCATTTTGAAGGGGATGACACTTCCTACAACTCATCTTCACATTCCAAGTCCAAGAAATGCCCTCACAAAAAGTTATCAATTTCTACATTATAGGTCAATTTCAGAAGTCAACAAAAATGCAATTTAAGTCAAAGACCATAACTTGATATTGGTAAATCCAAATGACATGGGACCAAAGGCATTGGTTAGAGGACTTCAATACCTTTCCAAATTGTCCAAGAACATGTTTATATGATCAAAATTGAGCAAGATATGCATTGGAGAAGTTGGGAAATTTTTGTGAATTTGCAAAAGTCAACTTTGCTCAAAATACTTTGTTTTTGCTAATGGGCCTCAAATTTCTTCTTGAAACTTTATCCAAGACCTATGCACGACCCATCAAGCTTAAATTGATTTATTTTCTTATTTTTTATTAATTAATTGGATTTTTAATCAATTTTAATTCATTTAATTAATTTAAATTGTAGGAAATATCAAGATATGGTTTTTCAATCTTTTCATGAAGCAAATATGACCTAAAAGAGCTGGCAAACTCGTATGCACATCAAGGGGACAAGAATCTCCAAGTTTGGCAAGATTTTCCAATCAAAAAGATTCAAAAATATATGATTGAAAATCAAATATTGAAACCATCGTTCCATGGATCTTTGCTCAAAGATTTAACCTAATTCCATTCTACTATAAGTACACAACCTAACCCTAATGCCATGGACGAGAATTTGCTGCAAGAAAGCCATAATCACATTCAAAAAAATCCAAGAAAAAATGAAAATTGTTTTCTCTAATTTAGCACGATTCAAAGCATTTTATTGTTTCTAATACATTGCAGGAACTCCCAGAAACAGATTGCAATCAAAACCAAGTGCTAAGGCCTAAGAAATCGCCAAGAACAATCGCACGGTTTGCATACTTTTTTCAGAATCGAAACTCACCTTTCATGCATAATTAACATGTTTTAATCATTGCTTTGTATTGCTTGAATTCATATAAAGCTAATGGTACAGGTTAGTTGAATTATAGAGCCCTAAATCAAAAGATACCATTGACAAATTCTAGGGTTCCTAAGCTTTGATTTTGGGGCTTCATTATCCAGGAAAAATTGGAGCCTTTAAGACCCATGGTTGAATTCAGGAGATTCAAACGAATGTAACTGGACTATCGCGAAATATTTATATAGCACACAGGTCTAATCGCTATTATTCGTGGTTGCAGGTTGTGGGGGTTAAAAACCCCCGCTATCTAATTTGTTTTTTGCATGCATAAGGAAGAAGACGAATACGTGTTATCACATGATTAGCCAATTCAAAAAATAGCGCGCATTTTATTTACTTTCCAGCATAATTGTTGTTTTTATATATTAATTTCATTGTTTATTATATTAACAAAGCGTGCAAGATGGCTCAGTGGATGGTGTGCTGGCTGTGTATCATTGGGACCTGGGTTCGATTCCCAGGTCCACCCAAAAGCTTATATTATTTTTCATAACGTGATTGCATGCAGGCTTTCCAAAGCATTCCACCATGAACTCCAACCACCCAGGCGCCAAGTGGCCACAATCACAAATCCAATGGTCAAAAGATGAAGATCATGATGCTTCCCAGTCAATGCGTATCTGGATAATGAGGAAAGTCAAACAAGGCTTGAGACTAATGGGTCAGCAATTTCCAAACGTACCTCCTTCTGGGCCCATCACCCCCAGGGTTTTATTTCTCATTTTTTCTCTTTTATATTTTCTATTTAATTATTTTATTAATTATAATTATAATTATTATTATTATTATTTAATTACCTCATAAACTAATATTTTTCATAATAAATTCAGAATAAAAAAAATGTAAATATTTTTATGATTATTGTTATTTATTAATTTCACCTTATTATTTTTGTAAATAAATTCTAAATATAATTAATTTAGTTAATTAGGTTAACTCTAACTTTTTCTCAATTATTTAAAATAAATTAGAATTAGGTTTTACTAACTTTCAACTTTTAATTTCTTTTATTTTTATTTTCATTAAGACCTAAAAACTAAAAAATACTTTTTTTTTGTAACTATTTGATTAATTAGTAAATTAGGTTTAATATTAATTAATTGCAAAAAGGAACAAAATTCCATTCTTTTCTCAAAAAGGGACAAAATCCTAAGGACGTCCCCGATTCAATTTCTTTCGCGCATTATTATTATTTCGATCATATTTATGTATCTGTTCCGAGAATGTAATAGCGTAATTCGGACTTTTATCGCTTTCCTTTATTTTCTCACAATTTATCTTTTCAAGGGTTATGTTTTTGGCGATGTAAATACCCGACGCCTTGTAATAGCGTAGATTTACTTTCCGCAATTTACTTTCTGCACAATTATTAACTGTTAACTATGCATGACAAGACTTTCCTGAAAAATAAAATCAAGACATAGCTCACCATAAAAATGTGCAAAGATAATACAAACTGAAACCTGACACACGTGCACATGCCACCCCTAGGGTACGCCTCACTTGGTTGCCTCGACGTGGTCATTAAGTATAGGGTGTTTTAGAGGTTGCCCTCCTGTCTAAAGATCCAGTTGCCTCGAAACGGTTGTCTCGGATAAAAAAGGATCTAGGACATTAGGGTTACCGCTAAGGCGTCCTACTATTGCTTTAGTGACAACACATGTCCCTATAATCGAATTGACCCGAATAACTCCAACGACGGTGCTACCTACTTCTCAATAGTGGGATAGTACTGTCTTAAGGACATTTACACAACCTAATTCCTTAGAATAGGTAGATTTCTCCTGGGTACTTGCTCTTTCAAAAAAACAAAAAACAACTTTTCGCACCTACACTTTCAAAAAGTTTTCAAACAAACACTTCATACACTCTTGAGGACTGATACAAGAGTTACCTAGAAGTTTTCAAACGAACTTTTTTCAAAACCCACAAACACAAGAAAAGCAAACATTTTTGAAAACATAGTGAGCAAGTACCTAAGAGCCCGTGGATAACCACAGATAGAAAGGGTGCTAACACCTTCCCTTTCTATAATTTACCTCCTGAACCGAGAAACATCTCGAAAAGGAATTTTGATGTGCTTTTGTCCTTTCCTTGTTGGAGAACATAAAAGACGATGGTGACTCTTGCTTACCGCGACATTTCGCGAACCAGCATTTCAAAAACAGTCAGTTCTATTTCCACCGATCACAGAACTAGCGACTCTACTGGGGAAATTATAAGTGAGGTGTACCTTAGGATTAGATCACCATGTTTTCAATTGTATGCCTTGAATGCTTTAAATATTGTGGGCTTGTTTTGGAGTTTCATAGATCCTAACTCGGATCTGGGGGATACCCTTTAGAAGTAGCAACAAACTGTGAGGGAACTGTGCGGGGTATACCGACACGGTTGAAGCAGTTGCTACGTTGATGTGGCACTTTGGTGAGTACCGGTAACCCTTGAGTCAAGTCAAGGAGAGTACGGGGACTCCGCGTGGTGTCGTGAAGCATCAACTGACCTTAGAACCTTACTTGACCATCCTGGCCTCTTTAGGGGTAGTGAGATGACCGACTTTGGTGCAGTCCGAAGTTGGTAGATACTCGATATTACACTCATTGAGGGTTGTTTTCTTGGAATATTTTGGTCTCCAGTTAAGTGGCTAAATCAAAACAATGAACATAGAAAACAATCCAATGATATTGAGCTCCTTAGAACCCGGTTACTATTCATAGGACAGGTTTTGAGCCAACTAACTTCAAGAGGGTAATACCTAAACTCCGTGCTAGCCTGAAATCTAAGGGCTCTTTTGTGTGACTTCTGTGCCTTCAAACTGGAATTACTTGCACATTCTTGTTATCTGACAACATGAGTTCCTTGCAGGTTTTGTTTACAGTCCTTAATCTGGGCTTATAACAGGGTTTACTTACATCACTCCGCGCATAGCATAACATCATACCATCATACCATTGCATACATCCTGCATAAGGACTAACCCATTTCAAGGATCTCAAGGGTCTGTGATGCAGGTCATGATGAACCAAATGTATAGCAAGGGGCAAAGGGGATTTATTTTCCTCTAGCCAAGGTTGTTTGAAGATCAGAACACGATAATTTGAGTCAGGGGCTATGACCCACTCGATATGGTAAGCTTTGACTCTTGAAGAAGGACTCTCAACAACATGAAGTTCCTTCAATCAAGCTACCGGATTCAAATTCTAACAAGTTTCTCTTTTTACCCCGCGAGATCCTTGAAAACATTGCATGCATATCATACATATCATTGCATTACAGGTACCCTTTTACAGGTCACTTATCTTCTTCGCTATTTATTTCAGCAATCATCATGTCTTCTGAACCTTCCGCTGAGCAAGCTATCAAGGCCCTCCAGGCCCAGAATGCCCAGTTCCAAGAGTTGGTTATGAGCCTAGCCCAGGGTCAACAGGATTTGAAGACTCTGATTCTGAAAGAGAGGAAGAAGAAGAAGAAGAGGACCGTCTTGTTCAACACTAGACGCAGATCTGGGAATGGATTACAGAATGAGGTTGAGCTGACTACCTCATCTGTAGGCAAAGACAGTCCACAAGAGAGAAGGGTTCCTAGTCCCGTGGTCTCCGACAACGAGACGGATTATGATGATGAACAGTATCCTCCTGCTGAGGATAGGTACAAACAGCTAGAGGACCTCTTAAGTGCTATGGAGATTCAAAATGTGTCGGGGTTGGACTTTGGAGACCTAGGCTTATCCTCTGGGGTGGTGATCCCACATAAGTTCAAGGCACCTGCTTTTGCAAAGTACGACGGAGCTTCCTGTCCTAAGCTGCATCTCAGATCATATGTAAGGAAGATCCAACCTTATACAGCTGACAAGAATTTGTGGATCCATTTCTTCCAGGATAGTCTTTTAGGGACCCAACTCGAATGGTTCTATCAACTGGATGGAGCCAGTATTCGTAACTGGGAGGACTTGGCTACTGCATTCTACAAGCAGTATCAGTATAATTCCGACCTCGCTCCTACGCGTACCCAACTCCAGGGTATGTCACTAGGGACGGGTGAAGGATTTAAGGAGTATGCTCAAAAGTGGAGAGACTTGGCTGGAAGGGTGCAGCCACCTTTAACTGATCGTGAACTTGTTGATATGTTCTTGGGGACCCTGTCTGGTCCGTTCTTCAACCATCTGATTGGAAATTCTTCTGCTGGGTTTACAGACCTTATCTTGACTGGCGAGAGAATAGAAGCTGGTATCAAGTCTGGGAAAATACAGAAGGGTGACTCCTCGAACACTGAGAAAAAACCATTCAAGAAAGAATCTAGTGCCGTCTATGGTTCAAGAAGACAGAATAGGTCCGAACACCGCCAAGATGTCAACGCGGTAGTTATTTCAAAATCGGCCAGTGCTCCTCAACATCGCAACCAACAAAGGGAAGAGAGACCTAGAAGGCAATTCACTCCCCTCAGCATGACCTTGTCCCAGATATTGCCACAGTTGCTGAAGACCAATTTGGTAACTCTAAGGGACCCTCCCAAGAATCCGAACAAGACACCTTCAAGGTATAACCCCAACGCCCGCTGCGCTTATCATTCTGACAGCCCGGGCATGCTACAGATGATTGTTGGACTTTGAGGAACAAGGTTCAGGACCTAATCGATACAAAGGAGGTCGAGTTCGAAGCACCCGAGACTCCCAATGTGATCACTGCTCCCTTGCCAAAACATGGCTAGGATTGAAAAAACTTTTGTTCATTCGAATGTTCAAGTTGTATTTTTCTTTGATTGTTCAAACATTTATTCATGTCAAACGTTGTTATTTCATTAATGCATCGCATATGTCTGTTTTGAATCAATCCATTCGTATTCACTATATTCAAATTGCTTTCATTTTTGTTGTGATGTTCAACTCTCGATTAAAAATTCTAAACCTTTTGAGGGAGGATGACGAAAACGATACCATGATCTTTACAGTATGCTTTTGAACAGACCCCGCTGATGAAGTACAGGCATTGTGTCAAATCCTAAACAGTGGAGTTATAAGGAAGATAATCCCTCGTCAACCCCTTTGAGCCAAAGAAGTCGGAGTTTTTCTTTTCGAAAATTAAAACCCTTAATCATAACCTGGGGTAGGGTAGTTCTCTTAGTTGATCCAAGTGCACAATGAATGACACCAAAGAAGTCCTTCCGAGACATAAGACGGTGATGGTTCCATATAATCGCCAAGACAGACAGTCGTTATCCTTCAAAAATAAAAATAAAAAAGCCCAACAAGTCAAAACCTACGAAGGAGACTTACAAAAACTGGGGCATCCCGTTGACTGTAATCATAAAAGAAATAGTTCAGGCAAAAAACAGGGATAATAAAAAAGAAAGAGGTCCTACAAACCCTCAACAAAAAAGAACTGACTGCCTGTTCAAATAAATTGTCAGTATCCGAACCGTCACTGGAATATCAAAGCAAAGAATCAAGTAAGATCTAATGCACGATTAGCTGAGTTTAGGATCGAAGAACATCACGAAGAGCGGGTGGGTAAAAATAAAATTTGAGCCTTTATCCTTTGTTTCTTAAACCGTGAACCAGGCCACGATATAACCCTTAAAAGTCCTAGCTGAAGCATGGGTTAGTTCGAAAGCATACTGTTACAAAAGGTATCCTGACTCCTATAGGGCTTGCTGTAAAATTTTGAGTTGACATCACATTTTACGAAAAATTCACTTGTTTTACTGAAAATGCATTTTCAAAAACTTCAAGACAGACATAAGCTTTGCATTTTTAAAATAACATTGTTTGCATATGACTATTTGTTCGAACAGCAGAGAAATTTGCACGAGGAATATCTAGTGAACAAAAGCCTTCTCAACAAAAAGGATCACCTCAAGTGGAAAAACACTTCCAATCAAGGGGCACGGCATGATCATTGTCCATCATCTGGGGCAGTTAAGTCAAGATTCAGAGAATCTCTCAAATGCCAAATAGCCAAGGGAAAATCTCCGCCTGAGTCACTCGGGGCATTGGACATGAATTCCAGCAACGAATCTTGCATGATCACACATCTTCTGGTGGAACGGCAACACAACACTATTGACAGTGACAACTCCCTGCACTCTGAGAACGTGGACATAGTCAAAAAAATACTACGCATAATCAAAGACCCGCTAGGTCGACCGGCCTAGGCAAAAATAAGGGCTTCCCGGCGAACCAAAAGGGTTCGGGCAAAAATAAGGGATGAAAATGAAAAAATCTGTACACCCGACAAGTCGAAAACCTGAAAAGGAGGCTTGGGCAAAAATGGGTATCCCGGTGGACTGAAAACCCGAAAGGGCGGTCCAGGCAAAAGTTAGGGATCATAGCGTACGACTATGTCCTGGCATCTCGTCACTTGCCTACCAGAAGAAGATTTGTCAAATCGGCAGTTATCGAGACCTCCACGGGTACCTTCTCCCACAGAAGCTGGGGCAATAAGAATTGTCTAAACGATCTAGTTGCTCTGTCCACCAAGGTACCAAGGTAAGTTCGGCTGAAGAATGTAACCAAGATACCTTCATTCCCCGCAGAGTAAGACAAGATTCGGCAATACTCTCCCCAAGCAGAGTTGGCCTCCCATCAGCCCTAAGAAGGCACAGTATCCCCAGCAAATCAACAATACTCTCCCCAAGCAGAGTCAGTCTACTGTCAGCCTTAAAGAGGAGTTGGGTATCCCCAGAAAATCTCAATATTCCCTAGCAGAGTATACAGATATTCCTCAGCAAGCATCCCCGGCAATCTTAGTACTCATCAACAGAAATATACGATTGTTCCCCGGCGGAATACAGACACCCCAGTGGAACCATTCCCCAGTGTAGTCCAAAGTTTCCCTAGGAGAGTTGAATCAATCTCCCCAGTAGATCCTGGAAGCTTATCTCCTGCAGAGTACAGACATCTCTCCCTAGCCGTATTCAAAGGTTATTCCCCACCAGAGTCTAACTGGGTTATCCTCGACAAGTTGCAACGGAAAGATTGTCCTCAGCGAAGTTCTTCCTATCCCCCAGTGGAGTTCATCAAAATCCCTAATGGAACTTATCAACAGAATCACCAGCGGAGTTATCGTTAAAATCTCAGTGAAGTATCTCTTTCCCACAGAGTAGTTCCCCGTAGAGTAATCTCTTCACCGGGTTTATTCCCCAACGGAGTCATCTTCTCCTACCGGTTATTCTTGCAATCATCTTCGTTCATCATCCCCAACGGAAACGAAGGACTCTACTCTTCAACATCAGCCCAGGATTCAACAAGCTCCCGACATTCGTCAAGAGTTTATTTTCCCAGACGAAGATTCATTCATAAACATCACATTGTCATACATCATGATACATGCATATACGCATCATATCATACGATCTCATTTATGTTGGGAACATCATTGCTTGATCCATATCATGCATTGCATATGACTGACCTTTACCTTTCAGGAAAGATGCAGTTAAACTCTAAATCCAGTCAAAGAAGACAAATCCATTCAAAGAAGACAAATCCAGTCAAAGAAGACAAATCCAGTTCCTAAAGATTTTTCTGATGCAAGCCTGTCAACGAAGACAATTTGTCAATAAAGACAACCCGTTAATAAAGACAATCCGTCAATAAAGACAACCCGTCAATAAAGACAATCCTTCAATAAAGACAACCCGTCAATAAAGACAACCCGTCAATAAAGACAATCCGTCAATAAAGACAACCCGTCAATAAAGACAACCCGTCATTGAAGACAACCCGTCATTGAAGACAACCCGTCATTGAAGACAACTTATCATTGAAGACAACCCGTCGTTGAAGACAACCCGTCATTGAAGACAACCCGTCATTGAAGACAACTCGTCATTGAAGACAACCTGTCATTGAAGACAACTCGTCATTGAAGACAACCCGTCGTTGAAGACAACCCGTCATTGAAGACAACCCGTCATTGAAGACAACCTGTCATGGAAGACGACCTGTCAATAAAGATAGCCCGTCAATAAAGACAACCTATCCATGAAGACAACCCGTCCATGAAGACAACCCGTTAAAAGAGACAACTCGTCAAAGAAGACAAAATCTCCCCTGGTTCAGTTAAATCAATCCCTAAAGATTTTTCTGAGATAACCTGTCAGTAGAGACAACCCATCAACTTTTTAAAGTTCCAGATTCGATAACTGTATCTAGCCAGGGCATATCTGTGAGCGACTGATTAGAGGTCTACGCCTGTATCCAGCCAGGAAAGCTATCTCGACCAACCTTTTGAAGTTCCAGATTCGATACATGTATCTAGCCAGGGCATATCTGTGAGCGATTGAATGTAGATTTATACCTATAACTAGCCAGGAGAGTTATCTACATGAAGAGTTTGAAGATCAACACCTGTAACAGGCTAGGAAATTATCTTTCTTTCTCAGGTACGCAAGTTCTCGCTAAGGAATCTCTTACGCGATCGACACTCCAGATGGCATCTATAAGCCCATCCTCCTATCCACCATCTCTCCAAATGGCATCTGTAAGCCCATTCCCGCCATCACATTGCTGATACCACACTATGCGAGTGTAAATTTCTGGGCACTCTAGTGTTCAATCATCTTCCACCTTCGGATCACGAAAGGCACGCAAGCCAATCTACATCCTCAGGTCTAAAAAGATTGAACAGGGGCAACTGTTGTACCCCAAAATTTTCCCTCCCATATTCTTCAAGGTTTATCAAGAATCATCTTCAAATGGTTCAAGGCTTCTCAAGGATTACACAGTCCAAATGCCTCCTAAGCCAGTCAAAATTAGGGTTTTGATTCTTTCAAGGAATTTGGGATTTTCAATGGCTCAATCAAGTCTCATAGGCCTATATACATTGTCAAGTATCTACATGTCAAGTCTCAAGACTCACAATGCCAGTTTGCACAGTCAAAAGCCTCATTTGCTTCACAGTCAACTACAGGGGTAAAATGGTCATTTTGTAGTCAAAAGTCAAACTTTGTGGTCAACATCTTATTTTGAGTCCACAATCATCATTTGATCAAGTCTTGATCATGATTCCTCAAGCATGGCTCAAAAATCATCAAGATGCCAAAAGTTACTATTTTTGGACAGTAGAAAAGTCAACTGTATCTTGACCAAGGAATAACTTTTTCATGGTTCATCAGAAAAATCCCATCCAATGCTCATTTTGAAGGGGATGACATTTCCTACAACTCATCTTCATATTCCAAGTCCAAGAAATGCTCTCACAAAAAGTTATCAATTTCTACATTATAGGTCAATTTCAAAAGTCAACAACAATGCATTTTAAGTCAAAGACCATAACTTGAGATTGGTAAATCCAAATGACATGGGACCAAAGGCATTGGTTAGAGGACTTCAATACCTTTCCAAAATGTCCAAGAACATGTTCATATGATCAAAATTGAGCAAGATATGCATTGGAGAAGTTGGGAAATGTTTGTGAATTTGCAAAAGTCAACTTTGCTCAAAATACTTTGTTTTTGCTAATGGGCCTCAAATTTATTCTTGAAACTTTATCCAAGACCTATGCACGACCCATCAAGCTTAAATTGATTTATTTTCTTATTTTTTATTAATTAATTGGATTTTTAATCAATTTTAATTCATTTAATTAATTTAAATTGTAGGAAATATCAAGATATGGTTTTTCAATCTTTTCATGAAGCAAATATGACCTAAAAGAGCTGGCAAACTCGTGTGCACATCAAGGGGACAAGAATCTCCAAGTTTGGCAAGATTTTCCAATCAAAAAGATTCAAAAATATATGATTGAAAATCAAATATTGAAACCATCGTTCCATGGATCTTTGCTCAAAGATTTAACCTAATTCCATTCTACTATAAGTACACAACCTAACCCTAATGCCATGGACGAGAATTTGCTGCAAGAAAGCCATAATCACATTCAAAAAAATCCAAGAAAAAGTGAAAATTGTTTTCTCTAATTTAGCACGATTCAAAGCATTTTATTGTTTCTAATACATTGCAGGAACTCCCAGAAATAGATTGCAATCAAAACCAAGTGCTAAGGCCTTAGAAATCGCCAAGAACAATCGCACGGTTTGCATACTTTTTTCAGAATCGAAACTCACCTTTCATGCATAATTAACATGTTTAATCATTGTTTTGTATTGCGTGAATTCATATAAAGCTAATGGTACAGGTTAATTGAATTATAGAGCCCTAAATCAAAAGATACCATTGACAAATTATAGGGTTCCTAAGCTTTGATTTTGGGGCTTCATTATCCAGGAAAAATTGGAGCCTTTAAGACCCATGGTTGAATTCACGAGATTCAGACGAATGTAACTGGACTATCGCGAAATATTTATATAGCACACAGGCCTAATCGCTATTATTCGTGGTTGCAGGTTGTGGGGGTTAAAAACCCCCTCTATCTAATTTGTTTTTTGCAGGCATAAGGAAGAAGACGAATACGTGTTATCACATGATTAGCCAATTCAAAAAATAGCGCGCGTTTTATTTACTTTCCAGCATAATTGTTGTTTTTATATATTAATTTCATTGTTTATTATATTAACAAAGCGTGCAAGATGGCTCAGTGGATGGTGTGCTGGCTGTGTATCATTGGGACCTGGGTTCGATTCCCAGGTCCACCCAAAAGCTTATATTATTTTTCATAACATGATTGCATGCAGGCTTTCCAAAGCATTCCACCATGAACTCCAACCACCCAGGCGCCAAGTGGCCACAATCACAAATCCAATGGTCAAAAGATGAAGATCATGATGCTTCCCAGTCAATGCGTATCTGGACAATCAGGAAAGTCAAACAAGGCTTGAGACTAATGGGCCAGCAATTTCCAAACGTACCTCCTTCTGGGCCCATCACCCCCAGGGTTTTATTTCTCATTTTTTCTCTTTTATATTTTCTATTTAATTATTTTATTAAATATAATTATAATTATTATTATTATTATTTAATTACCTCATAAACTAATATTTTTCATAATAAATTCAGAATAAAAAAAATGTAAATATTTTTATGATTATTGTTATTTATTAATTTCACCTTATTATTTTTGTAAATAAATTCTAAATATAATTAATTTAGTTAATTAGGTTAACTCTAACTTTTTCTCAATTATTTAAAATAAATTAGAATTAGGTTTTACTAACTTTCAACTTTTAATTTCTTTTATTTTTATTTTCATTAAGACCTAAAAACTAAAAAATACTTTTTTTTTGTAACTATTTGATTAATTAGTAAATTAGGTTTAATATTAATTAATTGCAAAAAGGACCAAAATTCCATTCTTTTCTCAAAAAGGGTCAAAACCCTAAGGACGTCCTCGATTCAATTTCTTTCGCGCATTATTATTATTTTGATCATATTTATGTATCTGTTCCGAGAATGTAATAGCGTAATTCGGACTTTTATCGCTTTCCTTTATTTTCTCGCAATTTATCTTTTCAAGGGTTATGTTTTTGGCGATGTAAATACCTGACGCCTTGTAATAGCGTAGATTTACTTTCCGCAATTTACTTTCCGCACAATTATTAACTGTTAACTATGCATGACAAGACTTGCCTGAAAAATAAAATCAAGACGTAGCTCACCATAAAAATGTGCAAAGATAATATAAACTGAAACCTGACACACGTGCACATGCCACTCCTAGGGTACGCCTCACTTGGTTGCCTCGACGTGGTCATTAAGTATAGGGTGTTTTAGAGGTCGCCCTCCTGTCTAAAGATCCAGTTGCCTCGAAACGGTTGCCTCGGATAAAAAAAGGATCTAGGACATTAGGGTTACCGCTAAGGCGTCCTACTATTGCTTTAGTGACCACACATGTCCCTTTAATTGAATTGATCCGAATAACTCTAACGACGGTGCTACCTACTTCTCAATAGTGGGATAGTACTGTCTTAAGGACATTTACACAGCCTAATTCCTTAGAATAGGTAGATTTCTCCTGGGTACTTGCTCTTTCAAAAAAACAAAAAACAACTTTTCGCACCTACACTTTCAAAAAGTTTTCAAACAAACACTTCATACACTCTTGAGGACTGATACAAGAGTTACCTAGAAGTTTTCAAACGAACTTTTTTCAAAACCCACAAACACAAGAAAAGCAAACATTTTTGAAAACATAGTGAGCAAGTACCTAAGAGCCCGTGGATAACCACGTATAAAAAGGGTGCTAACACCTTCCCTTTCTATAATCTACCTCCTGAATCGAGAAACATCTCGAAAAGGAATTTTGATGTGCTTTTGTCCTTTCCTTGTTGGAGAACATAAAAGACGGTGGCGACTCTTGCTTACCGCGACATTTCGCGAACCAGCATTTCAAAAACAGTCAATTCTATTTCCACCGATCACAGCCATTATTGATCGTTGTGGGGAGTACCCCAATGTTCCATTGATAGGAACCCATGGAGGAATTTATTACAACCCATGCTTGGCCTTACGTTAGTTTGGGAGAGCCAGAAGAGAAGGACCACATGAGTTGCTAATGCCTAGTATCATCTTTGATTTTCAAGGGGATAGCGACGAGCAATGCCGCAGATTCATAAGGGCTTGGGATAGAGTTCACAGATCAGATCCACATGAGTTGGGTCCAAAGACTTCTCTTCCAATGGAGCCATATCTCAGATGGGTCCGTATCCGTGCCCAAAAGCTAGGTATGCTATATGAAGCTATCCGGCCTATCATTGTTGAAATTGCTAATGAAGAGGGGGTTCTTCTTACCATCCTCCATCCTTACATGCCCACTGACATTGGGGAACTGAAGAGATCTTGGATGCAGCTGAGAGAGGAACGGGATGCTTACCGAGAGAAGTTCAACGAGCAAGAGTAGAAGATCCAGAAGTTGACTAGGCAGCTGGAGAACGAGCGGATTCTCAATGACTATGTCCGCACCGACAAGAAGAGACCATGGGAGCACTGATTGTCCTTTGATTGTTTCCTTTCCAGTTTTTATTTACTTTTCAGTATTTCCATTCTTGTAACGCCTTAAGGGCAATTTGTTAAACAATTTGAATTTCAAATTTTATCTAATAAAGTGTGTTTCATTTCTTGTTTACAAATTTGAATCTCCGGTTTGTCTTTGAAATCATGTCATACGCATTTCATCCCATGCACTTCATAACAGGTACCCATTACAGGTCTCTTATCTTCTTCGCTGTTTATTTCAGCACTCATCATGTCTGCTGAACCTTCAACTGAGCAAGCCATCAAGGCCCTCCAGGCCCAGAATGCCCAATTTCAAGAGTTGTTCATGAATCTAGATAAGGGTTAGCAAGACCTGAAGACCCTGATTCTGAAAGAGAAGAAGAAGAAGAAGAAGAAGAAGAAGAAGAAGAAGAGGACAATCATGTTTAACACAGGGCACAGGTTTGGCAACAGGCTACAGAATGAAGTTGATTTGACCACCTCATCTAGAGGGAAAGATAGTCAGGAAGAAAGGAGGGCTCCTAGCCCTGTGGTCTCCGACAACGAGACGGACTTCGATGAAGAACAGTATCCTCCAGCTGAGGATAGATACAAGCAACTGGAAGACCGGTTGAGTGCGATGGAAGTCTAGAAAGTGCCTAGTCTGGACTTTGGTGATCTGGGTCTATCATCTGGGGTAGTGATTCCCCACAAATTCAAGGCACCAGCCTTTGCTAAGTATGACTGAGTTTCTTGTCTGAAGCTGCACCTCCGGTTATATGTGAGGAAGATTCAGCCGTACACCGCTGATAAAAACCTATGGATCCATTTCTTTAAAGACAGTCTCTCAGGGACTCAGCTTGAGTGGTTCTACCAGTTGGACGGATCCAGTATCCGCAGTTGGGAAGATTTGGCTACTGCTTTCTACAGGCAGTACCAATACAACTCCGACCTCGCTCCCACGCGTACCCAACTCCAGGGTATGTCAATGGGAACGGGTGAAGGATTTAAAGATTATGCTCAGATGTGGAGGGACCTCGCCGGTAGAGTGCAACCACCCTTGGCTGATCGGGAGCTTGTGGACATGTTTCTGGGGACCCTGTCTGGTCCATTTTTCAACCACCTGATTGGAATCTCTTCATCTGGGTTTACAGAGATTATTATGACCGGTGAGAGGATTGAGGCTGGTATTAAGGCTGGTAAGATACAGAAGGGTGCCTCATCGAGCACCGAGAAGAAGCCATTTAAGAAAGAGTCCAGTGTTGTCTACAGTTCAAGAAACCATAATAGACCTGAACACCGCCAAGATGTTAATGCGGTTGTAATTTCAAAACCTGTTGGTGCTCCTCAGCACAACAATCAACAAAAGGACGAGAGACCTCGAAGGCAATTCACCCGTCTCAACAAGACCTTATCTCAGATTCTGCCACAGTTGCTGAAGACCAATCTGGTGATTCCAAGGGAAGCCCCGAAGAATCCAAATACAACATCACCGAAGTATAACCCTAACGCCCGTTGTGCTTATCACTCTGATAGCCCGGGGCATAATACAGATGATTGTTGGACTTTGAAGAACAAGGTACAAGACTTGATCGATGCGAAAGAGATTGAGTTCGGAGCACCAAAGAAGCCTAAACAGGATGCAGGGGTGAATGCTATCAGGGATGACGATGATGAAGAGTTTGACATTGACAGTTGGATCTATCCTACTACTAGAGGTGGACTAAACAACTGGACGGCGAAGGATTCTATGCATGTTTCTGTTATCACCCAGTAATGAAACTTTTTGTTTTGATTTTGTATCAGACAATGTGTTAAACTCTATGGCCCAGTGTCTTACCCGGGGCACTGTGGCTTCATTTGTGAGGGCTTTATGTGTGTCATTTTCATATATCATTAATAAAAGCATTGGACGTTCTTGCATTTCAAATTTTGCGCTCCTTGTTTTTCTTTTATTATATACTGCAAAACAGCTATTTTACACACACTCACATATACAGGTCTGCATCCACTCTGGATCTCACTGGTAACGCCTCTGCTACTGCCAGTTATGACTTCGAAAATCCGATCAACTTAGTCAAAGACGAAGGTGAAGATGATTGCAAAGTGCCTGGTGAACTTGCAAGACTGTTACTTCAGGAAGAGAGGGTTATTCAGCCGCACGAAGAGCCGGTGGAATCAGTGAATCTGGGTACTGAGACAGATAAGAAGGAGGTCAAGATCGGTTTAAATCTGGAGCTTAGTGTGAAGAAACGGTTGATTCATATGTTGCGTGACCACGTTAAGATCTTTGCCTGGTCTTACAAAGATATGTCTGGTTTGGATACCGATATTGTGGTTCACCGATTGCCTACCAAGGAAGACTGTCCTCCCGTGAAACAGAAGGTCCGCCGAATGCGCCCAGAGATGTCTGAGAAAATCAAGGCTGGGGTGATGAAACAGTTTGACACCATTTTTCTAGCAGTTACTTCTTACCCTCAGTGGGTTGCCAATATGGTTCATGTGCCAAAGAAAGATGGTAAGGTTCGAATGTGTGTTGACTATAAGGATATGAACAGGGCAAGCCCCAAGGATGATTTCCCTCTACGTCATATTGACTTCTTGGTTGACAACACCGCACAGCATAAAGTCTTCTCCTTTATGGATGGTTTCTACGGTTATAATCAGATTAAAATGTCTCCCGAAGACATAGAGAAGACAACCTTTGTTACTCAGTGGGGTACCTTTTGCTACAAGGTCATGCCTTTTGGACTGAAGAACGCTGGGGCAACATATCAGCGTGCCATGGTTGCTTTGTTTCATGACATGATCCATCATGAGATTGAGGTATATGTCGACGACATGATTGCAAGGTCCCAAACTGAGAAGGAACACCTTGACCATCTGCAGAAGCTGTTTGACAGGCTGAAGTTGTACAAGCTAAGGTTAAACCCGAACAAGTGCACCTTCGGGGTGAGATCTGGTAAGCTATTGGGATTCATCGTGAGCGACAAAGGTATTCAAGTGGATCCCTCTAAGGTGAAGGCCATACAGGAGATGCCAGCTCCCAGGACAGAGAAAGAAGTCAGAGGCTTTCTGGGACGTCTGAACTACATTGCCCGATTCATCTCGCACCTGACTTCTACTTGTGAGCCAATCTTTAAGCTACTGAAGAAAGATCAAGTGGTACGTTGGAACAATGAATTCTAGGCTGCTTTCGAAAGAATCAAAGAGTATCTCCAAGAGCCACCTATTTTGATGCCTCCAGTTGAAAGGAGACCTCTGATCTTATACTTGATAGTACTCGACAACTCAATGGGGTGTGTGCTGGGTCAGCATGACGAGTCTGGCCTAAAAGAGCATGCTATTTATTACCTTAGCAAAAAGTTTACCTACTGTGAGACTCGATACTCACTGCTCGAGAAAACTTGTTGTGCTTTGGCATGGGCTGCTCGCCGGCTGAGACAGTATATGCTGACCCACACTACTCTGTTGATATCAAAGATGGATCCAATCAAGTATATCTTCGAGAAGCCCGCTTTGTCTGGAAGAATAGCAAGATGGCAGATGATCTTGACTGAGTATAACATACAGTATACGACCCAAAAGGCAATTAAGGGAAGTGTGTTGGAAGACCATTTGGCACATCAGGCAGTGGATGATTACCAGTCTATGAACTTTGAATTTCCGGACGAGAATATCATGTTGGTAACTGATTGTGAGACACCTGGACCGGATGAAGGACCTGAGGAAGGATCCCGGTGGTCTATGTACTTTGATGGAGCTTCGAATGCTTTGGGTAATGGCATTGGCGCCGTGATCATATCTCCTAAAGGCTCTCATACCCCGTTCACCGCCCGACTATGTTTCAACTGCACCAACAACATGGCAGAGTATGAAGCGTGCATTATGGGTCTTCGAGCAGCAATTGACCTAAGGATTAAGTTTCTGAGTGTCTTCGGAGATTCCGCTCTCGTGATCAGTCAGATCAAAGGCGAGTGGGATACGAAACACCCAAATCTTATTCCTTACAAGGAGTATGTATTGACGTTGCTTCCCCATTTTGAGGAGATAACCTTTGAACACTTCCCTAGAGAGGAGAATTAGTTGGCGGACGCGCTGGCTATGACGTATTCTATGTTCAAAGTCAATTGGGACAACGAAGCTCCCCAGATTATCATTGCAAGATTGGATGAACCTGCACATTGCTGTGATCTCGAGACTGAAGAGGTAACAGAAAAGCCCTGGTATCATGAGGTGAAGAGGTATCTTGAAGCTCAGGAGTACCCCGAGGGTGCATCTGTTAATGACAAGAAGTTTCTAAGGAGGTTCGCGGTGAAGTTCTTCATCAGCAATGGCGTTCTTTACAAGCATAACCATGATTCGACCTTACTGCGTTGTGTGGATAAGAATGAAGCAGAAAGGATCATGGCAGAGTTACATGAAGGTACTTTCAGAACTCGTTCCAGTGGACACACCATGGCAAAGAAAATCCTTCGGGCAGGATATTATTGGTCCACAATGGAAGCTGACTGTTATCAGCATTCTCGGACATGTCACAAGTGCCAAGTCTATGCTGATAAGGTGCACATACCTCCAGTTCCTTTGAACATCTTGACGACACCTTGGCCTTTTGCAATGTGGGGCATTGATATGATCGGCGAGATCAGACCTACAACATCCAACGGGCATCGTTTCATCCTAGTAGCTATTGATTATTTTACAAAGTGGGTTGAAGCAGCTTCCTTTGCTACTGTAACCAAGAACGTCGTGGCACGGTTCATTCGGCACAATCTGATCTGTCAGTATGGTGTACCAGAGAGGATCATTACGGATAATGGTACCAATCTCAACAACAAGATGATCACCGAGCTCTGCGAGCAATTCAAGATACAACATCACAACTCTTCTCCCTATCGGCCGAAGATGAATGGGGTTGTCGAAGCGGCTAATAAGAACATTAAGAAGATTGTGAAGAAGATGACAGTGACATACAAAGATTGGCACGAGATGTTACCATTTTCTCTTCATGGGTACCGTACCTCAGCGCGAACGTCAACAGGGGAAACACCCTACTCCTTGGTATATGGTATGGAGGTAGTCTTGCCCATTGAAGTTCAGATACCCTCTCTTCGGATCATGAAGGATGCAGGTTTGAGCGAAGATGACTGGATTCAGACCCAGCTTGATCAGCTGAACCTAATCGACGAAAAGAGACTTACTGCTATTTGTCATGGTCAGACGTATCAAAAACGAATGATCAAGGCATTTAACAAGAAAGTCAGACGACAAGAGTATCAAGTTGGGGACCTGGTTATCAAGCGCATCATATTACCTCAAGGTGATCCCAGGGGCAAATGGACCCCTACTTACAAAGGGCCATTTGTGGTTAAGAACATTTTCTCAAGAGGAGCTATGATTCTAACCACCATGGATGGTGACGACCTTCCTCACCCCGTCAATGCAGACATAGTAAAAAGATACTATGCATAATCAAAGACCCGCTAGGTTGATCGGCCTAGGCAAAAATAAGGGCTTCCCGGCGAACCAAAAGGGTTCGGGCAAAAATAAGGGATGAAAATGAAAAAATTTGTACACCCCGGCAAGTTGAAAACCTGAAAAGGCGGCTTGGGCAAAAATGGGTATCCCGGTGGACCGAAAACCCAAAAGGGTGGTCCAGGCAAAAATTAGGGATCAAAGCGTAACGCTATGTCTCATTGGATCACCTTGCATCCAGACTTTGGTATCGACTATCAAGCTCGGACGACACTAATCAATCTGATCTACCTTCAACTAGTAGCAAAGTGATGAGATGTTTAAGGACATAAAGACAATAGCAGAGTTGGAACCCAGTGGGATTATTCACATAGCTGTTTTGTTTTCTTTTCAAAAATTGTGTAAATTCTATTTATTCGGCGGTGTTCTCTTACTAGGACGTCAGCCTCTTGTACAAAAACGCCTATTTACGGGCCAAATTTCAAAATCAATATAATTCATTTTCAAAGAAATTTCAAACTGTTTTCCTTAATCTGTTTTGTTTTGCAAAGAACGTCCAATGTTCATTTTTGATATATATGCATTTGACATTAATTGCTGCTCATAAATATTTGCATGCGAAACAAAAAGATGATTACTGGTAATATCATAAACATGGGCAAATGAGAATTGTCCAAGATGTATAGTTGCTCTGTCCACCAGGTACGACGGTAAATTCAGCTGAAGAATATGGCTAAGATACATTCACTCCCCGCAGAGTAAGGCAGTAATGGTAGCTCTCCCCAGTTGAGAATTGCAAATATGAACGAATCAACAATGCTCTCCCCAAGCAGAGTTTATCTGCCATTAGCATTAAAAAAGGCTCGATATCTCCGGCAGTCTTAATATTCCCCAATGGAATATAAGAATGTTCCCCGGTAGAATACAAGATACCCCCAGTGGAGTCAATATTTCCCCAACACGGTCTAAAAAAGCTTCCCCAACGGAGTCGAATCATCATCCCCAGTAGACTCTGGAAGTTTATCCCCAGCGGAGTACAAAATAAGTCTCCCCCAGCCAAGTTAAAAGGATCGTTCCCAGCAGAATTCAGAGGATTATCCCCCCAGAAGTCTAACAGGGTTATCCCCAGCAAGTCATAACTGAAAGATCATCCCCCAGCAAAGTTCTTTCCTTTCACAAGCAGGAATTCAATCCTCAACAGATTCAATATCACCAGCAAAGATAATCCATCCCCAGTAGAGTTTATCAGTGGAATCTTCAGCAGAGCATCTCTTCCCCACAGAGTAATCTCTTCATCAGTTTATTCCCCAACAGAGTTATTTTCTCCTGCAGGTTTATTCTCACAGTCACCTTCGTTCATTATCCCCAGCGGAAACGAAGAATTCAACTCTACTCTCCAGCAGCTATTCGGGATTTAGTATCCCCAGCTAAAACATTATATGTCCATACATCATGATACATGCATATACGCATCATATAACACAATCTCATTTATGTTGAGAACATCATTGTTTGATTCATATCATGCATTGCATATGACTGACCTTTACCTTTCAGGAAAGATGCAGTTAACTTCCCAACCATATGGAAGTCCTTGTCTGGTCCAGTTAAATCGATTCCTAAAGATTTTTTCTGGTGCCGATCCAGTCAAAGTTAATCCAAGACCTTCTCTGGTCCAGTTAAATCGATTCCTAAAGATTTTTCTGATGCCAATCCAGTTGAAGTTATTCCAAGACCTTATCTGGTCCAGTTAAGTCGATTCCTAAAGATTTTTCTGATGCCGATCCAGTTGAAGTTACTCCAAGACCTTGTCTGGTCCAGTTAAATCGATTCCTAAAGATTTTTCTGGTGCCGATCCAATCAAAGTTAATCCAAGACCTTCTCTGGTCCAGTTAAATCGATTCCTAAAGATTTTTCTGATGCCGATCCAGTTAAAGTTATTCCAAGACCTTCTCTGGTCCAGTTAAATTGATTCCTAAAGATTTTTCTGATGTTGATCCAGTCAAAGTTAATCCAAGACCTTCTCTGGTCCAGTTAAGTCAATTCCTAAAGATTTTTCTGATGCCGATCCAGTTGAAGTTACTCCAAGACCTTGTCTGGTCCAGTTAAATCGATTCCTAAAGATTTTTCTGATGCCGATCCAGTCAAAGTTATCCCAAGACCTTGTCTGGTCCAGTTAAATCGATTCCTAAAGATTTTTCTGATGCCGATCCAGTCAAAGTTAATCCAAGACCTTGTCTGGTCCAGTTAAATCGATTCTTAAAGATTTTTCTAATGTCGATCCAGTCAAAGTTATTCCAAGACCTTCTCTGGTCCATTTAAGTCGATTCCTAAAGATTTTTGTGATGTCGATCCAGTTGAAGTTAATCTAAGACCTTGTCTGGTCCAGTTAAATCGATTCCTAAAGATTTTTCTAATGTCGATCCAGTCAAAGTTAATCCAAGACCTCCTCTGGTTCAGTCAGATCGCCGATAAGATCTCCCTGATTCATATTCCAGTCGAAGTTCATATCATCTATCAACAGTCTCCAAATGGCATCTGTAAGCCCATTCCCGACCTCACAATGATGATACCACTTCATGTGAGTGCAAATTTCTGGGCACTCTAGTGTTCAATCATCTTCCACCTTTGGATCACGAAAGGCCCGAAAGCCAATCTACATTCTCAGGTTTAAGAAAATTGAACAGGGGCAGCTGTTGTACCCCAAAATTTTCCCACTCATATTTCCCAATACATTGCAAGAAAAATCTCCAAGTAGCTCAAAATTGCTCAAGAGTTTGACAGTCAAGTCATCTCCTAAGGTAGTCAATCTCAAATTAGGGTTTTGTGTTGCATCAAGGTCCTTGTATCCAAATGCTATTAAGTGCTTCCCAGTGTCCTAATATGGTCTTAAGTTCATCCATGTCAAATTTCAAGCCTTGTAGAGGAAGTTTAGTCAGTCAATGGCTCAAGAGGTCCAAAAATCGACTGTGCTAGGGCAAAAGTCAACTGTGACCTATAAACAGTCAAACCTCAAGATTTTTGGTCAAAATTCTCATTTTTAAGGATATTCCATCATTTGATCAAGGTTTGATCATGATTCATCAAGGATTGCTCAAAATTCATCAAGACTCAAAAGTTGCTAAATTAGGGTTTTGTAGGAAAAGTCAAACTCAATTTTGACCAAGCATAACATTCTCATACTTTATGAGAAATGACACATCAAAAGCTCATTTTGAATAGGATGCAATTTCCTACAATCCATCTTCATACCCCAAGATCAAAAAATGCACTCACAAGAAGTTACAAATTTGGACATTATAGGTCATTTTTGAAAGTCAACAAAAACACCTTTTTTGCCAAAGCTTATAACTTGAGCATGGAATGTCAAAATGAGATGATACAAAAAGGGTTGGTTAGAGGATATCTCAAGATTTCTAAAAAGTCCAAGAACACTTCCAAAAGTTCAAAATTGAAGAAGTTATGTATTGTTGAAGTTGGGCATTTTTGCAAAATTGCCAAAAGTCAACTATCCCCAAAACATCAAATTTTGTCAAATGGGCCCATTCTTTTCCACTTGATTTGATCTTGTCACACTCCACACGTGTCCTAGCTTCATCCTTATGTCCATTTATTAAATTTTCTATTTTATTTGATTTTTTATTGATTTAATTCATTTTTAATCAATTTAAATCAAATAAAATCCAAATATTGATGACTTAGGATCTTTTTGATTGGTATAGGTCTTAATTATCATCATGGACATGATCAAATTCGTATCATGCATTATATGTGAAAAAATATTGGATCTTTGACAAGTTTGGAAAGTTGTCAATGGAGGATCAAATCAAATCCTAAAACATCAATTCACAAAGATTCAAGACCTATTATTTGACCTAATCCAATGCTGTATACATATACAAGCAAAAGGCACACGAGTTAGAGGTTAGAGGCTGCAAGAACACAAAAACCAAACTTGAGAAAACTTGAAAAAAGTGTGAAACTGAAATCGTGCTTAGAGGCAAGTTCAACACAAAATCTCAACACCACTCCATTGTTGGGTAATCACTGAGTCAGAAGAAATCAAAAGAAAGCCCTCACACCCTCACAATCGCGTTGTAAGTCTCTCAAAACACCGCCCTGTATTTGAAATCACAACTCCATGTTCTTGCATTTTTTGACAAAATCTTTGCATATTCATGATCCTTGTTCAATTTGCAAGCTTTCTGCATTAGCCAATTGTATTTATATGGTTTATAACCTCCTAGCCGAATCTAGGGTTCTTGGTTCTTGTTTTTGGGCATTTTGTTTGCAGGTGAAATTGACGCCATTGATGGACATAGGCGTGTTCAGGAGGGAGAGACGAGCATGAATATGGTCTTGGATTGAGTTTTCATGGCTTAGAATTGGTTTTAGGGTTGACCTAGGGATTCAGCTGCAGATATGAATCCACAGGAAATATTACAGGGTCAAACGAGGAAGACGATGACACGTCTCCCCCTGGTTGAACGATTCAAACAATTCGCGCTTTTTTTTATTTCTGGCATAATTATTGTGTTTTCCCTTATAATAATCATTGTCATACACTAACAATTAGAACGCGTTGGTTGAGTGGTGGAAGCGTTGGCCAGTGATCAGCAGGACCTGGGTTCGAATCCCAGGTCCCCCCATATTGCTTTGCTATTTTTCTTCAGGTATTCCAGTGCGCTTCAGCAATTGTGGTCCATCATACAACCTCAAATCTCAAAGCGCCAGATGGCCCCAGGCCAGATCTGGTGGTCCAGATTGAACGTACACCATATGCCCTAGTCAACCAACGCACATGGGAGTCCAGAATCCAACCAGGCCTGCTTGTATTGGGCCACCAAAATTGCTATCCCAACCTCCAAAAATCAGGCCCAACCTCTAACTCACTCTATTTTCTATTTTATTTCTTTATTTTGTTTAATTATTTTTTTTATTTAATCACTAACCAATTAAAACTTTTTCTAATTAAAATTAAAACCAAAAATATTTTCTTAATTAAATTAAATTTCAGCATTTCTATTTTTTTAATAATATTAATTCAATTAATTTAGTTTAATTAGGAAATAACTTTAATATTTTTGCAATAATTAAAATTAATTTAGACGATTAGGTTTTTATTAACTTTGATAAAATTTATTTTTATTTCCTTAAATATAAAAAACTCCAAAAATATTTTTATTAATTAATTAGTTTATTAGTTTAATAATTAACTTAGATCTAATTTCTTTTTAATTCAAAAATAACCAAAAAATGCTCTTTTTCAAAAAAGGGTCAAAACCCTAAAAAACTCGTCCGATACAATTTCTCGCACGCGTTCCATATTTATTTCAAATATTGTATCTGTTTCCCGGAATGTAATAGTTTAATAGGACGTTAAATATTTTTACCGCTTTATTTATTTTCCGCATTTTAATTTCAAGGGTTGCTTTTGGCGATGTAAATACCTGACGCCTTGTAATAGCTAGTTTTAATTTCCGCAATTTCATTTCCGCAACTTATAAACTGTTAGATGTTTGATAATAGGGAATGCATGACAAGATCGAATGTTTAACCTAAAATCAACATAGATAACCATTGACATGTACAAAGATAAAATTAACTGAAACAACACACTCGCACATGCGCACTCTTAGGGTACACCTCACTTGGTTGCCTTTGAACGTGGTCATTGAGTATAGGAAGTTTTAGAGGTCGCCCTTTTGTCCAAAGATCATAGTTGCCTCGAAACGGTTGCCTCGGAAAAATGATCTAAGACATTAGGGTTACCACTAAGGCGTTCTAACATTGCTTTAGTGATCGCACATCCCTTAATCGAATTGACCCTTAAAACTCCAACGACGATGCTACCTACTCATCAATAGTAGGATAGCATTGTCTAAAGGACATTAGTACAGATTGATTCCTTTTTTGAGTAGGTAGATGGTTCTTAAGTACTTACTCCTTCAAAACAAAAACTTTTCGCACTTACACTTTTCAAATAAAAACTTCTTTCAAACCCACAAACACAAAGAAAAGCAAATTTTGAAAACACTTTGAGCAAGTACCTAAGAGCCCGTGGATAACCACGGATAGAAAGGGTGCTAATACATTCCCTTTCTATAATTACCCCCCGGATCCGAGAAACATCTCGAAAAAGGAATTTTTCTGTGCTTTTTTCCTTTCCTTGTTGGATAAAATAAAAGACGGTGGCGACTCTTGCTTACCGCGACATTTTGCAAAAACAAACGCAAAACGCGAACCAGCATTCCAAAAAACAGTCAGTTCTCTCCCACCGTATCACAGTTAGTTTCTCAGTTAATTCAAATGCATGTTCAGTCACAAGCTTTCACTTCATACACAACCAATGACATCAAAAACTTCCTTTTGAAACAAAAGACGGCGATGGTTCCCCCAAAAAAATAGGCAGTTATTACCTCTCAAAAGAAAAGCCCACTGAGTCAAAACCTATAAAGGAGACTTAAGAAAAACTGGGACATCCCGCTGGCTGTAATCTCAAAACAAGTACAGTTAGGCAAAAATTAGGGACAATAAATCAAAAAGATGGCGCTACAAATCCTTGACAAACATGAAAAATGTTGCAAAAATGACTGCCTTCACGAATAAACTTTCAGTATCCGAACCATCACCAAAATGTCATACCAAAATGTCATTGGAATTCAACACGCGCAATTAACTGAGTATAGGACTGGAGAACATCACGGAGAGAGGGTTGGGTACAAACACACTTTGAGCCTTATCCTTTAATTCTTAAACTGTGAACCAGGCCATGCTACAACCCTTTAAAAGTCCTAATTGTAGCATGGGTTAGTTCGAAAGCATACTGTTACAAAATGTATCCTGACTCTTGTAAGGCTTATTGTAAATCTCGAGTTGAATTTATATTCTTACAAAATTCTTTTATCTGTTAAAAATGCATTTTTAAAACTTCAAGACAAACATAAACTTTGTATTATTTTGAATATCGTTGTTTGCATATAGCTATTTATTTGACAATAGATAAATTTACACGACGAATATCCAATGAACAGAAATTCTCTCAAGAAGCAGAATCACTTCAAGTGGAAAAACACTTCAAATGACAAACTCTCCATAACCAAGGGGGCATGACATGTTATTATCCAAGTCATCAGTGGAAGTCAAGTCAAAATTCCAAGAAATCTCTCATAAAGTCTTGAATAGCCAGGGGCAGGTCTGCATCTGAATCACTTGGGGCATAGAACATGAATTTCAGCAAAGGATCACGTACGACCAAGCATACATTTTCTGGCAGCGCTATGAACAGTGACAAATCCCCAAAGTCCCTTTCATAAGGTAATCCCTTGTTAAATCACCAGAGCCACCTCAATAAGGTTATCCCCACAAAATAGTCTTAACGGATAAGGGTACAAACCCCACAAGGCCAAATTCATGGATATCCCCACAAAGTTGGATCCATGCAATCCCAAGCAAGAGTTTCAATCTCCGGAAAACCTCTCCCCGACAGATTTAGTCTTAAGAAGAATCCTCGAGGAGTTCTGCCAAAGAGACACCTCCCTAACAGATTGTCAAATGTTCTCTTTAATAGGGTTTATTTCCCTAACAAACTACAGATTCCCCAGCTTAAGTTTGCCTCTTAGACTATTACAAATTAAGGGACCACAACCCATAATCCCCAGTGAAGTCATCGACAAAGTTAATGTTATCTCTGAAAATTTCTGAAACCTGGACCTAACCAGATAATAGTTTAACTTCTTCAAATCACTAACAAAAATCCTCTTCCCCAGTGAGTTGCTGCAAAGCCTGGAAGCCGATCAGATAACAATTAACTTCTTTATCCCCAACAAGTTGTTAACTTCCATTCTCTCTAATCAAGAGTATAACTCTCCAGTAGAGCAACGGAAAACTAAAACTCCTGAACTTTTTTCCCCAAGTAGAAATCAACACTCTCCATAGAGTTTCCCTCAAGCAAAATCAACGTCCCCCAGCGGAGTTCTCCTCAAATAAAAAAATGGGAATCCCCAATGGAAACATTCTAAGCAAGGTTTGAAGATGTGCATACTCTTCATCACCAACAGCATTCTAAGATTTAACTTCCCAAAGCTCCCCAACACTTGTGAAGGATTTATTTTCTAAAGCAAAGATACATTACAACAAATATTTCACATTCATACATCATATTACATACATAATAAATGCATACAGCATAATCTCATTTATTTTGAGAACATCATCAAGCCATGCATACATCTGCATGTAACTAACCATCTTCCTTGCAGGAAAAGTCAATCAACAAAAATCCTCTTTTTGCAAATACCACAACCATTTCTCAAAAGGTCAGAGATTAATTCCTGAAACAAGCCAGGGCAACTATCTACACGACCAGCTGAAGCAATCTTACACGGGTTCCTTCTAATTTCAAGATGCAGCTTCACACGGGCTCATCATGAAGCAATCTTACACAGATTCCTTCTCAAAATTTACAAATGCAGCTTTACACGGGCTCATCCTGAAGCAATCTTACACGGATTCCTTCTTAAAATTTTCAGATGCAGCTTCACACGTGCTTATCATAAAGCAATCTTACACGGGTTCCTTCTAATTTCCAAATGCAGCTTCACACGGGCTCACCCTGAAGCAATTTTACACTGATTCCTTCTCAAAATTTCCAATGCAGCTTCACACGGGATCATCATAAAGCAATCTTACACAGATCCCTTCTCATACATTTCCAGATGGAGTTTCACACAGACTCATCCTGAAGCAATCTTACACAAATTCTTTCTCATGTATTTCCAGATGATGTTTCACACAGACTCATCTTGAAGCAGCCCTACACAGACTCCTTCTCATATATTTCCAGATGAAGTTTCACATGGACTCATCCTGAAGCAGCTCTACCCAGGCTCCTTCTCATATATCTCCAGATGCAGTTTCACACGGACTCATCCTGAAGCAACCCTACACAGGCTCTTTCTCATATATTTCCAGATGAAGTTTCACACGGATTCATCCTGAAGCAGCCCTACTCAGGCTCCTTCTCATATATCTCCAAATGCAGTTTCACACGGACTCATCCCGAAGCAATCTTACACAGATTTCTTATCATACATTTCCAGATGAAGTTTCACACAGACTCATCCTGAAGCAGCCCTATCCAGGCTCCTTCTCATACATTTCAAGATGCAGTTTCACATGGACTCATCCCAAAGCAATCTTACACATATTCCTTCTCATACATTTCCAGATGAAGTTTCACACGGACTCATCCCAAAGCAACCCTACCCATGCTCCTTCTCATATATTTCTAGATAAAGTTTCACACAGACTCATCCCGAAGCAGCCCTACCCAGGCTCCTTCTCATATATTTCCAGATGCAGTTTCACACGGACTCATCCCGAAGCAATCTTACACAGATTTCTTCTCATACATTTCCATATGAAGTTTCACACAGAATCATCCCAAAGAAGCCCTACCCAGACTCCTTCTCATACATTTCCAGATGCAGGTTCACACAGACTCATCCTGAAACAGTCTTACAAGGATTCCTCCCGAAGCAGTCTTACACGGATTCCTTCTAATACGTTTCCTGACACAGCTTAACTTGGGTCCATTCCAGCATATCCTTCAGATTAAATCGACCAAAGATTTATTCTGATACTTCTTCCAATCCCTATTAATAGTTACTTTGGATGGCATCTATAAGCCCATCTTTGACAACTCTTCATCACCTCTCCAAATGACATCTTTAAGCCCATTCCCTACACAATCAGCTAATACATCATCGAGTGCAAATTTCCGGGTACTCCAGTGTTCAATCATCTTCCATCTTCAAGTCATGAATGGAGGAATCGCCAATCTAACTCTTCAGGTTTAAGAAGATTGAACAGGGGCAACTGTTGTACCCCAAAATTTTCCCTCTGTTTTCTCAAGACATTTCTCAGAAAGATTTCCAAAAGCTCAAGTTTGCACAAGTACAATTGGACTTTTTAATGCCCCATATAGTTTCCATGGATCATATTGGACTTTCAAGCATCAGGTCAAAGATGGAACTCCTTAATATTTGAAAAGAGGAAGAGGAAAATGTCAAAAGGGAAAAGCAGATAAAATAAAAAATTGTGTAGTTGCATATAACTATGTCGAATTCAAAATCTGGTTCAGGATGTTCAAACTACATGACTGATCGAAAGGAGTGGTTGGCAGATTTTGACAAGTCAAAGAAGAGCAAGCTTGCTTCGACCCACAAGCTTCGACTAGGCAATGGCTTCCTTCGAGCAACCTACTTCGATCCACCTCTAAACCCTTTGACACACATAGTTTCGACACTATAGATTACAAGTCTATCTCCATGCTTGCTTCAATCCACAAGCTTCAACTGGGCAATGGCTTAATCGAGCAACTTGCTTTGATGCACCTCTAAACCATTCGACACACATAGTTTCTACACTATGAATTAAAATTTGAGGTTTGGACATTTGAAATTTCGACCACCTAATCAACTGATGGTTACTGGTAGGAAAGCAATCCATAAATTCTTTTGTTTTGACTATGCCAATGAGATCATCTTGCATACTCAAAATGGTACATTTAGATGAATGTGGTCCATTCGAAGAACACACAATTGGTGGAAACAAATATTGTTTTGTCTGTTGATGAGTTTGGTCAAAGATTGTAAGTGGTCCATTCTAAGAACACACAATTGGTGGAAACAAATATTGTTTTGTTTGTTGATGAGTTTGGTCGAAGGTTGTGTGGTCCATTCGAAGAACATACAATTAGTGGAAACAAATATTGTTTTGTCTATTGATGGGTTTGGTTGAAGGTTCAGATGAATGTGGTCCATTCAAAGAACACACAATTGGTGGAAACAAATATTTTTTTATTTGTTGATGAGTTTGGTTGAAGGTTGTGGATCTATGTGATCAAAACAAAAGGCTGAAGTATTTGACATATTTTATAGATTCAAGATGCTTGATGAATAAAGTCCTATATTATGCCAAGCCCAAGCTTGTTGTGCTGTCCACATAACAGTCTAAAACCATGTCAAAAAATCGTTTATTGTACTGCTATGAAATAGACCTGCACCAAGCTGCCACAACACTCCAAAACTGTTGCAAAACGGTCCTGCTATGCTGCTCCTAATTTGCACTAAATTAGTATATAAGAGTTGCACCTTAAAATCTATGAAAAGGGAATACCCAAATAGTTTAAATTTTATTTGTCCCCCCCCCCCCCCCAAAAAAAAAAAACCCAGCAAGACTCATCTATAAATAAGTTGTTTCACAACAAACAAAGGGGGGGGGGGGATTTTGGCAAGGAAAAAGGAGAAGAAAAAAACGAGAGTGGAGAGAACACAAAGGCTGAAGCCTTAAAACACTCTTAAACCCAGAACCAAAAAAACACGACACCTCTGTTCTTTTCTTTCCTTCGAACTCAAGAACATTCAAGGCAGCAACTCAAGTTTGAAACCCAAATTCCAGCTTCAAGGTAAGTCTTCTTGACTTTAAACTCTTCGTTTCAAGCATCATTGATGATTTATCTTCGAAGATAACATGTAATAATCATTGACTTCGAAGCTACCCTTTTGTTTGTTTTCCTTTCTTGTCAATTATATGTTAAGAATTAATCTGTACAGACCATAAAATAATGTTGGAGTGAAAGAATTACAGCATGATTCGACATAAAGCTTTAGGCTTCGATACATACTACTTTACAGGCCCAAACAAAAGGAAAAAAGGATGTGTGATTCGACACACAACATTCTACTTCGACTCATACTGAGTTTGATTTGGAATCACAAGGGTGAAAGAAGGAGATGTTTGATGCATATAAGCATGCTTCGAAACATGCTTCGACACATGCTTCGACCCATGTTTGAAAGATTTATTTTGTTCTCTCTTTTGCATTTTTATTTTACATATTTCATATATTTACTTCATAGCTATTCAATATGGTTTGTAATAGACAATTAGGTTTAACTTCTTGCAATCCCTATTTGTACATTTGTATCCCTCATCCCCCTAATAATTTAATAGCTTGGGATTTTAATTTCCGCAATTTAAAGTGGTGGGTATGTCTTCAAACTTTGCTTAGAATGTTTCCACTGAGGATCCTTGTTTTGTTGAGGAGAACTCTGTTGGGGAAAGTTGTGAACTCTGTGGAGAGTATTGATTCATTCTTGGTGAACAAGTTCAGGAGTCTCGGTTGTCTGTTGCTCTACTGGGGCGTCAAAGTTAAACTGACATCTGGTCGGGTCCAGGTTTCACAGTAACTTGCTGAGGATTGCAGAGTAGTCTACTGGGGAAGAGGAGTTATGGTCCTTTTATTTATAGTAGTCGGTGAGGCAAACTCAAGCTGGGGAATCCTGGTGTTGTTGGGGAAATAAACCTTGTCGTCAGTCCGCTGGAGAGGTGACATCTTCGTTGGGGGAAGTCCTCGAGGATTCTTGAGGTTGACTCAGCCGGGGAAATGTTTTCAGAGATTAAACCCTTGCTGGGAGTCATCCTATGAGAATGATTTGGGGAGATTTGTCATTTCCCCTAGTAGCAAGTGTTTGTGACATTTCCAGAAAATGTTTAATTGTATGTAACCTTTCGTCGGGGTTGACGTTCAATGCCCCAAGTGACGGAGATGGAGACCTGCCCCTGGTTACTCTGCACTTCTTCAGAGATTTCCTGAAATCTTGACTGGACTGCCCCAGGTGTGTTGGATAGTGACATGTCATGCCCCTTGATTGGAAGGATATTTTTCAATGGAAGTGTCATCCTTTTTGAAGTGATTTTGTCCACTGAGAGGGCTTTCGTTCATCGGATATTCGTTGTGTGAATTTCTCCGCTGTCAAACAAATAGTCAAATGCAAACAGTGATATTCAAATAATGCAAAGTTTATGCTTGTCTCGAAGTTTTGAAAAATTTGTTTTTTAGCAGAAAACTCTTTATAAGACAAATTCAACACAAGATTTAGGACAAAGCCTTACATGAGTCAGGATACCTTTTGTAACAGTATGCTTTTGAACGACCCATGCGTCAGTTAGGACTTTTGAAGGGTTGTAACGTGGCTTGGTTCACGGTTTAAGAAACAAAGGATAAAGGCTCAAAGTATATTTGTACCCACCCACTCTTCGTGATGTTCTTCAATCCTAAACTCAGTTAATTGTGCATTTGAACTCCAAATGAGTCTGGAACGACGTTTTTGGTGATGGTTCACACAAGTTGGATTTTTGAAGGCAGTCATCATTTTTTGCAACATTTTTCATGTTGTCGAGGATTTGTAATGACCTCGTTCTTTTGATTTGTTATCCCTAACTTTTGCCAGAATGTTCCTGTTTTCGAGATTACAGTCAGCGGGATGCCCCAGCTTTCTTAAGCCTCCTTTATAGATTTTGGCTCAGTGAGCTTTTCTCTTTTGAGAGATTAACTGCCTTTGAGATAAGGAACCACCACTGTCTTTTGATTCCAGAGGAATGCTTTTGATGTCGTTCTTTGTATTATGAACTGAGAGTTTTGCGACTTCAATGCACATCTTTTGAATTAACTGAGAGACTAACCTGCCCCAGGTTTAAATTAAAGGTTTCAATTTGTGTTTAAAACAGAAAACTCCTACTTCTTTGGCTCGAAGGGGTTGACTAGGGATTATATTCCTTATAACTCCAGTGTTTAGGATTTGAAAGAAACGCCTGTACATCGTCAGCAAGGTCTGTCCAAAAGCATACTGTTTGAGATTATGGCATTGTTTTGTCATCCTCCCTCTAAAGGCTTGTAACTTTTAGCAAGAGTTGAATGACTAAAAATCATAGTTTAAATGTAATTAAAATGATTGGATCAAATCAAGACAAACATATGCAATTCATTAATGAAACCAATTTTGGCATTAATAGATAATTGTTTGAATAACAAAAGAAATTACAACTTGAAAATTCAAATGAAACAAAGACATTCCCAATGATTTGGCATAGGAGCAGTGATCACATTTGGGGTCTCCGGAGGGTCAAACTTGATCTCCTTGGCATCAATCAAGTCTTGAATCTTGTTCTTCAAAGTCCAACAGTCGTCGGTGTCATGTACAGGACTGTCAGAATGGTAGGCACATCTCACACCCAGGTTATACTTGGAAGAGGAAGTATCAGGATTTTGAGGAGGATCCTTTAGTGTGATCAGCTTCAACTTCAGCAATTGTTGTAACGCTTGAGACAAAGGCATGTTGATGTCAGTATACTACCTTTCTTGATATCTTACCCTACACCTATTGCTCTGTCTTTGTTGAACAGGCATGGGATCGAAGATCTGGGTTACCCCTACATGTTGATCATGACGACTCTTTTGACCATACACAGCATTGGACTCTTTCTTCCCATTGTAGGGCTTTTTCTGAGCATCAGAAGGTGTTTCTTCTTGAATCTTCCCACTTTTGATGCCAGCTTCGACCCTTTCGCCGATCAGTATTAGCTCGGTGAATCCGGCTGAAGAGCTTCCGATCAAGTGTTTGAAATAGGGACCAGACAAAGTCCCAAGGAACATATCCACCAACTCCCTATCAGACAGAGGGGGTTGGACTCTTCCAGCAAGATCTCTCCACTTCTGAGCGTAGTCCTTAAAGCCTTCGCATGTAACCATAGACATACCCTGAAGCTGAGTACGCGTGGGAGCAAGGTCAGCATTATACTGGTATTGCTTGTAAAAAGCAGTAGCAAGGTCCTCCCAGTTGTGGATGTTAGATCCTTCCAGTTGACAGAACCATTCAAGTTGAGTCCCTGACAGACTATCTTGAAAGAAATGAACCCAGAGATTTCTATCAGCAGTATAGGGTTGAATCTTCCTCACATGTGACCGGAGGTGTAGCTTTGGACAGGAAGTTCCGTCATACTTGGCAAAGGCAGGTGCCTTGAATTTATGGGGAATCACCACCCCAGAGGATAGACCTAGCTCTCCGAAGTCCAGACCGGGCACCTTCTGTATTTCCATCATGTTCAAACGGTCCTCCAGTTGTTTGTACTTATCCTCAGCAGGAGGATACTGTTCTTCATCATAGTCCGTCTCGTTGTCGGAGACTTCAGGGCTGGGAGCCCTCCTTTCTTGTGGACTGTCTTTCTCTCCAGATGTGGTGGTAAGATCAACTTCACTCTGCAGCCCATTTCTAAACTTGCGTCCGGTGTTGAACAGGATGGTCCTCTTCTTCTTCTTCTTCCTCTCTTTCAGAATCAGGGTCTTCAAGTCCTGCTGACCCTTAGCTAGGCTCATGACCAACTCTTGAAATTGGGCATTCTGGGCCTGGAGGGCCTTGATAGCTTGCTCAGTGGAAGGTTCAGTAGACATGATGATTGCTGAAATAAACAGCGAAGAAGATAAGAGACCTGTACTGGGAGACCTGTTATGCAATGATATGTATGATATATGTATGCAATGTTTTCAAGGATCTCGCGGGGTAAACAAGAAACTGTTAGAATCTGAATTTGGTAGCTTGATTGAAGGAACTTCATGTTGCTGAGAGTCCTTCTTCAAGAGTTAGGCTCACCATATCGAGTGGGTCATAGCCCCTGACTCAAGTTATCGCGCTTTGATCTTTTGATGGCCTTGGCTAGAGGAAAATAAATCCCCTTGGCCCCTTGCTAGACATTTGTTGTACCATAAACTGCATCACAAACCCTTGAGATCCTTGAATGGTTAAGGAAATGTTAAGGCGTGATGTTATGATGTGTATGCTATGAGTTTAAGCAAAAGTGTGAAGGGATGTAAGTAAACCCTGCAATAAGTCCAAATTATTGGATAAGGACTGTAAACAAAAACTACAAGGAACTCATGTTGTCAGATAACAAGAATGTGCAAGTAGTTCAAGTTTGAAGGCATACAAGTCACACAAACAACCTTAAGTTTAGGCTGGCATGGAGTTTAGGCATTACCCTCTTTCAGTTTAGTCGGTTTAAACCTGTCCTAAAAATAGTAACCGGGTTCTAGAGGATCTCAATATCACGGACTACCCTTAATCGGTCATAATTCCAATTTAGCAACTTTTTCTTGCAGCCAGAATCAACGCGAGAGTTTAGTCTCAATGAGTGTAGCATACTACTATTGTTCTATGGCCAAGTTGGTCAATTTAAGGTTCTAAGGTCAGTTGGTGCTTAACGACTCCTCAAAAGACCCATATTCTCCTCGTTTCAACACAAGGGATATCGGTACAGACCAAGGTGCCACACCAACGTAGCTACTGCTTCATCCGTGTCGGTCTATGCCGGACAGATCCCTCACAGTTTATTGCTACTTGCCTAAAGGGTATCCCCAGATCCGGGTTAGGATCTATAGAACTCCGATACAAGCCCATAAAATTTAAAGCATACAAAGCATACAATTGAAAACACAAGTGATCTAATCCTAAGGTACACCTCACTTATTAATTCTTCCCCAGCAGAGTCGCCAGTTCTGTGATCGGTGGGAACGAGAACTGACTGTTTTAGGAATGCTGGTTCGCGTTTGCGTTTGTTTTTGCAAAATGTCGCGGTAAGCAAGAGTCGCCACCCTCTTTTATTTTATCCAACAAGGAAAGGACAAAAGCACAGAAAAATTCCTTTTCGAGATTTTTCTCGGGTTCGGGAGGTAGATTATAGAAAGGGAAGGTATTAGCACCCTTTCTATCTGTGTTTATCCACGGGCTCTTAGGTACTTGCTCACTATGTTTTCAAAAGTTTGCTTTTCTTTGTGATTGTGGGTTTTGAAAAGAGTTTTGTTTTTGAAGAGAGTGTAAGTGCGAAAAGTTTTGTTTTGTTTTTAAAAGGAGCAAGTACTTAAGAACATCTACCTACTCAAAAAGGAATTTAATTGTGCAAATGTCCTTTAGAAAGTGCTATCCCACTATTGAGGAGTAGGTAGCACCGTCGTTGGAGTTTTCGGGTCAATTCGATTTAAGGGACGTGTGGTCACTAAAGCAATGTTAGGATGCTTTAGCGGTAACCCTAATGTCTTAGATCATTTTTCCGAGGCAGCCATTTCGAGGCAACTTTGATCTTTAGATAGGAGGGCGACCTCTAAAACATCCTATACTCAATGACCACGTTTGAGGCAACCAAGTGAGGTGTACCCTAGGAGTGGCATGTGCAAGTGTGTCAGTTTTCAGTTATATTATCTCTGCACATGTTATGGTGAGCTACTGTTGATTTTAAATTAAGAGTTAATCTTGTCATGCAATCCTAGTTAGCATACATCTGAGCAGTTAATATATGTACAGAATTTTAAAGTGCGGGAATTGTAAATCCTACGCTATTACAAGGCTTCGGGGAGGGGGATTATTTACATGTCCAAAAATTGGGGGAATAGAAGCAGTAAAGTAAAAGTCTTAGTTAAGCTATTACATCCAGTAGGCAGTTACAATAAAATAAACGCGCGCAAATCTGAAAATAAACTCTAAAAATCCTAAGAATAAAATCTTTTTGTTGTTTTATTTTATTTTGGGAAAATGATCTAAATCTATCTAAATCTAAATCTATCTAATATTTTTTGTGGTTTTTATTTTATTTTAATGTTAATTAAAAAAGATAAAAAGATGTCAATGAAAACAAAAATAAAATACAAGGGGGGGATCCTTCGATCCAGGGGAAAAAAAGGAGTTTCGACCCAGGGAGGGAATGGAAGCTTCGATCCAGAGAGGGTCATGGTCCTTTCGATTGGGGCCAGACATTAAGGCGTGAGTAGCCTTCGATCCAGGGAAGAGGATTGTCTTTTGATCATGGGGGTCATGGCTTTCGATCCAGGAATGAGATGCCTCTTTCGATCCAGCATGTTAATGGGTTCGATCTGGAGAAGGTGTCTCCTTCGATCTGGGATGTTATACCTGCAAAAGTATGTTAGCGAAATGCAGGGCCTGGGTATTGAAATCCAGGCCCTTCTATCCTGCGCTTGCTGGGTCTCTTCAGGCTATGTCTGCAGTAAATGTTAGCAAACGAAAAACATGACCTGGGTGCCAAACCCATGCCCTTTGATCCTGTCTAGGATGGCAAATCGAAGGTAACAACAAGTAATGATGTGTTATGCAAAAACAAGGTTGGATAATTTACCCTCTCTTACCAGTAGATTGGAACTTCGATTTGGGCGCTTCCTGTATGTAGGCACCTTCGATCTGGGGCTTCTGGGCTTGGCTACTTTTGTTGAAAGGTGGCTTTGCTTGGAAAATTCTGGCAACCTTTGATGGATTTTGTGGGCAGCCTCTCTCCAATGCTTCTGTTTTTTTTCTGTGTTTCCTTGTATAATTTTCGTGTCCTGGATATGTATGTTGGCCTCTGTATTTATAGGGGTGTAAGGGTACAGTAATGGCAAGAGACAGCCATTAAACAGGCCATTAAATGCCATGAGACAAGAAACAGACACATTAAATTATTTCCTTTTTTGAAACATTTGTGTCTCTTGAATGAACCTGGAAGCTTTTGACTTGAGTGCCCTCTTGATGACCTCCTTCGAATGGCCTTTGTCCAAAGATCAGTCGAAGGGTACTATTGTACCCCAAAATTTGCCCTCCCATATTCCTCAAGATTTGTCAAGAATGATCTTCAAATTGCTCAAAATGGCTCAAGGGTTGTACAGTCAAATCACCTCTTAAGGCAGTCAATTCAAAATTAGGGTTTTATGTTGCATCAAGGTCCTTACATCCAAATAACCTCAAGTGCTCCTTAATGTCCTAACGTATGCTCAAATTCAGAAGGTATCCGACTGTGTGAGTTTTCTCGAAGAAATGTGGTGAAAAAAGTGTGCTGAAAGTGCAGTTTTTACGCGCTAAAAAATTCATAACTTGAAGATCGTGGCTCGTTTTGAACCCGTTCCGGTGGCCAAAATCCCGTCTTGACGTCATCTATGTTTTCATCTCTCACGGCTGGAAGCCAATTTTGATCAGAAGGTCTTTAAAAATGCGGATTTATCAAGTATTTCCGTACAGGAAATTTATGTCAGAAATTTATTTGCGTCATGTTCAGAAAATCATAACTTAGTCGATTTTCATCGTATCGAGCTGGTTCCGGCACCAAAATTTCACAAATTGAGTTGGCTACATTTTCACAGGAGGTATCGAGTTCGAGCGGTGTTCAAAAGGCCTTCATTTTTTGCTCAGAGTGCGCGACACGCCGAAAATCCTGAATGCTGAATATTATTTCATCTGGGCCGAAACTTCGAAAATTCATAACTCGGTCAATTTTTATCGGATTGGGCTCATATTTTTACACAAGGTCACTGACTCAGATATCTACAACTTTTCTTCAAAAGTAGAGACCGAATTATGCTCCGATCAATACCAGTTTTTTATTGAAGAACGTGTCAGAGTCGACACTGGAGCCCAAAATAAGTTTGTCTGAGCTGAAACTTCAAAAATTCATGACTAATTCACCATTTATCCGATTGAGCCGATTTTCGGACAGGAGTTAGTTCTCGATATCGGCTACATTTTGTTTTCACATTTCAACTTTAAAAATTGCACTTAAGTCCCCGCGATTTAGCCTGCAAAGTGACGAGCTCAAGTGAACATTGGAGGCCCAATTGCACATTCAAAGCCCATTTTCTTTACCCTAATTTCCATTATATAATCACCTTCTTTTCACACAAACAAGATGAGAGAAAAAAACTTTGCCACAACACTGTCAGAATATCAAATTCTTTCAAGAACCCTAAAACCTTGAAATCCTTATTACAAATCCCTCTCTCACTACAAACAAGCCATCTCAGTTACAAACCAACATCTCACTACTTCTTCAGTAAGGGTAAGGCTGGCTTGATCTCCATGATCAAAAGGGCATAAAAGCATTCATGTCACTACTTTTCCAGTGAGGGTAAGGTTGATTTGATCTCCATGATCAAAAGGGTATAATCATTCATACATGCCATATTGATCTAAACATTAAATTTCTTCATATATTGGCTTTATTTGTATTTTATGATATATATATAGTAATTTATTTAATGTGTTCATGAGATTCAACACTACAGATTTAGACAGGATCCCATGCAGGTTCATTAAGGAACGTTGAGGCCAAAACACAAATGGCCAAAAGCCATAACACAAATGGCCAAAAGCCAAAACACAAATGGCCAAAACAAAACAGTTTACACATGACGCCAACAGCTGTTTCAGCCCTCCAATCAGGCTCGTATACTCCGAAACTCTCTCTATATTTTTATTATTTTCCTTTAATTAGTTAATCGTTATTATTTTTATTAATCACTAACCAATTAACATTTTTTCCTAATAAAATCAAAAACACAAAAAATATTTTATTTATTAAAATTAACTTCATCACTTTTATTTTTGTAAATAAATTAATTTAATCAATTTAGCTTTAATTAGATTTAACTTTTAATATTTTTTGCAATATTTAATATCAATTTAGAATATTAGGTTTTTATTAGCATTAATTCAATTTATTTTATTTCTTTAAAAACTCAAAAAATCCAAAAATATTTTCATTATTTAATTTAATTTAATTGTTTATTTAATTTAATTCCATTTAATTCAAAAATAAACAAAAATCTTTTATTTAATAAAAAACGGTCAAAACCCAAAAAACTCGCATCCGATTTAATTTCCCGCACGCGATCCATTTTATCATATTATTGTATCTGTTTCCCGGAATGTAATAGCTTTTAATTAGGATTTTAATTATTTATCGCTTTCTTTTATTTTCCGCAATTTAAATTAAAGGGTTTGTTTTTGACGATGTAAATACCCGACGCCTTGTAATAGTTTAGATTTATTTTCCGCAACTATTAACTGTTAGATGTATGTTAACTAGGCTATGCATGACAAGACTTATCTCTGAAATTAAAATCAACCCGTAGCTCACCATAACATGTACAAAGATAACTTAACTGAATCCTGATACACTCGCACATGCCACTCTTAGGGTATGCCTCACTTGGTTGCCTCGACGTGGTCATTGAGTATAGGGTGTTTTAGAGGTCGCCCTCCTGTCTAAAGATCAAAGTTGCCTCGAAACAGTTGCCTCGATAAAAAACGATCTAAGACATTAGGGTTACCGCTAAGGCGTCCTACCATTGCTTTGGTGACCACACATGTACCTTAATCGAATTGACCCGAACAACTCCAACGACGGTGCTTCCTACTTCTCAATAGTGGGGTATCACTGTCTAAAGGACTCTTACACAACCTAATTCCTTAGAGTAGGTAGATTTCTCCTGGGTACTTGCTCTTTTCAAAAACAAAAACAACTTTTCGCACTCACACTTTCAAAAAGTTTTCAAACAAACACTTCATACACTCTTGAGGACCGATACAAGAGTTACCTAGAAGTTTTTCAAACTAAACTTTTTCAAAACCCACATACACAAGAAAAGCAAACAATTTTTGAAAACATAGTGAGCAAGTACCTAAGAGCCCGTGGATAACCACAGATAGAAAGGGTGCTAACACCTTCCCTTTCTATAATCTACCTCCCGAACCGAGAGACATCTCGAAAAAGGATTTTTGCTGTGCTTTTGTCCTTTACATGTTGGAGAACATAAAAGACGATGGCGACTCTTGCTTACCGCGACATTTCGCGAACCAGCTTTAAAACAGTCAGTTCTATTTCCACCGATCACAGAACTGGCGACTCTGCTGAGGATAATTAATAAGTGAGGTGTACCTTAGGATTAAACCACTCTTATGTTTTCAATTGCTTGTTTTGTTTGCTTTAAAATTGTGGGCCTGTTGTGGAGTTTCATAGATCCTAACCCGGATCTGGGGGATACCTTTTAGAAGTAGCAACAAACTGTGAGGGAACTGTGCGGGGTATACCGACACGGTTGAAGCAGTTGCTACGTTGATGTGGCACTTTGGTGAGTACCGGTAACCCTTGAGTCAAGTCAAGGAGAGTACGGGGTCGCCGCGTGGTGTCGTGAAGCATCAACTGACCTTAGGAACCTTACTTGACCATCCTGGCCTCTTTAGGGGTAGTGAGATGACCGACTTTGGTGCAGTCCGAAGTTGGTAGATACTCGATACTACACTCATTGAGGGTTGTTTTCTTGGAATATTTTGATCGCCAGTTCAGTGGCTAAATCAAAACAATGAACATAGAAAACAACCCTATGATATTGAGCTCCTTAGAACCCGGTTACTTTTGATAGGACAGGTTTTGAGCCCACCAACTTTAAGAGGGTAGTACCTAGACCTCATGCTGGCCTGAACTCTAAGGGCTATCTGGTGTGACTTGTGTGCCTTCAAACTTGACTACTTGCATGTTCTTGTTATCTGACACATGAGCTTCTTGCAGGTTTTGTTTACGGTCCTTAATCTTGACTCATAACAGGGTTCACTTACATCACTCCACGCATAGCATAACATCATACCATCATACCATTGCATACATCCTGCATAAGGACTAACCCATTTCAAGGATCTCAAGGGCTTGTGATGCAGGTCATGATGAACCAACTGTCTAGCAAGGGGCAAAGGGGATTTATTTTCCTCTAGCCAAGGTTGATAACTTGCGTCAGGGGCTATGACCCACTCGATATGGTGAGCCTTGACTCTTGAAAAAGGACTCTCAACAAACATGAAGTTCCTTCAATCAAGCTACCGTATTCAACTTCTAACAAATTTCTCTGTTTACCCCGCGAGATCCTTGAAAACATTGCATGCATATCATACATATCATTGCATTACAGGTACCCTTTTTACAGGTCACTTATCTTTTTTGCTGTTTATTTCAGCAATCAGCATGAATCCTGCACCATCCACTGAACAAGCTATCCAGGCTCTCCAGGCCCAGAATGCCCAGTTCCAAGAGTTGGTTATGAGCCTAGCCCAGGGTCAACAGGATCTGAAGACTCTGCTTCTGAAAGAGAGGAAGAAGAAGAAGAAGAGGACTGTTTTGTTCAACACTAGACGCAGATATGGGAACAGATCACAAAACGAGGTTGATCTGACTACCCCATCTGTAGGGAAGAACAGTCCCCAAGAGAGAGAGGTTCCTAGTCCAGTGGTCTCCAACAACGAGACAGATTACAATGATGAACAGTACCCTCCTGCTGAGGATAAGTACAAATAGCTCGAAGACCGACTAAGTGCTATGGAGATTCAACACGTGCCCGGGTTAGATTTTGGAGATCTAGGTTTATCTTCTGGGGTGGTGATTCCCCACAAATTCAAGGCGCCTGCTTTTGCAAAGTACGACGGGGCTTCCTGTCCTAAGATGCACCTCAGATCATATGTGAGGAAGATCCAACCTTACACTGCTGACAAGAATCTATGGATCCATTTCTTCCAGGATAGTCTTTCAGGGACTCAACTCGAATGGTTCTATCAGCTGGATGGAGCCAGTATTCGTAACTGGGAGGACTTGGCTACTGCATTTTATAAGCAGTATCAGTACAATTCCGACCTCGCTCCTAAGCGTACCCAACTCCAGGGTATGTCGCTAGGGACGTGTGAAGGATTCAAGGAATATGCGCAGAAGTGGAGAGATCTGGCTGGAAGGGTGCAGCCACCGCTGACTGACCGTGAACTCGTTGACATATTCTTGGGGACCCTGTCTGGGCTGTTCTTCAACCATCTGATTGGAAATTCTTCTGCTGGGTTTACGGATCTGATCTTGACTGGGGAAAGAATTGAAGCTGGTATCAAGGCTGGGAAGATTCAAGAAGCCACACCTTATGATACTCATAAAAAGTCTTACAGTGGGAAGAAGGAGTCCAATGCTGCGTACAGTCAAAAGAGTCGTCGTGACCAACATGTAGGGGCAGTTCTGATCTCTGGTTCTACACCACGCCGACAACAGCAAAATGGAAATCAGTGAAGGCCGGACGAGCCTAAAAGATAGTTCACCAACATCAACATGCCATTGTCACAAACATTGCAGCACATGTTGAAGATGAATCTGATTGCGGTGATCAACCCACTTGCAAATCCCAAGACCTCTTCTCCAAACTACAACCCAGATGTGAGGTGTGCTTATCATTCCGGTAGCCCGGGGCACGATACTGAAGATTGCTGGGCGCTGAAATACAAGATTCAGAACATGATTGATGCTAAGGAGATCGAGTTCGAGCCTGCCGAGACTCCCAACGTGATCACTGCTCCCTTGTCAAAACATGGCTAGGATTGAGAGACTCTTGTTTCATTTAAATTCTGATATTGTATTTTTCTATGCTTATTCAAACAATTATCATGTCAAACTCTATTATTTCATTAATGCATTACACGTGTCTGTTTTGAAGTAATTGTGTTCACTATATTCAAAATTGCTTTTATTTTTCTTGATGTTCAACTCTCGATTGAAAATTCTAAGCCTCTTGAGGGAGGATGACGAAAACGATACCACGATCCTTACAGTATGCTTTTGAACAGACCCCGCTGATGAGGTACATGCATTGTTTCAATTTCTAAACACTGGAGTTATAAGGAAGATAATCCCTCGTCAACCCCTTCGAGCCAAAGAAGTAGGAGTTTTGTTTCTTTTCACAAAAATTAAAACCCTTAATCATAACCTGGGGCAGGGTAGTTCTCTCAGTTGATCCAAGTGCACAACGAATGGCACCAAAGGAGTCCTTCCAAAACAAGAGACAATGATAGTTCCGAATAATCGTAAGGACAGGCAGTCATTATCTTTCTCAAAATAAAAGCCCAATAAGTCAAAACCTATGAAGGAGACTTACAAAACTGGGGCATCCCGCTGACTGTAATCACAAAAGAAACAGTTCAGGCAAAAAGACAGGGATAATAAAATCGAAAAGAAAGAGGTCCTACAGACTCTCAACAAAATGACTGTCTATTCAAAATAAATTGTCGGTATCCGAACCATCACCGGAATATCAGAGCAAAGACTCAAACAAGATCTAATGCACGATTAGCTGAGTTTAGGATCGAAGAACATCACGAAGAACGGGTGGGTATAAATAAAATTTGAGCCTTTATCCTTTGTTTCTTAAACCGTGAACCAGGCCATGTAATAACCCTTAAAAAGTCCTAGCTGAAGCATGGGTTAGTTCGAAAGCATACTGTTACAAAAGGTATCCTGACTCCTGTAGGGCTTGCTGTAAAATCCTGAGTTGGCATCACATTTTACAAAAAAATCACTTGTTTTATTGAAAACTGCATTTTCAAAAACTTCAAGACAGACATAATCTTTGCATTCTTGAAATAATATTGTTTGCATATGACTATTTGTTCAAACAGCAGAGAAATTCGCACGACGAATATCTAGTGGGTAAAAATCTTCTCAAGTGGAAAAACACTTCCAACCAAGGGGCATACATGATCATTGTCCATCATCTGGGGCAGTTAAGTCAAGATTCAAGGAATCTCTTAAAATGCCAAATAGCCAGGGGCAAATCTCCATCTGAGTCACTTGGGGCATCAGACATGAATTTCAGCAACGAATCTTGCATGATCGAACAAAGATCTTCTGGTAGTATGGCAACACGATGCTACCGACAGTGACAACTCCCTACATCCTGAGAGCATGGACATAGTCGAAAAATACTATGCATAATCAAAGACCCGCTAGGTCGACTGGACTAGGCAAAAATAAGGGCTTCCCGGCGAACCAAAAGGGTTCGGGAAAAAATAAGGGATGAAAATAAGAAAAATCTGTACACCCGGCAAGTCGAAAACCTGAAAAGGCGGCTTGGGCAAAAATGGGTATCCCGGTGGACTGAAAACCCGAAAGGGCGGTCCAGGCAAAAGTTAGGGATCAAAAGCGTACGACTATGTCTCGTCATCTCGTCACTTGCCTACCAGAAGAAGATTTGTCAATCGGCAGTTATCAAGCTCCTCATAGGCCTTCTTCTCCCTCAGAAACAGGGGCAATAAGAATTGTCCGAACTGCACAAGCTGCTCTGCCCACCAAGGCACCAAGGTAGATTCAGCTGAAGAATAGGACCAAGATACCTTCACTCCCCGCAGAGTAAGGATGGATTCAGCAATACTCTCCCCAAGCAGAGTTGGCCTCCCATCAGCCCCAAAAAGGCACAGTATCCCCAACAAGTCAGCAATACTCTCCCCCAAGCAGAGTTGGTCTACCATCAGTCCTGAAAAAGTTGGGTATCCCCAGAAGATCTTAATATTCCCCAGCGGAGTATACAGATATTCCTCGACAAGCATCCCCGGCAGTCTTAATATTCATCGACGAAATATAAGAATGTTCCCCGGCGGAATACAAGATACCCCCAGTGGAGCCATTTCCCAGCGCGGTCTAAAAAGTTTCCCCCACCAGAGTTGAATCATCTTATCCAGTAGGTTCTAGAAGCTTGTCCCCTGCATAGTGCAAATATCTCTCCCCAGCCATATTCAAAGGTTGTCCCCCACCAGAGTCTAACTGGGTTATCCTCAACAAGTTGCAACGGAAAGATCATCCCCAGCGAAGTTCTTTCTATCCCCAGCGGACTTTATCATCGAAATCCCCAACAGAGCTTATCAACGGAATCCCCAGCAGAGTTATCGTTAAAATCTCAGTGAAGCATCTCTTTCCACAGAGTAATTCCCCGCAGAGTAATCTCTTTATCAAGTTTATTCCCCAACAGAGTCATCTTCTCCTACAGGTTTATTCACCCAATCATCTTCGTCATCATCCCCAGCGGAAACGAAGGACTCAACTCTATTCTCCAGCAGCCCCGGGATTTACTTTCCCCAGCTAAAACAGCACATTTCCATACATCATGATACATGCACATACGCATCATATCATACAATCTCATTTATGTTAAGAACATCATTGCTTGATCCATCTCATGCATTGCATATGACTGACCTTTACCTTTCAGGAAAGATGCAGTTAAATTCTTAGCCATATCAAAAGGCCTTCTCTGGTCCAGTTAAGTGGATTCCTAAAGATTTTTCTGATGCCGATCCAGTTGAAGATACTCCAAGTTTCCTTCTAGAGATGGTTCAGATGTGACCCAGATTTGGCGACATTCCGATACTTATTCCAGATTTCCTTTCAGAGACAGCTTAGAGATGCTCCAGACCCGGATGCTATTCTATTGCTTATTCAAATTCAAACTTCTAAAGACAACTTAGAGATGCTCCAGACCCGGATGTTATTCTATTTCTTATTCCAGATTCCTTCTAGAGATGGTTCAGATGTGACCCAGATTTGGAGACATTCTGATACTTATTCCAGATTCAATCAAAAGATGATTACCATCAACCTTTCTTAAGTTCCAGATCAACACCTGTAACTAGCCAGGAAATATCTGTGGACGATTGATTGTAGATCTATACCTGAAACCAGACAGGAAAGTTATCTACATAAAGAGATTGAAGATCAATACCTGTAACAGGCCAGGAAACCGTCTTTCTTTCTCAGGTCAGAGATTAATACCTGAAACCAGACAGGAAAACTATCTCATCGGCCAGCCTTCTTAAGTTCCGGATTAATACCTGTAGCAAGCCAGGAAATATCTATGGACGACTGATTGTATATCTATACCTGAAACCAGACAGGAAAGTTATCTACATGAATAGATTGAAGATCAATACCTGTAACAGGCCAGGAAACCGTCTTTCTTTCTCAGGTCAGAGATTAATACCTGAAACCAGACAGGAAAACTATCTCATCGGCCAGCCTTCTTAAGTTCCGGATTAATACCTGTAACAAGCCAGGAAATATCTGTGGACGACTGATTGTAGATCTATACCTGAAACCAGACAGGAAAGTTATCTACATGAAGAGATTGAAGATCAATACCTGTAGTTAGACAGGAAAACTATTTTTCTTTCTCAGGTCAGAGATTAATACCTGAAACCAGACAGGAAAACTATCTCATCGGCCAGCCTTCTTAAGTTCCGGATTAATACCTGTAGCAAGCCAGGAAATATCTGTGGACGACTGATTGTATATCTATACCTGAAACCAGACAGGAAGGTTATCTACATGAAGAGATTGAAGATCAATACCTGTAGTCAGACAGGAAACTATTTTTCTTTCTCAGGTCAGAGACCAATACCTGAAACCAGACAGGAAAACTATCTCCTCGACCAACCTTTCTTAAGTTCCGGATCAACACCTGTAACTAGCCAGGAAATATCTGTGGACGACTGATTATAGGTTAAACACCTGAAACAAGACAAGAAAACCACCTATATGAAGAGATTGAAGATCAACCCCTGTAACAGGCCAGGAAACTATCTTTCTTTCTCCAGTCAGAGATTAATACCTGAAACCAGCCAGGACAACTATCTCATCGACCAACCTTTCTTAAGTTCCGGATCAATACCTGTAACTAGCCGGGAAATATCTGTGGACGACTGATTGTAGATTCGATATCTGTAGCAAGCCAGGAAGACAATCTTTCTTTCTCAAGTTAGAGATTAATACCTGTAACCAGACAGGAAAACTATCTCATCGGCCAGCCTTTTTCAAATTCCAGATCAACACCTGTAACTAGCCAGGAAATATCTGTGGACGACAGATTGTAGATCTATACCTGAAACCAAACAGGAAAGTTATCTACATTGAAGAGATTGGAGATTATTACCTGTAGCAAGCCAGGAAAACTATCTTTCTTTCTCAGGTCAGAGATTAATACCTGAAACCAGACAGGACAACTATCTACTTGACCATCATGAAACAACCCTACATCGGTTCCTTCTCTTCCAAGATGCAGTTTTACACGGACTCATCGTCAGGCAACCCTACACAGGTTCCTTCTTTCAACCTACCAAGTTACAATCTCCAGATGGCATCTTTAAGCCCATCTCCACAAAATATCCATTGCATTCCCCGATGGCATCTATAAGCCCATCCCCGACAAGATTCTGTCACATCTCCAGATGGCATCTATAAGTCAATCCTCCTATCCATCACCTCTCCAAATGGCATCTATAAGCCCATTCCCGACATCACATTGCTGATACTACACTATGCGAGTGCAAATTTCTGGGCACTTTAGTGTTCAATCATCTTCCACCTTCGGATCACGAAAGGCACGCAAGCCAATCTACGTCCTCAGGTTTAAGAAGATTGAACAGGGGCAACTGTTGTACCCCAAAATTTGCCCTCCCATATTCCTCAAGATTTGTCAAGAATGATCTTCAAATTGCTCAAAATGGCTCAAGGGTTCTACAGTCAAATCACCTCCTAAGGCAGTCAATTCAAAATTAAGATTTTGTGTTGCATCAAGGTCCTTACATCCAAATGACCTCAAGTGCTCCTTAATGTCCTAACGTATGCTCAAATTCATAAGGTATCCGACTATGTGAGTTTTCTCGAAGAAATATGGTGAAAAAAGTGTGTTGAAAGTGCAGTTTTTACGCGCTAAAAAATTCATAACTTGAAGATCGTGGGTCGTTTTGAAGCTGTTCCGGTGGCTAAAATCCCGTCTTGACGTCATCTATGTTTTCATTTCTCACGGATGGAAGCCAATTTCGATCAGAAGGTCTTCAAAAATGCGGATTTATCAAGTATTTCCGTACAGGAAATTTGTGTCAGAAATTTATTTGCGTCATGTTCAGAAAATCATAACTTGGTCGATTTTCATTGTATCGAGCTGGTTCCGGCGCCAAAATTTCACAAATTGAGTTGGCTACGTTTTCACAGGAGGTATCGAGTTTGAACGGTGTTCAAAAGGCCTTCGTTTTTTGCTCAGAGTGCGCGACACGCTGAAAATCCTGAATGCTGAATATTATTTCATCTGGGCCGAAACTTCGAAAATTCATAACTCGGTCAATTTTTATCGGATTGGGCTCATATTTTTACACAAGGTCACTGACTCCGATATCTACAACTTTTATTCAAAAGTCGAGACCGAATTATGATCCGATCAATACCAGTTTTTTATTGAAGAACGTGTCAGAGTCGACACTGGAGCCCAAAATAAGTTTGTCTGAGCTGAAACTTCAAAAATTCATAACTAATTCACTGTTTATCTGATTGAGCCGATTTTCGGACAGGAGTTAGTTCTCAATATCGGCTACATTTTGTTTTCACATTTCAACTTCAAAAATTGCACTTAAGTCCCCGCGATTTAGCCTGGAAAGTGACGAACTCAAGTGAACATTGGAGGCCCAATTGCACATTCAAAGCCCATTTTCTTTACCCTAATTTCCATTATATAATCACCTTCTTTTCACACAAACTAGAGGAGAGAAAAAAACCTTACCACAACACTGTCAGAATATCAAATTCTTTCAAGAACCCTAAAACCTTGAAATCCTTATTACAAATCCCTCTCTCACTACAAACAAGTCATCTCAGTTACAAACCAACATCTCACTACTTCTTCAGTAAGGGTAAGGCTGGTTTGATCTCCATGATCAAAAGGGCATAAAAGCATTCATGTCACTACTTTTCCAGTAAGGGTAAGGTTGATTTGATCTCCATGATCAAAAGGGTATAATCATTCATACATGCCATATTGATCTAAACATTAAATTTCTTCATATATTGACTTTATTTGTATTTTATGATATATAGTAATTTATTTAATGTGTTCATGAGATTCAACACTGCAGATTTAGACATGATCCCATGCAGGTTCATTAAGGAACATTGAGGCCAAAACACAAATGGCCAAAAGCCAGAACACAAATGGCCAAAAGTCAAAACACAAATGGCCAAAACAAAACAGTTTACACATGACGCCAACAGCTGTTTCACTCCTCCAATCAGGCTCGTATACTCCTAAACTCTCTCTCTATTTTTATTATTTTCCTTTAATTAATTAATCGTTATTATTTTTATTAATCACTAACCAATTAACATTTTTTCCTAATAAAATCAAAAACACAAAAAATATTTTATTTATTAAAATTAACTTCATCACTTTTATTTTTGTAAATAAATTAATTTAATCAATTTAGCTTTAATTAGATTTAACTTTTAATATTTTTTGCAATATTTAATATCAATTTAGAATATTGGGTTTTTATTAGCATTAATTCAATTTATTTTATTTCTTTAAAAACTCAAAAAATCCAAAAATATTTTCATTATTTAATTTAATTTAATTGTTCATTTAATTTAATTCCATTTAATTCAAAAATAAACAAAAATCTTTTCTTTAATAAAAAAGGGTCAAAATCCAAAAAACTCGCATCCGATTTAATTTCCCGCACGCGATCCATTTTATCATATTATTGTATATATTTCCCGGAATGTAATAGCTTTTAATTAGGATTTTAATTATTTATCATTTTCTTTTATTTTATGCAATTTAAATTAAAGGGTTTGTTTTTGGCGATGTAAATACCCGACGCCTTGTAATAGTTTAGATTTATTTTCCGCAACTATTAACTGTTAGATGTATGTTAACTAGGCTATGCATGACAAGACTTATCTCTGAAATTAAAATCAACTCGTAGCTCACCATAACATGTACAAAGATAACTTAACTGAATCCTGATACACTCGCACATGCCACTTCTAGGGTACGCCTCACTTGGTTGCCTCGACGTGGTCATTGAGTATAGAGTGTTTTAGAGGTCGCCCTCCTGTCTAAAGATCAAAGTTGCCTCGAAACAGTTACCTCGATAAAAAACGATCTAAGACATTAAGGTTACCGCTAAGGCGTCCTACCATTGCTTTGGTGACCACACATGTCCCTTAATCGAATTGACCCGAACAACTCCAACAACGGTGCTTCCTACTTCTCAATAGTGGGGTAGCACTGTCTAAAGGACTCTTACACAGCCTAATTCCTTAGAGTAGGTAGATTTCTCCTGGGTACTTGCTCTTTTCAAAAACAAAAACAACTTTTCGCACTCACACTTTCAAAAAGTTTTCAAACAAACACTTCATACACTCTTGAGGACCGATACAAGAGTTACCTAGAAGTTTTTCAAACTAAACTTTTTCAAAACCCACATACACAAGAAAAGCAAACAATTTTTGAAAACATAGTGAGCAAGTACCTAAGAGCCCGTGGATAACCACGGATAGAAAGGGTGCTAACACCTTCCCTTTCTATAATCTACCTCCCGAACCGAGAGACATCTCGAAAAAGGAATTTTGTTGTGCTTTTGTCCTTTCCATGTTGGAGAACATAAAAGACGGTGGCGACTCTTGCTTACCGCGACATTTCGCGAACCAGCTTTAAAACAGTCAGTTCTATTTCCACCGATCACAGGTACTAATTAAAATTCCAATCGAAAGGCTTTGTCAACAGGCCAATCGAAAGGTGTTGTTCATGCTAATCGAAGGACATGGCTAACGTGCCTATCGAAGCTGCCTTGACATAATGCCAATCGAAGTGCTCCTTCAGAATACCAATCGAAGGGTCTTTCAGAATGCCAATCAAAGTACTCCTTCAGAATGCCAATTAAAATGCTCCTTCAGAATGCCAATTGAAGGGTCTTTCAGAATGCCAATCGAAGTGCTCCTTCAGAATGCCAATCGAAATGCTCCTTCAGAATGCCAATCGAAGGGTCTTTCAGAATGCCAATCGAAAGATACTTAAAGCACCACTCAAAAAATTTCTTTTTCCTTAGGCAAGGGTTTATGATCAACCATGTAGGGGGGAAGACTTTGGAAAACATGAGAGGGCAAATTTTGGGGTGCAACAGTTGCCCCTGTTCAATTTTCTTAAACCTGAGGATGTAGATTGGCTTGCGTGCCTTTCGTGATCCGAAGGTGGAAGATAATTGAACACTAGAGTGCCCAGAAATTTGCACTCGCATGGTGTAGTATCAGCATTGTGATGTCGGGAATAGGCTTACATATGCCATTTAGAGATTGTTGGTAGGAGGATGGGCTTATAGATGCCATCCAGAAATGATTGTTGGACTGTATTTGAATGAGTGACAGAATTACATCCGAGTCTGGATCGTATCTGGACTGTTATTTGAAGGTCTCTGATTGCCTGTCATTAACTGGAGGAAATAAATCTAACCAGAGGAGGTCTTTTTTTATAATGATGTGTGATGAAGGAATCTGAGACGATTGCTACTCCAAATAGATGATGAAGGAATCTTGGACGATTACTACCTCAGCAGGATGATGAAGGATTCTTGGATGATTACTACCTCAGCAGGATGATGAAGGAATCTTGGATGACTTCTACCTCAGCAGGATGATGAAGGAATCTTGGATGACTTCTACCTCAGCAGGATGATGAAGGAATCTTGGACGATTACTACCTCAGCAGGATGATGAAGGAATATTGGATGACTTCTACCTCAGCAGGATGATGAAGGAATCTTGGATGACTTCTACCTCAGCAGGATGATGAAGGAATCTTGGACGATTACTACCTCAGCAGGATGATGAAGGAATCTTGGATGACATCTACCTCAGCAGGATGATGAAGGAATCTTGGATGATTACTACCTCAGCAGGATGATGAAGGAACCTTGGACGATTACTACCTCAGCGGGATGATGAAGGAACCTTGGATGACTTCTACCTCAGTAGGATGGTGAAGAAATCTTGGACGATTACTACCTCAACGGGATGGTGAAGGAATCTTGGACGATTACTACCTCAACGGGATGGTGAGGGAATCTTGGACGATTACTACCTCAGCAGGATGGTGAAGGAATCTTGGACGATTATTACCTCAACGGGATGGTGAAGGAATCTTGGATGACTTCTACCTCAGTAGGATGATGAAGGAATCTTGGATGATTACTACCTCAGCAGGATGATGAAGGAATCTTGGATGACTTCTACCTCAACAGGATGATGAAGGAATCTTGGATGATTACTACCTCAGCAGGATGATGAAGGAATCTTGGACGATTACTACCTCAGCAGGATGATGAAGGAATCTTGGATGACTTCTACCTCAGCGAGATGATGAAGGAATCTTGGACGATTACTACCTCAGCAGGATGGTGAAGGAATCTTAGACGATTACTACCTCAGCAGGATGGTGAAGGAATCTTGGATGACTTCTACCTCAGCAGGATGGTGAAGGAATCTTGGACGATTACTACCTCAGCAGGATGGTGAAGGAATCTTGGACGATTACTACCTCAGCAGGATGGTGAAGGAATCTTGGACGATTACTACCTCAGCGGGATGATGAAGGAATCTTGGATGACTTCTACCTCAGCGGGATGATGAAGGAATCTTGGATGACTTCTACCTCAGCAGGATGATGAAGGAATCTTGGACGATTACTACCTCAACGGGATGGTGAAGGAATCTTGGACGATTACTACCTCAGCAGATGATGGTGAAGGAATCTCAGACGATTACTACCTCAACGGGATGGTGAAGGAATCTTGGATGATTACTACTCCAAAAGGTAATTACTTTTATCTGTTGATCGATCTTTCCTGAAAAGGTAAAGAGTTAGTTGTATGCAATGTCATGATGTATGCATTGTGTAATGATGTTCTCAAAATAAATGAGATTTATGTTATATGCATTTTGTATGCACATGTTATGAATGTTGTTGAAGTGTAATTTTGTATTGGAGAATGAATTCTTGACAAGTGTTGGGGAGTTATTAAATCCCGGACTGTTGTTGAAGAGTAGGTATGTCTTCAAACTTTGCTTAGAATGTTTCCACTGAGGATCCTTGTTTTGTTGAGGAGAACTCTGTTGGGGAAAGTTGTGAACTCTGTGGAGAGTATTGATTCATTCTTGGTGAACAAGTTCAGGAGTCTCGGTTGTCCGTTGCTCTACTGGGGCGTCAAAGTTAAACTGACATCTGGTCGGGTCCAGGTTTCACAGTAACTTGCTGAGGATTGTAGAGTAGTCTACTGGGGAAGAGGAGTTGTGGTCCTTTGATTTGTAGTAGTCGGCGAGGCAAACTCAAGCTGTGGAATCCTGGTGTTGTTGGGGAAATAAACCATGTCGTCAGTCCGCTGGAGAGGTGACATCTTCGTTGGGGGAAGTCCTCGAGGATTCTTGAGGTTGATTCAGCTGGGGAAATGTTTTCAGAGATTAAACCCTTGTTGGGAGTCATCCTATGAGAAGGATTTGGGGAGATTTGTCATTTCCCCTAGTAGCAAGTGTTTGTGACATTTCCAGAAAATGTTTAATTGTATGTAACCTTTCGTCGGGGTTGACGTTCAATGCCCTAAGTGACGGAGATGGAGACCTGCCCCTGGTTACTCTGCACTTCTTCAGAGATTTTCTGAAATCTTGACTGGACTGCCCCAGGTGTGCTGGATAGTGACATGTCATGCCCCTTGATTGGAAGGAGATTTGGCAATGGAAGTGTCATCCTTTTTGAAGTGATTTTGTCCACTGAGAGGGCTTTCGTTCATCGGATATTCGTTGTGTGAATTTCTCCGCTGTCAAACAAATAGCCAAATGCAAACAGTGATATTCAAATAATGCAAAGTTTATGCTTGTCTCGAAGTTTTAAAAAATGCGTTTTTTAGCAGAAAACTCTTTATAAGACAAATTCAACACAAGATTTAGGACAAAGCCTTACATGAGTCAGGATACCTTTTGTAACAGTATGCTTTTGAACTAACCCATGCTTCAGTTAGGACTTTTGAAGGGTTGTAACGTGGCTTGGTTCACGGTTTAAGAAACAAAGGATAAAGGCTCAAAGTATATTTGTACCCACCCGCTCTTCGTGATGTTCTTCAATCCTAAACTCGGTTAATTGTGCATTTGAACTCCAAATGATTCTGGAACGACGTTTTTGGTGATGGTTCACACAAGTTGGATTTTTGAAGGCAGTCATCATTTTTTGCAACATTTTTCATGTTGTCGAGGATTTGTAATGACCTCGTTCTTTTGATTTATTATCCCTAACTTTTGCCTGACTGTTCCTGTTTTCGAGATTACAGTCAGCGGGATGCCCCAGCTTTCTTAAGCCTCCTTTATAGATTTTGGCTCAATGGGCTTTTCTCTTTTGAGAGATTGACTGCCTATGAGATAAGGAACCACCACTGTCTTTTGATTCAAGAGGAATGCTTTTGATGTCGTTCGTTGTATTATGAACTGAGAGTTTTGCGACTTCAATGCACATCTTTTGAATTAACTGAGAGACTAACCTGCCCCAGGTTTAAATTAAAGGTTTCAATTTGTGTTTAAAACAGAAAACTCCTACTTCTTTGGCTCGAAGGGGTTGACTAGGGATTATCTTCCTTATAACTCTAGTGTTTAGGATTTGAAAGAAACGTCTGTACATCGTCAGCAAGGTCTGTCTAAAAGCATACTGTTTGAGATTGTGGCATTGTTTCGTCATCCTCCCTCTAAAGGCTTGTAACTTTTAGCAAGAGTTGAATGAGTAAAAAACATAGTTTAAATGTAATTAAAATGATTGGATCAAATCAAGACAAACATATGCAATGCATTAATGAAACCAATTTTGGCATTAATAGATAATTGTTTGAATAACAAAAGAAATTACAACTTGAAAATTCAAATGAAACAAAGACATTCTCAATGATTTGGCATAGGAGCAGTGATCACATTTTGGGTCTCCGGAGGGTCAAACTTGATCTCCTTGGCATCAATCAAGTCTTGAATCTTGTTCTTCAAAGTCCAACAGTCGTCGGTGTCATGTCCAGGACTGTCAGAATGGTAGGCACATCTCACACCCGTGTTATACTTGGAAGAGGAAGTATCAGGATTTTGAGGAGGATCCTTTAGTGTGATCAGCTTCAACTTCAGCAATTGTTGTAACGCTTGAGACAAAGGCATGTTGATGTCAGTATATTGCCTTTCTTGATATCTTACCCTACGCCTATTGCTTTGTCTTTGTTAAACAGGCGTGGGATCGGAGATATGGGTTGCCCCTACGTGTTGATCATGACGACTCTTTTGACCATACACAGCATTGGACTCTTTCTTCCCATTGTAGGGCTTTTTCTGAGCATCAGAAGGTGTTTCTTCTTGAATCTTCCCACTTTTGATGCCAGCTTCGACCCTTTCACCGGTCAGTATTAGCTCGATGAATCCGGCTGAAGAGCTTCTGATCAAGTGTTTGAAATAGGGACCAGACAAAGTCCCAAGGAACATATCCACCAACTCCCAATCAGACAGAGGGGGTTGGACTCTTCCAGAAAGATCTCTCCACTTCTGAGCGTAGTCCTTAAAGCCTTCGCCTGTAACCATAGACATACCCTGAAGCTGAGTACGCGTGGGAGCAAGGTCGGCATTATACTGGTATTGCTTGTAAAAAGCAGCAACAAGGTCCTCCCAGTTGCGGATGTTAGCTCCTTCCAGTTGACAGAACCATTCAAGTTGAGTCCCTGACAGGCTATCTTGAAAGAAATGAACCCAAAGATTTCTATCAGCAGTATAGGGTTGAATCTTCCTCACATATGACCGGAGGTGTAGCTTTGGACAGGAAGTTCCGTCATACTTGGAAAAGGCAGGTGCCTTGAATTTATGGGGAATCACCACCCCAGAGGATAGACCTAGCTCTCCGAAGTCCAGACCGGGCACCTTCTGTATTTCCATCACGTTCAAACGGTCCTCCAGCTGTTTGTACTTATCCTCAGCAGGAGGATACTGTTCTTCATCATAGTCTGTCTCGTTGTCGGAGACTTCAGGGCTAGGAGCCCTCCTTTCTTGTGGACTGTCTTTCTCTCCAAATGGGGTGGTCAGATCAACTTCACTCTGCATCCCGTTTCCAAACCTGCGTCCGGTGTTGAACAGGATGGTCCTCTTCTTCTTCTTCTTCCTCTCTTTCAGAATCAGGGTCTTCAAGTCCTGCTGACCCTTAGCTAGGCTCATGACCAACTCTTGAAATTGGGCATTCTGGGCCTGGAGGGCCTTGATAGCTTGCTCAATGGAAGGTTCAGTAGACATGATGATTGCTGAAATAAACAGCGAAGAAGATAAGAGACCTGTACTGGGAGACCTGTTATGCAATGATATGTATGATATATGTATGCAATGTTTTTAAGTATCTCGCGGGGTAAACAAGAAACTGTTAGAATCTGAATCTGGTAGCTTGATTGAAGTAACTTCATGTTGCTGAGAGTCCTTCTTCAAGAGTCAGGCTCACCATATCGAGTGGGTCATAGCCCCTGACTTAAGTTATCGTGTTTTGATCTTTAGATGGCCTTGGCTAGAGGAAAATAAATCCCCTTGGCCCCTTGCTAGACATTTGATGTACCATAACCTGCATCACAGACCCTTGAGATCCTTGAAATGGTTAAGGAAATGTTAAGGCATGATGTTATGATGTGTATGCTATGCGTTTAAGCAAAAGTGTGAAGGGATGTAAGTAAACCCTGCAATAAGTCCAAATTATTGGATAAGGACTGTAAACAAAAACTGCAAGGAACTCATGTTGTCAGATAACAAGAATGTGCAAGTAGTTCAAGTTTGAAGGCACACAAGTCACACAAACAACCTTAAGTTTAGGCTGGCATGGAGTTTAGGCATTACCCTCTTTCAGTTTAGTCGGTTTAAACCTGTCCTAAAAATAGTAACCGGGTTCTAGAGGATCTCAATATCACGGACTACCCTCAATCGGTCATAATTCCAGTTTAGCAACCTTTTCTTGCAGCCGGAATCATCGCGAGAGTTTAGTCTCAATGAGTGTAGCATAATGCTACTGTTCTATGGCCAAGTTGGTCAATTTAAGGTTCTAAGGTCAGTTGGTGCTTAACGACTCCTCAGAAGACCCATTGTGATCGGTGGATTTTGAACTGACTGTTTTTTAGCTGGTTTCGCGAAATGTCGCGGTAAGCAAGAGTCGCCACTGTCTTTTATGTTCTCCAACATGGAAAGGACAAAAGCACAACAAAATTCCTTATTGAGAATGTTTCTCGGTTCGGGAGGTAGATTTATAGAAAGGGAAGGTGTTAGCACCCTTTCTATCCATGGTTATCCATGGGCTCTTAGATACTTGCTCATTGTGCTTTCAAAATGTTTGCTTTTCAATTGTGAGTGAGTTTGAAAAAGTTTCGTTTAAAGATTTCTGAATAACTCTTGTATCAGTCCTCAAGAGTGTTTGAATAATTATTTTGAAAACTTTTTTGAAAGTGTCGGTGTGAAAAGAGTTTTGATTTGTTTTTTAATAGAGCAAGTATCTATGAGTCATATACCTACCCTAAGGAATTAGGCTGTGTAAATGTCCTTAAGATAGTGCCATCCCACCATTGAGAGGTAGGTAGCACCACCGTTGGAGGTGTTCGGGTCAATTCATTTTTAGGGACAGTGTGGTCACCAGAGCAACAGTAGGACACCTTAGAAGCTACCCTTATGCCATTGATCCTTTTTTTTAATCCGAGGCAACCGTTTCGAGGCAACTGGATCATGGACATAAGGACTTGGTAAAACTTCCTCTACTCGACGACCACGTTTCGAAGGTAAGGCAACAGGTGAGGCGTACCCTAGAAGTGGTGTGTGTATTTGTGTGTTGTTTTCATGTTAAGTTTATCTTTGATCATGGCACGGTGAGCTACGCTTGTTTTTAATTAGCATGCATTCTTTCATACAAGTTAACAGTTAAGGGGTGCGGAAAGTAAATTGCGGAAACGTAAATCCTACGCTATTACAAGGCGCGGGTCTATACATCGCTAAAAATTACAAAGACCCGTTTTTTTAGTAAATGAGTACGAAAAATAAAAGAAAAAACAGTAAAAGTCCTAATTACTATTACATGTCCGGAGCAATTACATAATAATCAAATAAAGTAAATGCGCGCGAATAAATTAATCGGGAATGTCTAAGGGTGTTGACCCTTTTAAGAAAAGAAATTAATTTTTTGGTCTTTTGGTAATTAAATGAAATTAAAAAAAAAAACTAATTAATGACTAATTAATTATTTTAATTAAAAGAAAATATTTTTTGTTTTTTATGTTTTTACGAAATAAAATAGAAAAAAGAAATAAAATTCTAGGTTAACCTAAATCTAAATCTATTTTAATTATTAAAAAGAAGGTTAAAATGGCCTAATTAAAAACTAATTCAATTATGGTTTATTTACAAAATAAAAATAATAATAATAAAAATGTTAATTCTATTTTTTTTGGTTTTTTATGAAAATGTTAGTTAAATTAATTTTAATGATAGAGTAATTATTTTTTGGTGTTTTTTTGGATCAATTTTGATAATTAAAAGCAAATAAAAGTCAATTTAATTATTATTTAACAATTAATTAAAATATGCATGCAAAAATATTATTTTTAATGTTAAAAATTAAATAAACATTTTTCTGATTAAAATGCAAAAGGAAAATATTTGTTGTGAGTTTTTAAATGCATGAGAAAATTATTTGAATATAAATTAAATTAGGATGAAAATATAAAAAAAGGGAAAAAAACAAAGGAAGCATCTTAATTATGGAAAAGGGTAAAAAAGTGCCAGAACCAGGATTCGAACTCGCGCCCTCTGGGAACATCCACTAACGCATTGCCATCTGAGCCAGCTGTTTCAATTGACATAACAATAAACACTTAATATTATATGGATAAGCAGATAAATCCTGGGAATTAAAAAAACGCGCGCGTGCAATTTGAATGGGCCAACGCCTTGCTGCCACGCAGTCATCTTCTACCTTTTCTGCAAAATACAAAGCATATAACGGGGGTTTTAAACCCCCACAAAATACAGTCAAAACGAAAATAGCGATTAGCTCCTCGTGGAGCATAAATTAGGCGCGATGGGTCCGTTTGATTCGTCTCGTCCTTCTCAATTCAACCATGGTGGTCTGAGGTTCCAATTTTTCTGTATGTGAGAAACCCCAATTTGAAAGCTTCGGAAAACCTAGATGTCTCCCATGGTGATTTGTGTTTTACGACCTTATAGTCAAATTAAAACATATAGGAAGCTTGGAAATAACATCAGCAATGTAAAAACATGATCAAAATGAATTAAAGAGGTGAGGAAATAGAGTTTCGATTTCAAAGTTTGAACAAACCGTGGGGTGGGGTGATGAACGATTCTTTGAGGTTCTGCGTTTGATTTTGATTGCCAAAGGTTGCTGGTGATGCCAGGAATGTATTGGAATCAAAATGGAAGCTTGGAACAGGCTGCAAATAGGTTTTCAGTTTCACCTTTTCTCTTGGAAATTTTGAAATGCGTTTGGCCGTTTTGGGTGTTTCTAGCTCGTGAATTCTACCAAGAATGCTTGCATATAGGTTATGTAAAGGATATCAATCAGAATTATGGCCATTAACCTTATGCATTCATGTTTGAGATTTGCCATAACCTCCATTGAAACACTTTCCATTTTTGTGTCAAAATTTGAATTTCTTGCTTGATTTAGGCCTTGTACGAATTTGGGATGTGAATGATGGTGATTCAGAGCTATTCAACACAAAATATACCCTTTAATTAATTTTCTTGATTTTTATTTGATTTTAAAAGATTTAAAATGAATTAAATCAAATAAAATTAAATAAAAATGGAAAAATCAATTTTAAATCTTGAAATAATTTGTGGACACGTGGGAAGCATGGCCAAGCTGAAACAAGTGGAAAAAGTGGGCCCCTTTTGTCAAAAATGAAGTTTCAAGGATAATTGATTTTGGCCATTTCACAAAAATTTCCCAACTTCTCCAATGCATATCTTGCTCAATTTTGAAGCTATGAACATGTTCTTGGACATTTTGGAAAGGTCTTGAAGTCCTCTAACCAATGTCTTTGACTTAAAGTCCCTTTTTGTTGACTTTTGAAAATGACCTATAATGTTGAAATTGATAACTTTTTGTGAGAGCATTTCTTGGACTTGGAATGTGAAGATGAGTTGTAGGAAATGTCCTCCCCTTCAAGATGAGCATTGGATGGGATTTTTCTGATGAACCATGAAAAAGTTATGCCTTGGTCAAGTTACAGTTGACTTTTCAACTGTCCAAAAATAGAAACTTTTGACACCTTGATGATTTTTGAGCCATTCTTGTGGAATCATGGTCAAGACTTGACCAAATGATGATTGTGGCTTCAAAATAAGATGTTGACCAAAAATTTTGACTTTTGACTGCCAAACGACCATTTTGCCCCTGCAGTTGACTGTGGAGCAATTAGGGTTTTTGACTGTGCAACTTGACCTTGTGAGCCTTGAAACTTGACATGTAGGTGCTTGACAATGTATATGAGCATATGGGACTTGATTGAGCCCTTGAAAACCTCAACTTCCTTGCAGGAACCAAAACCCTAATTTGACTGGCTTAGGAGAATGGTTGACTGTGTAGCCCTTGAGTAGACTTTGAACCATTTGAGGTGATGCTTGTCAAAACTTTGAAGAATATGGGAGGGAAAATTTTGGGGTACAACAGTTGCCCCTGTTCAATCTTCTTAGACCTGAGGATGTAGATTAGCTTGCGTGCCTTTCGTGATCCGAAGGTGGAAGATGATTGAACACTAGAGTGCCCAGAAATTTGCACTCACATAGTTGAGTATCAGCAGTGTGATAGCGGGAATGGGCTTACAGATGCCATTTGGAGAGATGGTGGATGGGAGGATGGGCTTATAGATGCCATCTGGAGGTGTGACAGAACCTTGTCGGGAATGGGCTTATAGATGCCATTTGGAACGGTTAGTATGTGGATGGGTTTATAGATGCCATCTAGGTGTCGATCGCGTAAGAGATTCCTAATCGAGAACTTGCGTACCTGAGAAATAAAGATAATTACCTGGCCTGTTACAAGAGTTGATCTTCAAACTCTTTATGTAGATGTGCCCTGGCTGGATACAGGAATCGAATCTTTAAACAGTTACTCACAGATGTGCCCTGGCTAGATACAGGAATCGGATCTTCAAACTCTTCAGACGTGCCCTGGCAGGATACAAGAATCGAGTCTGGAATATAGTCGTCAACAGATACACCCTGGCAAGATACAGGAATCGGATCTTCAAACTCTTCAGACGTGCCCTGGCAGGATACAGGAATCGAGTTTGGAATATAGTCGTCAACAGATACACCCTGGCAAGATACAGGAATCGGATCTTAAAACTCTTCAGACGTGCCCTGGCAAGATACAGGAATCGAGTCTGGTAATGTTAGTCGTCAACAGATACACCCTGGCAAGATACAGGAATCGGATCTTCAAACTCTTCAGACGTGCCCTGGCAGGATACAGGAATCGAGTCTGGTAATGTAGTCGTCAACAGATACACCCTGGCAAGATACAGGAATCGGATCTTCGAACTCTTCAGACGTGCCTTGGCAGGATACAGGAATCGAGTCTGGTAATGTAGTCGTCAACAGATACACCCTGGCAAGATACAGGAATCGGATCTTCGAACTCTTCAGTCGTGCCCTGGCAGGATACAGGAATCGAGTCTGGTAATGTAGTCGTCAACAGATACACCCTGGAAAGATACAGGAATCGGATCTACGAACTCTTCAGACGTGCCCTGGCAGGATACAGGAATCGAGTCTGGTAATGTAGTCGTCAACAGATACACCCTGGCAAGATACAGGAATCGGATCTTCGAACTCTTCAGACGTGCCCTGGCAGGATACAGGAATCGAGTCTGGTAATGTAGTCGTCAACAGATACACCCTGGCAAGATACAGGAATCGGATCTAGAATCACAACCGTTGATAGCAATTATCTTTGTATTGATCTTTGTCCTGAAAAGACAAAATGTTAGTTGTATGCAATGTCATGATGTATGACATGCGTGAGGTTCTCGAAATAAATGAGATTGTATGTTCATGATGCGTATGTGCATGCTATAATGTATGAAGATGTGATGTTTATGAAATGTGTTTTTGTCTAGGAAAGTAAATCCTTGACGGGTGCCGGGAAGTTAAATCCTGGGCTTGATGTTTGAAGGATAATGCTTCGTTTCCGCTGGGGATGATAGTTGCAAGAATACCGGTAGGAGAAGATAACTCCGTTGAGGAATAAACTTGGCAAGTAGATTACTCTGCGGGGAGTGAACTCTGTGGGGAAAGAGATGTACTTTGCTTGAGATGTTGATAACTCTGCTGGGGATACCGTTGATAAGTTCTGTTGGAAGATTGGATGAACTCCGCTGGGGATGGGAAGACTTCGCCGGGGACGATCTTTCCGTGGTTTTTAGCTGAGGATAACCCAGTTATAAGCTCTGGTGGAGAATAACCTTTGAATAAAGCCGGGGAGACGCGTTCTCTCTGCAGGGGATAAGCTTCCAGAATCTACTGGGGATAAGCTTACTACTGGGGAGATTGATTGAACTCTCCTGGGGGAATCTTTCAGCTTGGACTGGGGAATGGCTCCACTGGATGTCCGGTATTCCGCCGGGGAACAATCTTAGATCAAGACTGCCGGGGATGCTTGTTAAGAATGTTTGTATACTCCGATGAGGAATGTTGAGATCTGCTGGGGATACCCAATTTCCTTAAGGCTGACAGTGGACTAACTCTGCTTGGGGAGAGTATCGCTGACTTGCTGGCTCACTCTCTGGGGAATTAAGATATCTTGGTTATGTTCTTCAGCTGAACTTACCTTGGTACCTTGGTGGACAGAGCAATTAGATCGCTTAGACAACTCATTATTGCCCCTGTTTCTGATGTTACCTGTAATTAATCCTTTGTTTTGTATGCAAATATTTATGAGTTAGCAATTAGTGTCAAATGCATATATCACAAACTGAACATTGGACGTTTTTCGCAAAACAAAACGAAAAAGGAAAAACAATTGGTAATTGATCTGAAAAGTGAATTTGTATTGATTTTTGAATTTTCCTGTAAATAGGCGTTTATGTACAAGAGGCTGACGTCCTAGTAAGAGAACGCCGCCGAACAACAGAGTTTATACAATTTGTATAAAGAAAACAAAATAGCTGTGTGAAAAGAATAATCTCACTGGGTTTCAACTCTGCTATCGCCTTTATATCTTCGAGCGTCTCATCACTTTGCTGCTCGGTTGAAGATGAAGCTGATCGATCTATGCCGTCTGAACTTGATGTTGATACCGGATTCTGGATGCAAGGTGATCCAATGAGACATAGTATTACGCTTTATCCCTAACTTTTGCCTGGACCGCCCTTTCGGGTTTTCAGTCCACCGGGATACCCATTTTTGCCCAAGCCGCCTTTTCAGGTTTTCGACTTGCCGGGTGTACAGATTTTTTTTCATTTCATCCCTCATTCTGCCCGAACCCTTTTGGTTCGCCGGGAAGCCCTAATTTTTGCCTAGGTATGTCAACCTAGCGGGTCTTTTATCACGCGTAGTATCTTTTTACTATGTCTGCATTGGCGGGGTGAGGAAGGTCGTCACCATCCATGGTGGTTAGAATCATGGCTCCTCCTGAGAACACATGTTTAACCACAAATGGCCCTTCGTACGTAGGGGTCCATTTGCCCCTGGGATCACTTTGAGGAAGAATGATGCGTTTGATTACCAGGTCCCCAACTTGATACTCTTGTGGTCTGACTTTCTTGTTAAATGCCCTGATCATCCGTTTTTGGTACGTTTGACCATGACAAATAGCAGTGAGTCTCTTTTCGTCAATTAGATTTAATTGATCAAGTCGTGTCTGGATCCAATCATCTTCGCTCAAGTTTGCATCCTTCATTATCCGGAGAGAGGGTATCTGCACTTCAATCGGTAAGACTGCCTCCATGTCATAGACCAACGAAAAAGGAGTTGCCCCGGTTGACGTCCTTGCTGAGGTACGGTACCCATGAAGAGCAAACGGTAACATCTCGTGCCAATCTTTATAGGTCACTGTCATCTTCTGCACAATCTTCTTGATATTCTTATTGGCTGCTTCTACAGCCCCATTCATCTTCGGCTGGTAAGGAGAAGAGTTGTGGTGCTGTATCTTGAATTGCTCGCAGAGCTCAGTGATCATCTTGTTATTAAGATTGGTACCATTGTCCGTAATGATCCTTTCCGGGACGCCGTATCGACAGATCAAGTTATGTCGAATGAACCGTGCCACAACATTCTTGGTTACTGTAGCGTAGGAAGCTGCTTCAACCCACTTTGTAAAGTAATCAATTGCTACAAGGACGAAGCGATGCCCGTTGGATGCCGTAGGTATGATCTCGCCGATCATATCAATGCCACACATTGCAAAAGGCCAAGGTGCAGTCAAGACATTCAGAGGGACTGGAGGAACGTGCACCTTGTCTGCGTATATCTGGAACTTATGACATGTCCGAGAATGTTGGTAGCAGTCGGCTTCCATTGTGGACCAGAAATATCCTGCCCGAAGGATTTTCTTTGCCATGGTGTGTCCACTGGAATGTGTTCCGAAGGTACCTTCATGCAGCTCTGCCATGATTCTTTCTGCTTCAGTCTTATCTACACAACGCAGTAAGGTCGAATCATGGTTTCGCTTGTATAGAATGTCGTTGCTGAGGAAGAACTTCGCTGCGAACCTTCTCAGAAACTTCTTGTCGTTGATGGATGCACCTTCAGGGTATTCCTGAGCTTCTAAGTACCTCTTCACTTCATGATACCAGGTTTTCTCAGTTACTACCTCAGCCTCAAGATCACAACAGTATGCCGGTTCATCCAGTTTCTAGATGATGATCCGGGGAGCCTCATTGTCCCACTTGACTTTGAACATAGAAGACATCGTAGCTAACGCGTCCTCCAACTGATTCTCCTCTCTTGGGAAATGTTCAAAAGTTATCTCTGTGAAATGGGGGATCAATGTCAACACACATTCTTTGTAAGGGATAAGGTTTGGGTGTTTCGTATCCCAATCGCCTTTGATCTGATTGATCACGAGAGCGGAATCTCCGAAGACACTCAGAAACTTGATCCTTACGTCAATTGCAGCTTGAAGACCCATGATGCATGCCTCATACTCCGCCATGTTGTTGGTGCAGTTGAAACATAGCCGGGCAGTGAGTGGAGTATGAGTGCCTTGAGGGGATATGATCACAGCGCCGATGCCGTTACCCAAAGCGTTGGAGGCTCCGTCAAAGTGCATAGACCATTGGGATCCTTCCTCAGGTCCTTCATCCGGTCTAGGTATTTCACAATCAGTCACTATCATGATGCTCTCGTCTAGAAACTCGAAGTTCATTGACCGGTAGTCATCTACTGCCTGGTCTGCCAAGTGGTCTGCCAATACACTTCCCTTGATAGCTTTCTGAGTCGTGTACTGGATGTCGTATTCTGTCAAGATCATCTGCCATCTTGCTATTCTTCCAGACAGGGCAGGCTTTTCGAAGATATACTTTATTGGATCCATTTTTGAAATCAACAGAGTAGTGTGAGTCAACATATACTGTCTCAGCCGGCGAGCAGCCCATACCAAAGCGCAACAAGTTTTCTCGAGCAGTGAGTATCGGGTCTCACAGTCGGTAAACTTTTTGCTAAGGTAATAAATGGCGTGCTCTTTTCGGCCAGACTCGTCATGCTGCCCCAGCACACACCCCATTGAGTTGTCAAGTACTGTTAAGTATAGTATTAGAGGTCTCCCTTCAACCGGTGGCATAAGAATGGGTGGTTCTTGGAGATACTCTTTGATTCTGTCAAAAGCGGCCTGACATTCATCATTCCAACGTACTACCTGATCTTTCTTCAGCAGCTTGAAGATTGGTTCACAGGTGGCAGTTAGATGCGAGATCAATCGGGCAATGTAATTCAGACGTCCTAGAAAGCCTCTGACTTCTTTCTCTGTCTTGGGAACTGGCATCTCTTGTATGGCTTTAACCTTGGCAGGGTCCACTTGAATACCTTTGTCACTTACGACGAAGCCTAGCAACTTTCCAGATCTTACCCCAAATATGCACTTATTTGGATTCAACCTCAGCTTGTACAATTTCAAACGGTCAAACAACTTTTGCAGATGGTCAAGGTGTTCCTCCTTAGTTCGGGACCTTGCAATCATATCATCGACATACACTTCAATCTCATGGTGGATCATGTCATGAAATAAAGCAACCATGGCACGTTGGTAGGTTGCCCCAGTATTTTTCAACCCGAATGGCATGACCTTGTAGCAGAAGGTGCCCCACTGAGTAACAAAAGTGGTCTTCTCCATGTCTTCAGGAGCCATTTTGATTTGATTATAACCGGAGAACCCGTCCATGAAGGAGAATACCTTATGCTGAGCAGTATTGTCAACCAGAACGTCGATATGAGGCAGAGGGAAATCATCCTTAGGGTTGGCCCTGTTCAAATCCCTGTAATCAACACACATTCTGACCTTACCATCTTTCTTCGGTACCGGCACCACATTGGAAACCCACTGAGGGTAAGAAGTCACTGCAAGAAAACCGGCGTCAAATTGTTTCATAACCTCAGCTTTGATCTTCTCGGACATCTCTGGACGCATACGGCAGACCTTTTGTTTAACCGGAGGGCATTCTTCCTTGGTAGGCAGATGATGGACCACGATGTCGGTATCCCACCCAGGCATGTCTTCGTAATACCAGGCAAAGATTTCCATGTAGTCATGCAGCATCTGGATCAGCCGTTGTTTCACACTGAGCTCTAGATTAGCACCAATCTTAACTTCCTTTCTGTCTGTTTTAGTACCCAGATTTACCGTTTCCACTGGCTCTTCATGTGGTTGAATGGCCCTCTCTTCCTGGAGTAACAGTCTTGCAAGTTCGCCAGGCACTTCGCAATTATCTTCACCTTCGTCTTCGGCTAAGTTGATCGGATTCTCGAAGTCATAACTGGTAGTAGCAGAGTCGTTACCAGTGAGATCCAGAGTGGATTGAAACCTGTACGAGTGAGTGTGTGTAAATACAACTGTTTTGCAATATATAAAGAAAGAAAGAAAGGGAGCGCAAGATTTGAAATGTGAAAAACGTCCAATGCTTTTATTCATGATATATGAAAGTGACAAACAAAAGCCCTCACAAATAAAACCACGGTGCCCCGGGTAAGACACCGGGCCATAAAGTTTCAAATTATTGTTTATTACAAATCCAAAACAAAGAAGTTCATTACTGGGTGACAAAAGTAATGGGTGTAAAGTCTTTTGCGGTCCAGTTGCTAGGTCCACCATTAGTCGTTGGGTAGATCCAGCTGTCAAACTCGAATTCTTCCACTTCGTTTTCATTCCCAATAGCATTCACTCCTGGATTGGTGATGAGCACATGAGGTCTTCCAATCCTTGCCTTGCGCACAGCCTTCTGAGCTTCTTTTTCAATCACAGCCCGGGCATCCTTCAAAAAGGCCATCTTCAAAGGAGAACCCTATTCAGTCACTGCTTCTGCTGCTGCCAATGTTTGTGGCACCTCTTCAAAATGTTGAAAGGGGGTCTCAATTAACTCCCCGTCCATTTCCACGTACCTGAAGGAGTTGAGGTGGCTGACCATGTATTCCTCTTCCCCTTGCATTGTTACAATCTTCCCCCTGATCGGGTATTTGAGCTTCTGATGTAAAGTTGAAGTCACAGCTCCAGCCTTGTGGATCCACGGGCGACCCAGCAAACAAGAATAGAATGGACGGATGTCCATCACATAGAATTTTGAATCAAAGACCTGTGACCCAACCCTGATTGGGATGTCAACCTCACCATGTACCATTCTTTTGGACCCGTCAAAGGCCCGGACAACAATGTTACTTGGTTTGAGCTCTAAACCCTCACAGTCCAGCCTGTCTAGAGCCTTCTTGGATAGCACGTTTAGTGAAGAACCAGTGTCAACCAGCACATGAGCAAGAGTAGTGCCCCTGCATTCAATGGAGACATGCAGGGCATCATTATGGTTCTTCCCCTTGGCCGTCAGATCAGCATCAGAGAAGCCCAGGCCATTGTCAGCAGTCAAGTTGGCCACACAATCAGTGAATTGATCAGCAGACGTTTCTTGGGGAACATGGGCCGTCTTCAGGAAAGAAATCAGGGCCTTGGTATGGGCCTCTGAACACAGCAACAGTGATAGCATGGAGATTTTGGAGGGGGTGTGCCCCAACTGTTCAACGACGTTGAAATCACTTTTCTTTTATAATCTTGAGGATCTCTTCCATCTCTTGCTTGGAAGCCTCAACAATGGTCTTTGGTGCCTCCGTCCGGGCAGGCATATCAGCAGCAATCCCCTTGCCCCGAGCGTCAGATGACTCGGCAGCAGGGGTGGAAACTTGATTAGGGGGGAAACAGGCACACTGGCAAGTGTGATGACCAGAGGCCTTTGAATTGCTGGAGGAGCGATGTCTGGTGAGAACAGTCTTCCACTACGAGTGACCTTAGCAGGCCCAGTGATGTTGGTGACACTGGTACCAACGTTGAACTCTTGCTTCACTCCCAGAACATAAACATCTGCCCCATAGTGTCACGGGACAGCTTTATCAGACTTGTAGGGGATGGGCCCCAGAATAGTAATGGTGATGGGAGCAATCTTGTGAACAGGCAAAATTTGGACATGCTTCTTTGAAGGAGCCTTGGAAGGGTTATTGAAAATGGTAACAATTGAAACTTCTTCAACAGGGGCAGCAGGAACGGCAGTCTTCTTGAACAAGATCTCTTTACTATCCATCAGGTTTTGGACGCCTGATTTCAGCAAAGAACAACCAGCAGGGGAATCAGCACATAAAGGGCAACCTTTGCTACATCCCGGAAATAAACCGGCTAGCAACAGGTTCCTCTTGACAGTCAGCAGCGGAGTAGCAACATCATCCATAGAAGCTACATACAAATCCTCCTCAACAGCATTCACCCCATGCTGGGGCATGGGAGCGGTCACAACATTTGGCCTCTCGGGTGCCTCGAACTGTATCTCCTTGGCATCAATAAGGTCCTGAACCTTATTCCTCAGGGCCCAGCAATCAGCAGTATAATGTCCCGGGCTATCAGAGTGATACGCGAAACGGGCGTTGGGGTTGTATTTCGGAGATGCTGTGTTTACCATCTTCGGAGCCTCTTTGACAGTTACTAGGCTAGTTAACAGTAGTTGCGGCAGGATCTGAGAGAGAGTCATGCTGAGCCGAGTATACTGTAGTTTGGGCCTCTCAGCTCTGGATTGGTTGTACTGTTGTGGAGCAACAGCAGGCTTAGAAATAACCACTGCGTTGACAGCTTGGCGGCGTTCAGGTTTGTTCTGCTTTCTTGGACCATACACAGCACTGGCCTCTTTCTTGAAGGGCTTATGTTCAGCATTTGAGGAGGCGCCCTTCTGTATTTTCCCTGATTTTATACCAGCTTCGATCCTTTCACCAGTCAGGATCAAGTCAGTAAACCCAGCAGAGGAATTACCAATGAGATGGTTGAAGAATGGACCAGATAGGGTCCCCAAGAACATGTCCACTAGCTCACGATCTGTTAATGGTGGTTGCACCCTGCCAGCCAGATCTCTCCATTTCTGTGCGTACTCCTTAAAACCTTCACCCGATCCTAGCGACATACCCTAGAGTTGGGTACGCGTAGGAGCGAGGTCGGAATTATATTGATACTGCTTGTAAAAAGCAGTGGCCAAATCCTCCCAGTTACGAATGTTGGTTCCATCCAGCTGATAGAACCATTCGAGATGAGTCCCTGAAAGACTCTCCTGGAAGAAGTGGATCCATAAGTTCTTGTCTGCTGTGTAAGGCTGGATCTTCCTTACATAAGAACGGAGGTGCATCTTAGGGCAGGAAGCCCCGTCATACTTCACAAAGGCATGCGCCTTGAACTTGTGCGGGATTACCACCCCAGAAGATAACCCCAAGTCTCCGAAATCCAACCCAAGCACACGTTGAATCTCCATAGCATTTAACATGTCCTCCAGTTGTTTGTACCGGTCCTCAGCAGGAGGGTACTGTTCATCGTTGAAGTCTGTCTCAGTGTCAGAGACCACAGGACTAGGGACCTCTCTCCCTTGGTGACTACCTTCCCCCACAGATGGAGTAGTCCTCTCAGCTTCATTCTGCAATGTGTTCCCGAGTCTGCGCCCAGTGTTGAATAGCACAGTCCTTTTCTTCTTCTTATTCTTCTTCAGGAGTAAAGCCTTCAGCTCTTGTTGTCCCTGGGCCAAGTTCATGACCATCTCCTGAAATTGGGCATTCTGGGCCTGGAGGGCCTTGATAGCTTGCTCGGTAGTGAGTTCAGGATTCATGATGCTTGAGTGCTGAAATAAACAGCGAAGAAGATTAAGCAACCTGTAGGAAAAGGGGTACCTGTAATGCATATGATGATCGAAATGCGTATGAATTATGTTTTCAAAGACAATCGGGAGTCAAACTTTGTAAACAAAAGGAACACGCTTTATTAGATTCAAACTTTAAATTGTTCAACAATCTGCCCTTAGGCGTTACAAGAATGAAAATACTGAAAAGGAAATAAAGCTATAAAAGAAACATCCAAAGCCCATCAGTGCTCCCATGGCCTCCTCTTCTCAGTACGGATATAGTCATTCAGGGCCCGCTCGTTCTCCAATTGCTTGGTCAGCTTCTGGATCTTCTGTTCCTGTTCGTTGAACTTTTCCCGATAATAATCTCGCTCTTCCTGTAGTTGCGCCCAAGATCTCTTTAGGGTATCAACATCAGTGGGTATCTGAGGAGGGATTACAGTTGGAGGAGCCCCATCTCTATCAGGATACTCAAGAATGATGGGTCTGACAGCTTCATATGGCATACCTAAATTCTGAGCACGGATGCGGACCCATTTGTAGTAGGCCTCCATAGGTAGAGAAGTCTTCGGTCCCAGCTCTTGTGGGTCAGCTTTGTGAATTCTGTCCCAAGCTTTGATGAATCTACGGCGTAGCTCGTCACTATCTTTCTGAAACTCAAAACTGATGTGAGGCACCAGCATCTCATGAGGTCCCGCTCTTCTGGCTCTTCCAAACTGACGGAGAGCTAAACATGGATTATAAGAGATTCCGCCCTGAGTGCCAATCAATGGAACATTAGGATATTCTCCACAGCGATCAATAACAGCCACCTCATCTAAACCTCTGAGAGTCCAAATGATGTCATTATCAGTGAGAGACATTAACCTCTGAGCCCAGCCTCTTCCTTCTTGGTTCTTTAGCACGAACTTGGGGAGGTGCGAAATAAACCACCTCACCAACAAAGGAGTACAACACCACAGAGTTCCTCGTCTTCGGGCAGTACGAGCATAGAGTTGTTGCAGGACATCACCCAAGAGAGTGGGTACAGGGTTCTGAGACATGAAGATCCTTATGGCATTGATATTGACAAAGTTATCAGGATTTGGAAACAATACTAGCCCATAGATTAAGAGAGCCAGCATGTCCTCGTACGCCCTGAAGTCTAAGTCATTCCAGAAACTGTTAGCTTTACCAATCAGAAACTTAGCCAAGAAGCCCTTAACTCCGCTTCTAGTCACCCAGTTGTCTATTACCTCTTGGTTGGTCAAGGGAAGGGCTGCAACAATCTCCTCGAGCCTAAGAGTCTTTTCCCAACCAGTGAAGGGAGTCTGATCCAAGATAGGGATACCCAGCAAATCAGAGAACTCTTCCAGGGTAGGGACCAGCTGGAAGTCTTGAAAGGTGAAGCACTGGTATAGAGGGTCATAAAACTGGGTCAGGACACTCATCAGTTATTGGTCCCACTTTGTCGTGACTAAAATGAGAAGAGAACCATGCCTCTGGATGAAGGAAGTAGTATTTGGAATTCTGCTAACCGATTCTTCAAGCAACTCAGGTGGGTGAACAAAGTTGAACCGGATAGTGTTCCTTCGCATAGGCATCATGGTGTCCTACAAAACAGAGCAAAGATGAAACCCTCTTGTCTTTGAAATGGTCAGTCCTTATGCAGGATGCATGCAATGTTATGATGGCATGATGTTATGATAAAGCACACCACGAGTATTCACAAAGGCAAACATGATAAGGCACACAAGTCACACCACAACCCTTAGAGTTTAGGCCAGCACGGAGTTCAGGTACTACCCTCTTTCAGTTTGTTGGTTAAGACCTGTCCTAATCAAAAGTAACCGGGTTCTAGAGGATCCCAATATCACTGACTACCCTCAATCAGTCATAACTCCAGCATCGCAATCTTTTCTTGCGGCCAGAACCATCGCGAGAGTTTAGCCTCAATGGGTGTAGCATACTGCTACTGTTCTATTGGCCAAGTTGGGTCATTTAAGGTTCTAAGGTCGGTTGGTGCTTAATGACTCCTCAGAAGACCCATATTCTCCTCGTTGCAACACAAGGGATATCGGTACAAACCAAGGCGCCACACCAACGTAGCCACTGATTCACCCGTGTCGGTCTACGCCGGACAGGTCCCTCACAGCTTATGCTACCTAACAGGGTATCCCCAGATCCGGGTTAGGATCTATGTAACTCCTATGCAGCCCACAATAATAAAGCAATCAAAGCAAAACAATTGAAAACATAAGTATTATCTAATCCTAAGGTACACCTCACTTTAAGTGTCCCCAGCAGAGTCGCCAGTTATGTGATCGGTGGATTTAGAACTGACTGTTTTTTAGTTGGTTTCGCGAAATGTCGCGGTAAGCAAGAGTCGCCACCGTCTTTTATGTTCTCCAACATGGAAAGGACAAAAGCACAGCAAAATTCCTTATTGAGAATGTTTCTCGGTTTGGGAGGTAGATTTATAGAAAGGGAAGGTGTTAGCACCCTTTCTATCCATGGTTATCCATGGGCTCTTAGATACTTGCTCATTGTGCTTTCAAAATGTTTGCTTTTCAATTGTGAGTGAGTTTGAAAAAGTTTCGTTTAAAGATTTCTGAATAACTCTTGTATCAGTCCTCAAGAGTGTTTGAAAAATTGTTTTGAAAAATTGTTTTGAAAACTTTTTTGAAAGTGTCGGTGTGAAAAGAGTTTTGATTTGTTTTTGAATAGAGCAAGTATCTATGAGTCATCTACCTACCCTAAGGAATTAGGCTGTGTAAATGTCCTTAAGATAGTGCCATCCCACCATTGAGAGGTAGGTAGCACCACCGTTGGAGGTGTTCGGGTCAATTCGTTTTTAGGGACAGTGTGGTCACCAGAGCAACAGTAGGACACCTTAGAAGCTACCCTTATGCCATTGATCCTTTTTTTTAATCTGAGGCAACCGTTTCGAGGCAACTGGATCATGGACATAAGGACTTGCTAAAACGTCCTCTACTCGACGACCACGTTTCGAAGGTAAGGCAACAGGTGAGGCGTACCCTAGAAGTGGTGTGTGTATTTGTGTGTTGTTTTCATGTTAAGTTTATCTTTGATCATGGCACGGTGAGCTACGCTTGTTTTTAATTAGCATGCATTCTTTCATACAAGTTAACAGTTAAGGGGTGCGGAAAGTAAATTGCGGAAACGTAAATCATACGCTATTACAAGGCGCGGGTCTATACATCGCCAAAAATTACAAAGACCCGTTTTTTTAGTAAATGAGTACGAAAAATAAAAGAAAAAACAGTAAAAGTCCTAATTACTATTACATGTCCGGAGCAATTACATAATAATCAAATAAAGTAAATGCGCGCGAATAAATTAATCGGGAATGTCTAAGGGTGTTGACCCTTTTAAGAAAAGAAATTAATTTTTTGGTCTTTTGGTAATTAAATGAAATTAAAAAAAAACTAATTAATGACTAATTAATTATTTTAATTAAAAGAAAATATTTTTTGTTTTTTATGTTTTTACGAAATAAAATAGAAAAAAGAAATAAAATTCTAGGTTAACCTAAATCTAAATCTATTTTAATTATTAAAAAGAAGGTTAAAATGGCCTAATTAAAAACTAATTCAATTATGGTTTATTTACAAAATAAAAATAATAATAATAAAAATGTTAATTCTGTTTTTTTTTTGGTTTTTTATGAAAATGTTAGTTAAATTAATTTTAATGATAGAGTAATTATTTTTTTGGTGTTTTTTTGGATCAATTTTGATAATTAAAAGCAAATAAAAGTCAATTTAATGATTATTTAACAATTAATTAAAATATGCATGCAAAAATATTATTTTTAATGTCAAAAATTAAATAAACATTTTTCTGATTAAAATGCAAAAGGAAAATATTTGTTGTGAGTTTTTAAATGCATGAGAAAATTATTTGAATATAAATTAAATTAGGATGAAAATATAAAAAAAAAAGGAAAAAACAAAGGAAGCATGTTAATTATGGAAAATGGTAAAAAAGTGCCAGAACCAGGATTCGAACTCGCGCCCTCTGGGAACATCCACTAACGCATTGCCATCTGAGCCAGTTGTTTCAATTGACATAACAATAGACACTTAATATTATATGGATAAGCAGATAAATCCTGGGAATTAAAAAAACGCGCGCGTGCAATTTGAATGGGCCAACGCCTTGCTGCCACGCAGTCATCTTCTACCTTTTCTGCAAAATACAAAGCATATAGCAGGGGTTTTAAACCCCCACAAAATACAGTCAAAACGAAAATAGCGATTAGCTCCTCGTGGAGCATAAATTAGGCGCGATGGGTCCGTTTAATTCGTCTCGTCCTTCTTAATTCAACCATGGTGGTCTGAGGTTCCAATTTTTCTGTATGTGAGAAACCCCAATTTGAAAGCTTCGGAAAACCTAGATGTCTCCCATGGTGATTTGTGTTTTACGGCCTTATAGTCAAATTAAAACATATAGGAAGCTTGGAAATAACATCAGCAGTGTAAAAACATGATCAAAATGAATTAAAGAGGTGAGGAAATAGAGTTTCGATTTCAAAGTTTGAACAAACCGTGGGGTGGGGTGATGAACGATTCTTTGAGGTTTTGCGTTTGATTTTGATTGCCAAAGGTTGCTGGTGATGCCAGGAATGTATTGGAATCAAAATGGAAGCTTGGAACAGGCTGCAAATAGGTTTTCAATTTCACCTTTTCTCTTGGAAATTTTGAAATACGTTTGGCCGTTTTGGGTGTTTCTAGCTCGTGAATTCTACCAAGAATGCTTGCATATAGGTTATGTAAAGGATATCAATCAGAATTATGGCCATTAACCTTATGCATTCATGTTTGAGATTTGCCATAACCTCCATTGAAACACTTTCCATTTTTGTGTCAAAATTTGAATTTCTTGCTTGATTTAGGCCTTGTACGAATTTGGGATGTAAATGATGGTGATTCAAAGCTATTCAACACAAAATATACCCTTTAATTAATTTTCTTGATTTTTATTTGATTTTAAAAGATTTAAAATGAATTAAATCAAATAAAATTAAATAAAAATGGAAAAATTAATTTTAAATCTTGAAATAATTTGTGGACACGTGGGAAGCATGGCCAAGCTGAAACAAGTGGAAAAAGTGGGCCCCTTTTGTCAAAAATGAAGTTTCAAGGATAATTGATTTTGGCCATTTCACAAAAATTTCCCAACTTCTCCAATGCATATCTTGCTCAATTTTGAAGCTATGAACATGTTCTTGGACATTTTGGAAAGGTCTTGAAGTCCTCTAACCAATGTATTTTGAACCATGTCATTTTGATTTACCAATCTCAAGTTATGGTCTTTGACTTAAAGTCCCTTTTTGTTGACTTTTGAAAATGACCTATAATGTTGAAATTGATAACTTTTTGTGAGAGCATTTCTTGGACTTGGAATGTGAAGATGAGTTTTAGGAAATGTCCTCCCCTTCAAGATGAGAATTGGATGGGATTTTTCTGATGAACCATGAAAAAGTTATGCCTTGGTCAAGTTATAGTTGACTTTTCAACTGTCCAAAAATAGAAACTTTTGACACCTTGATGATTTTTGAGCCATTCTTGTGGAATCATGGTCAAGACTTGACCAAATGATGATTGTGACTTCAAAATAAGATGTTGACCAAATTTTTTGACTTTTGACTGCCAAATGGCCATTTTGCCCCTGCAGTTGACTGTGGAGCAATTAGGGTTTTTGACTGTGCAACTTGACCTTGTGAGCCTTGAAACTTGACATGTAGGTGCTTGACAATGTATATGAGCATATGGGACTTGATTGAGCCCTTGAAAACCTCAAGTTCCTTGCAGGAACCAAAACCCTAATTTGACTGGCTTAGGAGAATGGTTGACTGTGTAGCCCTTGAGTAGACTTTGAACCATTTGAGGTGATGCTTGTCAAAAGTTTGAAGAATATGGGAGGGAAAATTTTGGGGTACAACACCCATATTCTCCTCGTTTCAACACAAGGGATATCGGTGCAGACCAAGGTGCCACACCAACGTAGCTACTGCTTCATCCGTGTCGGTCTACGCCGAACAGATCCCTCACAGTTTATTGCTACTTACCTAAAGGGTATCCCCAGATCCGGGTTAGGATCTATAGAACTCCGATACAAGCCCACAAAATTTAAAGCATATAAAGCATACAATTGAAAACACAAGTGATCTAATCCTAAGGTACACCTCACTTATTAATTCTTCCCCAACAGAGTCGCCAGTTCTGTGATCGGTGGGAACGAGAACTGACTGTTTTAGGAATGCTGGTTCGCGTTTGCGTTTGTTTTTGCAAAATGTCGCGGTAAGCAAGAGTTGCCACCGTCTTTTATTTTATCCAACAAGGAAAGGACAAAAGCACAGAAAAATTCCTTTTCGAGATTTTTCTCGGGTTCGGGAGGTAGATTATAGAAAGGGAAGGTATTAGCACCCTTTCTATCTGTGGTTATCCACGGGCTCTTAGGTACTTGCTCACTATGTTTTCAAAAGTTTGCTTTTCTTTGTGATTGTGGGTTTTGAAAAGAGTTTTGTTTTTGAAGAGAGTGTAAGTGCGAAAAGTTTTGTTTTGTTTTTAAAAGGAGCAAGTACTTAAGAACATATACCTACTCAAAAAGGAATTTAATTGTGCAAATGTCCTTTAGAAAGTGTTATCCCACTATTGAGGAGTAGGTAGCACCGTCGTTGGATTTTTCGGGTCAATTCGATTTAAGGGATGTGTGGTCACTAAAGCAATGTTAGGATGCTTTAGCGGTAACCCTAATGTCTTAGATCATTTTTCTGAGGCAACCATTTCGAGGCAACTTTGATCTTTAGACAGGAGGGCGACCTCTAAAACATCCTATACTCAATGACCACGTTTGAGGCAACCAAGTGAGGTGTACCCTAGGAGTGGCATGTGCAAGTGTGTCAGTTTTCAGTTATATTATCTCTGCACATGTTATGGTGAGCTACTGTTGATTTTAAATTAAGAGTTAATCTTGTCATGCAATCCTAGTTAGCATACATCTGAGCAGTTAATATATGTACAGAATTTTAAAGTGCGGGAATTGTAAATCCTACGCTATTACAAGGCTTCGGGGAGGGGGATTATTTACATGTTCAAAAATTGGGGGAATAGAAGCAGTAAAGTAAAAGTCTTAGTTAAGCTATTACATCCCAGTAGGCAGTTACAATAAAATAAACGCGCGCAAATCTGAAAATAAATTCTAAAAATCCTAAGAATAAAATCTTTTTGTTGTTTTATTTTATTTTGGGAAAATGATCTAAATCTATTTAATTTTAGTTTTTTGAGAAAATGTTAAGATAATTAAGAGATTAATTAACAAAGTTAATTTTAATAGAAAAAACTAGCCTAATGTTTTTTGTGGTTTTTATTTTATTTTAATGTTAATTAAAAAAGATAAAAAAATGTCAATGAAAACAAAAATAAAATACAAGGGGGGATCCTTCGATCCAGGGGAAAAAAGGAGTTTCGACCCAGGGAGGGAATGGAAGCTTCGATCCAGAGAGGGTCATGGTCCTTTCGATTGGGGCCAGACATTAAGGCGTGAGTAGCCTTCGATCCAGGGAAGAGGATTGTATTTTGATCATGGAGGTCATGGCTTTCGATCCAGGAATGAGATGCCTCTTTCGATCCAGCATGCTAATGGGTTCGATCTGGAGAAAGTGTCTCCTTCGATCTGGGATGTTATACCTGCAAAAGTATGTTAGCGAAATGCAGGGCCTGGGTATTGAAACCCAGGCCCTTCGATCCTGCGCTTGCTGGGTCTCTTCAGGCTATGTCTGCAGTAAATGTTAGCAAACGAAAAACATGACCTGGGTGCCAAACCCAGGCCCTTTGATCCTGTCTAGGATGGAAAATCGAAGGTAACAACAAGTAATGATGTGTTATGCAAAAACAAGGTTGGATAATTTACCCTCTCTTACCAGTAGATTGGAACTTCAATTTGGGCGCTTCCTGTATGTAGGCACCTTCGATCTGGGGCTTTTGGGCTTGGCTACTTTTGCTGAAAGGTGGCTTTGCTTGGAAAATTCTGGCAACCTTTGATGGATTTTGTGGGCAGCCTCTCTCCAATGCTTCTGTTTTTTTTGTGTTTCCTTGTATAATTTTTGTGTCTTGGATATGTATGTTGGCCTCTGTATTTATAGGGGTGTAAGGGTACAGTAATGGCAAGAGACAGCCATTAAACAGGCCATTAAATGCCATGAGACAAGAAACGGACACATTAAATAATTTCCTTTTTTGAAACATTTGTGTCTCTTGAATGAACCTGGACGCTTTTGGCTTGAGTGCCCTCTTGATGACCTCCTTCGAATGGCCCTTGTCCAAAGATTAGTCGAAGGGTACTAATTAAAATTACAATCGAAAGGCTTTGTCAACAGGCCAATCGAAAGGTGTTGTTCATGCTAATCGAAGGACATGGCTAATGTGCCTGTCGAAGCTGCCTTGACACAATGCCAATCGAAGTGCTCCTTCAGAATACCAATCGAAGGGTCTTTCAGAATGCCAATCGAAGTGCTCCTTCAGAATGCCAATCGAAATGTTCCTTCAGAATGCCAATCGAAGGGTCTTTCAGAATGCCAATCGAAGTGCTCTTTCAGAATGCCAATCGAAATGCTCCTTCAGAATGCTAATCGAAGGGTCTTTCAGAATGCCAATCGAAAGATACTTAAAGCACCACTCAAAAATTTTATTTTTCCTTAGGCAAGGGTTTGTGATCAACCATGCAGGGGGAAGACTTTGGAAAACATGAGAGGGCAAATTTTGGGGTGCAACAGATGGCGACTTCATTATTTATTTGAGAGATTTATTTTCTAGGGTTGCTTCACACTAGTCTGTCCTTCTACCTTCTTGGGTTCAGAACTAGCTTCAACAATTTTCTTACCAGAATCAACACTTCCTTGAAAGGTAGGATCAAATACACGACCATTACGGATCACCCGACTAGCCTTAGCAATGTTTTCAACATGAGATAAAGGCTGAATTGGAACTTCCACGCTGTCTTCCAGAATAATTGTATTATACTTGTAAGTTATAACCCTATTACACTCATATGGAACAGGACCATGTAAAAAAATAACCACAGGAGTTACTGTAGGATTATTGCGGTATGCAATTTCCACAGGAGTAGGAATGTCAAAATGTGGGGCAATGACATTCACCTCAACCTCATCAACACATTCAACAGGTATTTCAACATGAATTATAGAATCATTATCAAAAATCACACCTTCATTAGCAGAGCCAAACTCATCAGCAGACTCAAACTCATTCGTAGACTCAAACTCATCAGCAGACTCAAACTCATTCATTGAAAATTCCACACTTCTTTTTCTATCAGTAAGAATGGCTATTGCCCCTTCTTTGAACAAACCCAACCCTTTTACTATCTGAAGATCGACTCTTAAAATGGCATAACCCCATGGCTTCTTTGCATATTCTGGACAATAACAACAACAAAAATAAATCAATCCTTTTTTAACCCATTTTTCATGTATCTCCACAAGAGTCACAATATTGAGTTCTTAAATCGTAGGTTCTTTAGCATACCTAGCATATGCCTTAGCAGGAATTACTTTATTAACATCAATAGCCACAAACTCGTCAGAAGTTATAGACTTAACCTCATAGTCTTCAATCATATTAACCTTTTCATACTCATCTCTTGGTCGGATGATATGGATAATGCCATCATCCATCATTTTCTGAAGATATCTTCTTATTGCATCACACCACCACGAGGATCTGTACTGCATACACTGCAACATGCATGATCATGTGTATAGTAAATGAATTCACAAAGATCAACATGCATTTACACCAAATTACCTCTCACCAGGTTCACATCAAAAGTTCTGAACTCTTTAGGACATCCAGAAATCATATTCACAACATTCCCACCTCCATGCTTGGGTAAAAGATTGAATTGAACATTTGGACCTATATCCTTGAAGAAAAGATACCAGATCTTACTAGCTTCTGAACTTCATATTTCAATGGATAACAATTTTTGATACTATGTCTAGAGGCTCCCTGGTGGAAGGCACAATTATGATCATCTTTATAATACCATGGCAGCGTTGGAGGTATGGCAGGAGGAGACCTAGTCTGTACTAGGTTATTTTAAATTAGTGCAGGAAACAACTCAGTATAGCTCATTGGGATCATATCAAAAGCTTCTATTTTGGGATATTTCCCTTGGTTACCTTGTTGAGGTGTTTTCTAATAAGCAACGGTGATTGGTACTGCGCTAACAACTGGGTTACCGAGGCAACATGTTATTGGTGTTGGTGATGTCTTCTTAGAAGTTTGCTTCTTATCTCTTTAGTAATAACATTTGTATCTCCTTTCTTCTTTCTTGATAAATCATGTGACTTCTTCTTAGTACCATTGGAACCTTCATCCATCGATAAACGTCCTTCTCTAACAGCTTCTTCTAATCGGACACCCATAGCGACCATCTCAGTAAAGTCATTGGGTGCACGTGCAACCATTCTTTCATAGTAGAACGACCCAGGGGTTTTCAAAAAGACCTTAGTCATTTCCTTTTCCTCCATTGGAGGCACAATCTGAGCAGCAATCTCGCGCCAGTGTTACGCATACTCCTTGAACAATTCTTTGTCTTTATGGGTCATAGCTCTCAATGGAACATGATCGGGAGCCATATCCACATTATATTTATATTTCCTTGCGAAGGCTTCGCCCAAATCATTAAAAGTGAAGATATTGGAACAATCTAAGCTCATGTACCACTTCAACGCAACACCAATCAAATTGTCTTGGAAAAAATGAATTAGCAGACGTTGGTCGTTAGTATGCACAGAAATCCTTCTAACATACATCGCAAGATGAGAACAAGGACAAGTATTACCCTTGAACTTCTCAAACTCTAGAACCTTGAACTTAGCGAGCACCTTCACATTGGGAACCAAACAAAGATCACTAACATTATGCCTAAAGAATTATTTCCATCTAAGGGCCTTCATCTACTTTTGCATTTCATTAAATTGATCTTGGAAATCATTCATTCAGTCGTAAAAACCCAAGCCTTCACTTGGTGTAGTAGCATGGTAGATTTAATCATTAACAACAGGAATAGTACGCACAACAAGCAGTGTAATAACAGTAACAGGTTGAGCGAGATGGGAAACTTCAACAACAGGACTATAACCCTCAGGCACGAAACCAGGAGGAATCCCCAAGGATAACCATGAGACATATAGAATTGAGGAGTAGAAACAACATGAGTAACAGAAGCAGGCAGTGACAGTATCTCAGAAATAACTGTTGTTTGTTGCGGTTGAGTAGCATGAGGAGAAATAGGTGGAGTAAGGGGATGATGATTTTGAGCAGCCACCAACGACTCTACCAAAGCAGTCATATTATCCATTCCATTTCTTAAGGCGGTAACTTCTTCCTTGAGTTCTCGATTATCTTATTCTAAATGTTCCATCTTCTTCTTGTAGTTAGCCTGAGTGTTATAAGAGTGTGATAGCTTGCTGACTGAATGATACAGAAGAAACATATAAGACACCTGAGGAAAAACAGGAATGCAAAGGTATATGCAAAATGATGCATGATATGCAATGCACATGGAGGTTTAGCTCAAAGATTAGTAAGCTTCAATGAAAAGCTTACTAACTTTTATGGAAATTGAGCTTTGAGTGATTTTGGTAGATGAAAAGAGTTGAGAGAATTTTTAGTAAGGTGCATTTAGCTATCAAAAGCTTGTTTAATTAATGAATTAGGGCTCTATTTATAGAGTTTAGTCTTGGTATTATTGGTGGTTTGGAGTTTGGTTTGGAGTTTGGTTTGGAACCAAAATTAGGCTTGGTAATTGATTTTGGAATCAAAATTAAGATCAAGTGGGTGCACATGTCATCAAATGAAGGTGTGTGATGGAATTTAATCATGATGAGGTAAGGAAATTATTTTTTGATGATCAAGAATATTATCAAAAAAATAAATGAAATTGGAGCCACATGCTACAAACTTGAAAATTTTCCCTTTTTTGGCCAATTTTGCCCTAGGAAATCGATTTCCACTATAGGAGAAATCAATTTCCACTGTAAAAATTTGAAATCCTGGCGCAAAATGAGTGAGGGAAATCAATTTTCATATATGAGGAAATCGATTTCCATATACGAGGAAATCGATTATGCAGGGAAAAAGTGGCAAAAAGCTCTGTTGGTTGGATGCTTTTGCTTGATACCTAAAAAACACAAATATACAAAAAGAACAAAGTATATATATATTTTTTGGAATTTTGATTATATGTTAGTGAAATATAAAACACATATATACAAGATACAAAATTAATGTGTTTGGTGATCCTTTGAGAGCAAACTTAAAGATATGAGAGAGTAGAAGAGATAATTAATCCACATTTGTGATCTTGATGCATTGTGATGATATGAAGTGATGAGGTATCTTAGGGGAAAAATTGGGGTATAACACTGGTTACTTTCCTCACCCTTTATATAGCACTCGACTCTTGTGATGATCTCATCCATGTAGGATGTCGGTTTCTGTGCCAAAGACTCGTTGAACTGTCCGGCTCAGAGACCGTGTTGAAATGCCCCCAACGAATAATTCTTGATTGGGATGAGAGACCTTTATGGTATCTTTGTTGATTCAGGCTAGGTATTCTCGCAGAGGTTCCGCCTGGCCTTGTCGGACATTGAACAAAGTTTGTTGTCGAGACCTTGCAGTGTCTATTAGCTGAGAAATGTTGAACCAACTTCTTCGTCAAATCTGAGTAGCTCTCTACGGATAGCCGGGGTAGGCTCATATACCATCTTAGAGCGAAATCTTTGAAGGTTCCAGCCATCAACTTACATTTCAGAGAGACATTAGGGCTTATTATTGCCATTTGATTGTTGATGGCAATAACATGCTCCTGAATATTAATTTTGCCGTCGTAAGTTGCCAACGACAGTTATTTGAAGTTATCTGGGACCTGGTCGTCCCATATGGCTTGAGACAATGGATCAGGATCTAGAAGCTCCACTTATGGATGTTTGTCTCCCAGTCTTTTGAGTTGTAAGTTAGATACATTGTCTTGTAAAGTTTCATTCTGCTGTCTGAGGGCTTCCACCATGGCCAACAACTACGCCATGTCTGGAGGATCTCCTTCAGACGACATTCTGGTGAATATGTTTTGAGGTGTGGCCTATGATAATTTTACCGAGGCCCCACGGTAGGCATCAATGTTCTTGCGTAGGAACAACAAATGGTTGACTTCCTTGTAGGAATAAGGAGAGCCTCAAAGGTATATTTTTGTCAAATATGTAGGGATTTGGGAGCTATGCAAGTAGTGTATATTTCCCAAGAAAAGTGTCTTGCTTATCCCTCTGGTGGAAGCCTCTTATGTAGTCCTCTTCTGGCGCCATTTAAGAGCCTCGATCATGGTGTGACCCTTGGGCTTTATAACTGTGTAATAGTCGCTGTCACCTTGAATTAAAGTGTTCAAAGTTATGTAATGTTAGAATAAATACACCGATGGCGGTTACATCCGTTAATGAGCTGGATTGATGACTGGCTATGTGCAAGTGGATCCCGGTTACAAGCAGTGCCCAGGTTGTTGGTGCATATGGGTTGCTACCCGGAGATATGGTGGTAGTCCAATATCGTTAGCTGAGTTGCATCTCCTCTCGAGTATCCTTTATTGTTAAGAGCCAATCACCAGCTTTGGTGTCCTCTCCGCCGACTTCATGACCTGGTTAGGATTAATATTTTCGAGATGTACAATCACCATCACTTAATCAACAACTTATCAAGCACTATCACTTAAGTAATAACTTATCAATTATCATCACTTGATTAACATATCAAGCATTATCACTTGATTAATCTCCAAGCACCATCACTTGAACATATAAAGTATTAAAAAAAAAGGATGAAGATTTCTCTTAAGAGAGTTGTCAACATCAAAACCAAATCAATAGTTAGATTAATTTTTTATATATACAAACACATAGATTGACACCTAGTTGGCGTGCAAGCACTTCAAAGTGACTTGCTCAACTTCTGTGTTTTTATACCCTTAAAAGTATGGTGAGATCGATTTGTGTTCCCTGAGTAGTCATCCATTTTAATATTTATTTTATTTCTTTAAATCACCCCATAAAAATTTAAAGCATGATTTAAGGTTCATTTTGTTTTTGGAGATTCATACTAATTTTCTGATGAATTGGTGATTAAGATGTAAGAATCAAATATGTGGATGAAGACTTATTTCTCTTATCACCCAAAGTTATGTTAATATTTGATGTCTATGTATTTCATGAGCTCTAGTGAAATTATGAATTATGAGTATGATCCTCATAATCTGGAAAAGTGCTTTAGTAAGTGTCTTAGATTTATTTTAGTATGTTTCAAGTTCGAATATAAACTAAATGAGATTGTCGTTTTACACATAGGAAAGCTCTCAAGTTGAATAAGAAAAATATGACATCGATTATGAATTATACTAAGGTGTAGTGAAAAGTTCAAATAACCTTAAGGATTGAATGAGGAAGATGCCTTGTGCATTTATGGATGGTTCAATTCATAAATAAGGCAAGTACATGATATAAGGTACAAGTGATCTTTGATATTTCTATACATCCATTTCTTATCTCATTTGAGGTGCTGACTCTGGGGAAGGATAAGGAGGTGAAGAAGCAAATGAATATGGGAATGGATATAAAAAGGTTGATGGTAAGAGAAAAAAAGGTTAAAGAAGAATGCAATTTATAGTATATGAAAAATCCAAGGTAGAAATCACATATTCAACGGTGTCTCAAACTTTCTTGGCGGAATTTCAATTTAAAACAAAACAAAAATCTTTAAAACTTAAAGCACTTATAAAAAGATGTTTGAATTTAAAACTAAGTTTCACTTTTCTCATGTCCTCTTCGGTCCAATAAAAGTCAGGTTTATTTATTACTTTATCATCAAAGCAAAAATTAGAAATAAACATATCATTGATTAAAAAATTTCCCATATAAAAGTAATTAGCTATAATAAAAGTTTTAAATCTCGCTTTTCACGATTCAAGTCTTTCACCATCAAACAATGGAGGTGTATTCATGAAAAGTTTCTTGTTAGAAATAAAAGTGTTTATAATCATCATTTTACCTACTGAGACTATTAATATTTAAATATGAGTTAGATTATGATACCATTTGTTGGACAAATAACTCCAAACACAATAAAGTGTGTGGATTTGAAAAACGATGTTCAAATAAAAAATCTTTGAGAATCAGATTTTTAAAACAAGTTTGTAAAACAAACAAGGAATACATAGCGAAATAAAAAAAAATCAAAGTAGAAACAAAGAAATAGAACATAAGTAAATAATGCCTGAAATGAAAATAAATAGGCAATTTCTCATTGCACTCTATACATTCTTTTAGGCCTCGGAAAAATTTCCGATGCATATCCGGGTGCCTCAAATTCTGTTTTTTCGGAGATGTATCTCGGAAGATATCATTTATTCTAATTATCATCAATTTTTCAACAAAATTGAATAAATATATATATTTTTTAAAATAGAAATATTTTATTATTCCTATAAATATAATTATTATTATTATTTACTACCATTATTATTTTCTTGGTTATAATTCATATAATAATAATTATTACAATTATTTTCTTGAATAATATATAATTCATATAACTAATTATTATATAATATTATTATAGACTATTACAATTATTTATTTTTTTTGAAAAACAATTGTTTTCAATATATAGATTAATAATTTAACTCTTACTTGACCTCATTTTAAGTTTGTAAAAACAATTATATTTTAAGCTTTTTATATTAAATAATTCACTTTTAGTACACAAAAAATAATATAAAAACCATGATTTAAAATAATATAATTTAATACAAAAAGACATTAAATTAAAATAAATAAAGTGTTATTATTTTAATGTATTTTGATAGATTTTCTTTTATATGATTTTATTACTAAAATATATCAATCTAGATCGTTTTGTTTTATTACTAAAATATTAACATAATAATATAGAAAATAATAAAACATAAATTATATATTAGTCAAAAAATAATTATAATAATTATTATTATACAAATTATATATTAGTCAAGAAATTAACTATTATAGAAAATAATATTAATTATAGTAAATAGTAAATAATATTTATATTTATAGAAATAATAAAAAAAGTTCTATTTAAAAAATATATATTTTTAGTTATTCAATTTTATTGAAAAATAAATGATAATTGAAACTAATGATATCTTCTGAGATATATTTTAGAATTAATCTTTGGTAAATTCAGAAATCATCTCTTAACTAAATTTTACTTAAAAAATAATATTTAATGTGTTTAAAGATATATATTCGAATTCACTCAAAAATATTTTAAAATTTTAAAAACTGTATCTCATATAATATGGATGGGATGAAAAATTGACAATAAATAAGAATAGAGAAAGATGCATTAGTTACGTCTTTTCCTCAAATATTTCTTCTTTTAAGAGTTTCTATGTTAGGAGCTTTTTCAATCATCACAACTAATAATTTGCAAAATTTCTTCAAAATGTTACGATATTTTGAATCTATAACGATTTTTTATCCACACAATTAATGGTTTGCAAAATTTCTTTAAAATTTTACGATATTTTAAACTTGTGATCGTTTTCAAACCCTCACAACCAATTTGCAATATTTCTTTAAAAAACCTTTTATTTGTAAGATTCTTAGTTTAAATACAGTGTCTTTCTTTAATTATTGTATCCCTTATTTCTTTTTACTTCACCGGTTATATTTAATTTATTTATACACGACATTAAAAGTAGTTCCGCATACTATTTTAAATCTAATTCAGTTAACATAGGTAGGAGTACTAATCTAGTACACCCAATAGACAAACTATGCAGAATACATCATGGGCTAGACATACCCAACGGTATGGCCACTAGTCATTTAAGCGTGTTTAATTTAAAGTTGTAAAAAATATTTTAAGAAATATAATCACCAGAATACAACATTTCTATTTTTATATTTAATTCAAATTTTAAAAAAATTATTTTAAAAAATATTTTATTTTCAAAAATCTTATGTGTATGTGATTTTTCTATTTTTATTGTGATGATGAAAGAGTGAAAATCCAACATTTTTATGGGAATGAATTTAATTATTATTAATTTTTTATTTTTACTCATAAATTATTATTATTTTTATTTTTCGTAATTTTTAAATTAAATAAATTTTATAAAAGAAATTTTTTTATCCAAATATATAAGTTAAAATATTATTTCAAAAAATATAAATCTAAAAAATATATTTTAAAAATATAATTGAATAACTTGAAAGAAACTCATCCTTAATTATTTGACCGCTTTATATCACCTAGATTAAATACTTTTAACAAATAAAAAAAAAGGTTAGAAACTAGTAAAATAATTGGACCAAAGTCTAAAACAAACCATAAAGGTCACAACAAGTCAATCGCGCAATTTCAACGTTATTGATATCCTTATTCTAATATCTTCTTCTCAGTCCCTCACATTATCATTAATATCAATATCAAAATCTCCAATTTGATAGTCCTAATTTACAAAGAACATAAATGAAATATCTTTAAAAAAATTTAAACTAGAGAAGCAACGTGTCAAATATGGCAGTTACCATTGCAAAACGTAGATTTTTTTTATTACAATCCCGCTACCGACAACGACATACACAACACACTCACATGACACATCCACAATACCGAGTCATTAGTCATGACCCTCCCTCCCACTCACACTCCATTTTCTCTCTACTCACTCACTCATACCCTTTCTTCAATTTCTTCACCAAATTTCTCACCCTATCACAAGATAAATATTTCTTTCTATCCTCCAATTCCAACACACCCTTAAATTCTCTTTAATTCTGTCACTCTCTTTTTATTTCCCTTTCCCTATTCACCATTCTTCACACTTTCTCTCTCTTTCTCTCTCCTTTATTTTCCCGCCAATTTCTCTCTCTAGTTTTTTCACTCTTTTTTTTCCATGACCGTACACTCAACCATGAAGCTTCAGAAACCGAAGCTAAAAGCTTCAAGATCAAATTTTGAAACTAACCCATTATTCAAAACCACCACCATAACCCAAAACAACATGAAGTTACTCAAGGTCATTCTCACTGACCATGATGCAACCGATTCTGACTCTTCCGGCGAAGATGAACCCTCGCCACCACAAAAGCTTCGAGGGAAGAGAGAAATAACCGAAATCACCATGCACATGAACTTTCCTCTTGTATCTGAATCTCCTAAAACCTCACCTTCTTCTTCAGCTTGCTCCACTGACCCGACCCGTTTCAAAAGACGTGGAAAAGTAGTCAAAAAATCTGGTATTGCTCGCCGGGAAAACATGTTCCGTGGCGTTCGTCAGAGACCGTGGGGTCGTTGGACTGCCGAGATCCGTGACCCGAACCAACGAAAACGCGTCTGGTTAGGAACTTTCGACACGGCGGAGGAAGCCGTCGCTGTGTACGACGAAGCCGCCGTGAAGCTTAAGGGTCCAAAGGCAATTACCAACTTTCCCGGTAAAATTCCCAACAACGACGCCGGTAATAAAGATGACAACGAGCAATCGAAATTTTTCTCCGGCGACGGTTTTGCTTCTCCGACCTCCGTTCTGCCTTACTACGACGGTGACTCGACGCCGTTTGACAGTTTTCGTTACGGAACAGTGGATGCGTTTGGCTTCGATATTGACACGCCGTTAAGTTTAACGGATGTTAACTTTATCGGGTTTGGGAAAGAAAAAGAAGAGTTCGGTGAGTTTGACTTGGACGAATTCATGACGTGGCCCAGTTAAACCCCGAGGGCTTATTAGTCATTTCTGAAGAAAAACCCAGAGTCGTTAATATTTTTGTAGCGTTCTGCTATTGCCTGATGAAACTACTAAACTACCCTTGTGACTAAGTTTTTTTATTTAATTTTTATTATGCAGCTTGTAAGAGTGTAGAGCACTAGAGTAAACGTTATCTTTAAGAGGATATTTTGGTCATAAGCTTATTTGTAATTATTTTTGTCGTTTTGTCTAAAATAGGGGGACATATATATCTACTACATCAATACTAGTATAAGATGTGGAAATTATTAAAAATGACTACTATTATTATTATTATTGTAGTATTTGTTTTGAAATTAAATTTTGCCTTTTTGTTAAGAAGATGCCAGATTTTATGATTCATCTAGTAAGATTCTATGATTCTATATGGACCAAAAGATTTGGTTAATATTATGTTCCAACAAAGAATTGACACATGTTATAGATATTGCGTGCTCTATTTATTTTATTTTAGATTTTTTTTAGAAGAGATTTACTCTTGCACATAACAAAATATCTCAACTACATTATACACGTTACTCTTTCAAAGTACTCATATGATATGCTACGCATTTTTAAAATTTTAATTTGTTTCATAAAATTGTGACATAGTGTTAGCCTAGCCTAGGTGGTAATCGGTGATCGCACAGGTGTTTTACCATGTCTGTAGCATGATATCTGTTCTTTATATATATGATGTGTGTTTTTGGTTAAGGGTGTTTGCCATCAGGTTTGAATTGGTTTTGAGACAAAAAATTATTGAGCACATGGTTTAGTTCGATTTTTGAATGATAAAAATAAAATTTGATCCAATCTGATATAATTTATGCGGTTTATTTTGGTTCAGTTAGTTCGATTTTATTTGATTTTTAAAACAAAAATACATAAATACTTTTAAATTATTTAAAATTTTATTTTAATTAGAACTGACTACAGTTTTAAAAAAAAGAAATTAAGTATTTTTTTTGTTTGATTTTCTTTTAATAAATAAAAGAAAATTAGTCAATAATTATACAATTTGTATCATTTAAAAATAGTAAGAGAGAACAATTTAAATAAGATTGAAGATTCATCGAGGGAGGGGATGAAATAACATGATATTGGAGGTGATTTGTGTGATTATTGAAACATATTTTTCAATAAAATGATATTCATTACATTTAATATGGAGAAAGAATAGAATTATATCAAACAAAATGTAAAATATGCAAAAATTCAAACAATAATATATTTAATACTTATTATATTTTGACTACTGAAATATATTTTTCAATAAAATCTCATATTTATTATATTTAATATTGATTATATTTTAGAAAAATATATTTCTAGAATGGTAGAAGAATTATAATGTTTTTAGATTTTTTTTTAAATGTATATTCATTATATTTATTAAATGATGTTAAAATAAAAATAAGTGGATAAAAATATTTTGATTCGGTTTAGATCGGTTTAGTTTTTATACAGTCAACTGAAAATCAATCTGAACCAATCGGTTATTTTATTAAGTGATTCAAACACATTACAAAAAATCGGTTTTTTCAATTTTCGATTTTTTTTTCGATTTTCAATTTCTTTTTTGAATTAGATTGAATCTGTATAACTCAAATCTATTTAGTGTCATATTGGTGTAGCAGTGTGGGCTTTAGAGTTTGTATGTGTTTCTATTGTAGGTGATTATCATGATTTAATTACATTAGTTTTTGATAGTTTAGATGTTAATTAACTCTCGGATTGTAACTCGTTTGGTCATGGTATCCCTTATGCCTTGACTTGAGTTATTTATTTAATTGCTTTTTGCTTCATAAAAAAAAAGAGAGGTTAAATATTGATTGATTAGATTAATTAGACGTTTTAAAGTGGTGGAGGAAAATAGGTGTGTGGGGCCAATGAGTTATAGCCCACAAAGAGATGGCTGCTTGTGGTTGATAGGAAACTATGTATAATAATGGCAGCCCCCGCCCCACTAATACTATGGTTGGTTTATGCTTCTTCACATTTCACTTACTTGTACTTTTCATATGGAATTCGAACCCAACCTACCAACCAATTGATTGCGGCGGCTCAATTGTGAAATTTCAAACTAAACTTGATTTTTGAATCTACATACTTGAACTAATTATTTGTCCAATTTTAATGTCTCCATTAGTTGTGTTGGCTTTAACTTTTACAAAATATTAGAAGAGTGTCTCTTTTTTAGACCATCAAATTTAGATTAGGAGAGACAAACTCCTTTAAACAATGTTAGAGATATTTTATCCAATTACTATTATAAACAAAGTTCATAACATAATGTTATTGTGCAAATATGCCATGAACGGTCTTCATGTTCGATGAGTCAAATTTATAGTAGTATGTCATATTTTTTGGACTAAAGAATGTAGAGGTTATCTACCAAAGTTTGTTGAACAAAATCTTGGTCAAATATATCGAAATTTATATGGACGATACAATGATCAAAATTCGAGTATAATTTCATTATAAAAAACTATAAACCATATTTAAACAAGTTAGAAAATATAAAAACTACCGATGAATTATATAAAAAAAAAGTATTTTTGGGTCTAAAGAAGTAAATTTGTGGAGTTCATGATCATCTAAAGAAGGATAAAAGTCAATCATGACAAATGCAATACGATAATAGAGATGTATAGTTCAACATCCATCAAAGAAGCGCAACTCTATTAGGACGAATATGATCTTATTTCATTTTTTATCAAACGAAGTTAGCAAATTGCTCTCTATCATTCCATTAAATCCTTAAAAAGTCGGAGGGTTTTTAATGGATCCCCGATCCGAACACACCTTCATCAAAATGAAGAGGTTCATTTCATCACTATTTGTCTTAACGAAACTCACTTCATGTACTTAGTTGAATCCTTACTTGTCATCCACAAACGATGTCATTACCTTAATACTAGTAGAAGAGAGAAAGAGAGTACAACACCTAATGAACTTTGTGAGTAATATGTTGCAAAGGGCAAATGTGTGATATTAAAAATTGGAAAAAATTACATTTAATTTTTTATTGTCACTTTGATTCTGAAGCATTACTATATATCATTTAATTCTTCTATATGCAATGTCTTTAAAACTCTAAAATAAATTTCTTTTCTCTATTGAAACCTTTTAGAAAAGACTATGACTATAAAAGAATTCATGCATGTTACCTGGATGTACTAACCTCATATGTGTTATAGAGGTAGAATTCTTTGTGTGCAAATATTCTAAAGAACACTCTTCTAGAAGATCGAGATCGAGATCAAGATAAAAATCAAGATGAAAATAAAGATCAAGTAAAATATCAAGATCTAACTAAAATCAAGCAATATTCATCAATATCTACTAATGAATGAATGACCATAATGAAGAACCACAACTCGACACTTCCTTAATCAATCATATAACTTTATGGTATTGGTTTATCAAATTGAGTCAAATGACGTTAATGAAGATCTCATTGACGAACATTGGTATCTTGCTATGCAAGACGAGTGAAATTAATTTGAGAAAAACAATATTCAGAAACTTGTTCCAAATCTTCACCTAATACAGTGATTGGAACCAAATGGATATTTCACAACAAGCTTGAAGAAAATAAAAATGTTTTAAGAAATAAAGAAAAACTCATTGCAAAAGGGTATAACCAACACAAACATAATTTTTGATGAATGTAATGTTCTTCTAGCTAGATTAGAGGCCATAAGGATACTTTTAGACTACTCATGCATTTTGAATTTTAAACTCTTTCAAAATAGATATAAAGAGCATATTCTAGAACGGTTACATCTAAGAGAAATGGATGTTGATCAACCTCCCAATTTTTTGAACTTTTCTTTTCCGAATCATGTCATTAAGCTGAAAAAGAATCTATACGATCTAAAACAAGTCTATCTAAAACAAGTCCCTAGACTTTGGTATAAATGGTTGAGCAAGTTTCTGCCAGAAAAATAAATTTAAAAGAGGATACAATTTAACTTATTAAAAAGACTGAGCATAACATTTTACTAGTACAAATTTGCGTTCTTGTGCTACTAATGAGTAATGAGTTCTTGTGCAACGATTTTGTATTTAGTGCTACTAATGAGTAACGAGTTCTTGTGCAATGATTTTTCTGATATGATGCAAAATAAATTTGAAATATCTATAATGGACGAATTTTGATACTTAGACTATAAATTCATCAATTTAATATTTATAAATCAACAATTTAAAAAAAAAATAGTGATTGGCATGGCTCACATTAGAGTGAGATTGTTCATACTTTAATAGAAATTAACTAACTTTTGCGTGTGAATATATATTGAAAAAATATATAGTTTAATTGAAATTTTGGCTTTTTTATTTTCACAAAGTTAGAGAATTAGAGTTTTTTTTTTCAAGAAAAAGGGGCAAGGGCCCATGATATAAATGAAGAAAATAGATTAAAAAAATGAGAGGGGGCAAAGAACCTCGCCTCAAACCTAATTAATTCTATAATTTGGTAAATCTAACTTATTTTTGTTGAAGTCCAACAAAACATCAGGGTGAACCTCATTCCATCAAGTAAGCGTATTAACTGTTAGGCTTAAGTTAGCTAAGATAGTTGCACAATGATCTCCTTCTCTAAATATGTGCAAAGCAAAAAAAAATTATCAACTTGAACAAACAAAGATCCCATCTATTTCTAAGACGCCATGATACCATGGAGGTCTTAGAAAAAGCAGAAACCACTAAAGAAGAGTCATATTCCAACCTCAAATTGGACCAAGTCTTACTGATAGCAACTTCCATGGCCAAAATGGCCCCCATAAGCTCATCATGAAGTGTGTTAACATACCTCAAATAACACCCAAAGTTGTCAAGATAATCGCCTAAACGATTGCAGAAAATTCCGCCACACACATCCAGCAAAGGCGTACCACTAGAGGCCCCATCAACATTAAGCTTAATCCAACCTTGTTGAGGAGGCGTCCATAATACTTTCAAAGCAATCGACGGACGAGGCAGATGCAATAAGATCTTGAACTTATTAATATTACCCGACAAAGAAGTTAAAGAGAGAATGATAACACAATTAAACTTCCAATGCAACTTCTTGCTCTGAAATATATCTTGATTTCTAGCATTCCAAATGCAAGCGATTGAATTCAAAACCGCACTAGTATGAACGACTTGGCTCTATGCGGAGTGGCGGTCATTAATAATCTCCCTACAATCCTCTAAACTCGAAACCAAATGATACTCAAACAAATCACACAACCAAGCCCAAATGTTCATGGCATAAGAACATTCAAAAAATATATGGTGAATAGTTTCAGAATTCTGAAAACAAATATTGCAAACGGATGGTAAGTTCTGACCTTGCAGCCTAAGGTTATAATCAGTAGGCAACTTCCCGTGAAACAACCTCCAAAAAAGCATAGACTTAGAAGGAGGAATAACTACATTCCAAAGGTTTCTCCCCCAAGCATGAAAGATAGGTTTGATGCAATGGACATACACATCTTTTAGAGTAAGCTGGTCATTTATAGTAGCTTTCTAAATCATCTTGTCCTTCGTCTGATTGTTAGCATATACACTTTCCACAAGCTGCACTAAATTAGGACGAAGGCTAGTTAACACAGAAGGAAGCATAATTCTTCCATCAATAATAAACTCATGCATAAATGCCTTCATATTCTCTAAATAATTTCCAGGGGCTTGGATTAAATCTACCAAAGAAGACCCACTCCAGTTATCCCTCCAAAGACTAATGTGCTCACCAGTACCAACCACCCATTGGGAGTTGTTCTTTATAACCTCTTGATAATTTTTGCTTCAGTCCATATAGAAGAGAATACATGATACTTCACAAGTATGCCTCTCTCAAAGACTTTAGCTCTTAAAATCTAGGCCCAATCCTCCTGATTATTGGGGTTTCATCATGGATTCATCAAAAGCTTTAGGGTTTCATCATGGATTCATCAAAAGCTTGAAGAGAATTAGGGTTTTTGCACCCTCCATTGAGAAATTAGGAATTAGGATTTTAAAGGTTGAGCTCAAAAAGAAAAAGATAAATTTTTGTAAGAAATCTAGTTTGAAATCAAAAAGTTGATTGATAATGAGATTTTTAAAGGGTTTTTTGGTTATGAAAGAGTTTGAAGAGTGAGGAAGATGATCATGCAAGATGGGCGTATATTCAAGTTTCTGCTGGACATTTTCGGATATACATCTATGAAAAAATTATTAAAAAAAATCTCTAAATAAAAAGTTGACTTTGTAGATGTATGTGCGAATTTACCTTTGGGTATATTCGAAGATGCATTTCTGAATTAAATTTTGTCAAAAAATAATATTTAATGCGTTTAGAAATGTATCTCCAAATTCATTCAAAAATATTTTTAAATTTTCAAAAGTACGCTCTATAATGCAAGGGTGCAAAGAGAAATTGACTTATATTTTGATTTTTTTAAAGATGTGGCTTTTTTTAAATTTTTTTATATATTTTTCTTATGGGCCTTTAGGCATACGTTTGCATTTTCATAAAATAATAAATAGTATGTGTAGATATGTAATGAAACGCACCGTTTTCGAACGAGCAGAAAAGGGTTTTCGTTTTCGTTCCAACAGCAGACGCGGTGGTAGATAAAAGCAAACACCAGATTTCGCTCTCGCTCTCGCTCTCACTCTCTCCTTCCACCGGTGAACTCGTATGCCCCATTTCTCTCTCAATCTCCAAATCGATTTTTTTTTTCCTTTCTTCTCAATTTCTCCCTTTTTTATTACCCAATTTGGTGCGTGTTTGTGTAATGTTTATGAATTTTTTTGAATTTTTTTTCTATCTTTCTACTTACTGATTCTGCGTTCTCATCACATATAGCTCAACCCCACGATTTTAAGCTTGAAAAGTTTCCATCTTGATTAGTATTGGCCAGTTAACCGATTTGGTTCTCTTTTAGGGTTTTTAATTTTATCATTATCTTTTTTCGCAATGTTATTTTAATTGTTATTGTTACTGTTATTGATTAGTTTTGTTTTATTTAGGTTTCAGTTACCACCATGGCAGAAGAAGCACAAATTGATGTGAAGGAGGAGGTTCCTGATGTAATTTTCCTCACTTGATTTTACTAGTTTTATTTTATGCATTTGTTTCCCTATACATGTTTCTCTGTATTGCTATTTCTGAGTATGGAATTTTAGTGTCGGTATTCCTAGTTGGCTCTTCGGTTTGTTTAAATTGTGGCAAGTGTTTTAATGTCTTAATTTTGTTGATTGCAGATTGCACCATTTGATCCTACTAAAAAGAAGAAGAAAAAGAAGCCCGCAGTTGTAGATCTTGATGATGATTCTGTAGACAAGTTGGCTGAGAAGACAGAAAATCTGTCGGGTATTGAAATTGAAATTGAAATAGTGTTTGTTTTGTTTTGTTTTGTTTTTTTATTAATAGTTTTGGTCTTCAAGGCTATTGTCTGAGTCGTGTTATTGTGCCTGTGAATGAATGATTCTAATTAGCTTTTTAATTGTAGTTTCTGAGGGGTTTGATAGTACATTAGCTGGTGCGAAAAAGAAGAAGAAGAAGCCTGTAAGTCATTTGAAATGTTATGAGGTTACATTGACAAACAATGCTTTCCCCCCACTACAGTATCTTAAGCTGTTATGCATTTGATGTCGCAATGTTTTTTTGTTGCAAGCAATTTCACTATGTTTTTTTAATTGTTGTTTGTAGGTTGAAATCAGTAACTTAATTGAAGAAAGTATTGATGCGAAAAATGAAGATTTGGATGGTAAGCCATCTCTTGAACACAATACATATAATGTTTTAAGGGAAGTTAATTCAATGCTGAAGATTTTCCCAATTCTTTCCTCAGATCACGCTGAAGAAGATGACCAAGAGGCTGTTTCCTTGCAACCTCGTTACCCTTGGGAAGGGAGTGATCGTGATTATCAATACGAGGAGGTATAAAATATTAGGATAATGGTTCATATGGATCTCTACTTTTATGTCACCAATTAATTTTATTGGCTGTGTGTTTGGGTAAACATTTTTTTAAATTATCTTTTGTGCCTCAGTTTTTTTTAAAATATGGAACTTGTGGGATGATCTACATGTCCACGTTCTCAAGTGTATGTCTGATTATATGGAGTCTGCTTTAAAGGGTGCTTTATCCTTGTTGGATTAACAAGTGTCTTTTTTGTGTGATGTTATATTGAATATCTAGATTATTGAATCATTGTTATAGTATTGGTATGGGTTCTCCAAAAGTGTCATCATGATATATTACTTTCGGTACTTTTGCTCCTGATTGGTTAAATTTTTTTGCATTTTCTTCTGATATCATAAAGTTGGTTGGATCTTGTTTCATCCCTCTGCATTCTCATGTTTTTCTGTGCAGCTTTTGGGCAGAGTGTTTAACATTCTACGCGAGAATAATCCAGAACTTGCTGGAGACCGGCGAAGGACTGTTATGAGGCCTCCACAAGTGCTTCGTGAGGGCACAAAGAAAACTGTTTTTGTGAACTTTATGGACCTTTGCAAAACGTATGTTGATTTATTATCTACTATTGGCTACAAATATAACACACCTCTTGGCATTTTTTTCAATATTGCTTCAAAGCTTACTTTTGTCTTCTGTACTCTCCTTTTGTTTATGTCTTGCTACCCTGGCCTTTCAGGATGCATCGGCAGCCAGATCATGTAATGGCTTTCTTGCTTGCGGAATTGGGTACAAGTGGTTCTCTAGATGGACAGCAGAGATTGGTTGTGAAGGGAAGGTTTGCACCAAAGAATTTTGAAGGAATTTTGCGTCGATACGTCAGTAAGTATCCTCTGTATATTGAATTGCTGTACATGAACTATTAAGCTTATGGTGGTAAAAATTGACCTTATTCTGTTTTTATAGATGAATATGTCATTTGCCTTGGATGCAAAAGTCCCGACACAATACTTTCTAAGGAAAACCGTTTGTTCTTTCTCCGGTGTGAAAAGGTGAAAATTTCTATGCACTGTTTTCTTCTCTTACTTTCTATCTCTTATAGGCTGTGATCATACACTGCACGCCCTCAAATATACAAGATTAAGGAAGTGAAGTGAAGTGAAGTGAAATTTTCGAGGAAGTGAAGTGAAGTTAAATTTTGAAGGACTATAGATTGAAGTTTAACTAACAAATATCTTGTATTTCTTTTGAATGTCAGATATCTTATAATTATATTTATTGGTTCTGCAGTGTGGATCGGGAAGATCAGTTGCACCGATCAAGGCTGGTTTTGTTGCTCGTGTTGGCCGTAGAACTGCAGGGGGGACATGATTTTGACGTTTTTCCCTTTTTTGAAATCTATGTGTAAACTAAGGGGAATGAACCATTTCCTTACTTTTGTTTGACCTACACATGATGTACACCTTACTTGAGTTGAGTTCCTTCCGGTACATTTTTTGGCATGTTTTCTATATACATGGTGATGGTCCTTAGTTGAAATAACTGCATGACTGAGTGTGAATCCTTAAACGCCAAACCAAACACTCACTTAGCCTCTATTTAATATTTTAAAACAGGTGGACTGCATTTTCACTCTATTGTCAATTATTTTAGATTGAAACAAATTGTTCATTATGTTATTTTAAAAGGGGATGAAATTGAATGAGTTGCAATTTTTTAAATCATTTTAATTTTTATTTCAAACATTATCATTTAGTATTAAAATATAGGTCAAATGTATCTTGCAGTCTAATATGTTTGACTTTTGAAATGTCATCTTTTGTTTTCTTTTCCCTTTTAAAATTAGTCCTTTTTAAGTTATAAAAGTGTTAATGTAGCCGGTAATATTTTGTTGTGGCCGTTTACATAGCATAAACACATCTCTTCTTGGCAATAAAGCAAATGAGGGTATGGTCTTCTTCATAACAACATTTTGCTATAAAGTTTTGAAAATTTATAAAATTATTGATTTACAAAAAAACACTCAAAGTTTTGATCTCGTTGGGAATGTTAAATGGGACAGAGAATATGTTTAGGATGCTTTTCCTTTTGATCTTGTTGGGAATGTTAAATGGGACTGAGAATGTTAAATAAGAAATCCTCTTATTTTTCTGTTTTTGTCTTCCATCTGAGTTATTGACACACGGTTCTCGATATTATTTGTGGTGATTCATTAATATTGTATCTTATAATTTTTTTATGTTTTTTGATCAAAATTATAATAATATTTTATTATTATTATTTTAAAAAAACACATATTTTATATTTTTTTAAAAATAAATTAAAATAACATTTGCATTAATAACAAAAAAAAATACAAAAGCACTTGCAGTTATTAATTTTTTATTAAAAAATAAATATTCAACGGAAGTTGTAGCTTCCTTGCATATTCATACAAAAATTCATAATAAAAAACTTTTCAAAAAAAAAAGAAACATACTTAAAAACAAAAATAAACGGACTAGCAGAGTTGAAAAAAATATACACCTAAAAGCAAAAAATAGAAGAAAAGCATACACTTAAAAACAAAAATAAGTTAACATTAACAAAGTGAGAGAAACTAACAACAATTCTGCATTATTCTAGCAACTCCAAATTTTTTTGTAACATATCATAACTCTTACTTTATTGGTGACAACACTGACAAATATATATTCGAGATATTGTGTTCGGAATTTGACTCCTTGAGGTGTTAGTGGTTTTGGTTCCATGCTTATTGCACGGTTTGGACTTTGGTACTAGCTCTTGGCTTTTTTTGCTTTTTCTGTTGCAATCCTTGTGCATATTGCAAAGAACTAAACTACAATTGTAGAACAGAAATGCAACAACACAAGTCTAACACAATAAAATTATAAAGTTCAAACAACGACCTCTCCAAAATAACAATATAAGCTTAAGAGAATAAAAATTATAAAGCTCAAACAATGACCTCTTCAAAGCAACAAATATGCAAAAATAAAGCTACCCATAACCACAAGAGATGACAACACTAAATAAGCAGTTTGCACAATGATGATTATTGTTGCCTTGATGAGAAAGGAGAGTGATTATTATGATGATAAGAATATATGAGACGAAGAGTGAATGATACAAAAAGAATAGAGTAAAAATAAGAGGAGACAATGTGTATACTGTAATTATTGAGTGCACTTTTATAGGGTTGAATACTTGAGTAGTCAAGCGATATAATGAAATAAAAACGAAATGATCACTATGGTAGTGTCCACTGGTTAATACTCTCTTTGCAGACAAGTTTGGAATTTACATTGATGTTCGGTACTGATCTTACCTGATCAGACTTGGACCGTCACGACTGGCTCCGAGCGAAAGTTGAACGAGGTGGGGGGGGGGGGGGGGGGGGGGTAACTGCAAGGCACTCCGATGCTAAAGTGAGTGATGGTACGAGCAGACAAAAAGTGTGTGTATGGATAAAAGAATGAATATCTGACCCTCTAAGAATAGAGGGTATTTATAGCCCCCAACGCGGGGCCAAGGTCCCTTCATTGGACCGACCAGGACTGACCCAATAAAGGAATTGCCAGGTTCTACGTGTGTAGTGGGGACCCGCACGTGATCCCCTTCCTGGTGATGCTCTGCGAGAAGTACGGAGGGACGAGGACGCGGTCTTTCCGGAGTTCAGGTGATGGAGTAACGGTCATAGTCTGTCCTACGAGGAGGATGCTCGAGCTGGGCTCGAGCTGGACTTCATGTGGTCGAGGACGTCATGGACTTCATGTGGTCGAGGACGTCATGAAGAGTTGCTTGGATTGGGCCTTCGCTCTTGCTCTTGGGCCAGGACGGGCCCAGTCCAGAACAGGAGCCCCCCAAGTCGTGGCTCCTGGAGCAGGAGTTATGACTTGATCTCAGCTCGTCTTTGTCACGGGGCCTTATGCTCGGCCAGGATATTTGCTTCCCCGTGGTTGCTCGAGGAGTTTCTCATGTGTTGCGTTCGTGAGATAATCCCTTTCGAGGTGTGCTCGGGGGATTCTTTGCGGGCTGTGCTCGTTGGGTATGCGAGGCAACCCTTGGGAACCGTGACGCCACCCTATTGAAGATAGAGCCATCATTGCCTAGGGGAGTAGGCGTCGAGGAGGGGAAACTCGTGGTTCCCCGGAGTGACATTTTGTATTCCACGTCATCCCTATAAATAGGATCCTTGGGTCTCATAATATGTTTTTCCTCTTCGCGCTTCTCCTCATTCATCTGCCTTTACCGCCGCTGTTTTTCCATAATTTCATAGAACCACCATGCTTTCCACCGTCGATTTTCTTCCCTGCCGCCGTACATCCCTCCTAACTTCCAAGTAAGCGTTTTATCCCTCATATTTTTCTCTGTGGTAGGTGATTTTTTTCCTTTATTTGTATGTTAGAAATATGTATCTGGGATTAGTGCCCGGTACATTCGTGTTCATGCCCGGTATGTTCATGTTTTTGCCCGGTAAACGCATGTTTGTGCCCGGTGAATGCATAGCTTTAGGTATGTGACTTGCGATGCTGCCCGGGATCTTCATGGTTTTGGGCGCATAACTTGTGATACTGCCCGGTAAACCCATAGTTCTAGGTTTAGGATTCATGATACTGCTCTTCATATTCATAGTTTAGGTCGGCGCACTCATGACTGGCCGGGATGTTGGCCCATTTAGGCAGTATGTAGGACGACTTGTCGTGGTACCTTGGCGTCGGGGAGGTGAAACCAGGCTCTTGTTCGAGTCCTTGATGTTTTAAAGTGCGCGAAGTGTAACTTGGCTTATCGTGCCCTTCTTCCCGTCAGTTATGGCGAGCGTATGGATTTGCTCCCAAATTGACCGGTTTCCTGTACTTTGCAGGTAAAATGGCAGATAAACCGGAGTCCTCGGGGCGCAACGAGGTCGGGGACCAGAGTGCCGAGGAAAATGTAACTCTAATCGATACCGTTGATGATCCTTTGCTAGATTGGGTGGGTGCCGAGCCCAGAGGGATCGCCTCGGCATATAGTCGGCGTAATCAGAGCGCCTACACTATCGTCGAGCATGGCGATAGCCAGCCGGGCTTTCAGAAAAACTTTGTGGTCACCAGACCATCTCTTGACGCGCGGATATGCTTGGAGTTCTCTGAGTATGGGTTTCCCATGTATGAAATCGCGTTCAAGGACCTTGGTCTCAAGCTCCCCTTTAATGACTTCCAGGTCGGGGTATTCAGTCATCTGGAGTTGGCCCCCTCGCAGCTTCACCCCAACTCGATAGCCTTTCTTCGGGCGTTCGAGCTGACGTGTCGCTTTTTAAGGATTGAGGCGACCATACCTCTCTTCTTTAGAGTCTTTCATTTGCAACACCAGTCTCGGAGAGGTAGGCACATTGGGTTTCCCTGAAACAGTCGAAGAGGTTGTTCAGGGTGTACATGGATTATGTCCGGGGTTTCAAGGACAAATGGTATGTCATGCGGCCGATCACCCAGACTGCTCTGGATTATGTATATAAAGAAGAGACTGCAGTGACCGACGATAACGGGGAGCCTCTTATGGATGATGAGGGTCGCCCAGTGTTGGGGCGCGTAGCTAAGTTTCCCTTGCATTGGAGCTCGCGCCGCTACGAACATGGCACCGAGCATTACCATACGCCCGCGGGAGGGATGAGTACCGAAGACGAGGAGGCCTATGGTACCCTCTGCAGATATGTCGACAATTTCTTCCCTGCCCGGTGGGCCACGAGGGAGGGAAAGGACATTCTCGACGAGGATGGTTACCCGACCTTCGAGGCCCGTCCTATAGATACAAAGGCGCTTGTGGAGTGCCAGTCCTACGGGCAGGCCGCGAACCTGCTAGGTTACTTTTTGTCTTATATTTTTGTTCTAATTTCTTCATTTGTTACTTGCTCGTAACTAATCCGGGTTTCTTTTTTGCAGGTCATATGACCGGACGAAAGGAGAGGCTTCTAAAGTTGACACAAGATAAGAAAGTCAACAAAAGAATGGTGCGAGCTCCTCAGGCGACGAGGATGGGCCCGTCAACTAGTTCAGGTGATGCTTCTGGAGGGTCCCCAGACTCCCAGGACATCGAGCAGCATATTGATCTGATACCGAGGAAGAGGAGCCGAAAGTCGGCGACGAGTCTGGCGCGGTGAGGGCCTTTGGCTTACCCCCTGCTTTAAAGAGGAAAGCTTCTTCGAGGGGTTTCCCTTGACTGTAAGTGCTGAGGAGGTGGACACCATCAGGCGACTAAATAAAGAAAGTCGGAGAAAGCATTTGGCCGCCAACATGGTCGGAATGGTCAAGATGGCCGAGATGGTCGTTGTCCTCGCTGAGGAGGGGGAAGACTCTGACCGCGTCAAAGAACTGGAGCAGGAGAAAGCTGCCCTTGCTGCGGGTTCTCGAAAGTTGAAGGCTGCTCTGGAGCGATCTGAGGAGATGTTCCGCGAGCAAGCCGAGCTGCTGGCTGCGGAGAAGGAGAACTCGGGGAAGGTTGCCGAGGAAAGGGACTACTTTCTACTAAACCGGGAACGCTTAGAGGCCGATAATGAGCGTCTAGCCAAAGAAGTCGAGGATCTGAAGGCCGCCATGCTTCCCGCCGAAGATGAGTCGGAGGAGACAGCCCCCCTGCGAAGTCGCTCGGATTCACCTCCTCGAAACAGACTGTGTTGGCGCCTTGGCGGATGGTTTTGAGGCCGCGGTTAGCCAACTTACTTTATTGAATCCTGGTATGAATACCGAGGGGGTGGGTTTTATGTCCTAGATCATCGACGACCAGGTCGTGCCTCCGCCCAAGTCTCCTGTCGTGGATGCTGGTAGCCCCGGGGAAGTCTAGCCTGTGAAATTCTGGTCGGGCCTGCGTGCCTGTTTATTGATAGTTGTTTTTTGGGGCCTGCGTGCCCGTGCATATTTTTTGGGGCCTGCGTGCCCGTGACTGTAATTTCTGAACATCGCCGGCCTTCTTGGTCAGTTTATTTCTATTTGTTTTTCGCTTATGAGCTTTTGAATGAATGTTTGTTTCGAGCTTAATTATTTGTCCGTGTCTATGTTTTTATATTTTGAGATAAAATTTGCCTAAGTGTTTTCCTCGAGTGGAGATTCTTTCGACCCATTTGGTGGTCCGACGTACTTCGAAATGCGTCGGGCGTGCGGAGTAAAGCCGCTTACTTAGGCGTATGACCCAGATCGGGGTCACTTGCTCGTGGTGTGAACTGCCCATCATGAGCTGGGTGTTCTGCCATATGGGTACTTCGATGGTGGAGCTCGATTGAGGTGTCAATGTCGGGCACTGTCATTCGTGCTCGTTTTGGCAGAACGACATTGTATCGTTTGGGCGTAGATCGGGCCCGTACCCTGGCCTTTCTATGTGGTCGAGACATTTCTCTCCGTTGACTAGATGAGGATGTCCGACAATGAGAGTCCTTGGTGTTAAGGGTTTTTAACTATAGTACTGCTTTAGTTTAGCAGCGTTCCAGGGTCGAGGCAGTGGTTCTCTGTCTAGTTGCTCGAGGTAGTACACCCCGGTACCTGTGGTGCCGTGGACGCGATAAGGCCCCTCCCAGTTCGCGTCCAGTTTCCCTTCGCAGGAGTCTTTCTGGTTTCTTCGTAACACCAGGCTACCGATTTCGAACTCGGGTTTAATGACCTTATTGTTGTGACGCAGGGCCACTCGTTGTTTCAGGGTGGCCTCGCGCATGGCCGCCCCCGATCGAATTTCCTCGACTAAGTCGAGCTCGTCCCTGAGTGCCTCGTCGTTCATCTCTTCGTCGAGGGGAGTTTCTGTCCGCCTGGAGGGTTCCCTGATTTCTACTGGGATGACAGCCTCGGTGCCGTATGTTAGTCGAAAAGGGGTCTCGCCCATCGTCGAATGGGGCGTGATGTGGTATGCCCACAAGACACTGTGCAGCTCCTCGACCCAGCCTCTCTTGGCTTCGCCGAGCCATCGTTTGAGTCCTCGGAGGATGGCTCTGTTAGCGGCCTCGGCTTGCTCGTTGGTTTGGGGGTGCTCGACCGAGGTGAAGTGTTGTTTTTTTCCTAGTTTGGTGATGAAGTCTTGGAATCCGTGGTCGGTGAATTGGGTGCCGTTGTCGGTGATCAGTGCTCTCGGGATCCCGAATCTGGCGAGGATGTTTCTTTTGTAGAAACGGAGGATGTTGTGCAAGGTGATCTTCGCGAGAGCCTCGACCTCTATCCATTTCGTGAATTAATCCACGGCCACAATGAGGAACTTGTTTTGGTAAGTTCCTTGCACGAAAGGACCGAGGATATCCATCCCCCACCATGCAAACGGCCACGGGAATGACAGTATGCTCAGCTCGTGAGGGGGAGCGAGGTGCATGTCACTGTGCCTCTGGCACTTGTCACACTTCTTAACGTGTTCCTTGGCATCCTGTTGCATTATCGTCCAGTACTACCCCGCTCGAAGGGCTTTCCTCGCCAAGGACTTACCGCCCATGTGCTGGGCGTTAATCCCTTCGCCAAGCCGACCTGCTGGAGACTCCTCGCAGTTCTTCAATCGTCTTCTAGTGCCCTCAATCTTTCCCCTTGGGCGAAGATGAGGTAATTCGTCTGATTGATCGCCGTGAACAGCGCGCGGGTTGTGGCATCTGCCCCGGCGGGGACAAGGACTTCCTGAAATTGGGCAGCTCGATGGTTTGTGGGAGCTGCGTTGTTTTCTTTGAGCGGCGGAGGGACTGAAGAGGATGATGCAGTCACTCCGTCGCGATGGACTGAGGGCCCGGGGTTGGTGCCCCCGGGGAATGAGTTATGAACGAGGTTACCAGCGTTATCGGGGAGTCCATTTTTATCTGCGAGGTCGTTGTTGGTGTCAACGACGCAGACGTTTTTGTCATCCCGGACTTGGTCAGCCATGACGGTAGGAGGTGATTTGAGCTTTGGTCTTCGAGGTTTTGCAAGAAGGGGAAGCTAGTTTCCCACAGACGGCGCCACTGATCTTACCTGATCAGACTTGGACCGTCACGACTGGCTCCGAGCAAAAGTTGAACGAGGTGGGGGGGGGGGGGTACCTGCAAGGCACTCCGATGCTAAAGTGAGTGATGGTACGATCAGGCAAAAAGTGTGTGTATGGATAAAAGAATGAATACCTGTCCCTCTAGGAATAGAGGGTATTTATAGCCCCCAGCGCGGGGCCAAGGTCCCTTCATTGGGCCGACCAGGACTGGCCCAATAAAGGAACTGCCAGGTTCTACATGTGTAGTGGGGACCCGCACGTGGTCCCCTTCTTGGTGATGCTCTGCGAGAAGTACGGAGGGACGAGGACGCGGTCTTTCCGGAGTTCAGGTGATGGAGTAACGGTCATAGTCTGACCTACGAGGAGGGTGCTCGAGCTGGACTTCATGTGGTCGAGGACGTCATGGACTTCATGTGGTCGAGGATGTCATGAAGAGTTGCTTGGATTGGGCCTTTGCTCTTTCTCTTGGGCCAGGATGGGCCCAGTCCAGAACAGGTACCCGTCTCTGTTCAACACACTTGACACTCCATGTTGGGCTTGGGGAGTGATGGTCTTGACCGTATTGTACACGACACTTGACGTTGCTTCTCATATTGAGACCAGGCAGCTTGCTGGTTACCTTAGCCTATTATAGGTATACTATATTTTATTTGATGGTTTTTATTAGTTATTTAAGTGTATTTATTTAATGGTTTTAATTTATGCAGTGTTGGATATATAAGCACTTCCCTCATATCTGTGAGTGGAAGATTCAGCGTGTACCGGCTACCGTTCCATGTGCAAGGAGATGGAAGGACAATCAAACCAATCCAAGAGGTTTGATGGAATACAAGAGGAGGCTAGATGCACTAACGTTAGAGGATGTCGCCTGGACACCATATACATCTTATCTCCCTCATCGTCCATTTGAGGTGTCTACTTTGTATTCAAGATATATTAGATGGGAGAACCATGTGGATAGACACTTGTATGGAAGGTGTCTATGCCAGCATGGTTATGTGCAATGCTTCCATCGTCCAGTTCTAGAGACTCCAGCCGGTGGCATTGATAGATGGTTTCAGAGTCACATCCTCAACTCCCCCGTGAGATCATGGATACAACCGTTGAGATTCAATGTCCTGGGAAGTGCGAGAATGGATACCTATAGTGGTTTCATAGTGTGTCACACCCTCAGATCATACCACCGACTCTAACATCTGATGTTCCGTGTCCTTCACGTGCCAGGGTTTCTTCCGAGCCACCACCACCACCACCACCACCATCACCTCCACCTCCCACAGGTGATCAAGACAGTCACCTACAGTTCATCACCGTTCATTTAGATAGCCTCATGTATTTGGTAAACTATTATGGCGAGGTATATATAGGTTTAGCTAGGTTAGCTGACGTAGCCCATGGAGGGTCTATGTAGATTTAATTTATTATGGTTGTATTATATGTATATTTTGTGATACACATGCGTCTTATTTATTGCATAATCTTTTGGTGATTACATGTTTAGATTAGATGGTGAACTTAACATAACATAGTACAACAAGCATAACCTTAAAACAACTAAACATGAAAACCTAGGCACTACCGAATGACTATGGAAGTTTCAGCATCTTCATTATGTCGTCGGCGGATCTTCAGATCTCTGCATCCAACTCGATCATAACTTTAGTTATCCTGTGGAGAAATGATTTCCACATGGCCTTCACATCTGCATTATTCTTCAACTCGATTAGGTTGTATTTCACCCTTCCATTTGTATCAATCCAATCCTCCAGAAACTCGACCTTTATCACCCTTCTGATATCGGAATCAGGTAGCAAACTATTCAACATTTCTTTCAAGGTGGCAAGAGATTCAGAGCTATCTGGAATCTTGAATTCAATAGCAGGGTTGCATCTGTTGTAATACACTTATGCATTAATTAGATACTCAGGAAGAGGCATTTTTTGAGATGTCTTACCCTATAACCTGAAACCCCTATTTATACAAATGGTGATGCATTCTAGACCATATATATATATATATATCGGTGCAATCAGAACCCTCCAAATATATTGTCAAAATCTAAACCGTAGAAAAAACTTGAATACATAACCTACAAAAAATTTCAGTGTAACTCAAATTTATGGTACTGTCACGTAAATTTGAAATTTCTGATTTACCAAAAATTTCAAATGCACTACCAAAAATTTACTCTTACCAGAAATTTGGTAGGGGTGTACCAGAAATTTGTTCTATTCTGAAAATTTCATCCCTTCTACCGGAAATTTTGTTCGGAAATTATTTGTATCTCATCAAGGGCAAAAATGGAATAAATTAAATTGGGGGGTGGGGGAGGGGGGAAGGGGGGGGGGGGTATGTTTAATTTAGGGGGTGGCGTGTTAATTTCTCCAAAAGTAAGTTACTTTTAATGTTTACCATCATTGTAATGGGGATTCTTTTTCCACCCTATAATTTTCTAGCGCACCATGCAAAATTACCTTCATGCCCCTTTAAAGCAGAAATATATTTCCGGTTCACACCATATTAGCCATAAAAGATATGAAAAAGTTGGTTGGAAACCAAAAATATATTTCCGGTTGCATCCCAAACACAATTGTGGCCTACAAATCTAAGTTACAAGCAATATATGTTTTGGAAATGCACTTACGGTATAAATTGGAAATATATTTTTGGTTTTAGTTTCGACTTAAATGCGCGCACCACTTTCCATCTCTCATTACATAATTGTTTTCAAAACAACAAAAGCATAACACACTCAAATACCCATTTCTCTCAAATACCATTGTTACAAATCAAACCAAATTCGCAAAAAACTCATCACAAATTGTCAAGCATCAGTTAACTCAAGTGTCCAACCATATTCAATCAAGAAAAATCAACAATTGTAAGTTGTTTTTGAGTTTTTTAGAGTTTATGTAATTTCTACTCAAATTAGTGTTTTAGGTTAGAAATTGAGATTTTGTTGTTTGTTTTCAATATTAGGAATCATTAGTTAACAATTGGAAGTATTGTTTTGATGATTAATGACATTTTGTTTGAGGTTGTATGTGCCTCTACTTCGTCATTGACGAAGGTTAAAATTGCAGCTCGAACCGGAAATACATTTCCGATTTTCATTTTGAACAAAATCGGAAATGCATTTTTGGTTTTATTCTGTTTCTATTTTCCCCATCATTTTGAACAATGGTCATTGTTTTAACATTTTTTTCATAATTCTACAGAAGTAATGCCTGAGAGACCATCTATATTGAGGCAGAGTCGACTTGCACAACATGCTTCTATTCGGAGAGAAAGGAGTTAGGCATCCTAGGCTCCTCCTACCCCTGGACAGGCTGTGCCAGATGCGTGTACTACTGCGTCTACCTCCAGTGTTCCCGTTTCTACTCTGACTTCATCTTCCTCCCATGGCAAGTGATATTCTCTGATTTATCCCTCCACGCCTCCGTCCTCTCGTAGACACACTTCCTCACCGATGGTATTTGAGGTGGGAGAGGCACCCGATTCCCAGCGGACACCAAAGGTTACACATCTGACACCTCAGGCCCAACCGCAACTTTAATCCCAGGCACCTGAGCCGCCTGAGCAAGCACCCCAGACATCTCAGGCACCTAAGGTGGCACCTCAGGCAGTGCCTCAGATATTTGGAGGAGGAATATCTTATTTATCTCTGCTGGCTCTGTATTCGGACCATGTTACTAGATATATATGGGACAGAGAGGTATGAATTTTGACTTATTTGTTTTATTACATTTTTGTTGATGCTTATAGGGTATGAATTTTGTTGAATTTTTTTTCCAATCATGAATGTATGAACGTGATCCATTGAAAGTCATTGATCATGGGCAAAAGATCAGTAATCTGGAAGCCCCTATTGAGCCATGGTTTGATGAGCTATTGATGCTTACAGGGTTAAAATTTTTGACCAAGTATGGTTATATCATCGTTAATCATGGTATGATTAACGCTTTTGTTGAGAGGTGGCACCATGAGACATCGTTATTCCATCTACCATATGATGGGATGACGATCACACTGAACGACGTCACATCTCTACTACATCTTCCGATTAGAGGAACATTCTTAGACCATGAAATGATTGACAAAGAGGAGGCGTTGGATATGTTGGTAGAGAAATTGGGAGTTACCCATGAGAGTGCCATGGCTGAGTTGAACTTCACCCGTGGTTTTCACATCAGATATAGTTATTTAAAGATAGTGTTCACGAATGAGATTAGGCATTCACGAGAGGCTAATGGCGATCTCGAGCAAGTTATGCTACACCAGAGGTTTGCTATGAGGGCATGATTTTTGTTTCTGGTTGGCACACAAATTTTTGTGGACACTAGTGCCACTTATACAGATGTGGTGTACCTGAGGTACTTTGATGATTTTGAGTAGATCCACCAGTGGAATTGGGGGGCTGCTTGTTTGGTGTACTTGTATACGAAGCTATCTGAGGGATGTAAGTGGAAGACAAAGTAGATGACCAACAACATCACACTCCTGACGGTAAAATTTCTTGGTTTTTGTGGCATTTTGTAAATTATTGTGATCCCGTTACTAATTAATAATTATTGTTATTTTAGGGCTGGATCCTAACGCACTTCCCCCTCATCTTGGGTTAGTCACTAGCTACAAATTATACTGAAGCTAAGCCGCATGCCACTGCATACAACCCGCTCCGAGGGAACCAGACGACAAAGCCGTTCTAGGTGTATATTGACCAGTTGGTGTTTCAAGACATACACTTCCATTCATACCATGACCACCGTGTCACGATACCATTTGATGATGTTGCAATGTTTATGTGATGGTTGGCTTGCGGGTCGCGCAAGACAACTGCTTATACGCTTGAGTGCATCATGCGTCAGTTCAGGTACACCCAATATATTCCCCGAGATCTAGCTATATCTGCTCCCCCCTTAGTGAAACATAGGGATATGGATGTTTTGTTTGATGAATATGAGAATCATCTTGTTCCAGATGAGGCTTGGAGTACCATTGTTCCAGACGAATGGAGCTACAGACTGTTATATCATATGGTTCTTCAGGGTGTCTCATCTATACCTGGTACAGGATGCTCCAGGAAACCCTTCGAGGCCAGCTCATCAGGAGATTCTTGAGGATGAGAAGACACATATCGATCATGCCACAAATGTGTTGCCTAGGTTCCGTCGTATCATGGACATTGCGCAAGCGGGTAATGATGGATGTTTATTTCCCGATGGCTTTGATGTTAGAGGTGTTTTGGATGCCATCATGGCGGAGGCTCAGGGGGATTTGCAGTACATGAGGCATCGGAGAAACGTTGGGAGGGGGAGGGGCCGACTCAGAGTCCGCATACCCAGTAGTCTTCGATGTTGTATATGTATTTTGGTTATCGTTTTTTTATTGTATTTGGATAATATTTTGGGTTATCCCCTATATTGACTACAGACACCTTTTGTACTTGTTATTGCATTAAAACACTAAACGAGTAGCTTCCCTATAGGAATAGGGAGAGCCTCAAAGGTATATTTCTGTAGGTATGGTTGGGGATTTGAGAGCTACGCTTGTAGTGCAAATTGTCTCAAAAATCAGGGTCTTGCTTATCCTTCTGTTGGGAGCCCCTTATATAGACTTCCTTTAAGAGCTACATTTATGAAGTGACTCTTCATTTTTGCTCAGTTACACTCGTTTGGCAATGTCAACCGTTAGCCATGATTGTCATAATTAATCTCTTGTAACGCTGATGTTAATGAACTAGAGACCGTTTCAGAAGTTACGCCTGGGCTCCGCATGTGACCTTTCCACTGATGCTTAGGCCGCGTCCTGGAGAATGGTTCCCGGCCGTGACTATTGACCCTATTTGGAGCTATGCTTATTTCGTGAACCCGGGTCCTTGAGAATGCTTCCTCCAGCTTGAGGTCTCGGCTACCAATTGAAGTTCCAGGGGATATAACAAGCCCCCTGAGCACGAGCCCCTTTTATGGGATGAGGTGCTCGGTCATGAAGAACCCGAAACATACCCTCCACTTGGACCATACTTTTAGTTACGTGGAAGACATGCGATAGGTCGCGATCTTTTGTAGAGATTTTCTCTTTCTAGCATAATGATGATTTTAATAGGGTGCATGTTCCACATTTGTTTCACTGTTCGTTGAGTCTCTTTATTTAAAACATATTTTTCCTCCTTTTTCCCTTACTCTTTACCTCTTGCAATTCTTCTAACATTCTCGTCATCAGCAAATCTTTTTCAAACGCAAATCACACTTTCACCAGCTATTTCTCTTCTTCTAATTTCTTTTTTAATTTCGATCTCCTGCTATTTTTAATAAGGATGGTTATCATAAGAGAGTGTGATTGTGCTGATAATGTTATAAAACTCACAAATTCTGAGGAAAGAAAAGCTTTATGGGACGAGTGCATGCGAGAGATGCAAACTGCTTGAAGTATAAATGAATATACTCGGGTCATGAATAAAGTTTATAGAGAGATCCTCACTTCTGAAAGTGATTATGACTCCACTTCTTCATCCTTAGGTTTTATGGAGACGGTGATGGAAACCTCCGCCCTTTTTGATCTAGAAGTAATCGGCTATAAGAATATCGTTTTTGATGAAGTGGAGATAGGTAAGTGTTACGAATGGTTTTTAGATAAGAGCTGCCACTATTAGTTTTTATCCTAAGAAAGAGAATCTAACAGAAAACCCTAATTCACAGACAGAGATTCTAGGTTTCAGACTCAATTAGACAAAAGGAAGGTGTTAGGCACCTTTCATCTACCTTGTTCACAAGGTTACTAGGCTCTAGGTTTAGGTTTGGGGTAAACTGGGTTTTAAGTTTTAATTAGCAAGAGTTTAAATATTTTTATAGGGGAACTCACTATGATTTTTGATCGTATGCCTACGTATCCTCTTATGAGGAATCAGAGTCCCAATTTGTAGTTTGTATGGGTTGGTGTCGTTTAGGGGTTTGCAAACATATTTTGAATCACTCCGCACTCGGTCGGGAGTAGTGATTGCAGAGATTTTGACTGAGTACGCAGTAAGTCAAAATTAGTTTGAAACTCATTTGTAAAAAAAACTGTTGATTAGCTTAATTTGTTCGCGAAAATAGTTTGATGTTTGGTTCGTGTTTTTTAACTATATTAATTGCGAAAGTCTTGATTAATGTGTGATAAAAATATTTAATGTAATATATGAGAAAATAATATATGTACATGAGTTTTTTTGAGAAAATAATTTATATGCTAATATAACAATATTTACATATAAAAATAACAATAATAATAGAAAAATATGATAATAAAAATTAATGGCAATAATAATAATTATAAATGAAAAAAGAAATAAATAATTAATAAAATATAGTATAAAAAATGATATAAAAAGAAATAAAAAAATATTAATAATTTAGGTAAACCTGGGGGGGTGTATTTCCTCGTTGATAAGAAATAGAAAGGGGTGCTAACATAATTCAGGCTAGGCCCATTATGGTCCATCCAATGAGGGGGGGAGGGGTGCAACATGTTTGGACTTTTAGTAATCTGTTGGAAGGGGGGTGTGAGTAGCGGCGGGCCTAAGCCCAATGCATTTTCTGAAGGGTTACTTGAATGATCGTGTGCACGAGGGCACATAAGGCTTACGGTGGACCTCACTGATGATCAAACGGATGGGGTTTACGGCGTATATTGAATATCGTGGGTAAGCGTACACTAGATTCCTACGAGATATATGTTATGTTTCATTATTCATTTCATGTTATTGTTCTTACAGTTTCCATTCTTCTCTCTCCCTCGCTTACACTAATCCCTTCATTCTCTTCAACCCTAACCTCGCCCTAACCTTAAATCCCCGCGGCGGCCTAACCATCCCCCAAACATAAATAGACCCAAACAATCCCTCAAATCAATCAATTAGAAAAAAAGAAAAAGGAGCTAAGTTTACCTCTTCGCGTGATTTTCGTTCTCGACCCTTGAGCTTCGTTCCAGATTCGCTAATCCCTCTTCCTCCTTTTGCTTGCAGATTCCGATGACGCTTTGAAGGTGGTGGCTAGCGGTGGTGAAGCGGCAGAGCAGTTTTATCAGTGGCGGTTAGAGTTTTAGATGTTGAAACCCTAACCACTTTCTCCCCTTCTTCAATAGATCCGGTAACTATTCTTTGCGTTCTTCATGATGCTGTTCTTCCCAGTTTCCAATCGTCCCCCTCCTTGTATACTCTCTTTCATCGTATTTATACAGTGATTTTAACTTAGGGTTAGAAGCTTGTTAGAGTTAGCAATCACAAAAAATTAGGGATTGTAATTTCTTGTAATTGATTTAATCCTCTATAATTTGATTTTGTTTTTAAATGTTTGGCTTCGATTCTGTTTAAACCATAATTCTATACTGTAAAGAAAATCTGGGCTCGGATTCAGTTATGTAGATTTAGTTTTCAATTGTAACTGATTTGATTGCATTTTGTTTGTATATTTTTAGATTTGGGTTGTAATAGAAGATTTCTGTAAGATTTTTCCAGATTTTGTGTTATATTAAATTTGCAGATATTTTAGACTTGTACTGATTTCTTTTAGAAATTCTGGATAATTGCCTTGTAACAAATTTGATTGAAAAAAATTGATTTGTACAATAACTATTCATTAAAGAAAACGTGCGCAAATCTTTGGTAAATTGGTACAGTAGCTGTTAGTAATCAATCTGGGTTTGTGTCGTTACTTTTGTTTAGCCCAACAACATTGTATTTTCTTTTACAGTAAATTTTTTCTCTTTTTAAGCCAGGCCCAATTGGCCTTTCCGCACCCAATGATAACTATTTTAAACATATTTTTTTTAATAAATACAATCTATAAACACGACTTAACATAATGTGGTTTAACAATAAAAATAAAATAAAAAAATCAACAGTAATAACAATGCTTTATATTCTTTTTTTTATTAAAATAAAATAACAATTTTAATAATAATCTCTTAAAACAACAAATAGGTTGTTTTAATGGACCTGATACATTAATAATTATACCCCCTTTTGTTGTTTTCTATTTAAAAGAAATGAGCCAAATTCTAATGGTCTTTTAAATTACAATTCCAGCTCTTCTTTTCACTACCCACAACCATTCTTAAAATGGATTAAAAAAATTAGGGACTTAATAATTAGTATTCTTTTTGAACTAGTTTTCCATTTTTGAACCGCATGGGCCATATGCCAACGTGCTTCGCGAATAAGTTTATGAGTCTTTCTGATTCAAAAAAGCTCCACCTTCCTGAATTAAAATGCACCTTCGGTTGGCTTAAATTTTAAGATGGGCCATCAGATATTGCTGTACCATCTTTAATTAAATATTTCTTCTATTTTAATCTTGAGAAATGAAATCATCGAGGTAGGACAAATTTGGGTTACGACAGCTGCCCCTATTCAATTATCTTTCAATCGAATAACGTGAGAAAACTCGAGCCTTGCACATTTTGATTGAAAGCTTATTGGATACTCGAAGTATCCCAAAATTTATCCGACAAACATAAGGTTATACTGATGTAGCATACCTGTGATCGGTGGATCTGGAACTGACTGTTTAACGCTGGTTCGCGAAATGTCGCGGTAAGCAAGAGTCGCCACCGTCTTTTATTTTCTCCAATAGGAAAGGACAAAAGCACAGAAAAATTCCTTAAAGAGATTGCTCTCGGTTCGGGAGGTAGGTTATAGAAAGGGAAGGTGTTAGCACCCTTTCTATCCATGGTTATCCATGGGCTCTTAGGTACTTGCTCAATGTGTTTTCAAAAATTGTTTGCTTGCTTTTCAATGTGGGTTTCAAAAATATTCTTTGAAAAGTTTCAGTTCAACTCGTACGTCAGAGTGTTTGAAAAGTTTGTTTTGAAAGTTTTTGAAAGTGTGTTGGTGTGAAAAGAGTTTTTGTTTTGTTTGAAATTAGAGCAAGTACCCTTGAGAACCTACCTACCCTAAGGAATTCGTCTGTGTAAATGTCCTTTGAAGTAGTGCCATCCCACCATTGAGAGGTAGGTAGCACCACCGTTGGAGGTGTTCGGGTAAATTCGAGTTTGTAGGGACATGGTGACCACCAGAGCAATGGGAAGACACCTTAGAAGCTACCCTCATGCCATTGATCCTTTATTTTCCGAGGCAACCGTTTCGAGGCAACTGGATCATGTCATGGACATAAGGACTTACTAAAACGTCCTATACTCGACGACCACCTTTCGAAAGGCAACAGTGAGGCGTACCCTAGGGGTGGTGTGTGCGAATTGTGTGTCATTTTCAGTTTATTGTTTGTCTTGTCATGCATTGGTGATCTAACGATTCGATTTTATTTTTGGGCATTCATTCTTTCATGTTATTGTTTAACAGTTAAATGTGCGGGAATTTAAAGTGCGGAAAAGATAAAAGTCCTACGCTATTACAAAGGCGAGGGTCTACAACGCCAAATTAATCCAGACCCGTTTTAAAATAAATTGCAGAAAAGAAATGTCTAATAGCTATTACACGGCTTTGGTACATATACATAATTATTTACAAAAGAAATAAATGAAACGCGCGAAAAAAAGAAAATAATCAAATGCGAGGGCGTTGAACCCTTTAAAAGAATTAAAATAATTAAGTTATCTAAAATTAAAATTAAATGAAAAATGGTATTTTTGTGTTTTTTAGATTTAAAAGAAAAAAAAAAAAAGTTAATTAAAATTAAAATCCTAGTTCTAATGTCTTTTAAGTTTATTATGAAAATATTGACTTTTAACCTAATTTAATTCTAAATTAATTTATGTGCATTAAATAAATAAATAATATTATTATTAAAAAAAAAGAAAATAAAAAGTTATTAAACCTAAACTCTATTTTTTTGGATTTTAGTTATTAAAAGAATTAAAATCTAACCTAAAATGCAACCCTAGTTTAATTATGAAAAACACTAATACTATGGCAAAAAACAAGGAAAGTTAAAAGGAAAAAGTCATTAACCTAATTCTATGTTTTTGTTTTTGATTTTTATTAAAAGGAATTAAAGTTGAAAACTTAATTAAAACTAAACATTTTACATGTTATTATTTATACAAAAAAAACAATATTTAAAATAAAATAACTATTAAAATTTTTGACATTTTCTGATTTTTTTGAATGTTTTTTATATTTTATAGTAAAAATAAACTAATTATGTTGAAACAATAAAACAAATAAAATAGCAAAAATAAAGGTAAGAAGAAAAATATAAAACATGCAAACCAGGGGGGGGGGGGGTAACCCCAATTTGGAGGGTCCAGGCCTGGAATTTGGCCCATTAGACTTTGAAGTCCATTGACCTTTTGGCTTGTGTATCAGTGCATTGACTTTTGTTCATGGTGCACCTTGACTCTGAGCCCTTGGATGATCATCTGGGACACGTGTATGTCTTGAGGACGGAGGCATATGGTGTACCTGGAAGTTAGTAAAGCATAGAATTTTGTTTTGAAAAATAATGTGGAAATTGGCCAGACCTGGGACTTGAACCCAGGTCATGAGAGTCATACGTACGCTTCCTTGTCCACTGAGCCAGTTGTGTTTCAATTAACATATAATATAATAAAAATAATATAAAAGAAAAGTGGCACAACTCTTGGAACGCGCGCGAATTTTTAAACCTCCCAATCCCTGCATGCCACCACATCATCATCTTCGTTCTTCTTTTTTTTCTGAAACACAAAAAGCAATAAGCAACGGTTTTAACCCGTTGCTATAGAAGGCATGTTAGAAAATAGCGATTAGGATCCTGTTGGACATAAATTGTTCGCGAGGCATGTTTCTTGTTCGTTGGAGCACGCTGATTGCAATGGTAGTGATCTTGAGGCTTGATTTTACTCTGTTCTAAAAGCCCTAATTCAAAAAGCTGGAAACCCTAAAAACCAAACATGGTAACTTGGCCAAAAGTGCACGAAAATTCAATTAACAGTTATGGTTAGCTTAGAAACTTCACATGGAACAAGAATATACAATTGAAATGCAATGAAGATGCTTAAAATGGAGAGTATGATTTCAAAAAATTTGCTGTACAGTTTGGGTTGTAGCAACTGTTTCTTCGCGTTTTGATTGAAGTTAGGGGTTGGGACGTGTTCAGTGATTGTCCAGGATGCTAATGGGAAAAGAATTAAGGCTTCAAAGATTGTCTAGCACTGATTTCAGATTTGTGTTTTTGTCCAAAATTTTCAATCCCTCAATGCTTGTTTGGGCGCAGCTTATAATGTCTTAGGCCTAGGGTTTGACTCAGTGATGATCATGGAATGGAATTGGCTTGCTAACTCACCTTAATTCATGCTTGGGAAAGAATAAGTCCTAGGGTTTTCATCCTTAACCATTTTCCTCCTTTTTAGCCAAAACCTAGACCTAGTGTGCAAATGAACCCTAGCCTGATTTCTTGAGTTGGTTCATGATACATAGAAATTGTCCAAGTTCACATGACACTATTCCATTGGTTTTTAAATTTTATTTGAATTTTCAAAGATTAAAAATGAATTAAATCATCAAAAATTAAATAAAATAAAAAAAATCAATATTTGGTCTTGAAATTAACCATGGGACACGTGTGTGGCATGACAAGGATGAACCAAGTGGAAAAAATGGGGCCCTTTTGTCAAAAGTTGGATTTTCAATGATAGTTGACTTTTGCCATTTCACAAAAATTTCCCAACTTCTACAAGGCATAACTTGCTCAATTTTTAAGCTTTTCACATGTTCTTGGACATTTTGGAAAGGTCTTTGAGTCCTTTAACCAATGCCTTTGGTCCCATGTCATTTTGATTTACCAATCTCAAGTTATGGTCTTTGACTTAAAGTCCCTTTTTGTTGACTTTTGAAAATGACCTGTAATGTTGAAATTGATAACTTTTTGTGGGAGCATTTCTTGGACTTGAAGTATGAAGATGAGTTGTAGGAAATGTCTTTCTCTTCAAAATGAGCTTTGGATGGAATTTTTCTGATAATCCATGTGAAAGTTATGCCCTGGTCAATTTCAGTTGACTTTTTCAGCTGTCCAAATATAGCAACTTTTGCATCTTTGATGATTTCTGAGCCAAATTTTGAGAATCATGATCAAGCATTGATCAAATGATGTTTGTGGCTTCAAAATGATATGTTGACCAAAAATTTGAACTTTTGACTGCCAAATGACCATTTTGCCCCTACAGTTGACTGTAGTGCAATTTAGGGTTTTGACTGTGCAATCTTGAGCTGAATGTCTTGAAACTTGATATGAGGATGCTTGACCATGTTTGTAAGCATATGAGACTTGATTGAGCCTTTGAAAACTTCCTTTTCTTGATCAGACTCAAAACCCTAGTTTTGACTGTAGGGGAGACTGTTGCACTGCACAACCCTTGGGGAATTTTGTAGCTTGGCTTGGCAATTTCTTGAGGAATATGGGAGGGCAAATTTTGGGGTATAACAATACCCTTATAAGTCTCAAGGCAGTAGGAAAAGCTGATGATATATTGCTTACCCGGGTTTGATAATGAGGCAGATAGCACAATTCTGCATGTCTTGGCTTATTCACCCATTTGAAGGGTGAGTATAGAAATGATTGATGATGCATGGATGCTTGACGACTGAGGCCATGGGTTACGTTTGCGAACCGCTGCATGACGTCTGAGGCGATGTTTTGAGCATGAATACATTGCGACTCAGAGGCTATGTGTTTGAGTTTGAAGAACACATTACGGCTTAGAGCCAATGTGTTGGTTTGGATAATACATTGCAACTTAGAGGAAATATGTTGAGTTTGGATAATACATTGCGGCTTAGAGGCAATGTGTTGAGTTTGGATAATACATTGCTGCTTAGAGACAATGTGTTGGGTTTGGATAATACATTGCGGCTTAGAGGCAATGTGTTGGGTTTGGATAATACATTGCGGCTTAGAGGAAATGTTCTGAGTTTGGGAATACATTGCGGCTTAGAGGCAATGTGCTGAGTTTTGAGGATACATTGTAGCTTAGAGGCAATGTTCTGAGTTCTGAGAATGCATTATGGCTTAGAGGAAATGTGTTGAGTTCGTGAATATATTGCGGCTTATAGGAAATGTGTCAAGTTTTGAGAATGCATTGCGACTTAGAGGCCATGTGTTGACTTCGCGAATACATTGTGGCTTAGAGGAAATGTGTTGAGTTTGCGAATACATTACGGCTTAAAGGCAATGTGTCGAGTTTATGAATACATTGCGGCTTAAAAGAAATGTGTCGAGTTTTGTTTTCTTTTGAGCATCACAGCATGAAGTCTGAGGCGATGATCGGTGTTTATGGAGTAACGAAATGTATTGCTACATGAAGTCTGATGCAATGGGTAAAAGTCTTGTTTTTCATCATAGCATGAAGTCTGAGATGATAATCAGTGTTTATGGAGTGAAGAAAGGTATTGATGCTTGAAGCCTGATGTATTAGGTTACAATTTTTACAAATCGCTGCATGAAGTCTGAGACGATAAGCTAGATTTGGTTTACGGACATCGTTGCATGAAGTCTGAGGCGATGGTTTATGTTTGCAAATCACTGTGTGAAGTCTGATGTGATAAGCTAAATATGTTGCTTCGAACATCACTGCATGAAGTCTGAGATGATGGTCTGGAACTTGGCATAACGAAATACATTGCTGCATGAAGTCTGATGCAATGGGTTACAGCTGTGCAAATCGCTGCATAAAGTCTGAGATGATAAGCTAGATTTGGTTTTCGGAAATTGTTGCATGAAGTCTGAGGCGATGGTTTGTGTTACAGAGTAATGAGATATACATTGCTACATGAAGTCTGGGGCAATGAGTTTGGTTTGTGTATTGCTGCGTGAAGTCTGATGCGATAGGCTGTATTTTGTGGAATTAAGAAATACATCACTGCATGAAGCCCGAGGCAATGAGTTTGGTTCGCAAATCACTGCGTGAAGTCTGATGTGATAAGCTAAATTTGGTTTAGAACATTGCTGCATGAAGTCTGAGACAATGGGCTAGGTTCTCAAATCACTGCGTGAAGTCTGACGTGATAAGTTGAATTTGCTTTCGAACATCGCTGCATGAAGTCTGAGATGTTGGTCTGCAGTTTGAAACACATTGCGGCATGAAGTCTGAGGCAATGATCTGTGTCACAGAATAAAGGAACACACTGCTGCATGAAGACTGAGGCAACGAGTTAAGTTTTCAAATCACTGCGTGAAGTCTGATGTGATAAGTTAAGTTTGATTTCGAACATTGCTGCATGAAGTCTGAGACGATGGTATGGAGTTTGGAACACATTGCGGCATGAAGTCTGAGGCAATGGGTTAGGTTCGTGAATCACTGTGTGAAGTCTGATGTGATAAGCTAAATTTGGTTTCTAACATCGCTGCCTGAAGTATGAGACGATGATCTGAGTTTGGGTGATGCATTGCAGGTTAGAGACAATGTGATGGTTTGGATAATATATTGTGACTTAGAGGCAATATGTTGATCTGTAAAGATACATTGCGGCTTAGAGGCAATGTGTTGAGTTTTGCAAATACATTGCGGCTTAGGCGCAATGTGTTTGAGTCGGATGATATATTGCGGCTTAGAGGCAATATAATGATCTGGAAAGATACATTGCGGATTAGAGACAATGTGTTTGGTTTTGCAAATACATTACGGCTTAGAGGCAATGTGTTTGAGTCAGACGATATATTGCGGCTTAGAGGCAATGTAATGAGTTTTGCAAATACATTACGGCTTAGAGGCAATGTGTTTGAGTTGGATGATATATTGCGGCTTAGAAGCAATATACTGAGTTTTGACAATGTGTTACGGCTTAGAGGAAACGTACGGAGTGTTGAGAATTCATTGCCGCTTAGAGGTAATGTGTGGGTCTTCGAGAATATGCTACGTCTTAGAGGCAACATAATGGGTTTTGAAGATATGCTACGACTTAGAGGCAACATAATGGGTTTTGAAGATATGCTGCAGCTTAGAGGCAACATACTGAGTTTGTAAGGAGCTCATCATTGCAGCAAGACTTAGGTGATAGGCTGAATATGTCACGACATGAAGACTGAGGTGACGGGTTGAATCATAGGATAAGTATTGTGTTGGTCGACCCTTAGATAATTGATTCGAGGGTGAAATTATTTGTCTGCTTGCTAGGCGATACATGTGTATGCACGTGTATTGAATGTTGTATGTACGCAAAATGTATGATGTTTGACATTGATATGGAACCCTGACTATATGCATATTGTAGGAATGCATAGTGTATGTATGCTTGAGATATGCAAAATGTATGTGTGAAATGTGTGTAAGATGTGCGTATGCCTCGAAATATTATGAAGACTATTCCTGGCATTCTCTCTTTTAAACCATTGGCTTAGAGTTACCAATCCCCTGGCGTTGTGTGTTGTGTCGTCGTAGCTTTGTTGAATTTGATTTGAATATGGTGAAAAAGTGTTAGCAAAATTTGAACATTAATTTTGTCTTGTGAGCGCGGGTGTAGACCTAGACGTAGACATAGGTAATGGCCTATGCGTATATTTGTATGTAGGCATAGAAGTATGTATTGGCATATGTGTGGTCTCAGTAAGCGCGTGCGTAAGCGTAGACGTATGTAGATTCGTATGTTATAGGCGCAGGCATAAGCGTAGACGTACGTAGATTCGTATGCTGTAGGCACAGGCATAAGCATAGACGTATGTCGATTCGTACGTTGTAGGCACAAGCGTAAGCGTAGACGTATGTTGATTCGTACGTCGTAGGCGCAGGCGTAAGCATAGACGTATGTAGAATTGGCGGGAGTATACATGCGTGTGGACACATGTGCAGATGTAGACTTCGTGTTGCAAGTGTAGGCATAGGTGCTGACGTGTATATGGACGTAGACTTCGTGTACGGACGCGTAGACGTAGGAGTAGATATGCATAGATTTTTTGTGTTGCAAGATGTAGGAGTAGCCATGGACGTGTGCATGGCCCTTGTATTATGAGCATAGACATGGGCATATCCATGTGCATAGACGTAGACGTGGATTTTCTTTCAATATTTTTCTAACCAAAGTGATTCAGATAAAGACCTGCCCCTGGTTATTCAACATTTCTTGAGAGGATTCTTGGAATCTTGACTGGACTGCCCCAGGTGTGCTGGATAGTGACATGTCATGTCCCCTTGTTGATAGGAGATTTTTCAATGGAAGTGTCATCCTACTTGAATTGATTTTGTTCATTGAGAGAGCATTCGTTCACTGGATATTCGTTGTGTGAATTTCTACGCTGTCAAACAAATAGCCATATGCAAACAGTGATATTCAAGTAATGCAAAGTTTATGCTTGTCTTGAAATTTTTTGGAAAATGCATTTTAGCAAGTAAAGAAATTTCAACTCAGGATCTAGGGTAAGCTTTACAGGAGTCAGGATACCTTTTGTAACAGTATGCTTTCGAACTAACCCATGCTCCAATTAGGACTTTTGAAGGGGTTGTAACATGGCTTGGTTCACGGTTTAAGAAACAAAGGATAAAGGCTCAAAGTGTATTTGTACCCACCCGCTCTTTGTGACGTTCTTCAGTCCTAAGCTCAGTTAATTGTGCGTTTGAACTCCAATTGAGTCTGGAATGACGCGTTGGTGATGGCGCAGAAAAGTTAAGTTTGTCGGAAGGGAGTTATTTTTGCAACATTTTTCATGCTATTGAGGATTTGTAATGACATCTTTCTTTTGATTTGTTATCCCTAATTTCGCCTGACTGTCCTTACGGTCAGCGGGATGCCCCAGTTTTTCTTAAGTCTCCTTTGTAGGTTTTGACTTAGTGGGCTTTTCTCTTCGAGAGATAATGACTGCCTATGCGATAGGGAACCATCACTGTCTTTTGATTCCATAGGAATGTTTTTGATGTCATTCGTTGTATTACGAGATGAGAGTTTGCGGCTAAGCGCGCGTTTGAATTAACTGAGAGACTACCCTGCCCCGGGTTTTGATTAAAGGTTTCAATTTGTGTGAAAAAAAGAAAACTTCCACTTCTTTGGCTCAAAGGGGTTTACTAGGGATTATCTTCCTTATAACTCCAGTGTTTAGGATTTGAAAGAACGCCTGTACATCATCAGCAAGGTCTGTTCAAAAGCATACCGTATGAGATTAATGGTATTGTTTTCGTCATCCTCCCTCTAAAGGCTTGTAACTTTTAGCAAGAGTTGAATGTCATAAAGAGAGCAAAAGCATAGTTTTAAATATAGTGAAAAAACAAATGGATGAATTCAAGACAAACATATGCAATGCATTAATGAAATAGAGTTTGACATTAATAGATAATTGTTTGAATAACAAAAGAAAATACAATTTGCAAATTCAAAATGAACAAGACGCTCTCAATGATTTGGCATAGGAGCAATGATCACATTTGGAGTCTCCGGAGAGTCAAGCTCGATCTCCTTGGCGTCAATCAAATTCTGAATCTTGTACTTTAACATCCAACAATCGTTAGCGTCATGCCCGGGACTGTCAGAATGATAAGCACACATTGCATTAGGATTGTAGTTAGGAGAAGAAGTTTTGGGGTTTGGATGAGTTCCTATCAATGTAATCAGATTCATCCTCAACAAGTGTTGTAGAGCTTGAGAAAACGGCATGTTGATGTTGGTAAACTGTCTTTTGGGCTCGTCTGACCTTCGTTGATTTCCCCTTTGTTGTTGTCAGTGCGATGCAGAACTAGAGATCAGGACTGCCCCCACGTGTTGGTCATGACGACTCTTTTGACCAGACACTGCATTGGACTCTTTCTTCCCACTATATGGCTTTTTTTGAGCATCAGGAGGTGTAGCTCCTTGGATCTTTCCACTTTTGATGCCAGCTTCGACCCTTTTGCCGGTCAGTATTAGCTCGGTGAACCCAGATGAGGAGCTTCCGATTAGGTGTTTGAAGAAAGGCCCTGTCAAAGTTCCCATGAAGATGTCAATCAGCTCCCTGTCAGTTAAAGGGGGCTGCACCCTACCAGCCAGATCTCTTCACTTTTGGACGTATCCTTTGAAGCTCTCGTTGGAACCCATGGTCATGTTCTGTAATTACACACGAGTTGGTGCGAGATCAACATTATACTGATATTGTCTGTAGAAAGCAGTAGCTAAATCCTCCCAAGTATGGATGCGAGAACTCTCCAATTGATAGAACCATTCGAGTTGAGTCCCTACTAGGCTTTCTTGGAAGAAATGGATCCAAAGATTCGGATCAGTTGTGTATGGTTGAAGCTTGCGGACATAAGACTTTAAGTGCATCTTAGGGCAAGAGACTCCATCGTACAAGACAAAGGTAGGAATTTTGAACTTTGGGGGGGGGGGATGACCACTCCAGAAACCAAACCCATGTCTCCTAAATCCAAGCCGGGTATCTGTTGAATCTCCATAGCACTGAGGCAATCCTCTAGCTATTTGTACTTGTTAACAGTGGGAGGGGATTGTTCCTCAGAGTAGTCAGCTTCAGCTTCATCAATCTCCAGACTTTTGTCTTCTTCATGACTATCCCCCATGTTGGATGGAGTTGAAAGACCTAGAGCTCCCTTGACTGGTCCTCTAGGTCTTTTTCTCAAGTTTAGGACACCTACTGACTTCTTGGACTTCTTCCTCTTGTCTTTGAGAAGGAGAGTTTTCAGGTCCTCTTGCCCCTTAGCCATGGCCAGGAACATTTGTTGGAATTGAGCATTTTGAGCTTGAAGATCTTTCACCGTTTGTTCCATATCCATCTTACTGAAATAAACAGTAGGAAGATAAGGAGACCTGTATGGGAGAAACCTGTCATGATATGATGCATGATATGTGGATGCATGTTTTCAAGGATCTCGCGGGGTTAGTAGTCACTTACAGTTTTGGATTGGAGAACTTTGTATCGGTGGATGTCCTTCTACGAGAATTAAGCTCACCATGTCAAGTGGGTTGTAGCCTTTAACTCCGGTTTGTTGTACTTGACTTTTGACGGCGTTTGGTTAGAGAAAAATAAATCCTCTCGCCCCTTGGTAGACGTCTGGTTCAATGTTACCCTGCATCATAGGCCCTCGAGATCCTTGAAACGGCTATTGAAAATGCTATGGTATGATGTTATGATGTTATATACAAATATGCGAGATAAGCAAGTTTATATACAAATAATCATATTCACACAAAGTAGACAAGTCCTTAGGTTTAGGCTTGCATGGAGTTTGTAGGTAAGTACCCTCTTGAAGTTTAGTTGGCTCAACCTGTCCTAGTTAATAGTAACCAGGTTCTAAGGGATCTCAATATCACTGACCTTTCTTTTAGGCATTGTCTCAGCTCAATCAGTCTTTTCTTGCGGCCGAGATATCCCAAAAGTCCGGTCTCAATGAGTGTAGTGTCGAGTATCAACCAACTTCGGACTGCACCAAAGCAGGCTATCTCACTACTTCCTAATGGCCAAGTTGGTCAAGTAAGGTTCTAAGGTCAGTTAGTGCTTCATGACGCCGCTCAGCGGCCCCGTATTCTCCTCGTTTCAACACAAGGGATACCGGTACCAACAAACGCGTCACACTAACATAGCTATTTCTTAGACCATGTCGATATACCCCGCACAGTTTCCACAATCTATTACTACTTACCTAAAAAGGTGCCCCAGATCCGGGTAGAGGATCAAAACAAACCCAAACAAGGAACCAATAATGTAAAGTAAGAAATTCAAACAAATGAAGGCAAGTAAATATGATCTAACCCTAAGGTAACCCCACTTATTATTGTCCCCAGCAGAGTCGCCAGTTCTGTGATACGGTGGGAGAACTGACTTGGGTGTTTTGCGTTTGATCGTAAATGTTACAGTTAGCAAGAGTCGCCACCGACTTTTCTTTTATCCAAAAGGAAAGATGAAAAAGCACAGGAAAGACCTTTAGAGATGTTTTCTGAGTTCGGGGGGTAGATAATGAAAAAGGAAGGTATTAGCACCCTTTTTATCCATGGTTTTCCATGGGCTCTTAGTTACTTGCTAGATCATTTGCTTTTGTTTGAATGTACTTGTGGTGTGGGTTTTGAAAGTATTTTGAAAATGTGACTTTGTAATGGTTCTCGTCTCTATAAGAATGCGTACAAAGTGTTGTTTTGAAAATAGTTCAAAGAGGTGTTTGTGGAATGTGTTTTTAAAAGTGATTTTGAAAAGGGTTTTCTTTGTAATGGCTCTCGTTTCTATAAGAACGCGTACAAAGTGTTTGTCTTTTGAAAATATTTCAAAGTGAGAGTGTTGGTGTAAAAATATTTTGTTGTGAGCAAGCGAGCAACTAGGAGAGAATCTACCTACTCAAAAGGTCTTAAGCGTTCTTTTCCTCCTCCTTTAGATGTTGCTATCTTTCCGTTGATTTGGTAAGAAGCCCCATCGTTGGATGTGAAGGGACCGGCGCGGGACGTTTGTATAGTCATAGAAGGTAACCTATAGGATATTTTAGCAATGTAGTTTAGGGACTAGATCGTTTACCGAAGGCAACATCGAGGGTCATCGAGGGACTACGATATTTTATCGACGGTCTTTGCTAAAATGCCCATGTTCGAGGGACATGACTATTTTTTTTGATAGGTAACAAGTGAGATTACCATAAGGTGTGCATATGTGCAAAGTGTGTTTGATTGCATACACTTAGTCTTGATTAGGGTTATCTAGCGATTGATTTTTGAATCTTGCCATGCACGCCTTATTACTATACAGTATAAGAAAAACAATAAATTACGGAAAATAAAATTCTACGCTATTACAAAGTTTTCGGGAATGGGAGTACATATTTAGAAATGGGGATTGCAAATAAAATTAAATCCTAAGTTACTATTACAACCATATTGAAATGTACAATGCAAGAGAGAAAAAGGATTTATTTAAAAAATGGTTTTTTTGTCTTAATGAATTAAGAAAAAAGAAACAAATTAATTAATAAAAAGAACATATTTTTATGTCTTTCTATGTTAATAAAAAGGGAGTTAATATTAAAAATGATAAAAAGGAAAATAAATGAAAGATAGAAACAGCGTGCTGCTGCAAGCGAAACAACAAGGATTAGAAGTTCTGAAGCCAGGCGCGTGATGACTCAGAAAGGAACGTCAGTGGAATCAGAAGTTCTGGATTGATACACTCTGAGATCCTGCAAGACACGTTAGAGGGAAAACACAAAAGTTCTGGGTTGCTATGTGCTGAACTTCTGAGTGTTAGAACAATAAGAAAATCTTAGAAGTTCTGTATATTAAAAAAGTAATGGGAACTCAGAGGTTCAGTATGTGCTAAGACAGTGAGTGAATATCAGAAGTTTAGTGTGTTTTAACAGCGAGTGAATATCAAAAGTTCAGTGTGTTTAAAAAGTGAGAAGAACTCAGAAGTTTTGTGTTGTGCTAAAACTGTGAGTGAGTATCAGAAGTTCTATGCCACATTTCAACTCTTAATCAGCACATCAACAATTTATTCAGTCCTTAACATCAATTCAGGAGGATAAAAACACAACAGTTTATAGAAGTTCTAATCCTAATTCTGAACCTAGCCTTAATCAAGAAGTTCTGATCCACAATTTTTCTACTTATGCAATGATATGGACAACATTAATTGTGACATTTACATATTAATGATGTTCTGAATGAAAAGATGCAAAGTCAGAAAGACTTACCTTGAATCTGAAATGTGTGTTTGGAACTTTGAGCTTATGCCTTCAGATTGTTCTGGTATCAGCGAGAGTAACAAAACAATGATTATGTTCTTTGATTCAAAGTGAAGAACAAAGGTTTTGTTTAGGATTTGCGAAGGTTTTTACTGTTTCCTTTTCTTTCTTTGATAATTCTCTCTCTCTCTCTCTCTCTCTCTCTCTCTCTCTCTCTCTCTCTCTCTCTCTCTCTCTCTCTCTCTCTCTCCCCCAAAAGCCAGCCCCTTACAAGTGTGATGGAGCAACTTATTTATAGGTGGATTTGTTGTGATTTTTTTTTGGGAAAACAAATGGGATTTGAAACTTTTTGGCATCATGTTCCCTTGCCTTTTGATCACAGTCTTTGTATGCTAGTTTGATACAATTATGGGAGGCAGACGTAGGATGAATTAGCTGTTGGTTATAGGATTGTGCTGTAGCAGTCCAGCAGGTTGTATAAACACGGTTTTGGGATTTGGTCATGTTCTGACCGAAGCGTTGAATATAGCCTTCATATACTAAGGTGCTGCCTTGTTCTTGAAGCAAGCATGGTGGTTAGTAGCTTTTAGCCATGCCTAAGCTGGGTTTGTAAGTGTGAATTAAAGAAGAGTACCCTCAGAGGCAAAAGCAAAGCATGGGCTCAAAATACTTTTGTACAAGAGTTTGCTTTTCCAAGACAATAATGGTACTTCTATGCCATACATGGGGAAATCCTTTGGACAAAGACCCAGAAGTGGTTGTGAGCATTAAATGATGATGATATTGATCAAACCAGAAATCCTGCAATGTGGGATTCTACACCATTGCTTAATTATGGATCAGAGGTTCAGTTTCAACATAATTCAGAATGAACAAACAACTTCTGATCTTTGTATCTCCTTGCTCCAGCACTGAAGGAGTTCTCAGACTTTCCAGGAAGCTTGCAGTACGCTTTATAACCTTCTTTGAATTACCCTTGCAAACTATGACTGAACCTTTGTGAAAACGGGCCCAGAAGTTTTGATCAAACTCTGTCTTGAAAGTGTCCAGAATTTGCTGAATGCTTCAGTTTCATGGACATGTCTTTGAGGAGTCATAACTTGAAATCCCAACATTTCTAGGAGAAGTTTTGTTCTGTAGTGTTTTAGATCTTATTGAAATCTAAAACTCTTGAGTTAGAAATTATTCCAGAATCAGCTTGCATCATGGTGATAATCTGATCAGAAGTTCTGAGCTTGTCATATTTCTTAAACACTTAGAAAAATTCTAAGTATTTAGAAATTTGACTTTTCCAAAGTAACTTTTGACTTTTGAATTTATAGATGAAACAAACTTCATATCTCAACATGTCTTGATGAAGTATGACTCTTGAAACTTGATTTTGATCAAAAGTCAAAGTTTGACTTTTCAATGCACAAATGACCATTTTACCCTCGTGAATGACTTTCTTGAAAAATTTGTAAATCAAGGCTTGAAATTGGATGAGAGCAAACCTGAGGATCCAGAGTGATCCTTTGAGAAATGAGAGGGCAAACTTTGGGGTACAAAATATGGTAATTACAGTTATCGGGCCGTATCTGGCTTGCTCGACAAAGGATGAGACAATCACTTTCTTGTTCGCCAATAACTTTTGCCAGAGTTGATGACGCATAGGAAATTCTACACAAATCTATATGAGAAAAAAAGAATTTTGATGCAATTCAAGATGCTCATACTCCTTGTGTTAGTGGTCCCACACCGTTTTCAAAATGGATGCACTTCCCTGAAATGATCCATCTTATAACAAGTGCATATGATAAGGTGTGTATTGATCTGACAAGATATGGTTTCTCTGAGACATTTTTTCTACTTTAGAGTGGCCCACCTAAAGTTCCTTCGTATGCATCATGTGTATAGGGTGGCTTTCAAAATCCCTACATTTTGTTGAGGTTTATTTGAAACCAAGGTGTCCTATACCAAGTACATCATTTGAATGGATGACACATTTCACAAAAGAGGCTTAAACTTGATCGAATCAATTTCTGGAAAGGATGGAAGAGTTCAACAAATTAAGCAAGCTTGAAAGAGAATCAAATAAGGAAAAGTCGAAGGAGGAACCAATCATAGATTTTAGCAGCGAAGCATCTTTTGATGCATTTTAGATGGTAATCGATACACCTTTTTGAATGTTATGATCCTCAACGATGTTATCTTGATATGATTTAATACATAAGTAATATATATTTAACAATTATGGCGTAAATGTAGACTACTTATGTTTACACATTTTATGGTTTACAACTTCTGTTTATGTTTTCTAAGTTTCTGGTCTGTTTTTGGTTCAGGGTTCATTCCAGATATGCATATCTGGATAAATCCCATTCTAATTAAAAAAATAACATGAAACTTTTCGGATGTGCATATCCCAATAAACATTTTTTCATAAAATAATAGGGTTTATTCGGATATTCATTTCTGAAAAGTGCTCTAACGACATGATAAGGTTTCTAAGGTCCAAAGTGATCCATGACTTGTATAAATAGGGTGTCTCTCATCCCATATTTTCTACAAAGTATCCAAAATCAGGAATGAATACATAACACTACCTTGCATTTGTGTATTTCAATGGTGAGAAGCTGTCACTTTAGTTTAGGGTCGGTGAGAACATAACTCTTGCCGACTTGATATCCAAACTGAATACTCTCCTGCGATATCTAGAAAATTCACAAGCTGTCAAGCTCGAGTATCGTTCACCCTCGTTTGACAATGACAGGAAGATTTAGTTCACCAACTTCGAACTGAAGATGAATGCAAATTTAGATGTTATGTGGAGTACTTTTCGCTGTTATACAACAAATGAAGAAGTGAAAAACACAAGAAGGGGGGTTGAATTGTAAAACTGGAAATCAAATGCAGACAACACTGTATTTTTATCCTGGTTTGTTTGACCTCAAACTACTCCAGTCCACCCGCCAAGGTGATTTCGCCTCTCTCCAACGAGGACTTAATTCACTATATTCAACTGAATATTACAACTGCTTTAGCAACTGCTAAAGCCTTCTTGAGTCCAAAACCACAACCCGGTTTCCTCAAGGAAATACACTAAATAGATAATTGTGTATAAAAGTGTACAGAGGTGTTTCTAAATAAACACTATCACAAACTTGTGATGTATTACACAGCTTAATAATGAATTGATGAAGTTGAAGACTGTTTGTAGCTTTACTAACTTTTCACGTTTTGTGTCGTTGTTCATCTCATCTGAAATCTTCTTCTAGTCTTCTTTATATAGGCTTTGCAATAGAGACACAAGAAGATACTTTTGGTATGTCCATAACACGCGTTTAATGAGCTTTCCAAAACAAGAGATTCTTGTCTGTTTGTAGCCGTTGCATATGATCTTGCATTGATGGAGTTGTAACGCTTGAGAGACAGTATCAGATATTCTGTTTTGCTGCGCTGGTGCATTCAGAAGTTCAAACAGAACTTCTTCATATAAACGCGTTATGCATATTTGATGCTGCTGAATCTTTCATGGTCCACTTAACTTCTGTGCTTGCATAATCAGAACTTCTGATGATGTTCTGGCAGATCTTCCAGTTGCATTAGAACATCTTTTTCACATCAGAACTTCTGCATGTAAAGATACTTATTATTAGCAAGCATATTTGTTCTTTATATCATGTGTTTGTTATCATCAAGACTCTTGGTGGGCTGTAGAACTAAATTATGTTCTAACAACAAAGACTCGATTGAAGTGGATGTAAAGATTGTAATATCTGTCGAAGATATTATCAACATGTTACAACATCCTAAACACCAATTTATGACAATATGTAATGTTAAATTTTTAATTATCAATTATCTATTTAATGTTGAATGTTTTAATTTAATGTCAAGTTGTTATGGTTTGTAGAGCTTGCTCATACTCATACTGTCTCTGTTTTTTATTTTTCAATTGAAGTATCAGTGCTATTTTCGGATATACATCTCTGAAGCATATCTGATATAATTTTAGAGATGCGTATTTGAACTAAAATTAAGTATAATGGGAAATAGGTGCGTCTGAAGTTGCATCTCCGAACTCTAGGGACATTTTTTGGTTTTTACCAAGGGTTTATGAGAAGACATAGGGGTGGGGAAAAATTGTCCAATAAAAAGCGGCGTGGTCACAAAAGTGTGGTTGCAAAATCGAGAGCTCTATGATACCATGTTAAAATTTGAGTTGTGTCTAACTCATCCCTACAAAACCGGCTTGTAAGATTAGGATTGTCCTCACTTATAAACATATATTTAAACCATATATTATATGATGTCGGATTCTTAACATACCGGTCATGCCCATCACTATAGAGTTTGGCAAGTGGATATAAGTCGTAGGTGATTCGACATCGAAATCGTGATAGAAGATGATCCAATAGATCTTAAGCGAGCCTTTAATATCATCTTATAAAATAAGGTTTAGATATATTAAAAGTTGTTATACAATATTGAAAATAATGTTAGTTAAATAGAAAGGAAAAATAAACTTAATAAATGTTTAATGAGCCTGTTATTTATAGTACAATACTTACCACATCTTACATTGTGTAAAATTTATATAAGTGGCATAACAGTATGATAGGTTTATATGACATTGTAAAAACTTTACATATATCAAATAAAATTGGCAATAAGTATATTTTACAATGTTGTGTATTTCTCTTGGTGAGACAATATAGATATTAACGGAACAAATCAAAAAGGTTATTTTCTTAATTAAATTCTATCATATATTCTTTTAACAATATTGTAGTTCCTTTTAAAAAGGTTATTCTAAACAAGGAAAAGTTAAAACAAGTAAAAACAAATCAATGTTTGTTTCATGTAAACAAAATCTTGTTTCATTCTTCCTTCAATATTCATTGAAAGAAAAGGATTAACCATTTTCTCAAACACAGTTAGGGAAGGTGGTTAATCTGTAACAAACTTCTACATGCCATCATAATCATTTTTTTCATCACAATGACTCACAAGAAATCAACAAAAAGATCTCTAACATCCGAAATGGATCGTAATGTTCGACAAATGATGAAACTTATTGAAGATAATGGAGATTCATTTGCACAGAAAGCTGAAATGTATTACCAAAAGAGACCAGAATTGATTTCTCTTGTGGAAGAGTTTTACCGCGGCTATCGATCATTAGTCGAACGATACGAGCCTGCAGCAGGTGATTTGTGGAAAAGCATACCTTCTGATATTCAATCTCAAGCCTCAGGTGGTGTTTCTGATAATGGTTCAGAACCACCTTCTTCTTGGCCTCCTCCTTCTCCTAGAAAAATGGTACGTAGAATATCGAGTACTCGCGCTGCAGGGTTCGATTTCTTTCTAGGTTCTGCTGGTGGAAATAATAATGGTTATGAGTCATCATGTCCAAAAGATGGTGATGCATGTTCTAATTTGTCGGATAGCGAGTATGAATACGACGATGCTTCGTCTATCAATAGTTATTCCGGTTTCTTTGGGAATGCAAGTGATAATGGCATGACTAAAAGGGTTATTGAATTGGAAATCGAGTTGCGTGAGGTGAAAGACAAGATTTTAGTGTATGAACAACAAGAACAAGAGCGTAGTGAAGATGGTATCAAAATCAATGCATATGAACAAGAATTGAAGCTCTCACAAGAGAAAAATCACAAACTTGAGATTGAGGTTGAAAAATACAAGTCAATGGAATCCTCATCGGCTCATTTGGACGATAATACTTGTTCAAGACTAGGTCAAGGTCGATCCGAGCTAGACCTCTGCGCCATTGGTACTAAGGAATTATCAACATCAACCGAAGAGGATCTTAATACGAAAAGGGATCTCAAATTCTTCGAAGATGAGCTTAGATTGGCGAAAGAAAAAGTTGAGAATTTTGAGGTGCAAATAGGTTCATTGAAAATTGAGACAAGAAAATCAAATGAAAGTAGTGAACAATTGCAGGATCAACTTAACTTGGCTCACAAGGAAACTGCTACATGGAAAACTAAGTTCATTTCTGAGAAGAGTGATAACATAAAACTCCAAGAAAGAGTTTCAAGGTTGAAAACAAGTCTATCAGAAAGAGAACATGAGATCAAGGATTTAAAAGCTCTTTTGTCCGAGACGGAACAGAAAACCTTCTTTGAAAGATCACAGTTAAAGGCCGAAGTACGTAAATTGTTGGAACAACATAATCACATGGAGAGAGAGATTCAAGAAAGAAAGGTTAATGTTGAAGATCTTAATGTGAGACTTGGATGTTTAATATTAGAGAGAGATAATCTCAATGAAGAAGTTGGTTTACTAAAAGAAAAGATGAATTCAAGAGGTAAGGAGATTGTAAAGGCAAATAGACATGTGGTGGAACTAGAATCAAGAGCAAGGGAACTAGAAGATGAGATTGAGAGGCAAAAGATTGAGATATTAGAAGGAGCCGAAGAGAAACGCGAGGCAATAAGACAGTTATGCTTTTCACTTGAGCACTATAGAAATGGTTATAATGTTTTTAGGAAGGCATTCATAGGTCACAAGAGGTTTCCCCTTTTGGCATCCTAATGTGTTGGCGCACGTGATCTTGTACAAAATGTTTTGAAAATGGAACCAAATATTGAACCGGTGAAACCTCCAAATCACGGTTCAATTGGTTTAAACTGTTAGAACAAGGTTGAAACATCGCTCGAATAACTCAAATAATTGAAGCGTAGACGTGCTGGCTCACGGATCAATCGATTGGATAGGTTACTAGCATAATTTTTTTTTAATATTTCTTTCTCTCAATCTCATTGTGTATGAGATGTATTTTCTTATGCTTTGGAGTGTGATGATGTAAATAACCACATATCATGAGAAAGTAGAACTTAGAAATGATTGACCACTTGGTTTGTTTGCATATGTTAATTCTAAGTGTCATCTAATTTAGTTAGGATGAAAACACATGTAAATTTATTATCTTTCATAAAAAATTTGTCATGCATGTTTAATCATATAAGATCTCAGTTATCTCGCGGGATTAGTCTTTGCATGCATTGTGCGGCCACAAATACTTGAACATTAATAACTAAAAGATTTTAGGACCTAATTAGAAGCAAAAAACTTGAATCATTAAAGAGTGAGTAATTATTATTTATAAATATTAGGGTTCTTGTGTTTCTTCAAACTTGTCTAGATTTTGAACAAGATCACATCATCAATACATAAACCTAAATCACTCATTTAAACCATGTAATTATGAGTTAACTTTGCTACAATCTGTTCTAATCTCTCCATATATTCCAGTAAGAGGCTTTATATTACCCATCTTAATCATAGAAGCTTTAAAGTCTCTAGCAAAAGCATGTGGGTTTCTGCTATAACGTCTCACCAATCTATCACTTTCACTACCATCACCTTTATAGAGTTCTTGATCAGAATGTAGTAAACCTTTTTTATTAATCAAATTTTTGTAATAAGAATCGTCAAACTTATTAGGAGTGACATGATCAAATGCTTCAAAATTGTCATCACAGCCTTTTCTAGGGCAGTTTTCTTGCATGGAAATGGCGAAATGGGGATCTATGTTTGTGTCATTGTAGATCCTTTCCCTAAAACTAGAACATTTAGCCATTCCAATTGTATGAGCACCGGAGAGTGCTACGAGATCTTTAAGGTTTAGGCCTTGAAGCTCAAAATTAGAGAGAAGTTGAGAGAAATTGAAAAGCTGTGAAGGAAGATAAAAGTCTGCATCTTTCTTTATAGCATCTCTTGCATCTCTTCTTCCTAGCAGCACTTGGTACCAATAGCGTGGACCTCCCAACTATGAAACAAAAAATAAATAGAGTTAAATCACTTGAAAAATCCTTGAACTAGTTTCAGAAAAAGGTTTATAGTTGCATCTATGATTCTTACAATGGAGACGGAATCACGAGCAGCAATGGCTAATATATCTGCACATGATACAACAGTACTTTTGCAAGCTTTGTCAATAGCTGCTTTCATTATATCAACCAACATAAATCCTTTAAGGGAATCAATGTTTGGGATGGCATTCTTTTCACCTATCAAGTTAGGGGTATCATCCAGCAGAACCGATCCATCACAGCCCTATAGTTTGGTTTTGTAATCATAAACGTTTAAAGTAATATTTTATGAATAATAATATATAGATGAATATGTATGTATATCTTACATTGACAAAACAGTCATGGAAATGCAAGCGTAGTAAATGTGCTCCCATGCGTGGTTTCATGTTAAGTTTTTGGAGAACAATTGAGTGAATAATTGGCAATGCTTGGGGACAAACATCATTGTAAAAATCAGGAGTTAGTTCTTCATGGGAATGAATTGTGAGAAATATAGCCATAAGAATAACAATGAAATATTGGATATGATGAGAAGCCATTTGGTATGTATTGGCTCAATCTCAACTAAAAATGAGCATTGATTTGTGAGTTATTTTATATATATATATATATATATATATATATATATATATATATATATATATATATATATATATATATATATATATATATATATATATATATATATATATATATATATATCAATGGCATAAACATTTTTAGTGTTTATATTTGTATATTTATATATGATTTTTGGTTTTCGCCAAGGGTCAAACAACAAAATTTAGGATTGGATTCGGATAATAGAGAAGAACAACCCATGACTCAATCAACCCAAAGGCATCATGAAAGGGCCACAAAACTAAACGGTCGGGCACAATACGACAAATCATGGGTCGTCTGACTCGGACGGCGTCGCTTGGAACTTGGGTCGGCCAACTCGATCCGCCTCACTTGGAATTTAGGTTGTTGACCCGATTCAAAATCTATTAAAAGCTAACTACCTCAATGTGTGACAGATGTGGTGTTCTTGAAAGGGTCGGTTTAATCAATACTACAAAGGAGGAGTCGTTCCTCTGATCTAGGAGAAAGAACAAATCTCTTTCCTTCGTATTCACCGAGGAGTTAAGGAAAGACCAATTGTTGCCAACGATCTGACCATAGTACAACTAAAAATATTCCAATCTTGATGGCGGGGAGGATCATTCACTTCACAAATTCATCATATACAAACTCTCTTTCTTTCTCTTAGGAATAAGAGGTTTGTCACCCTATTGTATTTTTCACAAATATAATTTGCGTCCACCATGGCGCCTCACACTTGCATGTAACTTTCAATCACCTCATTCATCTTCCTTAATATGGTGACACGATAAGGCACCACAACAACTAGCAGTCGTAGTTGTGACAACGAGACCATAACAAAGATGTGGGTTGCTATGGAGGAGATGTGCTGCCACAACCAATTCCTAGCAGATAACATCTTGACTCTTCAACAACGGAGGCACGAAGATAACTCGCCTGAAGAAGTAAATATCTTGGACCTCCAACATCTCTCTGATGAAATATGAGTCACTCTAGTGCTAGAGAAATTAAGGCCTCTATCATTGGTTATGTTTGATGGAAAGAGTGATCGCCAGGAGCACGTCGCTACCATCAATACTCATATGAAGATAATTGGCGCTAGAGATCCTTTGAAATGCAAGCTTTTGTCTTGTATTTTCATGGAAGAAACTTTGAGGTGGTATATGAACCTCCCACACCTCTTATTAGCAACCACCTATCAAGATATCGCGGGGAAACTAATTCCTCGATTTTTAGGGAATAAGCACTGTAAGGTTTCAACAACTAGCATATTTAATGCCCGCCAGGGGAATTCTAAATCCTTAAGAGAATATCCTGCCAGATTCGGTAACACCATATTCCCGACTCAACATATAATTCAATTAAATCAAATATATATTCACCCAAGGGTGTCATGCATTCTCAAATAAAACATTTGTTATTGAATTAAACAGTTTACAGCGGAAAATAAAACCTTTTGCAACATCATCACATAGTCTCATAAATAAAAATTACTGAAAATACAAATCAGTTTATGACAAACAAGTAAATAATCATCCATATAAAATAAATAGTGTCCAATCCCCTGTGTTGCAATACCAGAGCGACACAAATGGTACTAAAACAAAACGGAAGTAAAGAAGAATTCAGTGACAATCATTCCTTAACTGTATAGCACTATTCACTATCTGAATCTGTAACATAGGTGTAAAGCCACACAAAAAACAAAAAGGGGATGAGAATAATCCTTACAAACGTTAGCGGTAAAAATAAACAGTAGGATAGTCTTGAAGGTAGAGAAAACACAAGAAAGGGGGGTTTGAACTGGGTTTATAGAAAACATTCCTCTTTAGAAATTCTAATCACTCAAATGAAAAAAGCCATAAAGACAATGAAGAGTAAAGAACACAAGCGATTTATCCAAGTTCACCTTAACAAGGATAATCCTGTCCATCCCTCAAGGTGATTTGCATTTAACAAGGACTTAATCCACTATAACCAAATTGATTACAAATATACGGGCAACCGCCGAAGACTAACAGACAATGACACGTTTAGTGATCCAACTTAACATATATAACATTCATTGATCCAATATAATCAAATCACTTAAGATTTCATATTTGGATTTTCCATAATGACCAACAACCACTGTCTTCTTGAGATCAGACCTTCACTCAGTCACTCAAGGAACCTTTCAATGATATGTCTAGTGATCCGATTTAACGAATATAACAATCATTGACCCAACATAATCAGATGACTTAAGATCTCCTATTAGGATTTTCCACAATGACTAGCAACCACTATCTTCTTGAGATCGGACTTTCACTCAGTCACTCAAAGAATCTTTCAATGATATATTCAGTGATCTGATTTAACAAATATAACAATCATTGACCCAACAGAATCAGATCACTTAAGATCTCCTATCAAGATTTTCTATAATGGCCGCAACTACTGTCTTCTTGAGATTACACCTTTACTTGGTCACACAAGGAATCAATCAACAATGGTTGATAAGGTTTTGTGTTTACATGATTTTTTCTTCTAAATAGATTACACAAATGATTTAAGTACATATTGTTTAACATAATTTCAAGCAACAACTCTTGTTTTAAAACAATTTACATGAAGATATTAGAACTATAACACAATACGAGCAACAACTCTTGTGAAAATTATAATGTTCTATCATGATGTATTTGACCAGAAGTTGGGTAGCATCTTGTAGTTCTCTTCTTCTTCATCTTCTTATTGAGCAAGTTACGAGCAATAACTCCTTGCTTCTTCTGAGATCTACCAAGATGTATATGATGATAGTTTATGTAACATCTTGTAGATTTCTTCTTCTTTATCTTTCTTTTTTTCCTCTCATTTTTGTGTAGTGATCTTCAGCATGTTTAGCAATGCAACTTTTACAACTACGACATCCATTACTTTTTAGCTTCATGGCCAAGAGCTCTTTTTCTCAAATCTTTGATCTTCTTTTATAGCCTTGAGAGAGACGTTGTGAGGATTAAAAAATCCTTTTCTGCATCAATGGTTAAGTCTCAACTGATAGATTAAGATGTAAGAGTTTGGACAATACAGAGTGATACTATTCATTGCCTGTCACTTTACAATGTTTAACTTTAACCTTATTTTCAATAGATGTTTTTCTACTTAGCTTGTAGAAATAGATTCGTTAATGGTAGAAAGATAATATGGAAAAGGTTTATTTGTTCCCAACGGTCATAATGAAAGTGGTTGACATATAGTACTAAAGAACTATCCTTACACCACCCTAGAGGATAGAGAATACAAAGCACTTTTTGTACCTTTTGTACACCATCAGATGTTAACCATTTTGAAATTCTTTTAATCTTCAGAGGATTCAGATAATTTTGGATGTTTGAAGCTTGCTGTAGAAAAATCACTCTTAAGTCTTAGGACCTAAGTCTTAGAGTCTTCAGAACTTGTCCCATCAGAACCTTGGCTTCAGAGTCTTCAGCACTTGATCATAAGAACTTACTTTTCTTCAGATCATAAAAACTTGTTCAGCAGAACCTTGTCTTTATAATCTTCAGAGTTTGGAAAACACAAAAGCAAAGCTTTAGAAGGCCTCCAAAGCTTAATCACAAAGTCACAATCAGAACCTCTTGTACCAACGTTCCTAAGAACCGTTGCATAAGATGAATTCTAGAACCTTGAATTCAACTGTAACACGTAACCACATGTTTTCTTCCAGTAGTATTTATGTTTGGAACCATATGACGTCACACGCCTTTATACCATAGTTATAACATTACAACAACAACTACACACTAAAACGAAACCATTAGAGTATACAATTATTCTTTATGGTACCATGTAAAGTTGTCATCAAAATCTTAAGGCCTGATGTAGAAACACTTCCTGTTCTTTCAATCTCACCCCTTTTTGATGGTGACAAAACCATGTATTTTGATAGAACAATTTATAAGGGTAATCACTGTAATCGAAAAATTCAGAGTTAAACTCACGACTCCCCCTTAATCGATTAAACCCAAAATTTAATTTATGCTTGTTCAGAGTCTCCCCCTGAGCCCAAGACTCACAAAATAAATTTTGAGTTTTCAGAACATAGAAATAGAGAAGGAACACTTCCCTACAATAACTCATCAGAGTCTGACTAGAACACCTTGTCTTTATATCAGAACCTGATTATTATCAGAATTTGATGAAGAATCAAAACTTGATTTTGAGCCTGATTGAATAATTTTGCGCATCATGTATCAACACTTCTATTTCTTGATTATAATATCACAACCAAAACACTATACTTATGGAGAAGTTTACTACTTCTTAAGCATCAGCGTTTGACATGATATTTTCCAATATATCACACATTTATAGCACATATTATGAGTGACATATCTGTATCAGAGCATGCATCAGAATGTTGACTTAACTTCCTTTTAGGAGAGCACAACTTCTGAAGCTTTAAGTCTGAATTCCATACTTTCATAAAGTTCACAACTTCTGAAAAATATGATATCAGGCAAGATTAACTTACTTTCAGTAAGTTTATAACTTCTAAATTGTGTTTGGTACATCTGCTTGAATATACACATATATCCACAAAGTGTACAACTTCTTATGTATGAAATCAGAGTTGATTTCATCCATAAGGTTCTCAACCTTAGTTAGCAGGATCTTCATATTCAACCTATCTTAGAATACTCAGTGAACTTATTCAAAGTTCCTGGATTGAAACATCAAACAAACAGTTAATAGCAACAACATTATATATGTTTGAGTTTGATATTATGAGAATAATTATTATCAAAATCATTTTACTTTCTCCCCCTTTGTCAAAAATCAAAAAGGTAATAAAGAGACGGAAAAATAAACTTTGAATATAACCAACAAACAGTTTAAACTCCACAAAAAAGCTTAAGAGATACAATTGTTTTAGAAACAGAAGAAAATAAATCTTAAGTTCTAAGACAAAGGTCTAATCCTAAGACTCATTGTTAAGATTTTCCATCAACTGCTTCAACATCTCAGTCATCTGATTGAAGGAGGTTGCTCGAACTAGACTTGTTTCCTCCTGTCTTTCCAGACGCTCTTGAAAATCCAATTTGATTCTTGCATATTCTCCAAGGATTCCTTTATCTCATAAATTTCCTTTTCAACATTCATACAGGCTTCACACCATAGTATGATGGTTGGTTTTCAGCTGTCACTAAAACTGTATCAGAGGTATTAGAAGGGCGCACAACTTCTAAGCCAAGAACCACTTGTCTTGTAGGTTATGGAGTAAGAAGACATAAAGGAGGTGTTAATAAGGTTTCAAGCAGTTCCTTATATTTCCTTTCAGCCTCTTGATAGTTGAAGATTTGCATGATTTCAAAATTGACATCCGTTACTCTTCTGAATTAATCCATGCAACTTTAATCTTGATAAGATTCGTGCTGGATGAAGAGATTCTAAAGATATTATCAAGATAGATCAAGGAAAGTTGTTGAAACTTTTAGAAGAGTTCAAATGAGGCTAGTGGCCTATTTGAAGTTCGAAAAAAGGTAGGGTGAAATGGTGTTGGAGGCAAGTTGTAGGATGTGATGGATGAAAGATCTACTCGACTTGTTTCTGATTGAAAGTCAGGATAAGAGAATGAGTATGGTAGGTTATGATGGAAGTTGACAAGGGCTCCAAGATCAGGTAAAGGATTAGGTTTTTGTAGAGGAAGATCTAGTTCATAAAAATAAGTGTGAGTAAGTGATTCAATTTACTTCTCAGAGTTAGATGACACCTCAACTGTATCAAGAGAGTTAGAGGATATTTCTCTATTAATAGTTTTAAGAAGGTTTGCAACTTGATGAGGATTTTTGAAGGTGGAAGAAGATAGTGTATGACGAATGGTTTGAAGAGGACTAGGTTCACCAAAAAAGGGCATATGTGGTTTTGGTGAGTTAGAGCATGAATCTTCTTCACTGGACGAATTATCAAACTTTTGGTTAAGGTCTTCACATTTTTGACGAATTATGGCACAAACTTAAGAAACAAATGGAAGTTTATCTTTGTATCCATAGTGTTGTACCCCAATTTTTGCCCCTAAGATCCCTTCATCATACCATATTGTTTCAATCACCACAAAATCACATTAGGGATTTTGGTTCTTCTCCCTATCTTTAGCTTTGCTCTTTGAGGAGTTACCAAGCACCTTGACTTGTTTGCTTTTGTGATCATAGATATTGTACTTTGATTTTTTTATCTAATTAACAAAATGCAATATTGGTTTGTCTTACTTGTTGATAATGTAGGTAAAGGCAATGAGGTTTAACAAGTTGCTTCATGGGTTCATGAGTTTATTTCCATGCCCTAGTCAAAATCTTGAGAGATTCAAACCTCACCATTGAAGTTGTTTTGAAGTTGGTATGAAATTGGTTTTGGTGGCCATAGGTCCTCATCATCATCCTCAACAATTTCTATTCACAGAGGAAGAATATTGGCACAAAAAGTTTGTTCAAACTTGGAAAAGTTCCACCAAGCATTCTCTTGAACTAGAGGCTAGGGTTTTGGACTTCAAAGGGGCATATCTTGCTCATATTGTGGTATTTTTGAGTGATTCCAAAAACATTCTTCTCTTCAATGAGTTACCAACAAATCACTTCAAAATTTCCAAGGAGTTTTCATGTGGAAAGAACTTGGTGAAGAAGAAAGATTACAAGTCATCCAGATGAATCCCTAATTTTCCATATGTGACTTCAAATGGTCATAACTTGGTCAATTTTTATCACCTTGAGCCAATTATTTTTCCATGATGATCTTAAGGATATGTACTTTATGCCTTCTTTTATGTGCAAAGTAAGAAAATGGATGGAAGTTACCTTAAGAATGCAAAATATTATAGGTCATTTCATGATTCTTGTCCAACTTCAACAAGTCATAACTTGCTCAATTTTTGGAGATTTTGAGTGGTTCAAATTGAAAAATGTCATTCAAGAGATCTACTTCATTCCATATTTTTGGGTCAAGAGCAAATTCTAAGTGGAAAGCCATGTTTGGATGCAAGAGATTATAGGTCATTTTTAAAGAAGAATTTGAAATATTTCTAAGTATGGAAAGTCAACTTTTTTTCTTCAACTTTGACTCCATGTAATTTCAGCTCAAGCCTCCATTTGATTCCATTCTTTTTCCATTGCAAAGCTTGTTACCTCATCTTTCGAAAGCATCAATAATTTTTCCCTAAGACTCCCTGAGGTGGAAATGCCATTGGATTGAACTTGGTAACTTGGAACTGAAGTTTCTCCATAAGTCAGAATTTGAAATCCATGTTTTGGCCTTTAAACATCAAATTAGCACGCGTTTGTGATCTAAACATATTTAACCAAGTTACCAAAGTGGATTAGAGCCTTGAAACGCAAGGATTAAATGAGTTTTGATGCAAATCAGATCACACTTTGCTCGTGCATCAGGTTCACACGATTTCCCTCCAATTTGCATCATTCCACACGCTTGAGCATCCCATTTGATTCCCTATAAATTGTGGGTCATCCCCCATTCAATTTCCCAAGCTTAGATAGCCAGAATCACCCTGCCAAACTTGCTTCACAACTCAGAATTCAGCTACTTCGAATCCTATTCTTAAGCCTTTTTCAATCCATTTTCTTCATCAATTCACCTTCGTTGATCTTCCCTGAAGCTAACCATATAATCACATTCAAGAATCGTGCCCTATATTGCTCCATAGAAGTCCAGTTTCAGAGCTCTGCAACTCAACTTCAATAGGTAGATCTCATCATCAATTCTTCAAAAATTTGGTATCATTGTGTTGCTCTCATTGCCCTGATTCTAGTCGCAACACTTAATTTTATCTGGAAGCACGTTTTGACCATGAATTTTCAAATCCCTTTTCAAAACTTTCTTTCCAAATTGCTTGAGTTACAGTTTATATAAATATGGCGCGAGGGTATGGTTGTCTTCGTCTTGAAGAGACGAAACGAATGACATAGGTCTGAGCTTCTGATTTTATAGTTTGAGAGACCTGCAATTCGTGAGGGCTGGAGGTTGAAGATGACCAACGTGTCACCTTTTAACCAATGAAAGCGTGCCATTTGTTTATTTCAAAAATCTTATTTATTAATGATTATGTACATTATTCACTAAAGACCATGATATGCACAGCGCGCCAGATCCTTTGGATTTGATTACTAACGCGTTTTAACTCTCATCCAATGGTCCACATCTTTTTCTTTTATTTTCTTTTTCTGAGTTTTACATTTTAATTGTTTTAAATTTCAAAAAATCATAGAAAAATCATTTTTAGTCCAAAAAATCCAAAAAAATTAGGAAAAATATTTTTTATTATTCTCTTTCTGATTTTTATTTTTTCACAATTTAATTTTGTGTTTTGATATTTTTTAGGAATTTTACACATATTTGATTTATTTAAAATGTTTAAAAATACTTTTACACATTTTTAAATTCTGAAAAAATTATGGAATGATTCAATGATATTGTGACAAATATTGGTGACCTTATTTTACTTTTTGTTTCTGACTTTACTATTTTTTTACTATTTTTGTTTATTTTACCCATTTATTTTAATATTAAAAAAATAGTTTCTGACTTTTAAAAATTCCCAAAAAAATTGTATAATTACTTGACCTATTTTCTGATTTTTCTATGGTCTTATCTTTCATTCCTTGATTAATTTGAATATAATTGACATTTTCCTTATTATTTTTCCATTTTTTAAACCATTTTAAACCCTTTAATGCATATATTAAATATATTATTATTTTGTGAATATTTTCTAGCTGTCTTGGGTTGATTTGTTGATCATGGCTTTATTAATATCATTGGATCCATGGTGTTGAGTTTAACTCCATAAAAGATGGATGAATGATTTTAATAATAGTTTGATTAAATATTAATTCAAATGTGGTTTTTTCTTTTTACCCTAATTCCTCTTCATCTCATCCCCTTCTCATTGCACTAAATGTTGTTGGAGCATGATCTCTATATCATGTCTCAAAACAAATGGTGCATAGATTGCTATTGACCGGCCTCAAAATAGGTGCGGCTTCTATATAAGTCCACTTACAATTGCTTAACATAGCGCTAAATTTTGTCCCGATTCGAATAAATGATCATTCGTGGCCCAACCTTATAATTGTAAGCCCAAGTATGTTAATTTGATCTCTTTGATCCAATAACCTTGAGATTTATTGTGTGGAGGCTTTGGTTCTACCAATCCTCTAATGGATCTACAACACATTTGGTCAACGCGGATCACTTAAACATCATTGATCATTAAATGGTACTTGTGAGAATTTCAAATGGATGATATACTTGACAAAAAGCAAATGCAACTTGTTGTGTGGAGGCTTTGGTTCTACCAATCCTCTAATGAGTTCCAAATGCAAGTTTCAAGATGGTCATCCAACTAACCACTAATTATTGACTTGTGTATTTTATACTTTATTCTTTTTATGCTTTATGTACTATTTATTTTTTAGCATTTTACATTTCATGTCATTTTTATCTTTGCTCATTTGAGCATTTATTTATTCTTGTTATTTTTACTTTGCTCACTTGAGCTTTTCTTTCCTTTTCTTTTCCTAAGACACTTAATAATCAACATAAACCCTAAAAAACTCTTAATGGTACTTGGACTATTTGGTTACTATCCTTGGCATTATGGAGCAGTGGACCTTTTTTGGACTTAGGATTAGAAACCTTAGCCTATCTTGGAGACCTTGTGATCTTATCTGATTATTTTGTCTGGAGCTCTTGAGGTTTACCTTAAGACATTGGGTTACTTGTTTGTTTTTGTGTGCAGGTTTTTGTGATTGCATCCTTTATTTGTAATCTGGAATTCACCCGTATGCAGCCGTTACTCTGCCCAATTTTTGTGAAGACTTAATACATTTGAAGAGGTCTAGTATCTTTGCTTGCTTGGTTTTAATCCAAAGAATGAGAATTCTATCTTGACTCATAATGTCAAGTTTTGGCTTCTTGTTGGTTAGATGGTTCTTATCCTTAGCTTTTACCTTATGCTTTAGGATAGCCTCTTCTTCTCCTCCTATCTTCTTTAATTTTAAAAATCTTCTCCCTCCCTTTTTGAAAACTCTTCTCATTTCTAAACTCTTCCCATTTTCATAATAAACTTGGACTTATGCCCATGCATTTTCAAACATTTTTATAAATAAACCTCAATCAATTTAATAATACTTTGACACTTTTTTATGAGAAGACTAAAAGTCAACTAATCTCATTTCAAACCATGTCGCCACTTTGGCTTTTACCCTTAAACTTTTCTTAAAAGATTAGGCTCTTGTCAATCCTTGTAGTGATGCAAATAACTATACTTCTACGTTATGTAGTGAAGAGAGATATTTTCCACTTGGGTGTTGAGTGAGACATTGTTGATTTTAAAATCCAAGCCATATCCTCCACTTTGAGATGAAGAAAATTCTCCTTTCTCATGATTGTGGGTAGTAAGTATGTTTTCCACACGGACAATGACGATGATGTCTTATCTCTTAAAATTAACCAACACACTTGTGTTTTAAATTTTTAAAAGAGGAACTACGTGTACCCTGATCCCCTATTGCACGAAAGGTGGTACGTAGGCACTAAAGGTTCGCAACCGCGGCGGGTGCAAAAATCATTAAAAAAATATTTATTTTCTCACCTCCACCATCCATTTTATATACAACACATTTTTATAGCCAAAATATACAGATTTTACAAAGAGGTTCATGCGGAGTACCGTAGATGTTTAGGGTGCTAATACCTTCCCTTTGCATAACCAACCCCCTTACCTTGAATCTTTCCCCCTTTTTGGGTTATTCGCTCTTTTCCCATTCCTTTGGAAACAATAAAGCGCGGTGACAATTTTTATTTTTATTTGTATAAAGTCTAGTCAATCCAATGGCTTAGTCTTGAACATTTCTACCGCTACACATAGCACTTAGAAATACTAAGGATGCATTGAATGGTTCTTCGGGAGAGAATGGTAGGAGAATCAAGAAGGATTGATATGAAAGCTTCAAGGGACATACTTGATGGTACACCCATGATCAAACATTATTTTAGATGATTGAAAACAACTTCTGGTCCATCTGCAGTAGTGAACACATAATCGCCTTCTTTTCCAGGTGCATGATTATTTGCAAAGTTGGACACAAAATCTTTTGATGAAGGAATAACAATCGACATCATAGTTTTTAAATTTCTTCCATCAAAGAATTTTCCAGATCGAGGAGTCAGATACTCATGCATGTTCAATTTAACGAGAGAGTCAACTAATCCATAGTTGATTAGGAGAGTGGTGATGAGTCTTCCCAGAGGTATCCATTTGATAGGACTCTCTACATGACTTTTGGAGCTGTTGATAGCATTTCTCAAATGCTTGAAGAGAATGAAGGGAAGATTAAACTTTCTTTTTGATTCCAGGTTCTATAAAATTTCTTTTATATCGTTGTTGATTATAGGCAGCTCATTTAAGAGGGGTTTTTGATAAATGCATTCCAAAATGATTCTGCCCCAGATATTGAGAGAAGGTTGAAGATCCTTGAATAGTTTGGAGCTCTTCTTTTCCAAGAAGATTTTTGAGGATACATTCATTCTATTTTTCCTTCTAATGTTCTTGTCGTTTAAGCTGCAACACTTTAATCCAGTCCCATCATGATTAAGTAGCTGAGCGATGGATTTTTCAGTAATCACGACTGGCATTCCAACAATGTTAGTTATGGTTTCTTGTCTGGATTTATTTTCCATAATCCAAAAGTATTTAACTAATTTAGGAAAGGTGGGACCTTCTAGAATTTCAAATAAGGTTTCCTATCCTTGCAATGAAACATCTTATGAAAGATCATAACCATTTTCCATGAGATTTTCAAAGTTCACAAATGATTCAGATAGAACTAGTAGCTGAGATGTAGGAATGGAACATTGAAGTTCAGGAAAGCCGATATCCCTTTGTTCTATATGAGATGATGAGCCAACAATTGATTTTTAAGAAGCCATTGATGATGATGAACGAACTTGAACCCAGATGGAGAAATTTTTAGGGTTTTGAGGACTTGGGGCTAAACGTGGCGAGAGATTAGGAAGTGGAGTGAGATTTGTGAGAGAGATGAAATGAGTGAGTTTTTGAGTTTGTAATGATGATTAAAACTTTGAGTAGAACAAAATTCTGACAAAAGGTAAGGCAAATGGATTTTTCACCTAGTCTCAGAATTATCCCACTTCTCAACGAATCACATCAATCATCAAGCATGTTTCAAAAGACAACTCATTTAATGAATTTAGACTTTTCAATTTTCAGGGATAGACTAAGATAATTTCTTGCTTGAGCACTTCTAATTATTTGAAAAAATTAAAAGTTATTTATACTAGATGTAAAAAGATTTTAGTTAATTTTACTTATTTTTTATTTTTACTAAAGAAAAATAAAAAAGAAAATACTCTATCAGAAAATATGTAAATTGTAACTTGGCATATCGTACTTGTGAAGATTTTACCTTCATCATTGAGCTTGTTTCTGATCAGCTATTCTGTTGAGCATTTCTAGTATTTCTCAATTCATTCTTTGTCCTGATGATTCTTCAACCAGTGTAGATGTTATCATAGACACTGAGCCTGAGAACATTTATTCATAAGGTTTAAGGAGAATTAGGTTTAGTAAGGTACACCCAGAAAAGGTTCTTCAGATATGGTAGCTTTTGCCTGAACTTCTATAGAGGAGTCTGATTTATCAGAAGTTTCTTGAAGGGCATCTTCATATTCTCTTACTTCCTGAACTTTAGCAGCAGCTCCATTACTTCTGAGATTAGGCACACTAGCTTAACCCCCAGTAGATGACTTCTTTTCTATTTGACTTCCTTCTACAAAAATAGATTCTGAATATCCATCAGTCTTTCTGGTGATTCTGAACAAGTTTGTTAGACAGAATATTCTTCTGAGTATCATGGAAAAATCTATAGAATTTTCAACAAATTCTTCTTCATAATTTTGGAGAAACTATCTTTTAGAAGCTTTTGCCTTCTTCAGAGCTTTTGACAGATATACTCGAGACAATGTTGATTTGATCCATAGCAGCTTGCAGCAGTTTTCATTTGGATGACAACTTCAGTTGATGATCTATAGTACTTGATTGTTGACCTTTACTTCTGATGGGTAACTTTTGATGTTGAGAAGATAGATTCATTTTCCATCAGGCACTTGACTCTTAAGAATTATGAGAACTTGTTTCTAGAGATTCAGTCTTCATTTTTTATTCCTATTCAAAATTTTGATTTCTTCTCAGGAAGCATTTTGAAAAGGAAACCATTCAATCATTTGAGTAAATAGTATCCAAAGAATTTTCTCTTACTGGATCTCTATACACAATTAAGTGTTTGATTCTTGAATCAATAACAAAGTCGGGCTCTGATACCAATTGAAGGTAGAGAAAACACAATAAAGGGGGTTTGAATTAGGTATATAGAAAACATTCCCCTTTAGAAATTCTAATCACTAAAATGAAAAAGGCTATAAAGACAATGAAGAGTAAAGAACATAAGCGATTTATCCAGGTTCACCGTAACAATGTTAATCTTGTCCACCCCTCAAGATGATTTTCCTTTAACAAAGACATAATCCACTATAACCAAATTGATTACAAATGCACGGGAAACTGGCGGTGACTAAAAGACAATGACCCGTTAAGTGATCCAACTTAACAAATATAATTTTCATTGATCCAATAGAATCAGATCACTTAAGATCTACTATTAGGACTTTCCATAATAACCAACAACCACTGTCTTCTTGAGATCAGACATTCAACCAGTCACTCAAGGAACCTTTCAATGATATGTTCAATGATCTGATTTAACAAATATAATAATCATTGACCCAACAGAATTATATCACTTAAGATCTCCTATTATGATTTTCCAAAATGACCAGTAGCCATTGTATTCTTGAGATTAGACCTTCCCTTAGTCACACAAGGAACCTTTCAATGATATGTTCAGTGATCTGATTTAACAAATATAACAAACATTGACCCAACAAAATCAGATCACTTAAGATCTCCTATAAGGATTTTCTACAATGACCGCAACCATTGTCTTCTTGAGATCAAACTTTCACTTGGTAACTCAAGGAATCAATCAACAATGATTGATAAGGTTTTGTGTTTACATTATTTCTTCTTCTAAGCATATTACACAAGTGATTTAAGCACATATTGTTTAACACAATTTCGAGCAATAACTCTTGTGTTAAAACAATTTACATGAAGAGATTAGAACTATAACACAATACGAGTAACAACTCTTGTGTAAATTACAATGTTCTATCATGATGTATTTGATCAGAAGTTGAGTAGCATCTTGTAGTGTTCTTCTTCTTCATCTTCTTTTTGAGCAAGTTACGAGCAATAACTCCTTGCTTCTTCTGAGATCTACGAAGATGTATATGATGATAGTTTGTGTAGAATATTGTAGATTTCTTCTTCTTTATCTTTCTTTCTTTTCTCTGATTTATGTGTAGTGGTCTTCAACATGTTTAGCATTGCAGCTTTTACAGCTTCAGCATCCACGAATTTTCAACTTCATGGCCAAGAGCCCTTTTCTTCAAATCTTTGATCTTCTTTTATAGACTTGAGAGAGAGAGAGAGAGAGAGAGAGAGAGAGACATTGTGAGGATTAAAAAATCCTTTCCTGCATCAACGGTTAGTTCCCAACATATATATTAAGGTGTAAGAGTTTGGACAAGAAAAAAGTTATAATATTCATTGCCTGTCATCTTATAATGTTTAACTTTAACCTTATCTTCAATAGATGTTTTTCTACTTAGCTTGTAGACATAGATCCGTTAAGGGTAGAAAGATAATATGGAAAACATCTGTTTGTTCCCAATGGTCATAATGAGAGTGGTTGACAATACAATACTAAAGAAATATCCTTACGCCATCCTAGAGGGTAGAGGACACATAACACTTTTTGTACCTTTTGTACACCATCACATGTTAACCATTTTGAACTTATTCTAATCTTCACATGCTTCAGATGATTTTGAATGTTTGAAGCTTGTTGTAGAAGAATAACTCTTAAGTCTTAGAACCTAAGTTTTGGAGTCTTCAAAACTTGTCCCATCAGAACCTTGTCTTCAGAGTCTTCAGCACTTTGTCGTAAGAACTTGTTTTTCTTCAGATCATCAGAACTTGTTCAACAGAACCTCGTTTTCATAATCTTCAGAATTTGGAATACACAGAAGTAAAACTTTAGAAGGCTTCCAAAGCTTAACCACAAAGTCACGATCATAACCTCTTGTACTAACGTTCCTAAGAACCGTTGCATAAGACGAATTCCAGAATCTTGACTTCAACTGTAACATCTCTTCAACAATCCCTATATCTCAAAATATAACTCTAGAGTACTTAAAAGTACTCTAAAATGCTCAAAATACTCTATTGATAATTTTTCAGGAGTAATAACTCTACTGAATTCCAAAGGCTTGCAGTTTAACTAAAAAATGACCCAACATAACACTTTGAGGCTTCCTCTCGCATACCAGACTAAGACCTTGAAATTTTTCAAGTAGATCGAATTCCAGAACCATCAAGGTTGACATATGCAAGGACTTCCTACTCAAATCATCTACCACTACATTAGCTTTACCTCAATGGTAACTCAAACTAAAATCATAATCCTTCAGAAACCCAAGCCACCTCCTCTGCCTCATATTTTATTTTTTTCTGGTCAAATAGATACTTCAAACTCTTGTGATCAACGAACACTTCAAATCTGGAACCAAACAAATAGTGTCTTCAAACCTTTAGAACAAAAACCACAACTACCAACTCCAGATCATGTGTAGGATATTTCGTCTCATGAACTTTCAATTGTCTAGAAGCATAAGCCACAACCTAACCATTATGCATCAACACACCACCTAGACTCGTATTTGAAGCATCGCAATACACAACAAAGAATTCACTGGGGCTTAGGAAAATCAAAACTGGCATTAATGTCAACTTCCTCTTGAGTTCTTGAAAATTTTGTTCACACTGCACACTCCATGCAAAGTCTTGGCCCTTTCGAGTCAAGTGAGTCAAAGGAAATGCTAAATTTGAAAATCCTTCGATAAACCTCTTGTAATCCCTATCTAGTTCTATAAAACTTCTAATCTTAGTGACAAACTTTGGAGTCTCTCAATGCAACATTGCATCCACTTTCGATGGGTCCACTATGATACCACCACTAGAAATGGCATGATCAAGTAAACTCACTTCTTTCAGTCATAACTCACACTTGGATAACTTGGCATACAACTTCTTCTCTCGCAAAACCTCCAACATAATTCGTAGGTGTCCTGTATGCTCCTTGGATGTCTTAAAATACACCAAAATATCATCGATGAACACAACAACAAACTTATCTAAGTAGGGATGGAAAATCTTATTCATGTATTCTATAAACACACCAGGCGCGTTAGACACTCTGAACGAAATCACTGAATACCCATAGTGTCCAAACAGAGTTTTAAAAGCAGTCTTCGAGATATCTTTTGACTTCACTCGAATTTGATGATAATCCGATCTTAAATCAATCTTAATAAACACACAAACACCAACCAATTGATCCATGAAATTGTCAAGTATTGGAGGATGATACTTGTTCTTGATATTAAATTTATTATATTATCGATAATCAACACACAACCTTATTCTAACATATTTCTTCTTGACCAACAACACATGCGCTCCCCATGACAAAACATTAGGTCGAACAAACTTCTTCTCAAGTAGATCTTCTAATTGTTTCTCCAACTCACTCAGCACTCAAGTAGACATTATGTAAGGTGCCATCAACATATGACTAGTACCACGTACTAAGTCTATGGAAAACTCAACTTCACGCTCTAGAGGCAAGTCATAGATATCCTTAGGAAACACATCAGGAAATTCACACACCACTGCCATATCTCTAACCACCACTAATATCTCCATTCTTAGAGAAGCAAACAACTAAATACTTGATCTTTCTCCATTCTTAGAGAAGCAAATAACTAAATACCTGATCTTTCTCCATTAAAGACATCTTAACTTGACCGACAGACAAGAATCTTGGATCCGTATTATTTTTAGGCTCGAGAAACAAAATCGTCTTGTCAAAGTAATTGATATACACATGGTTAAAATCTAACCATTCATCCCTAAAATTATCTCCATATAAGTCAACGACAAACAAACTAAGTCCATTCTGAATTCTTTGCCAAAAATTGTCAAAGGATAATTCAAACACACTAGAGAAATAGTCATTGAACCATTAATTGATGTATCAATGACCATACTCTCATTCGTAGGGGACACTTCAAGTTTCAACTTATCAACATAGTCATGAGAAATGAACGAATGAGTAGCACCAGGATCAATCATAGTAATTAGTGCAACACCGTGAATAAAACATGTACCTCTAATCAAGTTATCTGATTTTCAGACATCTGCACCACTAAAGGCAAATACTTTACCATTAGTCTGGGCATCAGATGCCATATTCTTTGGTTTCTAGCATTGGGTGCTAAAGTGACCCTACTTGCCACAGTTATAATAAGTCAAACCATCACTTTTTAACTCTGCAATATGGTGACCTCTCTTCCCATATTTGAAGCACTTTAGAACTTTATTCTTACATTCATTAGCACGGTGGCCCAACCCGCCACACTTGAAACACTTGATAGAAGCAAAGGCCTCTCCATTCACTTGGCCTTTTCTCAACTTAAGCCTTTTGCTTCTCTTTGTTAGTCTGAGTACTATATGGTTTTCCCCGATTCTGATCCTTCCTTTTCTTCTCACCAATACTCTTATAGTGAGCAGATTGGGCCCTGCTATCTTTATCATATATCTTGCACTTATTCACCACACAGAAAACCAATAAAGTTCTTAATAACCAATACCTTGCTTGATCTCAGGATGTAAGCCACTTTTGAACTTGATACAATGTGATCCCTCAGTTGTTTCATTATTATAGTATGGAAAAAACTTCACCAACTCTTCGAACTTAGCAGCATATTCAACAATTGTCATATTTCCTTGCTTCAGCCTAAGGAACTCGATCTCCATTTTACTGCGTACGTCCTCTCAAAATTACTTCTCTAGGAATTCAGCTCTGAACACATCCCAAGTTATCTTAGTACCCATAACTTCCATCTTCTGACATGCATTATTCCACCAGTCTTTAGCCTCTTCTGACAAGATATGAGTATCGAACTACACCTTCTAAAATTTAGTACAAGCTATCACTCGAAAAATATTCTTAATCTCTCTGAGCCATGTATGTGCACCTTCTAGATCGTATTTTCCCTTGAAGGTCGACAGATTTTTTTCCTGAAATTTTCTCTGTCCATAATATTCATAAATATATCCACCATTATGATTGTTCTGATTATTCTGGTTTGCATGTGCCATTATTTGGGCCAGTGATTCCAAAACCTCAATAATCCTGTCATCGTTTCTACCTCCATTCATTTCTCCACACACTAGCAGACATGTGTTAGAAGAAACATTGTATCGATAGTGTTCACTCACTTGTCACCTACTAAGGAACATACAACATTAAAAAACCTGACCGGATGGACCGACTTGGTCTGGTACCATTATGCAACACCCTATTTCCCGACTCAAAATAACATAAGATATTTCAATAAATTAACTCAATAAATTAAAGTGTCACACATGACCTACCAATCATAAAAACAAAAACATTGTATTCTTTAGGAAATACGCAGTGGAACAACAAATAGTTTTAACATTAGAGTCTCATCAGTTGCAGAATAATCAAAATTAGTTTAACAACTTCAAAATAATATAAAGCATGAAATAAGAAAAACAAAAGAACAATTCATTCCCAGTGTTACATATTGGAATGAATCCACTAAAGACCCGAACAAACAAGTAATTAAGGAGGTATTGAAGTCGTCATCTACCTCAAACAGTTACTCCTAAACCTGCTCGCACGTACCCCATATAAGCACATACACCACTATAAATAAAAAGGGGGATGAGAATATACTTAAAATATGTTAGCGGTGTAAAGAAAAGAAATGGTAGTATAACCATATAATCATTAAAAACACAAACGTTATTCACAACCATCATCAATTACGTCAGGTATTCTCAACCATTCAACAACATCATGATTATTCAACTATATATTCAAACATGTACGCAAATATAATTAACACATCGACTTTATATGCATAAGGTACCATTATGGAAATCATAGGTCCATACTCGCTCCTGATCCCCTCTTTTGGATTAGAGCACACCAATCGCTTCTGATTCATTCCACAGGACCAGAGCACACACCAAAATCAAACTGAAGGTCATACGCTATGATGCATGATCTCAACAATAGCATGTAAATATGAATATGCACATTCAACCCCGCTTCTGACCGTGCACATCACCAATAAGGACACCACAACACAAAAAATATGATATGCACACATTCAATCATACATCACCATATTCGTCATCATCCATAACTGTCATACAGTTTCCATACATACATAATTCACCATAAATAATTTTCATCAAAACATCACCAGTAATTATACTTCGCCTACCTGCAAAAATGGATCAAAAAATGAAATTAGCAGCTCAAAACATGTCACTGACATTATGACGGACAAATTGGGCGTGTACCGACCTCCTGTCACCTAGCCCGTCATCCCTTTCAACTCAACTCGTCACCCATGTGACGATTGACATGGAAAATCATGTCTGGAGACCATGACTAGGGGTGCTCATGGTGCGGTTTGGGCGGTTTTGAAGCAAAAAATCATTCAAACCGCAAGAGAAAAAAGTATGCGGTTCGGTTTGGTTGGGTTGGCTTTTAAAAATAAAATCGAACCAAATCAAACCAAACTAATACAGTTTGGATTAGTTCGATTTTTCACAAAAAAATTATTGAGCTATACATATAGATATAGAGAAAAATATAATTGTGTTTAATCGTTCATATATTACCATAAAAAAATTTATAATTGTCAAAATAAGTTTATAATTTGATACATAAAATTGTGTATTATAATTTTATCTAAATTTAAAGAATGATATACATAAGATTGCATTCTTAAATAATTATTATACAAAGAATACGATAAATATATTTTATGAAAATAGTATTTATAAATGAATAATATTTCATTTTTTTATGATTTGTAAATTAAAATAAATATCAACAAAGAATATGATAAAATATACACATAATACATGTTGATTTTTCTAAAGAATTAACGAAATATATATTGGTTAGTAAGATTTAATAACATAATGCGGTTTGATTTGGTTTGATTTGCAAAATACAAACCGCATAAATCGAACCGCGTGGTTCTGTTAGAAAATAACTCAAACACATCTGAACCAAATGCGGTTTTTTGTGATTTCAATTTGGTTCGGTTCAATTTTGTAATTTTCTATTGAGCCGGTTTAGTTTTGAACACTCCTAACCATGACCGAGTCTCTCTCATAACGAGGGTGACTGTCACCCTGAACCAGAAGGCAGAACGTGTGTTTTTGGCCATAGGAACTCAATCAAAGCTCCGATTTTCATTTCTAGACACCTAATTCAAATAGAAAATGTTATCCATCTATCATACTATATTTTTTTGCATCAATTAATATTTAATTTCACACATAATCCATTAATTTACCATGAACTCAAGTTTTTCACCAAAACACATTCAAAGTTAAGATCAACTTTAGAAATTGAACCAAATTAACATGTATAAAATCCAGTATTCTAATAATTAAATAATACAATAAAATTCTAATAATTCTAATAATTCTTAATCACCACATAACATATTAAAATTCTAACAATCCCTCATCACCATATAACACATATTATCACCAAATAATTAATTAAAAACATATTAAGACATTTTAAATAATTAAATAATGCAACAAAATTCAGTTAAATAAATTAACTGAGTTCAGGATGTTACAATACACATTGTCAAATGGAACAAGATACGAGGGTAATTAGGTTGGTGGAAACATGTTAGGAAAATGATTGGTCACATGGACATCAGGAACAAAGTATGAGGGAGAATTCTGTAAATAGTCATTCTAACAAAACTCATACTTGGAAGAACGAAAGTATTACATTGGAATTATGAAAAAAGATAAAGTAGATGGATGGGGGATTATGAAGTGGGTCGAGGGTGATGTTTTTTTATGGTTGTTGTTCAAAAGGACATAGAAATGGATATGGAATTTATAGGTTTGCAAATAGAAGAATCTATGTTGGGACATGAAGTAATGGCCTAAAATATGGAAAAGGAACATTCTACTATCCTTATCATAGTAAAAAGTCATATCTACTAAAGAAGCTGTGTACCATTCTTAATTATAAGAATTCAAAAATCATGAATTAATTATAGTTTCTCAAAAAAGCCCCAATTAGTGAATGTCAATCTAACACACCTGGTATGAGTTGTAAAATTTGTGAAAGGGAATATAAGGAAGGAGTTCTAATTAAGGAGAAAATTATAGTGCTCAGAAAAGCCACATAGTAATAAAAACAAAAGGCAAGATAAATTAAGATTGAAACAAGCAAAGAGGAGTTTATGTATGAAAATATTTGATCTTTCATGGTTTCCTTTATGTATCTTAATTGTTGTTGCATTAAGGATGATGAATCTCTAATCCGAAAATTATGTTTAATATAATTAGATATACTTACATGCTCAAAAGTATCTTATTTATTTATGCAAAGATCTTGGCCATGTGAAATTGTGATCTCATCGATTTACTTAGCAAAATTATATAATTATTGAATTGATCGAATTAGATGATCGAATCTCTAAAAAAATTACAACACAGTAACAAATTTTAAAATATCGTAATTTGACAAATCCGTTCTTTAAATTAACATTCTAAATATAATTAAATACACAATAAATAATATAAAATACAATTCAAATAAATGAACAAAATCTAATTAAAATATACTAAATAACAAAATAAGTGTATTGTCTAAAAAATTTAGTTTTAAGTTAAAAAAGTTGTTCTACATAATTTTTTGTTTCAAATAAAATCTACTTATATTTTAATTTTAAAATAGATAAACACTTCATTACCTTTAGATTTAATTTGGTATCAATATGCTTAATCACTTAAACAATATAATTGAATGTCACCTTATTTTTTATTTTATTTTATTTTAAAATAAATTAAAATTGTTATAAAATTTGCACTAAAGGTATTCATATCAAACTTAAACTCATGGGTATTAAAAATATTTAACTTTAAAATATTAAATCAGAAAATTTCTTTTTGAAATGTATATAGGAGGTTTTAATCTGACACCCCTACTTGAATTTGGCATCTTCAAAATAAATGAAAAGATGAAAATAGTCTAATCAAGATTTTTCACACATTTTTTAAGTTTCTAGTTCCACACCAAAAATTTCAAATTTATAAGGCGATACCAGAAATTTTGTGGGCATATCGGAAATTTCGTGAAAGAATAAGAATTTACGGTATTTTGTAGAAAATTTCCAGTATTTTGTAACGGAAATTTAGAAATTTCCGTTATTTCGTGCCGAAAGTTTCTAAATTTTCGGTAATTTTGTTACGTTCTTTATCAGAAAATTTGAAATTTTTGGGTGTTCACTTTGTTTACCAGAAATTTGTAAATTTCTCGTAGTTCATTTTTAAATAAAAAAATACCGGAAATTTAGAAATTTTCGATAGCTCAATATTTTTTAAAATTGTTTTTTTGATTGTTTCAGTGAGGATCGGGGGAAAAAAATAGTACTGTTGCAGGCAGGAAGATGATAGAGCGGAAGCTCAGGCCCGTTGATGAGATACAAGCATTCGAGCTACGTGTAGGATGACGTCCTCCGACCAGTTCTCATCGAAAACGGTTGGCTGAGCAGCAGGCGCAATTCTGCACACCCCGTTGATGGGCTGCTAGAGTTTCTACAACTGAGGAGGTACATGATCCTGTGGAAGTACCTGCTCTTATGGAGACACTCACTCTTGTGGATGTGCCTGCTCTTGTGGATGATCAGGTTGTGGTGGAGCCGACTGCTAAGGATGTGCCTGGTCTTGAGGATGTGTCGGCTACTGAGGTTGTGGTGGAGTCGGCTATTGAGGAGGCTGTGATAGGTGGTTCTAAAGTCACATCATCAGCTCTACCCATGAGATCAGGGATACAACAGTTATGGTCTAGGATCTTGGACAGTGCGATGATGGATACCTGGAGTGCTATCACATCATATCACACCCTCGGGTCATATCATCGACTAGGATTTCTAATATACCAGAGTCTTCACGTGCTAGGGTTTCTCACGTGCCGCCACCACCACCTCCATCACCTGCATGTGACTAGGATAGCCACCTACAATATATTGCTCTTCATTTAGACAACCTCATGGGTTTGGTAAACCCTGATGGTGAGATTTATACAAGTTTAGCTAGGTTAGTGGACGTAGCCTGTGGGAGGCGTATGTAGATCTGTTATATTTTGGTTGTATTATTTGTATATTTTGAGGCTCAGAGACTTCTTATTTATTGCATAATATTTTGACGATTACATTTTTTTATTCGAAGATGAACATAACATAAAACAGTACAACAAACATAAATTAAAAACATCTAAACATGAAAACCTAGGCACTATCATATGATTTTGGACGTTTTAGCACCTTCACTATGTTGTCGACGGATCTTGTTATCCGCGCATCCAACTCGATCGGATCCTTGGTTATCCTACGCCGAATTGATTTCCACATGGCCTTAACATCTTCTTCGGTCTTCAACTAAATCAGGTTATATTTCACCCAACCATCTGTATCAATCCAATATTCCCGAAACTCGATCTTACTCACCCTTCTGTTATCGATATTAGGCACCAATTCATTCAATTTGTCTGTCAAATTGGCGAGGAATGTGACGCCATCTGGAAGCTTGAATTCAACGGGAGAATTGTTTTCGTTAAAATACACTTCTGCCTTAATTAGAAATTGTGAAAGAGGCATTTTTTTAGATGTCTTTGTCTCTAACATATGCCCCTATTTATACAAATGGCAATGCATTCTAGACCACACAAATCTGTCGGTGCAATCAGAACCCTCCAAAGTTATCGATAAAATCTTGATCGTTATAAAAACTTGAATTATGAAACTACCTCAAATTTCACTATATTTGAAATTTTCGGTACTGTCTCGTAAATTTGAATTTTCCAATGTACCGAAAATTTCATATGAACTATCAGAAATTGTTAAGTACCAGAATTTTAATATTGATCTACCAAAAATTTCCTTTATATCGAAAATTTCACTTATTCTATCCGAAATTTCGTCCAAAAATTCTTCTCAAATCAACAAGGGTATTTCAAAAATAACAAAAATTGGAAGTGTCAAATTAAAATCTTCTTAAACTTGCTTGAAATCCATACTTTAAAACCCAGTCCATACTTTAAACTAGGGCTGGACAAAAATAAAGAAACCGGTTCAATCCGACCTACCCAAGGGGCCCGGTAGTAAGCGGTTCGGGTCAAACGGGTTATCGGATAATCGGTTTTGCAAGAAATGGATTCATATGGATTGTACCGGTCGGTTTCAGATAATTTGTTTGGGTCCATCGAAATCCAAAACCGACCGCCTAGGTTACTGATTTTCTATTTCATTTCAGTTTCAGTCTCTCACTCTCTCTAATCTCTACTGCTAGGGTTTCACCACGCCGTCTTCTACCACCGTCGTCGTTTACGATTCTTAAGCACCACCATGCCACCACGTCGGCCACCACGAACCACCAGTGATCAAGTAAGTTCTTCGTCGTTCTCTTTCTCCTTCTCTCTCTTTATCTCTTTCTCCTTCTCCCTCTGTTACCTCTGTAATACACAAACCGAGTGGTGAGAGAAGCGTTTTTGTTATTTGCAGGGAGCGAGTGTGAGGAATTTAGTGAGAGAGTGGTGAGAGATTCACGAAGAAGAGTTCGAGAGATTTTTTTCATATTTATTTTTCAAGTTTTAGGGTTTTCACATTCTGCAGCTTTAGATTGCGTTTCATTGAGCTTAATTGAATTTTTTCATGGAGCAGCGAAAGCTTGTGGTTAGTCATGCATGTTCAATCTTGTTCTTGAAAATCTTGTTCTTGAAAATCTTGCTTTGAAAAATTACGAATTTAACTTATTGTGCTCATGAGAATTGTATCTTAGGTTATGGGTATCCCATGGGACGTTGATACTGAGGGCTTGAAAGAATATATGAGCAAATTTGGTGAGCTAGAAGATTGTTATATTATAAAGGTTAGCTATTGTTTTTTTCTTCTTTTTTTTCTCCCTGTTATTCTTGCTTCCTTTTCATTTTAAATTTATGATTTATGTATTTTAGGAGCGGTCAACTGGCCGGTCTCGCGGTTTTGGATATGTTACATTTACACCAGTGGATGATGCTAAGGTAATTGTTTTACAAACAAAAACACACCTACCTATTAGCTGGTATTACTATTATATGAGAAGGTAGCTTGAATATGCTAAATCCCAAGTTGCATCACTTCTAAATGCAGAACGTGCTATCTAGTGAACACAATCTTGGCAACATGATACTGGAAGTCAAAGTGGCCACACCAAAGGTTTTAACACATAATATAAAATTATAATTATTAACTTCTAGTCTATCGCGTTGCTGGTAGACTTACAAGTTATACGAGATTTTGTGATGGTGTTGTGGATTGTACTATTGATTCTTGGCATGCTTTCCTTTTAAAATTAAAGGAGGAGATGAGGGCACCGGTCAAAAAGGTTACCAGAATCTTTGTGGCAAGGATTGCCCAATCAGTAACAGAAGCAACTTTTAGGAGGTATATTGAGGGTTATTTCTTCATTAAAGTAATTGGGAGTATTTTCTTCTTTGTGGACGTAGTCTAGTTCTCATATAATAATCTATGATCCTGTGGAAATGAGTGCATTATTTACAATTTTAATATATTTCTTTCTATTTTCCCCCCTTTGCAGTCATTTTGAGAAATATGGTAATATAACAGATTTGTATATGCCAAAGGTACTTTCCTCACTTCAATGGTCGAACATGTAAAGTTAAAATGCGGCTGGCATGTTTTATGCATTCTTTGTATGTATACACATAATGTTGATTGCAGTTGTTAGTTATACGATTACACTGCATTATTATGCATAGACATATATAATGTTTATTGACATTTATTTATTTTAATTCTAGACATTTTATCATTTATTTCCAACAGGATCGAGGATCTAAAACTCATCGAGGAATTGGTTTTATCACTTTTGCAAGTGCAGGTTTGGCCATCATTATTTGTCTGTGCTACAACTATCTGCATATTTTAGCTTATAGACTTTCATGCCGTAACTATCCTTGAATTTTATTTAACTTAAAACCGTAGATAATTAACTAGTGTTAGTAGTTAACTAGTATCCTGATAATATTGGCAAAAAACAATTTTGTGAGTATTTCTGAGTTCTGATACAGGGCCGCTAAACCTTTTTCTTGCTATAAGTAAATAAAATAAAGAGTGTATCATTAAATATTCCAGCATCTGTTTTCACTGGACCTGAAATTGTTTTTACATACATACACACAGATCTTTGTTTGAGTTGAGTATCGGACTTCATATTTATTTTTCGGGACATATTGTGTTGCAGATTCTGTAGAGAACTTGATGAAAGAAACCCATGAACTCGGAGGTTCTGCTGTGGTGGTTGATCGAGCAACACCTAAGGCAAGATTGTTTAGAGCTTATTCATTTTTCATTGCATTTTCCATTGAAGCAATTATCTGTTTGTAGCAGCCATGCATTGCCCGTAAAAGCACGGGCTATATGCTCACAATATAAAGCTACTCGACCCAATAGTTCAAAACAATTGATTGATAACTATTAGGCAGTGTTGTAAAATGGCCAAATGGCTTGGCAATTTGTGAAGGGATGCTTGCCATGGGGGTGTCATAGGACTCAATTGCAATGGTATGTTTATGCTGCGGCTTTTTGGCCTTCTGAAATCTGCCATTGACAACATTGATATTAAGTGAAGATGAAAATAGAAAAAAGATAATTCATATAGATAGATAGTCAATGTTTTTAAAAAGGATAAGAAGGACTTTAAAGTGAAAATTAAGGAAAGATTTGGTTATCTTGATGCGATATAGTAGAATAATTAGTAACCATGGTGTGCAAATAAATACCAAGGGATAATGGGAGATCGAAACATTATAACATACGCAGAGTCAATAGTATCACTAGTTCAGTTTTTCTTTTTACTCCAGGCATACATTTGGTGCTTCCCCTCTTATGATAATGTCATTGGTATGAATATCTTCTATTTGATTTGTCTGGTTATGTCTTATACTAGCTAGCTGTCTGGTTATGTCTATTAGCCTGGCTTTTTTGGAAATAGTTTATTTATTTCACTGCCATCACCATAAGTAAGTTATGAGTTTAAAATTTGATCTATTTGATTGAATCATGGACATTTAATGCATATGCTCTATGTCCAGATTGATGGAAAACGATGAAATAGGATGAATTGGAATTGAACGATTACGATCCTAGTCTTTTGAACTTGTTAAGTTATGGAGTGATGGTTATGAATTATTAATTAAATTTGTCAGTGTGGTGATTTATAGGTAGTTTTGTCTCTGTATTGTAATTTTTCCCTTGGTAGGATCTTATGTGCCATGTTACGATCCTAGTTTTACGATCTTTCACCAGCTGACTGATCCTACTTAAGATCTCGTGCTTGACTATATTGGTTGTGACTCCTTGTTTGCATGTAAATTAATTAAAACTACAGTGGAACACTTCTCTTCTCTTGCAGCTTACGATGGGTGTTTAAGTGCTGGAAATATGATGGTGAACAAAAATTATAATTAGTGTTGGTTGTGTCATCATGTTGGCTTTTAATGTTAATTTATATATGAAGGATGAATGTAATTTAAGTATTTATAATAGTGTATTTTAAGCTTTCTTTTAATGTTGGCATCTACAAAAACTACCTTATAGACTTTATGTCCAAAATTGAATGTATTATTTTGATATAATATTTGATCATAGCTTATTTGGAATTTACAATTTGATCATAGTTTATTTAGAAGACAGTGTAAATTAGAATGTAAAATAGTGTTAAATTGGGTCATTTATTATTTTTATTATTGCTTTATATTTATTATTTAATATTGTTTTAATTAAAAAAATTAAGATATAATTGAATTTTTTATAACAATTTAATATTAATTAACCGAACAAACCGATCTATTTTAACCGATAAACCGATTAAACCGAATCCGATCAAATCGATTACAACTTTGGTCGAAATTGGGCCTAATATTTGAATCCATGATTTTACATGATTTGACATATTGGGCCCAAATCCAGCTCAAACTGACCGATGTCCACCCTTACTTTAAACCAGTCCATTAAAACACATTTTTATAAACGAAAATATAAATACATATATTTACTCTAATTAGTAATAATGTGATATTTTGTGTAAATAAACAGTGTGAAATTTTGTTTCCTAAATTATAAACCCTAAATTATGTGATTATAAATAGAAGATGCAGAGAATGATAGAAAAGGCAGAAAATCCGGAGGAGAAAAGAAGATCAGAAAAACTGGTATACCTCTTTTCTCTTTCATTTATTTCTTATTAGTTATCCTTTTGTTTTTGTAGAAATCTGCACTGTTAGCATTATTTTTAGTTTAGTTTAATTATTTTTAATAGTAACAGTAACAAGTAACAACACTATTTTCCCCCATTTTGGAAGGATTAAAGGCATACATAGTTAAACAATAATGGAAGAAAATGTTAATCAGTTATGTGATGTAGATTTTTTTTTTTTAAAACAAAAATGTTATGATATGATGCTCATAAATATTATTCATAATTGTTTTTGTTTGGTTGTGTTTTGAGACTAATTATTTATAATGTTTCTGAGAAAGCTTTGTTGGTGAAACTTTGCAAATCATGGAAAACAATGGAAGGTAATATTCATAAAATCATTACTTGTCTTTCTATTTTGTTTAGATTATGGTTTCATGGTTTCTTGTAAATTGTAGTTTTAAAGAGAAGTCCTTTTTCAATGGAGTCTACTTTGGTGAATTCAAGAGTAAAGTTTTCCATGGCAAGGGAAAGTATACATGGTCGAATGGAACAATATACGAGGGTGATTGGGTTGATGGAAAGAAATCAGGAAAAGGACGGATCATATGGCCGTGCCGGAAAAAGTTTAAGGGCGAAGTCTCTAAGAACGATTGTCTTGGTAACGAAGCGGAGAAAAATAGATGTGTCTACATTGGAAATTGGAAAAACAATAAAAAAGATGGAAGAGGGACTGTGAAGTGGGCTTGCGGTGATGTTTTAGATGGTTGTTGGTCGAATGGAGTGTTAATGTCTGGAGTTTGTAGATTTGCGAATGGTGATATCTATACGGGTGGCTTCAAGAATAGCTTTTTTCATGGAAAAGGAGAGAGCACAGGGTCGAATGATGTAATAATATATGAGGGTGATTGGGTTAATGGAAAAATCACCGGAAAAGGATTGCTGACATGGCCGTCGGGAACAAATTATGAGGCGAAGTTCTCTAGGAGTTGTCCTCGTGGTAATGGCACATACACTTGGAAGGATGGAAGTATTTTCAATGGAAATTGGAAAGACAATAAAAAAAGTGGAAAAGGGGTTATGAAGTGGGCTAATGGTGATGTTTTTGATGGTTCCTGGTCAAACGGGCTAAGACATGGATCGGGAGTTTATAGATTTGCAAACGGGGATGTCTGCATTGGTAATTTCAAAAGCAAATTTCTTCATGGCAAAGGAAAATACACATCTTCAAATGGAACCATTTATAAGGGCTATTGGGATGATGGAACAATGACGGAGAAAATACCGGATCTTGAGAATCTTGTTGGAGATTACATGTTATTGCAGATTCCTAATAAAGATGAATCCGATGCTGGTTTGAGTTGTTTGGTTACCAAAGGGAAAAATATACAAGGAGTTCTGGTTGTTGAGAAAATTGAGCAGTATTCGGAAACAACCAAACTTAGTGTGATGCAAGGAAAGAAGAAGAGTTCAACTATATCGACATTTTTCAAGACCGTCAAAGCTAAGATGGAGCGCAATTTGCAAATTCGCATCAGGTAAATTATTTGATCGATATTCCTTTGACACATAATTTATTTTCATGTTCATGTGTTATATTTTTCTTTGCAGAGATGATGAGACAATGTGAAAGAGTGATCATGTAGCATTCAGTTGGTAGTACTGAGGGATTTAACTTCATGAGGAGGAGGAGTTTATACGGTATTAAGATGTTTTTAGAGACATTTATGAATTGTTCTTATATCACAAGTTGAACTCTAGATATATAATAAGAAGTTTCTGTTTTGGGATTTCATTATCTTTACTACTATTAATTCTCCTAGTACAATATGTTACATCAATATTAATTTTCCTGGTTGATTATTTAGTGGCACAATATATTACATCAATATTAATTTTCCATTTGGCTTACTGCTCAAACAAAAATTCCGTCGGTTGATAATTTAGCAATAAATCAAATTAAATAGCTTATTTCGTTGAAACAGTTTAAGATTGGTTTAGATCAAATTGATTCATCAAATCGAACTGATTAAGATATGGTTTGCAGTTTAAAACTGTAATTTTTTGTTTTTATATTTAAATCAATTTTTTGTGGAAATGGTGGTAACGTCTCATACTCTTCTTTCCATTTATGTTCAAATAATTGATCTGCTTAAAATATTTTTCTTCCTCCAATTTCTACTACTTTACAATTGTGTATTGAGTTGGTTTCTTGGAGGTGTGATTGTGAGCTGTGTTATTATTGTTTTGAATAAAGAAAATTTTGGATTTTTCCACAACTTTGTTTTCACGTAACTACCAATATTATAACATAAACGGGTAATAATAACAATACAATAGGTTATTGACATCTCTTTCATTTTCCATTTTTAGAAAATAACACTATTTTTTCTTAGACTGGGGAGAGATTGTAATATGAACATTTTCCATTGATTTTGATTTTGAAGTTTTTGTTTGATAGTTAAAAACAGCTATCAATTATTCTTTGAAAATTTGCTAAAACTTGGTATAAAGATTTGATGAAATGACATTGGAGAAATTTGTTGAGAAACAAGCACATGACATGACAGTATGACACGGTGAAAGAGTGTGGGGTAAGCAACTTGATTATCAAACACCACTCCACTCATAATAATAGCAAAAATAGAATTTCTTAATACATTCTTAAGGGTTCTTAATAGCTTTTGAGAAATTCTCATAATACTCATTAATTTTAATATGTATATTCGAATTCATCACATTTCAATTTTTTATTTAATATGTTCGGAAATACATATTTGAAGCCGCTAAATAGTAATTTTTGGACACACATATCCGAAATAATTCATTTTCTTTTAAATGAAGGTTATTTCAGATAAGTTATTTGAATTATGTAGAATCAGTAATAGATTCTGTTTTAGCATAATCAGTATCATAGAAACGTGAAAAAAATTAGTAAAAGTAAACAGCGGTAAAATGTTGAATAAATATATTATATATGTATTGAATTGTATAGAATTGACAGTGTGCACGACAATACATTCAAAATATGGTTCAATTACATTCTAAAATGCACCGAGTGAATTGTCACCACTTAAATCTAAAACTGGTTCTTTCTTTGACTTCTCCATATTTGATTCTCTCTCAAAATCCGTCAATTTGGTGAACTCTGTCATCCTTTCCAAAAAGTGATATGGCCAAGTTTCCACCTCTTTTGCGGAATGTGTCGTCCACTCCAGTGGTGTAGCTGAAATAGGACACCTCAATTTCAAATAAACCTGAACAAAATGGAGCGATCTAAGATACTCAATACAAATTATGCGCCAGATGGATCTTGAAGTGGACAACTCCAAAGTGGGAAAAATGTCTCCGAAAAACCATATCACATTAAATCGATACACACCATGTCATATGCACTTGCTATAAAATGGCTCATATCAGGGAAGCACATTCACGTTGCAAATGGTACGGAACCGCTAACACATGGAACAAGAATATTGTGAATTTTATCTATTTCTTCCTTTTTCCCATATAGTCATGTATAAAGTTCCATATGCGATGTCAAATCTGAAATAAGTGTTTGGTGCACAAGAGTGTGATTCTCCACTCCTTTATCAAGTAAACTAGACACGGTCTGGAACCCGCAATTACCATCACCCCCTACATCTACGATTCTTTCAATGTGTCTGGGTGCACCATATCTAAAACGGGCAAAAATAAAAAATTTGTTAAAACAAAATTCTGTTTTGTTTCTGTAACAAATAGTTTCGGATATGCATATCCAAAATATACTAGGTGGATTTCAGATATGCATATCCGAAGTGACGTTGTTTTTTTTATCGGAAACTCAACATCAATGCAAAGAAATGAGAGATAAAATGAAGAAAGTTTACTTTAAATTGTAACTTTCTATGCTCTCTTTGATATGATAAAAATACTTGAAACATGGTTTGGAGACGAAAAGTTTATTGAAAATGGTTGAAGTTTTTTGATAGGTTTTGGTTTTTGGGATAAATGAAGAGAATGAAATTGTGGTTAGGATAACATACAGCAAGCTGAAATAACAACAATATTTTCAGATAAACATATCTGAAAATACCACTAAATATTTAATTCAACATTTAAATAATAATAAGTGTAAACATAGAGATTTTTGGAGATACATTTCTAAAACATTAATTTAAAATGTCTTTAGAGTTGCATCTCCAAAAAATAATTTAAAATTTTTAGAGATTTACTTCATGTTTATAAATTTATAAAGGTGTATTAAAAAATTCTCAGCAAAAATTAAGATCCAACTTTTAAAATTATGTTATATGTTGTTTTACTCATTTTAGTCCATATTAACTCATTTTATAGACCTAAAACTATTATAAAAAAAAAAACACACACATATATATATTAAAATATAATGAATATTATATATCATAAATATATCATTAAAATAACTCATTATAAATATTGTGTTATTTAGTATTTGAAATATTAAGTTAATACTGCCACTAATATATTGTTTAGTTTTACAATTTAATTTATAAAAAATATATAGTCACAAAATGCAATAACATTAAGGTAAATTTTTTGGTATCCATTACCATTAACATAAATTTTTTAGTACTCATGAATTTAAGTTGGATACTGACTATCAGCGTAAATTGTGGTAAAATTTTAATTTATTTTAAAATAAAAAAATAAAAAAGTGACGTGGTATTGAATAATAGTATTTGATAAGAGTGCAGATATCCAATTAAATTCAAAGACATCGGATATAATGAAATCTTCCTTGACTTATCAAACTTGATTTATAAAGCACAAAAATTGCACAAGCCTACCCCCATAACCTTGCCTTTTGTTTTTTAGAAAAACTAATTAGAAACTTGTCTAAAGAAAATCTAATATGTTGGTTTTTTTTTCTTCAAGATAAACATCAGTTATAGGAAAATCTATTTAAGAGACGTTAGTGTTCTTTTGCAAGAAAAATCTAGTAAGATCGCACGTTTCTCTTATGTATTTTTAGTTGAGTTAATTTTTCATCTCTTTGTTATTTATAATATTATCTTATTTGGGTGGTATGTATTTTTAAATGATTGAATGTTAGTTAGTATTTTTCTAATGTTTCTAGGAGGTTTTTTTTTAGTCTTTTCTTTCTTTAAGAAACATGATTGAGCATAAGGATGGTTATCTCTTAGTCTAATGTTGATTTGTTAGTTGTTTTTCTTTCGCTTTTGTCTGCTAAATCCTTGTTTATTATCTTATTTTATGTGTGGTTGTGTATTTTCTCTGATTTCAAGTTGAAAAGAGTGTCCCGAATAAAAGAGAGGTTGAGAGGAACAAAATGTGACAAAATTTTTAAAAAATTCTCCATACAAAATTCAAAGAGCTACAACGAATGGTCGTAACACAGGCTACGGGCCATAGTAACTTTTAAAGTGTTTTTCATACAAAGATCAGAAACTTGCTATAGGTGGTCATAGCATATAGGCACAAACCCGCTCACTTTTTTAGGTTATAAAAAAAGTCTCCAAATAAATTGGTTAATATACATATATAAAAGATATGATTAATCATTTATTTTAAAATATCGTAAAATAGTATAGTTGTGTTTTATTTTTTATTTGAGAAAATTATGTGTAATTTTGATTTTAGTATCTTATCTATTTTCATTTGCTCAAAAATTAATTAAAATCTTTTATTATTTACACACAAATAAATATTTTTAATAAATAATTATAAATTAAATTTCTAAAATAATATTCTCTTTTTAATATAATTTTTAAATTTATATAATACAATAAGTGATTATATTTATTATGTAGCTCAAAAAGTATATAAAATTAGTAAATATTATTCACGCTATTAAGATGATAAAAAGTAATATGATAATTTTTAATATTTATTAAGGATTAAATTAATAAAATTAATATATTTCTTAGAAATTATTAATTAATTTTATATTATTTAAATACTTAATTGAAGAAAATAATAATTTAAGAAATTTATTGATGGTTTTTTATTTAAAAATAAAAATTAATATAGGTTTTATTAACATATACACTTTTATTTTAAAAATGTTTTATTTAAAATTTTCTTTAGGTCTCTAAATTTGTTGGATCGACCTTGTGCAGGTGGTTACAAAATTGTTCATTTTTTATGGTTCATCTCTCTTGCCTTTTGAAATTTCAACTATTTTTCTTTGTAATAAAGTGTCCCTAGGAGGGCACGAAAATGATGAATGCTTGTAATCAGAAGTTTGGCCTATTTATACTAGGAATTAAAGAGAAACAACACTATATTATGCCTTTAGTTTTAGTTTACTTACAAGTTCATTTTCTTTTGCAATTTCTCTTTTATCAAGTACTCATACTCAAGACTCCCTTGGAGCTATTTTATTTAAAGTCTCTTTTGCTTTAATCGTGGTTCTTATTTTTATTGTTTTTCTTTGATCATGTATGCAATTTTTATGTATGCTTTATTCACTTTACAGTTAATCATGTGTGAGTAGTTCCCTAGAAAGTAAGGGTCGCGAGAATTGTCTCATGACGAATCTCAAATGAAACCTCTATTTTTTATTAAGAGAAATAAAATTTAATGTTATTCTAAAATTTTAAGTTTTTATCAAAATATCATTTACGAAAGTAAACGATAACTAAGGTATCGATCTTATGTTGAAAAAGTATGTTTTGATTGTTAAATTGTAATTCAGTGTGTCGAAACTATGTATCGAAATTATATGTCAAAAAGATTTGATTTGTTTTAGATTTAAATAGATTTGATTTAGGTCTAGAATAAATTAGATTTGATTTAGTAACAAAAAGATATTTTGCGCTTTGGGCTTAGGGTGTAAGCTCAGTTATAAATTGAGGGAATAACTTCTATTTTTTGTAAGCAAGTCAAACAAGTCATTCACAGAATTTTGCAGTTGCAAAGTGAATAAGAAAGTTTTCACAGTTTGTGAGCAGAGAGAAACTCTGCAGAAATTATTTGTCTTGTCTTCTTTTCTTTGTTTGTCTCATAATTAAATTGTCATTGTGGTAGAAATTCATCGTAGACCTTGGTGAGTTTCCAACATCTGGTATCAAGAGCTTTTGTTTCGATTCAAAGGAAGTGTCAATCAAGAACGATTGAAGAATTCACGATGACAAGATATGGAAATGCAAACTGTTGTACCCCAAAATTTGCCCTCCCATATTCTTCAAAAAATTGCAAGGTCAAGCTGCAAAGTTCCCCAAGGGTTGCACAATCAAAGATCTCATATACAGTCAAAATTAGGGTTTGTGTTCTGGTCAAGAAAATGAAGTTTCCAAAGGCCCAATCAAGTCTCACATGCCTACAAATATGGTCAAGTATCCTCATACCAAGTTTCAAGACTTTCAGCACAAAATTGCACAGTCAAAAACCCTAATTGCACTACAGTCAACTGTAGGGGCAAAATGGTCATTTGACAGTCAAAAGTCCAAATTTTTGGTCAACATATAATTTTGAAGCCACAAACATCATTTGATCAATGCTTGATCATGATTCTCAAAACTTGGCTCAAAAATCATCAAGATGCAAAAGTTTCCTTATTTGGACAGCTGAAAAAGTCAACTGAAATTGACCAGGGCATAACTTTCACATGGATTATCAGAAAAATTCCATCCAAAGCTCATTTTGAAGAGAAAGACATTTCCTACAACTCATCTTCATACTTCAAGTCCAAGAAATGCTCTCACAAAAAGTTATCAATTTCAACATTATAGGTCATTTTCAAAAGTCAACAAAAAGAGACTTTAAGTCAAAGGCCATAACTTGAGATTGGTAAATCAAAATGACATGGGACCAAGGACATTGGTTAGAGGACTCAAAAACCTTTCTAAAATGTCCAAGAACACGATCAAAGCTTAAAAATTGAGCAAGATATGCATTGGAGAAGTTGGGAAATTTTTGTGAAATGACCAAAATCATTTATCCTTGAAATTTCATTTTTGACAAAAGGGGCCCACTTTTTCCACTTGAATTAACTTGGCCATGCTTCCCACGTGTCCCACCTTTTATTTCAGATTTTTTAATTAATTTTTTCATTTTTATTGATTTTATTGGATTTAATTAATTTTAAATCTTTTAAAATCAAAAGAAATTCAAAAAAATTAATTTAAGGGAATATTTGGTTTTGATTAACCTTGAAACATCATTAAGCACATTCCATTTTCGTGCCAAAGCTCAAAGAAGCAAGAATTCAAAAATGAGTCAAAAAAGGAAATTTGGTTATGGAGGTTTATGGAGAATCATGGAATTGAATGTGTTGCATTAAGAGGCCATAATTCCTTTTGATTCACATTGCCTAATGCTTATACAAGTGAGACAAACGAAAATTGGGGGGAGGCATCTGAAAAAACGAAAAAAACACTAAAAAAACAAACTCACACTTTTGGCAAAAAATCTCAAATCTGAAAACAAAGTTAGAGGTTGATTCAAGCAAAGAGACATATTCTATCATATTCCTGGGACACCAAGCAACGCATTTGGATCAAAACCACAAGCTTCCATCCCCTGAAACGTAAGAACGACCTCACACTGTGCAGGAAAAATTCGAAACTCTTACATCTCAATTCATGCGCATTTAGTCATTTTTGATATATGATTTGTGTTCCTTATTCAATTCTAATGCTAACCAAACGTTTTAATTTTGTTTTCGTGCATCATACAAGAATTTGCCATTGACATATCCTAGGTTTTCAGAGGTTCAAAAAGAGGGCTTCCTTGTTCTGGAAAAATTGGCCTATAAGACCCACATCATCAGAATCAGCAGCTCATGGCCAGTTGATTCCATGCCTCGCGCTCAATTTATGAGCGACAGAGCTCTAATCGTTATTTTCCCATAGGAGGTATTCTGGAACGGTGAAAAACCGTTGCTCATTCTATTTTGTTTCAGGAAAAAATAAACCAAGGAGGAAGAAGATGATGTGGCCATCAATAATTGGTTGTTTCAAAAAACGCGCGCTAAAAATCCATTAGCGTGCTGCTTTATTTTATATTAATTGTTGTTTATTTAACTTACAAAGAATCAAAGTGGCACAGTTGGTAGGCGTGTAAGCGGATAACCAAGAGGACCTGGGTTCGATCCCAGGTCCCTCACTCTTTCACATTATTTTGTTATTCATGCTTGTATACAGGTTCAGCGTTGAAGTCCACCATATGCCCCTCCATCCAACACACCACGTGGCCACTGAAGATCATCCAAGGGACCAGATCTGAAGAGCGTGGTAAACCCTAGTCAAAGATCCCACATGCATCCTGGAAAAGTCAACAAAGCCTCCAATAATGGGCCAGAATCACTTGGGCTGCACCCCCTTGGTTTGCTATTCCTTATCTTTTTTATTATTTATTTTTATTTGTTTGCTTAATTTCCATTTAATTTTTCAAATCAATATTTTCATAATAAATATAAAAATACCATAAAAAATCAGAAAAGATTAAATAATAAATTTAGTTTTAATTTTAGGTTGTCAAGTTAATTCTTTTTTCTCAATAACCAAAAATAATAAAAAATAGACTTTTAGCACTTTTTTCCCTTTTTTTAATTAATTAAATATTTTCATCATAAGTACCATTAACCATTAATTTTGTAAATAAATTTTATAATTAATTTAGTTTTAATTCTAGGTTTTAATTTTAATGCATTTTCTTTAATAAATTAAAAACAATTAGAATTAGAATTATTTAACTTTTAATTAATTTAATGTTCTTTAATGTCATAAAAACAAAAAAAAACATAAAAAATAAGTCATTTCTTTTATCTAATTTAATTATTTCAATAATCTTATTTTAATTCCTTTAAAGGGTCCAACGCCCTCGCATTTGATTATTTTCTTTTTTTTTCGCGCGTTTTATTTGTTTCTTTGTTGTAAATATAATGTACTTGCTCCAAAGCCCCTGTAATAATTAATTAGGCATTTAATTTCTGCACTTTATTTTAAATCGGGTCTGGATTAATTTGGCGTTGTAGACCCGCGCCTTTGTAATAGCGTAGGACTTCTATCTTTTCCGCACTTTAAAATTCCGCACTTTTTAACTGTTAAACAATAACATGAAAGAATGAATGCCCGAAAACAAAATCAAAGCGTAGATCACCAATGCATGACAAGACAAACAATAAACTAAAAATGACACACAATTCACACACCATCCCTAGGGTACGCCTCACTGTTGCCTTACCTCGAAAGGTGATCGTCGAGTAGAGGATGTCTTAGTAAGTCCTCATGATCCGGGAACCTGGCATGAGGGTAGCTTCTAAGGTGTCTTCCCATTGCTCTGGTGATCACCCTGTTGCCTTGCCCCTCAAAACGTGGTCGTTGAGTACAGGACGTCTTAGTAAGTCCTTATGTTCCATTAATCTAGTTGCCTCGAATAGGTTGCCTCGAAACAAGTTGCCTCGGAATAAAAAGATCAATGGCATAAGGGTAGCTTCTAAGGTGTCTTCCCATTGCTCTGGTGACCACATTGTCCCTAAAATCGAATTGACCCGAACACCTCCAACGGTGGTGCTACCTACCTCTCAATGGTGGGATGGCACTACTTTAAAGGACATTTACACAGACGAATTCCTTAGGGTAGGTAGATGACTCATGGATACTTTCTCTTTTCAAAAACAAAATCAAAATACTTTTCACACCTTACACTTTTCAAAAGTTTTCAAAACAACTTTTCAAACACTCTTGAGGACTGATACAAGAGTCGATCTGAAATCTTTTAAAGAAACTTTTTTAAAACCCACATTGAAAAGCAAACAAAACAATTTTGAAAACACAAATGAGCAAGTATCTAAGAGCCCATGGATAACCATGGATAGAAAGGGTGCTAACACCTTCCCTTTCTATAACCTACCTCCCGAACCGAGAGCAATCTCTTTAAGGAATTTTTCTGTGCTTTTGTCCTTTCCTTGTTGGAGAAAATAAAAGACGGTGGCGACTCTTGCTTACCGCGACATTTCGCGAACCAGCTTTAAACAGTCAGTTCCAGATCCACCGATCACACAAACTATCCAGTAACGCTATCAATTCTGAAAGTTGACAACTATGAGAATTGGTGCAAACAGATGAAAGTCTTATTCAGGTGTCAATATCTTTAGGACCTTGTAAAAGATGGAGTCGAAGCGCTTGGAGAAAACACTTCAGAAGAAGAAAAGAAGAAATACACAGAATCTGAGAAGCTGAGTTATAAGGCATTATTTATAATTCATCAATGTGTCAGCCCAGACAATTTCGAAAAGGTTAGTGATTCAGAATCTGCAAAAGAAGCTTGGGAGATCCTTGAGAAGTCTTTTGGAGGCGCTGAAAAGGTGAAAGAAGTGAGATTACAAACTCACAAAAGGACGTATGAACTGCTTCAGATGGAAGACAGTGAAAGCATATCTGATTTCTTCACTAGAGTTACAAAACTAGTAAATCAAATCAAGATATGTGGAGAAACGTTAACAACAAGAGTTGTTGTTTCAAAGATCTTGAGATTTTAGCTCCTAAGTTCGACCACATAGTGGTGGCGATAGGAAAGGGGAAAGACTTGTCGAAATTGATAAAGGAAGAGCTTCAAGGGACGCTTGAATCTCATGAACAAAGAATGAATGAAAGAGCTGCAGGCAAATCGAAGAGTGATGTGGCCTTGCAGACACATTCAGCAAAAGAAACCAAAGGCAAAGGAAATTGTTTCGACAGAGGTAGAGGTGGCTACAACAAATCGAATGGTAGAGGAACAAAATAGAAGGAAACGTGTCGAATCAAAGAAGGCCATACCAAGGAAACCAAAGAGGTGGTGTTGCAAATAGAGGAAGAGGTGGTGGTCGAAAACCTGATAAGAGTCACATTCAATGTTACAATTGTCAGAAGTATGGACATTGTGATCGGTGGAAATAGAACTGACTGTTTTGAAATGTTGGTTCGTGTTTGTGTTTAGCAAAATGTCGCGGTAAGCAAGAGTTGCCACCGTCTTTTATTTTCTCCAACAAGGAAAGGACAAAAGCACAGCAAAATTCCTTTTCGAGATGTTTCTCGGGTTCAGGAGGTAGATTATAGAAAGGGAAGGTGTTAGCACCCTTTCTATCTGTGGTTATCCACGGGCTCTTAGGTACTTGCTCACTATGTTTTCAAAAGTTTTTGCTTTTCTTGTGTTTGTGGGTTTTGAAAAGTTTTGTTTTGAAAACTTCGATTTAACTCTTGTATTTGTCCTCAAGAGTGTATGAAGTGTTTGTTTGAAAACTTTGTTTGAAAAAAGTGTAAGTGCAAATAGTTGTTTTGTTTTGAAAGAGCAAGTACATGAGAACCTCTACCTACACAAAAGAAATTAAGTTGTGTAAATGTCCTTTAGACAGTACTATCCCACTATTGAGAAGTAGGTAGCACCGTCGTTGTAGTTATTCGGGTCAATTCGATTATAGGGACATGTGGTCACCAAAGCAATAGTAGGACGCCTTAGCGGTAACCCTAATGTCCTAGATCCTTTTTATCCGAGGCAACTGTTTCGAGGCAACTTGGATCTTTAGACAAGAGGGCGACCTCTAAAGCACCCTATACTTAATGACCACGTCGAGGCAACCAAGTGAGGCGTACCCTAGGAGTGGCATGTGCGAGTGTGTCAGGATTCATGTTAAGTTATCTTTGCACATGTTATGGTGAGCTACGGGTTGATTTTAATTTCAGAGATAAGTCTTGTCATGCATAGCCTAATTAACATACATCTAACAGTTAAATATTGCGGAAAATAAATCTACGCTATTACAAGGCGTCGGGTATTTACATTGCCAAAAACAAACCCTTGAAAAGTAAATGCGAGAAATTAAAGAAAGCGATAAAAAGGTCCTAATTAAAGCTATTACATCCTCGGAGCAATTACATAAATAACGAATCAAAAATAATAGGAATCAAAAGTCATACGCGAGAAAAATTGAATAGGAGAAGTCCTTAGGGTTTTGACCCTTTTTTGAGAAAGAAAGAGATTGAATTAAATTAAATTAAACCTAATTAATTAATTAATAAAAGAAAATGTTTTTGAGTTTTTAATGTTTTAAGGAAATAAAATCAAAAGGATTAAAATTGTCAAAAGAAACCCTAATTCTATGTTGATTTTAAATTATTGTGAAAATATTGAAATTAACCTAATTAAAACAACTACATTAATTAATTATATTTATTTACAAAAATAATAAATTAAGGGTGAATTTAATAAATAATAAAAATATGTTATATTTTAGTTTTCTGAATTTATTATGAAAAAAGTTAATTATTTAGTTAATAGTTAATTAAGGATTAAAATTAAATAAGTAAAATAAAAAAAATAAAAAGGAAAAGAAAAATAAACTCAGGGGGGTGCTGGCCCAGTTAGGAGGTGTTCTTTGCAATTTTCTGAAGCCCAATAACAATTCCAGTCCGTTGACTTTCTGGCTTGCCTATGCGTTTGTTGACTGAACGTATAGTGGTCATCATCTCATGACCCTTGGATTTATGCATGAAGCCACATGGCGCGTTGATGTTTGAGATGCATGGTGGGTACCCTTTTGGAAAGCTGCACAAGAATATGTTAAGAAAAATAGCATAAGCGTTTTGGGTGGACCTGGGACTCGAACCCAGGTACCAATGCTTCCAAGCCAGCACGCTAACCACTCCACCATCACGCTTCAATCGTTATTAGAATAACAAGCAATTATTATATTAAGAAATTAAATGATATGCTGTGACACAATAAAAACGCGCGTATTTTCAAATCAGCCAACCATGAATCAACACCTCATCATCTTCCTCGCTCGTTCCTACATAATAAACATTAGATAGCGGGGGTTTTTAACCCCCACAAACTACAGCAAGGAATAATAGCGAATAGAGATACAATGCATATAAATATTTCGCGAGGGGGGCATCATGTTCGTCTGATTCTCACGATTTCAACCATATGTATCACTAGTCCTAATTGTTCCTGGATTGCAAAGCCCTAATTCAAAGCTTATGAACCCTAAAAATTTGTTCATGGCATTCTTCGATTCAGTGCATTATAATTTAATTAAATGATATCATTAGCTTCATATAGTCCCTATCAATGCAAAACAATCAAGAAATCATGTTAAATGCTCATGAATTGGACAATACGATTTTGAATAAAAATGTCAAACCGTGGTTCTATAATGGATGATTCTTTGAGCTTTAGCGTGTGAATTCAATTGCCACACGTTCCTGGGAACTCCTGCAAGGTGTTAGAATCAACAAATTGCCTTGAATTGGCCTGGAATGTAAAAATCATTTTTGCAACTTTCTTGAATTTTCTCAATGTGCTATGGCTTTTTTCTGCAGCTTTCTCACGTGTATGGGATTAGGGTTTGCTTGCATATATATAGGAGAATGAAATTAGGTCAAGATCTTGAGCAAAAATCCATTGAATTGATGATTGAATCTTTGATTGGAAATCACATATTTTTGAATCTTCATGATTGAACAAAGTTGCCAATTTTGGATATTTTGTATCTTTGACTTGGTGCACGAAATTGCCAGCCTTTTTAGGTCATATTTGCTTCACAAAAAGATTTAAAAACCAAATCTTGTATTTTCCTACAATTTAAATTGATTAAATGAATTAATATCAATTAAAAATCCAATTTATTAATAAAAAATAAGAAAATAAATTCAATTAAGCTTGATGGGTCGTGCATAGGCCATGGATGAAGTTTCAAGAAGAGATTTGAGGCCCATTAGCAAAAATAAGGTGTTTTGAGCAAAGTTGACTTTTGCAAATTCCTAAAAATTTCCCAACTTCTCCAATGCATATCTTGCTCATTTTTGATCACATGACCATGTTCTTTGACATTTTGGAAAGTTCTTGAAGTCCTCTAACCAATTCCTTTGGTCTCATTTCATTTGGATTTACCAATCTCAAGTTATGTCCTTTGACTTAAAGTGCATTTTTGTTGACCTTTGAAATTGACCTATAATGTAGAAATTGATAACTTCTTGTGAGAGCATTTCTTGGAATTGGAGTGTGAAGATGGATTGTAAGAAATTGCATCCCCTTCAAAATGAGCATTGGATGGGATTTTTCTGATGAACCATGAAAAAGTTATGCCCTGGTCAAGATACAGTTGACTTTTCTGCTGTCCAAAAATAGTAACTTTTTGCACCTTGATGATTTTTGAGCCATGCTTGTGGAATCATGATCAAGATTTGATCAAATGATGATTGTGAACTCAAAATAAGATGTTGACCAAAAATTCTGACTTTTGACTGCAAAATGACCATTTTGCCCCTGCAGTTGACTGTAGATCAAATGGAGCTTTTGACTGTGCAAATTGGCCCTGTGAGTCTTGAAACTTGGCATGTAGGTGCTAGAGAATGCATATAGGCCCTTGAGACTTGATTGAACCATTGAAAACCCTAAATTCCTTGAAAGAACCAAAACCCTAATTTCAGCTGCCTTAGGAAGTAGTTTGACTGCCCAACTCTTGAGCCATCTTGAGTAATTTGAAGATTATTCTTGACAAATCTTGAGGAATATGGGAGGGAAAATTTTTGGGTACAACAGACATTATTCGAGTGATTGTCCAGAAAAACGAAAGAATCAAGAAAGTGATGCAAAGCTTGCAAAACATGAAGAAGAAGAGATGATGCTGATGGTCACAACAAGAGATGAAGATAGATTCAAGGACCAATGGTACTTGGACTCAGGATGCTCATCACATATGTCTGGAAGGAAATACTGGTTTGTCAATATAAAGCCCTCAATGAAAAATATGGTAAAATTTGCAAATGACAATACCCTAGCAGCTGAAGGTATTGGTGATGTTATGATCATGAGGAAAGATGACAAAAGGTGAGTAATCTCCAATGTGTTGTACATACCAGGCATGAAGAGGAATTTGCTCAGTATAGGGCAGTTGGTCGAAAAGAATTATAAAGTGTCAATCGAAGATAAGATGATGAGAGTCGTTGATGGAAATGGGAGATTAATCTTGAAGGCTCCTATGTCTCAGAATCGAACCTTCAAGATTGAACTACTTGTGATGGAGCACAAGTGCCTTTCAACTGCAGCTAACAGAGATGAATGGATATGGAATTATAGACTAGGCCATCTCAACTTCAGAGACATCAGAGATTTGAAGAGAAAAAATATGGTTTCAGGATTCCCTGAAATTGACATTCCAAACAAAGTATGTTAGGAATGTGTGCAGGCGAAGCAACACAAGAATAGCTTCAGCAAGGATGCAGTAAGCATATCGAAGGCTAGTCTTGAAGTCATATACTCTGATGTATGTGGACCAATCCAGATGGATTCGATGGGAGGTAATAAATACTTTGTTACATTCATAGATGATTTCATTCGAAAGCTATGGACTTATCTTATCAAGAAGAAAAGTGAAGTGATCGAAGTATTTGCGAAGTTTAAGTCTATGGTCGAAAGACAAAGTGATCGAAAGCTCAAAGTTTTGAGAACTGATGATGGTGGAGAATATGTGTCGAAAGACTTCGACAAGCTATGTGAAAAGGAAGGGATTATGCATGAGGTGGTGCCACCCTATACTCCATAACAAAATGGAATTGCAGAAAGGAAGAATTGAGCAATCATGAATATGGTGAGAAGTATGTTGAAAGGCAAGAATTTACCTAAAGAGTTTTGGGGTGAAGCTGCTTCGACTGCAACATACATTTTGAACAGATGTCCTACAAAGAAGCTAGAAGGAATTACTCCAGAAGAATGTTGGTCTGGTGTGAAGCCTAGCTTGAGTCATCTGAAGGTATTTGGATCTATTGCACATAGACATGTGCCAGATCAGTTGAGAAGAAAACTTGATGACAAGTCAAGTCAAATGATTCTAGTTGGATATCATTTGACAAGAGGCTACAAGTTGTTTGATCCAGTGAAAAAGCAGATTATGATAAGCAGGGACGTGATCATAGATGAGTTTAAAGAATGGGATTGGACTGAAAATGTCAAGAAAGATTCAGCGAGAATCCTACTTGAAGAGCCATAAACTCAAGTCGAAAGAGAAGTTCGACAAGAGGAACCAGCAAATATACCAAGTACAAGCAGGCCTCAAAGAATAAGACGCATGCCTGCAAGATTGCAAGATTGTGTGATTACATCAGATGATGTAATAGGTAATAAAGGTGAGCTGGTACATTATGCTTTCTATGCAGATGTCGAACCCGTTAATGCAGTTGAATCATTGAAGGATTCGACGTGGGTGAAAGCAATGAACGAAGAAGTGAAGTCTATCGAAGACAATAACACTTGGTCACTTGTCGAATTTCCTCAAGGCAAGAAGGCAATTGATGTCAAGTGGGTATACAAAGTAAAAACGAATTCGAAAGGGGAAGTAACTCGACACAAAGCAAGGCTTATGGCGAAAGGATTTCTACAGAAAGAAGGAACAGACTACGATGAAGTTTTTGCACCTGTTGCTAGGATCGAAACAATCAGATTGGTTGTTGGTCTAGCAGAAATAAACAGTTTGCACATATGTCAGATGGACGTGAAGTGTGCATTCCTAAATGGACCCTTAGATGAAGAAGTCTATGTTAAAAAACAAGTTGGGTTTGTGAAACATGACGAAGAAAGAAAGGTGTACATGCTGCATAAAGCCCTGTATGGATTGAAACGGGCTCCAAGGGCTTGGAATAAGAAAATTGATAGTTTCCTAAGGGGGAAGGAATTTGTGAAGTGCACAATTGAACATGGAGTATATGTAAGAAGAAGCAAGAGTGAATTGCTTATTGTGATACGGTGGGAGAACTGACTTGAGTTTTGCGTTTGTATTCGCACTTGTTCGGTTTAGCAAGAGTCGCCACCGACTTTTTATTTTATCCTAAAGGAAAGGTTGAAAAGCACAGGAAAAACCTTTTTGAGATGTTTTGTGGGTTCGGGGGGTAGATTATGAAAAGGGAAGGTATTAGCACCCTTTTCATCCATAGTTATCCATGGGCTCTTAGTTACTTGGTTTTTAGATCACTTGCCTTGATTTTCGATTGCTTGAAATTGTGGTGTATGTGTGTGTTTTAAAAATGTTTTTGAAATAGACGCCTTTGTTCGGAAACCAATGTAATTGACTCGTGTTTGAGTGTTTTACAAAAGTGTGTATCTTTTCGAAAAGATGTTTCAAAATGTTTTTGGAAGTTTGTTTGAAAGTGTGTGTGAAGTGTGGTTTTTGAAAAGGAGGCAAGTGTTTTTGCAAGTTGATCTCAAGTAACTAAGAGTTTTGTCTACCCCTATTGTACAAAAATGTTTTCTCTATGTTTTCAACCCCTTTTTAACAATTTTGTCCCACCATTGAATTTGGTGGACAATCTTGCGTTTAGGAAGTTTAACGGGACGGGCACGGGTCATCGTATGGACCATGAATGCAATGGTGCCAAATGTCTTTGGCAATTTGCTTGAAGGGACTATGATCATTCCGTTTTAGGCAACTTTCAAAAGCGTCATCGAGGGACTTTGATCATTTAAATTTGTTTTGCCAAAGAAACTCGACGTGCAAGCATGGCCCATTTTGGAAGGCAACATGTGGGATTACCCTAGGGGTGCAAGTGTGATTGTGTATTGATTTCATGCATTTGTCTTGTATTAGGTTATCTAGCGTTCGATTTTATGTACATACAAACCCTAGGTCTAACCATGGTATAATTCGAAAGCGATAAATTGCGAGAATTTAAAATCTACGCTATTACAAATGGTATCCGGGAATGGGGGTATAAATGTACAAATGGGGATGAGACTTAAATAATTACAACCAAATTGAATTGCAATCAAATGTAATCAATGTATAGCAAAGTATAGCAAATGTATAATGCATCAAATGTAAAATGTATTGTGTAAGTGTACGTGTACATGTATTTTATTTACAAGTTAGGATGTGAATTTAAATGTATTATTAAGTGTATTATATGTTTTTGTATTATGTACAAAAAAGTATTTTAATTAAAAGAAAGGAAAATGTCTTTAAATTCTATTTTTTTTTAGATATTAGAAAAAATAATACATTTAATTAATTATGTACAAATCAAAAGTTCTAATTTTAAGGAAAGAAAAATATTAACTTTTAAAGGAGAAATTATGTAATTATGTACAAATTAATGTATTTTAAGAAAAGAGAAAATTCAAATTCTATATATTAATGTCTTTAAAGAAAAGTATTCTTTATTAATGTATCTTATTTAATCTTTTTATGTGTAAAAAGAAAAGAATTTTTTTTTTTTTAAGAAGATTAATATTTCAAGTTTGTTTTAATTAATATCTCTATACAAAATTAGAATTATAAAGAAAACAAAAATTGATGTATTGGATTAAGTTATAAAAGATGTTAAGATAAAAAAAAAGTCTTTAGTCTTAAAAGAGTGGGCTTTTAGGCGTTTTAGAAGAGGGCCAGGCCCACATTCTGAGCCAAAACGTTTTGCAGAGGGGTTTAATCGTTTATTTCATTTTGGGGACTTCTAGGGTTTGACAGAGGCGCGCCGTTTATTCATCTTCGTCTTCGTTCATCTTTCGTTCCTTTTCGTTCTCTTGGCCATGGCTATTTGAACAACGCCTTTCTCGCCCAAGCCAACAGCGCCACCATCCATTCTCTTCTCCCCACAGATCGCTCAGGCAACAGTTAAACAAGGTAGTGATTCATCTCAATCTCGTTAGGGCTTTATGTTTTGCATGTTATGATTTTTATTCTGATGTTATGTTCATTATTGTTTGTTAACGAGGTTGTGAAAAGGGATGAAAAGAGATTGTACTACCTTTTGGGAGACGGAAGAGAAAGGAGTTTGGAGGCGTTTGGAGGCTTGACGGCGGGGAAACGCGTGATGATGAAGCTAGCTCTTCCTGGTACCTTTGTATTTTTGCCTTTAGGTTTGATGATGAATTTGAAAACCTACTTTTGATATCCCTTCTTTCTTCTTCTCTTCGCTTCTGCTTATGTATGCTTATGTTGCCTTGTACCTGTATGATAGCCCGGTGATGAGGAAACTCTGAGGGCTCGTAGTCTTACCCTATATTAGCTTGAGTGCGTTTGCCTTGTGTTGGTGGGTATGTTTGGCTTTGAGTTGCCTGCCCCAATGATAAACGCTGTTCTGAGGGGGGGGGGGGGGCTGCTGGTTCGAATATTTGGTTATTTTTGCTTTGGTTGGTTAATGGCTTCTTAGTGTTTTCTGTGAACTGGTTTTTTGGTTTGATAGATTATGGTCTTGGCTTGGACAGGTTGAGCTTTGGTTCAAGTTTTGATGGACTTTGAAATCTTTTTGCTTTGTGGCTTCTGCTTGTGCTTTTGATGGTAAGGCTTGACAGGTTCAAGCTTTGGTTCAAGGTTGTTAGCTTTGGATGCAGGTTCTTGAGGCCTTGAAAGGTTTACAGGTTATTGGTTTATCAGTTTAGGCTTGATTGGATTTTGCAGGGCTTTACTGGTTCTGGCTATAGGCTTTTGCTTCTGGTTCTTATGCAGGACATTTTGCTTTTAGTTTTGACAGGGTTGGTGTTTTGTGAAGCTATGCTTCAGGCTTCAGGCTTACGCTGGTTTTTTGTGTGAACTGGTTTTAGGCTTGGGAGCTTATGTTCTGAGTTCTCTTTTGGTTTGTGATTTTCTCCCCTTTTCTACTGTGTTAGCCGTTTGTTTTATATTTCTCTTTCTCAAGCCTAAAAGCCAGTAAGCCTGTCCTTTTCCCTCTTCTTCTCTCTCCAATACAAATTAAAGCATTTTAAAATTGCTTAGCAGTACTTTTCTGAAAAGGCAATTGCTGGAAAGTGATGATTCGAAAAGCTTACTTGCATTACATGTTTAGCTCTGCATATTTTATCTCTTTTCTTCCAAATTTTGTGATGCACTTTTGTGATACTTTGATATCTTTGACAGCTTTTTTGGCAGCTTGTGGCAAGTTTGAATTTGGAACTTAGTTGGACTTTGTGGTTTAGTTTGGATTTGGACTTTGTTTATACCATTCAGTTTGAAACTTTTGGACTATGCAGCTTTTGACAAACTTTGAATTTGTGCATTTTTTACTTTGTGCATTTCATGCTTAGCAAGCATTATTCATCCCTTTTTGTGAACCGGGAGAAATTCCGTGATTTGCAGAAAGGGCTAACTGATTCCAGTCAGTTGCCTTTAATGATGAGCCCAAACTTTAATTGTCTGCTTTAACTATTTATCTGCTTCTGACTTCTTTTTCTTTCCTTTGCAGATAAAAATTAAATGGAGAGGAATAGCAAAAGATGGAGGATGAAGAATTGAAGACTTAGAAGAAATTAGGATAGTCTTAATTACTGTAAAATCATTATTGTAAACAATTTGTAAACAAAAACAATTATACAAATAAATAAAAGCTTTTTTTTATCCAATTAATTCTTTTCCTCTTTTCGATTGTTTACTTTATTACCTATAATTCTTTAAATAAATATAATTGAAAATAAATTCCAACTATTTAATCTTAGAATAATAAATAATTAAATAAACATTGCTTCAGCATTGATCAATTAAACTTGGCGCTTCCAACATCCAAAGCAAAACAACAGTCAATCACAGCAATTGCCCAGACGTTTTTCCTTTTACTGACTTTAATCAAGCACTGCAAATTCAAACCCAATGCATCCTTTCACTGATTTAGTCACACAATGCGAATTCCATCCAAGTGTATCTTTTATTGATTAAGTCAAACAATGCGAATTCAATCCAAATGTTTCAATCCACATCCCAGCATAACTTGAAAAGCACTGTAGAATTTAAATCTTTCTGAGAATGCGCGCACAAGAACCCTAATTCCTGATCAAATGCCAAAGAAGCGTTCGCCTGATCAAAGTTGAGCCAAAATCAACCAAACCCTAAACAAACTGTTTGAATTGTTCCAGAGCCATGAAAATCAATGAAAACCCTAATTTTGTCTGACTGACGAGAAAAGTCTGTTTGACCGATTCTTGAGCCAATCTGAAAAATCAGGAAAAGCCTGAAGTTGTGATTTCTTGAGGAAAAATGCGAGGGCAAATTTTGGGGTATAACAGTTGCCCCTGTTCAATCTTCTTGGACCTGAAGAGTTAGATTGGCAAGTTTGCCTTTCGCGACTCGAGGGTAAAAGGAGATTGGACACTAGAGTGCCCAGAAAATTTGCACTCGGTAATGTGATGGTAGAGGGAATGGGCTTAAAGATGCCATTTGGTGATGGGCTTAAAGATGCCATCTGATGACTGCTGATAGGAGGATGGGCTTATAGATGCCATCTGGAAATGGGCTTAAAGATGCCATTTAGAAATGTTTGTTAGGAGGATGGGCTTATAGATGCCATCTGGAAATGATTGTTGAACTGTATGTCACTGGTGAATGGACGAGTATCAGAAAGGTATCCATGTTTTGGAACATCTATGAACTGGGGGTCTGAGACAGCAATAGATTGACATCCGTGTTTGGAGAATCCGTAAACTGTTTTCAGGAGTTGAAATTGAATAAGCAATAGAGCGGCATCCGTTGTCGGGAAGCGTCTGTAAACTGTTTTCAAAAGTTGCATCTGAACAAGCGATAGATTAACATCCGTTGTTGGGAAGAATCCGTGAACTATTTTCAGAAGTACGAAGGAGGAACCGGTGTAGGGTTTCCTGATGACGCGTCCGTGTAAAACTGCATCTGGATGAATCTGGAACAAGTATCAGAATGTCGCCGTGTCTGGGTCACATCTGAACTGTCTCTGAGTGAATCTAGAATAAGTATCAGAATGTCGCCGTGTCTGGGTCACATCTGAACTATTTCTGGATGAATCTCGGAAGATGATCTTTGCCTGTTGACTGATCTTACCTGAAAAGGTAAAGAGTTAGTTGTATGCAATGTCATGATGCATGATGCAATGTATGTTATACCAATGTTTATGATATGAATGTGATGAATGCGCATGTAAGCTAATGAGCTGTCTTGTTGAGGATAGATGAATCTTGGATGGTTGAAGATAAAGGAATCTTGACTGCTGCCGGGGAAAGTAAATCCTTGGCTGCTGCTGCGGAGGGCAAGAATCTTTGATTGTTAAAAATGAGAAGTCTTGGGACCACTGTTGGGATAATCAGAAGCTTGGGTTGTATGCCAATCTACTGGGGAATTCCTGTCTTGAGGAGATCTTCACCGGAGAATATTCGAATATTCTGTGAGGAACTGAGAATGAGAGTCTTCAACTCTGCTTGGGGATTGATAGTTGGAAGTTTAGCTCCGCTGGGGATATTGAAACTTGATTCTGAGGGGAATTAGATTCCGGAAGGTTCTCAGGCTGGGGATTGCAAGAACCTTCTGATTGCCGTAGGCACTTGATCTCGGGAATGGGCTTACAGATGCCATTTGGAGGTAGGATGGATAATTACTGGAGATGTGTTGAATTGTAAGTTGAATGAAGGAACCTGTGTAGGGTTTCCTGATGATGAGTCCGTGTAAAACTGCATCTGAGGTTGAGAAGGAACCTGGGTAGGGTTGTTTATGATGAGTCCGTGTAAAACTGCATCTGGTGTTTGAGAAGGAACCTGTGTAGGGTTTCTTCATGATGAGTCAGTGTAAAACTGCCTCGGGAGTTGAGAAGGAACCTGTGTAGGGTTGCTTCATGATGAGTCCGTGTAAAACTGCATCTGGTGTTTGAGAAGGAACCTGTGTAGGGTTGCTTCATGATGAGTCCGTGTAAAACTACGTCCGGAGAGAGAGAACCTGTGTAGGGTTTCTTGATGACGAGTCCGTGTAAAACTACGTCTGGAGAGAGAGAACCTGTGTAGGGTTTCTTGATGACGAGTCCGTGTAAAACTACGTCCAGAGAGAGAGAACCTGTGTAGGGTTTCTTGATGACGAGTCCGTGTAAAACTACGTCTGGAGAGAGAGAACCTGTGTAGGGTTTCTTGATGACGAGTCCGTGTAAAACTACGTCTGGAGAGAGAGAACCTGTGTAGGGTTTCTTGATGACGAGTCCGTGTAAAACTACGTCCGGAGAGAGAGAACCTGTGTAGGGTTTCTTGATGACGAGTCCGTGTAAAACTACATCCGGGGAGAGAGAACCTGTGTAGGGTTTCTTCGGGGAAAATTCGTGTAAAACTTCTGGATGATCCGGGGTAAGGTTACCTTGGGGTAAATCTGTGTAAGACTTTGGGAGGAACCGGTGTAGGGTCACCTTGAGGTAAGTCCATGTAAGACTTCTGAAAGAAAAGGAACCAGTGTAGGGTTACTTGTGGAGGGTGAGTCCGTGTAAGACTTCGTCTGGAAATTGAGAAGGAACCGGTGTAGGGTTGCCTGATGATGAGTTCGTGTAAAACTGCATCTTGGATTTGAGAAAGAATTGTTGGACACTTTTGACATTCGAATGCCCCAAGTGGTGGTGAGGGAGGCTTGCCCCAAGTTAATCTGCAATTGAGATTTTATTAAGATCTTAACTGGACTGCCCCAGGTTAACTAAAATTTGAAAGATCTGTTGAAACCTTGACTGGACTGCCCCAGGTTAATTGGATGGTGACATGTCCTGCCCCTTGTTGATAGGAGATTTGTCATTGGAAGTGTCATCTTTTTGAAGTGATTTTTGTTCACTGAGAGAGTTTTCGTTCCTCCGAACATTCGCTGTATGAATTTCTTCGCTGTCAAACAAAAAGCCAAATGCGAACAGTGATATTCAAACAATGCAAAGTTTATGTTTGTCTCGAAGTTTTGAAAAATGCGTTTTTTAGCAGAAAACTTTTTATAAGACAAGTCAACACAAGATTTAGAGCAAAGCCTTATAGGAGTCAGGATACCTTTGGTAACAGTATGCTTTCGAACTAACCCATGCTTCAATTAGGACTTTTGAAGGGTTGTAACGTGGCTTGGTTCACGGTTTAAGAAACAAAAGATAAAGGCTCAAAGTATATTTGTACCCACCCGTTCTTCGTGATGTTCTTCACACCTAAGTTCAGTTAATTGTGCTTCGCACTCTGTTTTGAGTTTGGAACGACCTTTGGGCGATGGTTCACCCATTGAATTTGGGGAGACAGTCATCATCTCCTTTTTCTTTTTCAACCTTTTTCATGTTGTTGAGGATTTGTAATGACCTCACTATTTTGATTTTGATTTGTTATCCCTAACTTTTGCCTGACTGTTCCCGTTTTTGAGATTGCAATCAGTGGGATGCCCCAGCTTTCTTAAGCCTCCTTTTCAGGTTGTGGCTCGGTGGGCGTTTCTCTTTTGAGAGATTGACTGCCTATGTGATAGGGAACCATCACTGTCTTTTTATTCCAAGGGAATGCTTTTCTTTTTCTTTGACGTCGTTCGTTGTGTTACGAACTGAGAGTTTGCGACTTCAATGCGTGTTTTCTCTTGAATTAACTGAGATACTACCCTGCCCCAGGTTTATATCAAAGATTTTGATTGTTTAGAACAGAAAACTCCTACTTCTTTGGCTCGAAGGGGTTGACTAGGGATTATCTTCCTTATAATTCCAGTGTTTGAGAATTGAAAGAAATGCCTGTACGTCATCAGCAAGGTCTGTTCAAAAGCATACTGTATGAGATTATGGTATTGTTTCGTCATCCTCCCTCTAAAGGCTTGCAGCTTTTTATCAAGAGTCAAATATCATAAAGAAAAGCATAAGAGTAGTGAAAACGAATGGATGAATTCAAGACAAACATATGCAATGCATTAATGAAACAGAGTTTAACATTAAAAGATAATTGTTTGAATAACAAAATATTACAACTTTGAAAGTTCAAAATGAAACAAACACAATCTCAATGAGCTGGCATAGAAGCAGTGATCATGCTGGGGTCTCTGGAGGACCAAACTCAATTTCCTTGGCATCAATGAAATTCTGAATCTTGTACTTCAAAGTCCAACAGTCGTCAGTGTCATGCCCGGGACTGTCAGAATGATAAGCACAAGTTGCATTAGGATTGTAGTTAGGAGATGAAGTCTTGGGGTTGGGATGAGGCCCTATCAATGCAATCAGATTCATCTTCAACAAGTGTTGCAGTGCTTGAGACAACGGCATGTTGATGTTGGTGAACTGTCTCTTAGGCTCGTCTGGTCGTTGCTGACTTCCCCTTTGCTGATGCCCCTGTCTTTGCTGAGCAGGTGTAGGGTTAGAGATCAAGACTGCCCCTACATGTTGGTCAAGACGACCCTTTTGACTGCTCGCAGCATTGGACTCCTTCTTTCCGTTGTAGGGAATTATCCGAGTATCGGAGGTTGTAGCTCCTTGGATCTTTCCACTTTTGATGCCAGCTTCGACCCTTTCGTCGGTCAGTATTAGCTCGGTGAACCCAACTGAGGAGCTTCCAATTAAGTGCTCGAAGAAAGGCCCTGTAAAAGTTCCCATGAAGATGTCAATCAGCTCTCTGTCATTTAAAGGGGGTTGCACCCTACCAGCCAGATCTCTCCACTTTTGGGCGTATCCCTTGAAGCTCTCGTCAGAACCCATGGTCATGCTCTGCAATTGCACTCGAGTTGGTGCGAGATCAGCATTGTACTGATATTGTTCGTAAAAAGCCCTGGCTAGATCTTCCCAGGTGTGGATGCGAGAACTCTCCAATTGATAGAACCACTCGAGTTGAGCCCCTACCAGACTTTCTTGGAAGAAATGGATCCAAAGCCTCTTATCAGCTGTGTATGGTTGAATCTTGCGGACATAAGACTTTAGATGCATCTTAGGGCAAGAGACTCCGTCGTACAGAGCAAAGGTAGGAACTTTGAACTTTGAAGGGATGACCAATCCAGGAACTAGGCCCATGTCTCCTAGATCCAAGCCAGGTATTTGTTGGATCTCCATAGCACTGAGGCGATCCTCCAACTCTTTGTACTTGTCATCAATGAGAGGATATTGCCCCTCGGAGTAGTCAGCTTCTTCCTCAACAATCTCCACATTGTGGTCTTCTTCAAGACTACCTCCTGTGTTGGATGGAGTTGCAAGGTCTTGGGTCTTGGGTCTTGGGTCTTCTCCTCAAGTTCAGGATGCGGACTGCCTTCTTGGACTTCTTCTTCTTGTCTTCGAGAAGAAGAGCTGTCAGATCCTCTTGCCCTTTACCCATAGCCAGCAGCATTTGTTGGAATTGAGCATTTTGAGCTTGAAGATCTTTCACTGTTTGTTCTATATCCATCTTACTGAAATAAACAGTAGGAAGAATAAGGAGACATGTATGGGAGAAACCTGTTATGCAATGATATGTGTGATATATATGCAATGTTTTCAAGGATCTCTTGGGGTAAACACAAGAGAATGTTAGAGGTTGAACTTCGATCTTGGATTGGAGAACTTGGTATCCGTGGATGTCTTCCCACGAGAATTAAGCTCACCATGTCGAGTGGGTCACAACCACTGATTCAAGTTGTTGCTCTTGAACTTTGATTGGAGAACTGTGCACTGGTGGATGTCTTTCCACGAGAATCAAGCTCACCATGTCAAGTGGGTCATAGCCCCTGATTCAAGTTGTTGTACTTGAACTTTGATTGGCGTTTGTTAGAGGAGAAACCTCTTGCCCCTTGGTAGACGTCTTGTTCAACGTATCCCTGCATCAACAGACCCTCAAGATCCTTGAAAAGGTTATTAAAAATGCTATGGTATGATGTTATGATGTTATGTATATGCATACAAAAGCAAATGGGTGTATATACAGACAAACATATTCACACAAAGCAAACAAGTCCTTAGGTTTAGGCTTGCATGAGGTTCAGGTACTACCCTCTTTCAGTTTCGTTGGTTAAAACCTGTCCTATTAAAAGTAACCGGGTTCTAGAGGATCTCAATATCATTGACTACCCTCAATCGGTCATAACTCCAGCATCGCTATCTTTTCTTGCGGATGGAACCATCGCGAGAGTTTAGCCTCAATGAGTGTAGCATACTGCTACTATTCTAATGGCCAAGTTGGGTCAGTTTAGGGTTCTAAGGTCGGTTGGTGCTTAATGACTCCTTGGAAGACCCATATTCTCCCCGTTTCAACACAAGGGATCTCGGTACAGACCAAGGTGCCACACCAACGTAGCCACTGCTTCACCCATTTCGGTATACCCCGGACAGGTCCCTCACAGCTTATGCTACCTAAAAAAGGTATTCCCCAGATCCGGGTTAGGATCTATGAAACTCCGATGCAAAGCCCACAAATGTAAAAGCAAACAAAGCAATCAATTGAAAACAAAGGTAATCTAAACCCTAAGGTAACCCCACTTTTGAATGAATTCCCCAGCAGAGTCGCCAGTTCTGGTGATACGGTGGGAGAACTGACTTGAGTTTTGCGTTTGTATTCGCACTTGTTCGGTTTAGCAAGAGTCGCCACCGACTTTTTATTTTATCCTAAAGGAAAGGTTGAAAAGCACAAGAAAAACCTTTTTGAGATGTTTCGTGGGTTCGGGGGTAGATTATGAAAAGGGAAGGTATTAGCACCCTTTTCATCCATGGTTATCCATGGGCTCTTAGTTACTTGGTTTTTAGATCACTTGCCTTGATTTTCGATTGCTTGAAATTGTGGTGTATGTGTGTGTTTTGAAAATGTTTTTGAAATAGACGCCTTTGTTTCGGCAACCAATGTAATTGACTCGTGTTTGAGTGTTTTACAAAAGTGTGTATCTTTTCGAAAAGATGTTTCAAAATGTTTTTGGAAGTTTGTTTGAAAGTGTGTGTGAAGTGTGGTTTTTGAAAAGGAGGCAAGTGTTTTTGCAAGTTGATCTCAAGTAACTAAGAGTTTTGTCAACCCCTATTGTACTCAAAGGTTTTCTCTATGTTTTCAACCCCTTTTTAACAATTTTGTCCCACCATTGAATTTGGTGGACAATCTTGCGTTTAGGAAGTTTAACGGGACGGGCACGGGTCATCGTATGGACCATGAATGCAATGGTGACAAATGTCTTTGGCAATTTTCTTGAAGGGACTATGATCATTCCGTTTTAGGCAACTTTCGAAAGCGTCATCGAGGGACTTATGATCATTTGAATTTGTTTTGCCAAAGAAACTCGACGTGCAAGCATGGCCCATTTTGGAAGGCAACATGTGGGATTACCCTAGGGGGTGCAAGTGTGATTGTGTATTGATTTCATGTATTTGTCTTGTATTAGGTTATCTAGCGTTCGATTTTATGTACATACAAACCCTAGGTCTAACCATGGTATAATTCGAAAGCGATAAATTGCGAGAATTTAAAGTCTACGCTATTACAAATGGTATCCGGGAGTGGGGGTATAAATGTACAAATGGGGATGAGACTTAAATAATTACAACCAAATTGAATTGCAATCAAATGTAATCAATGTATAGCAAAGTATAGCAAATGTATAATGCATCAAATGTAAAATGTATTGTGTAAGTGTACGTGTACATGTATTTTATTTACAAGTTAGGATGTGAATTTAAATGTATTATTAAGTGTATTATATGTTTTTGTATTATGTACAAAAAAGTATTTTAATTAAAAGAAAGGAAAATGTCTTTAAATTCTATTTTTTTTAGATATTAGAAAAAATAATACATTTAATTAATTATGTACAAATCAAAAGTTCTAATTTTAAGGAAAGAAAAATATTAACTTTTAAAGGAGAAATTATGTAATTATGTACAAATTAATGTATTTTAAGAAAAGAGAAAAATTCAAATTCTATATATTAATGTCTTTAAAGAAAAGTATTCTTTATTAATGTATCTTATTTAATCTTTTTATGTGTAAAAGGAAAAGAATTTTTTTTTTTTTAAGAAGATTAATATTTCAAGTTTGTTTTAATTAATATCTCTATACAAAATTAGAATTATAAAGAAAACAAAAATTGATGTATTGGATTAAGTTATAAAAGATGTTAAGATAAAAAAAAAGTCTTTAGTCTTAAAAGAGTGGGCTTTTAGGCGTTTTAGAAGAGGGCCAGGCCCACATTCTGAGCCAAAACGTTTTGCAGAGGGGTTTAATCGTTTATTTCATTTTGGGGACTTCTAGGGTTTGACAGAGGCGCGCCGTTTATTCATCTTCGTCTTCGTTCATCTTTCGTTCCTTTTCGTTCTCTTGGCCATGGCTATTTGAACAACGCCTTTCTCGCCCAAGCCAACAGCGCCACCATCCATTCTCTTCTCCCCACAGATCGCTCAGGCAATAGTTAAACAAGGTAGTGATTCATCTCAATCTCGTTAGGGCTTTATGTTTTGCATGTTATGATTTTGTATTCTGATGTTATGTTCATTATTGTTTGTTAACGAGGTTGTGAAAAGGGATGGAAAGAGATTGTACTACCTTTTGGGAGACGGAAGATTAAGGAGTTTGGAGGCGTTTGGAGGCTTGACGGCGGGGAAATGCGTGATGATGAAGCTAGCTCTTCCTGGTACCTTTGTATTTTTGCCTTTAGGTTTGATGATGAATTTGAAAACCTACTTTTGATATCCCTTCTTTCTTCTTCTCTTCGCTTCTGCTTATGTATGCTTATGTTGCCTTGTACCTGTATGATAGCCCGGTGATGAGGAAACTCTGAGGGCTCGTAGTCTTACCCTGTATTGCCTTGAGTGCGTTTGCCTTGTGTTGGTGGGTATGTTTGGCTTTGAGTTGCCTGCCCCAATGATGAACGCTGTTCTGAGAGGGGGCCTGCTGGTTCGAATATTTGGTTATTTTTGCTTTGGTTGGTTAATGGCTTCTTAGTGTTTTCTGTGAACTGGTTTTTTGGTTTGATAGATTATGGTCTTGGCTTGGACGGGTTGAGCTTTGGTTCAAGGTTTGATGGACTTTGAAATCTTTTTGCTTTGTGGCTTCTGCTTGTGCTTTTGATGGTAAGGCTTGAAAGGTTCAAGCTTTGGTTCAAGGTTGTTAGCTTTGGATGCAGGTTCTTGAGGCCTTGAAAGGTTTACAGGTTATTGGTTTATTAGTTTAGGCTTGATTGGATTTTGCAGGGCTTTACTGGTTCTGGCTATAGGCTTTTGCTTCTGGTTCTTATGCAGGACGTTTTGCTTTTAGTTTTGACAGGGTTGGTGTTTCGTGAAGCTATGCTTCAGGCTTCAGGCTTACGCTGGTTTTTTTTGTGAACTGGTTTTAGGCTTGGGAGCTTATGTTCTGAGTTCTCTTTTGGTTTGTGATTTTCTCCCCTTTTCTACTGTGTTAGCCGTTTGTTTTATATTTCTCTTTCTCAACCTAAAAGCCAGTAAGCCTGTCCTTTTCCCTCTTCTTCTCTCTCCAATACAAATTAAAGCATTTTAAAATTGCTTAGCAGTACTTTTCTGAAAAGGCAATTGCTGGAAAGTGATGATTCGAAAAGCTTGCTTGCATTACATGTTTAGCTCTGCATATTTTATCTCTTTTCTTCCAGATTTTGTGCTGCACTTTTGTGATACTTTGATATCTTTGACAGCTTTTTTGGCAGCTTGTGGCAAGTTTGAATTTGGAACTTAGTTGGACTTTGTGGTTTAGTTTGGATTTGGACTTTGTTTATACCATTCAGTTTGAAACTTTTGGACTATGCAGCTTTTGACAAACTTTGAATTTGTGCATTTTTTACTTATTGCATTTCATGCTTAGCAAGCATTATTCATCCCTTTTTGTGAACCGGGAGAAATTCCGTGATTTGCAAAAAGGGCTAACTGATTCCAGTCAGTTGCCTTTAATGATGAGCCCAAACTTTAATTGTCTGCTTTAACTATTTATCTGCTTCTGACTTCTTTTTCTTTCCTTTGCAGATAAAAATTAAATGGAGAGGAATAGCAAAAGATGGAGGATGAAGAATTGAAGACTTAGAAGAAATTAGGATAGTCTTAATTACTGTAAAATCATTATTGTAAACAATTTGTAAACAAAAACAATTATACAAATAAATAAAAGCTTTTTTTTATCCAATTAATTCTTTTCCTCTTTTCGATTGTTTACTTTATTACCTATAATTCTTTAAATAAAAATAATTGAAAATAAATTCCAACTATTTAATCTTAGAATAATAAATAATTAAATAAACATTGCTTCAACATTGATCAATTAAACTTGGCGCTTCCAACATCCAAAGCAAAACAACAGTCAATCACAACAATTGCCCAGACGTTTTTCCTTTTACTGACTTTAATCAAACACTGCAAATTCAAACCCAATGCATCCTTTCACTGATTTAGTCACACAATGCGAATTCCATCCAAGTGTATCTTTTATTGATTAAGTCAAACAATGCGAATTCAATCCAAATGTTTCAATCCACATCCCAGCATAACTTGAAAAGCACTATAGAATTTAAATCTTTCTGAGAATGCGCGCACAAGAACCCTAATTCCTGATCAAATGCCAAAGAAGCGTTCGCCTGATCAAAGTTGAGCCAAAATCAACCAAACCCTAAACAAACTGTTTGAATTGTTCCAGAGCCATGAAAATCAATGAAAACCCTAATTTTGTCTGACTGACGAGAAAAGTCTGTTTGACCGATTCTTGAGCCAATCTGAAAAATCAAGAAAAGCCTGAAGTTGTGATTTCTTGAGAAAAAATGTGAGGGCAAATTTTGGGGTACAACACTTATACTATGTCTCTATGTAGATGATTTGTTGATAACTGGTAGCTGTAAAAGTGAGATCGAAGACTTCAAAGGTGATCTCAGCAAGGAATTCGAAATGTGTGATTTGGGTGAGATTTCATATTTCCTTGGTATCGAATTCTACAAGAGCAGTAGAGGTTTGATGATGCATCAAAGAAGATATGCAGGAGAAATTCTCAAGAGGTTTGAGATGGAAGAATGCAACTCAACTTTGACACCTGTAGAACCAAGGCTGCAACTGTCGAAAGATGCAGATGAAGATGATGTTGATCCAACCCAATACAGACGACTTATTGGATCATTAAGGTATCTTTGTCATACAAGGCCTGACTTAGCATATAGTGTAGGTATGGTAAGTAGATTCATGCAGAAGCCAAAGGTATCACATCTAGCAGCAGTGAAGAGGATACTAAGGTATCTCAAAGGAACTTTCGATTATGGCATTTTGTTTCCTGCAGTTGATAAAGGAAAAGAATGCAAGTTAGTGGGATACACTGATTTGAGTTGGTGTAGTGATGCTGAAGATCGAAAGCCAACAGCAAGATATGTGTTTATGCTAAGTGGCACCAGTTGCTTGGAATTCAAGAAAGGAACCAGTAGTGGCATTATCATCATACGAAGTAGAATACATAGCTGCTTCTCTTTGTGCATGTCAAGAAACTTGGATGGTGAACTTGGTCGAAGAGATAACATGGAAAGATCATGGAGCAATTACCATGAAGATCGACAACATGTCAGCTATCAATCTAGCGAACAATAGCACATGGTCGAAGTAAGCACATCGAAATGAGGTTCCATTATCTTCGAGAGTAGGTAGCAGATGGGAAGATGAATTTGGAACACTACGGAACTGAGAATCAGATTGCAGACATTATGATGAAGGTAGTGCAAGTCGAAGTATTCAGAAGACTAAGATCCATGATGAACATAAATAGTTTAGACACAATGAATTAGGTGGTGTGTTAAATTGTAATTCAGTGTGTCGAAACTATGTGTCGAAAATATTTAATTTGTTTTAGATTTAAATAGATTTGATTTAAGTCTAGAATAAATCAGATTTGATTTAGTAACAAAAAGATATTTTGGGCTTTGGGCTTAGGGTGTAAGCTCAGTTATAAATAGAGGGAGTAACCCCTATTTTTTGTAAGCAAGTCAAACAAGTCATTCACAGTATTTTGCAGTTGCAAAGTGAATAAGAATGTTTTCACAGTTTGTGAGCAGAGAGAAACTCTGCAGAAATTATTTGTCTTGTCTTCTTTTCTTTGTTTGTCTCATAATTAAATTGTCATTGTGGTAGAAATTCATCATAGACCTTGGTGAGTTTCCAACATTGATACCCGAAAGTGTAATTCTAGACAACTAAATATGAGATGACGAAAGTGTCTCAGATGCAGTTGAGAAAGTCCAATTTTTATAGTTGCACGAAATCAATCTCAACAAATAATTTGGACTGAGGAAAGTGGATAGATTATTTGCCTGAGGCAGGACAACATGCTGACGAAAGTAGGTGTTGTTCAATTTTCTTTATTTTCTATAATATTGATGTGTTTCTCGTAATAAAATAAGAGGTTAAGAAGAGTTTTCTTAGACAAAAATCATGTGCCCTAGGTCCTGCTTTTTATTATAACTTTTACTCTTTAAATTTGTTCGTTAAAAACTCAAACCAATTTTTGAATACTTTAGCCACACAATGATATGGTAGAATTCGGTACTCAAATACTTGGTCTATGTGGTTTGACAATCTTTTTTACTAATTCGATATTATTGTACACTTACGATGTGTCAGGCATGTTGTGGTCTGGTATATTTGGAAAGTTTGTAATTATGTTATTATTAAAGGAGTTACGAAATCAATGAAATATGTGGAGGAGAAGAGTGTTTTTTGCTTGGAAATAGTTTTTACTTTGAAAGTGGATTTGGTGGCTTATGATATAACCTGGTGCCATCAAGGTGGTTTTCGTTACCAACTTGGACGTTGTATCTGTGGGGACCTATTTGTCAATATTTCTCATTGTTTATGTTCTAGGCCGAGCGGAAATACTCTGGAAGAATATTACCAACCATTATGATCTGGCTTGTGATTCGATAAATTTACACTCTTACTGAACCCTTCTCGAGCAGTGAAGGTAACTAATTTAATGATCCCAAGAGATATCAACCTTAAAGCACATCCAACATTCATCCACAAAAGAGGTGAACAAATAGCTAGTTTGTTATTCTCTTCTATCTATATATAGAGTATGCACCACATCAAGGTAACATATTTTTGGACACAACTTCATTTCACTCTTCTTCTTCATATACTGACTTGGACGTTAGAGTGCTAAAATTGCATATACCCCCCACTTCACTGCACCAGAGACCGTAATCCACAGTCGTCTCCGCCCATATTTCTCACTTCTGGTTCTAAAACGAAACAGTGGCACCGTATGCGGGAATCGGATTTTGATTCAACTCAATGAAACTTCAACTCAATGAAACTTCAATTTCATTTATTAAATATTTTGAAACTCTTATTTTCATCTTCAACAAATATGGCTGGATCCAAGGCTAGCAGATAAAATTCAAGATCTTCATTTTATCTTCCACCTAGGAGTGAAGGCGGTTTCACATGGTCCTTCAGTAATGTCTAATGTATTTTGAGGGCTTCGGGCAAACCGGACAACTAGTTATCCAAAGCACTTGTAGTATTTCATCTTCAAGTAAATAATGAATGATATTGTGTCTAGTTTCACGATAAACGACTTTCCCAAGATGAAATTTTAAACACTTTCACAAGGATCACCAAGAAGCACACATTTATCGCCCTTTTGCATCCTTCTCTAAGAGAAACTGATAACTCCTTAGCACTGCAAGGGCGGGTCATAAAGCCTTGAGATTCATAACTTCATATGATTCTAGGTCTTCCATACATAGTCCTAGTTCCATTAACATGGTGGTGTATATGACATCGCATGATCTCCTATCAAGGATAAAGATTCTCAAGTTTGCATTGTTGTTAGCCACGGTGGCGGTCACTACTAACGAAAGTGCTATGTGTGGAGTCCCACTCAACTTTTTTTGTTTCGGAACCCTAGATTATCTTTCTTTATTTGATTTTGATCATGATGATGGTAATCATGATGAGTCCCATGTCATAGATCTTCTACTTGGTTCCCCCTTTTAGATGATCCTCTGTCCATTGAAGATTTATATTTCTTATATAATCTTTTTTTTTGTATTAAGTGAATGAAATTATAATTTTGTTTTATGTGAAACCAGGAAATCTATAATAAAAAATTAACAATAAAAGATCTTGGAGACACCTCTTGTGTATCACTAAAGAGTTCTATCAATAAAGTTGAAAGTAAATTCTACATAAAATACAATAAACTTTGGGATATTTCAATTACTAAGGGAGACTATTAGGTCTCCATTATAATAACTTAAAGAAAAATCTTGTCATTTGAAAAAATTGAGTATTTTCCTATGTTTTGGTAGTGGTATGTTTATATATGATTTTATTTATATGTATATCGAAAAAGTGTATATAAAATCATTAAGTAAATACCTTTTATTCTACAAGAAAAACTTAATTCATTTCATTAGTAATAAGAAACTGGATACATGTAGGTACATCAGTAAAATTGTGAAAACTAGCAAGAGATGGAGCCATATATGCCAAAGCATGAGCAACTCCATTGGCTTGTCTTCTAGTGAACTTAACATAAGAGTTCGTAAATAAATTAGCTAGTAAGTGTTTGCATTCCCTCGTGGTAGAACCAAAATCAGTCAAATTTGGAATTTGACTATTCACGCTATCTACAATGCTTTTAGCATTCAACTCAAAATCCACATTGTCATAACTGAGCTCATACACCCATTTGTTATAAGCCATAAGTCCTAAATCTTCTACAATTGCAATTTCTATGATGGGCTAGAATCACTTTGTTCGGGCAGCAACAAAACATCCTCCATCGCCCCTAATGCAAGCACCAATACTAACTTTATTATTAGAGAAAGATGTGTCGATATTACATTTGAGACGACCAGTCGATGGCTTAATCCACTTATCATCAATTTATGTTTGAGTTTGGGAGATATTTCCTTTGCTAGGATTTTGGGCATTTCTCCATCCAAAAAGTAAGTGCATTGCACGATTACAAATAGTGTCATGAGAATCAACAGTATCAGTCCAAATATGATTGTTACTACTTTTCCATAAACTCCATAGAATAGTAGATAATACAACTTGATGATCTTGATTAGCTGATAAGTATAAATTGTAGTTATTTTTGTATATACTTTTTGTTGCACTTACCGATTTTTTGTTGTTAATATCGTTGAATAAACCCAACTTTTATGTAAATACGTTTAGTTTGTGTTTATTTATGTTTTTATGTACATAGTGTGTCGTTTGATGTTTTTCCATTCATTTTGTAGGTATTTGTTGTATTTTGGAGCATTGAGGAACAAGGTGTCGAAGGCACGGCTCTGGATGCGCGTTTTCGGAATAAAAGACCAGTTTTGGGACATTCTGTCCAGGAGAGCCCGCTTAACGCGTAGATGCCTCTAAGCGCGAGTGCCACTCAACACATTTTGTAGTGCACTTCTTGCGTTTGACAATTTGGCAGAACCAATGTTTTGAAGCCCGCTTAGCGCGGATAGCACGCTTAGCGCGATTTAGGTCGGTTTGATGTGTAAAATAAGCAAGTCGCGCTTAGCGCGCCAGGCCCTCTTAGCGCGGTCTATTGAGATTTGTTTTATAACTTTCATTTCAGCTCATTTTTAGGGATGGTTTTGGGGAAGTTTTTTCTCCCAACTCTATCAACCTATAAATTTTGTTAGGATTAGCTTAGATAACAACTATGGAGCTTGTATACAGATGATCTGGGATGGATTTCTCTTCGATCGGCGTTGACAATCCGGTAGATCTGTGATTCATTTCTCTTCCTCTTTGTGTATTCTCTATTGGTTGGGTTTGTATGTATATTTTCTTTGAACTGATGTATATTTGTCGCCCTTGGTGTTATATTAAACTTGCTTTACAAATCTTTGTGGATTGTTGTCCTGGATTTTTACTCTGTTTTAGGGATTTGAGTTATTATAGACATATACTGCTTAGATTCTTATCTAGGATGATTATGTGTTAGTTTCTGAACTCTAGAGATAGATTTAGAGTTGACATCTACTTGGGTATTATAGCTTAATGCCTCTGTTGTTTGTGTCGCTCTGAGAGATTGTTGATACAGGCGAGCACGATTGACTTCTGTGTTGTTGAGGTGGTTGAGAGATCTTTACCGAGGTGATGCAATCGGCCTATCAATTTGGGTTAGAAATGACTTAGGTTGTGAGTGATACATAGTGACATTGATTAATATTGTAGTTTGAGTATAACAGGTTGATAGGTTTAAGTTTGTGAGAAGTAGTATATATGCATGCTTGATAGGTTATTCATTTTTCCTTTTTATACATTTATTTTTTATTAATACATTTTCTTTCAACCCATTTATCCCCAAAATCATAAACGCGAGAATTTTTCAAACGGAAAATCAATAACCAATCTATGTGGACACGATAGAATATAACCTAAATATCACCCGGTAAATTAATAACTTACTTTTTGCTTGTCTCCCTATTGCAACAACAAAATAGCTCCGTTGTCGGGGATTGATTCTATTATTTTCTCATTGCAATAATTCTTTTATTTCTGAGTTTTGTAATTAATGTATATTGTGATACGGTGGGAGAACTGACTTGGGTGTTTTGCGTTTGATCGCAATTGTTGCGGATAGCAAGAATCGCCACCGACTTTTCTTTTATCCAATAAAGGAAAGGGTGAAAAGAACAGGAAAGACCTTTTGAGAATTTTCTTGATTTCGGGGGGGGGGGGGGGGCAGGTTATGAAAAGGGAAGGTGTTATCACCCTTTTCATCTGTATTTATCTATGGGCTCTTAGTTTCCAGATCACTTTGAAATTCTTTGTGAAATGTGTTTGTGATTTGTTTTGAAAGTATTTTTGAAAAGTGCCTTCGTTTAGGCAAACTTTTGTAATGATTCCCGTCTCTATAAGGATGTATAAAAAGTGTTGACTTTTGAAAATATTTCATTTGAAAGTGTTGGTTGTTTGAAAGATGTTTTGAAAATGGTTGTGAGCAAGCAACTATGAACGTTCTACCTACTCAAAAAAGTCTTTGTTCATTTCCTCCTCCTTTAGATAGTGTTATTTTACCATTAGTTAGTAAGTAACCATATCATTGGATGTGAAGGGACAGGTGTGGATCATCGTATAGTCATAGAAGGCAACATTGTAGGATACCTTAGCAATTTATCTTAAGGTTCTAAGATCGTTTACCGAAGGCAACATTGAAGGGTCATCGAGGGACTACGATCTTGTATTCGAGGGTCATTGCTAAAGTATCCCACGTTCGAGGGACATGACTGTTTTATTCGAGGCAACAAGTTTGGGTTACCCTAGAGGTGCAAGTGTGCAAGGTGTATTGATTTCATGCATTTTTGTCTTGAATTATGGTTGTCTACTTGTTGATTTTAAGTCTTGCCATACAAACCCTAATTGCTAGCAATAATATTGAAAGCAATAAATTACGGAAATTTAAAGTTCTACGCTATTACATCTTCTTTTTTGGGATGGGGGTGCAAATCAAAAATGGGGGATGAAAGCAATTAAAACCTAATTACTATTACAACCAAATTGAATAATGAATAACAATATCTAAAAATATAAAGATAATGTAAAAAGGAAGGAAATTTGTTTTAAAAAAACATTATGCATTGACACATGCACTTCTGTATCAATATATATCACTTCTTGCCCCTGGAAATCAAAACCAACTCAGTATATATTGATACATAATGGTTTGCATTGGCTCATTTCTGTTTTTCATCGACACATGCACTTATGCATCAATACATATCACTTCTTGCTCCTGGAAATCAATACCAACTCAGTATGTATCTGTACATAATGGTTTGCATCGACTCATTTCTGTTTTACATCGACTCATTCGTGTTTTGCATCGACTCCTACACATTTTATCTCTCTGTAATATGTCTTGATAACATTACGTATTGATGCATAATGCATTGTATCGGCTCATCCCCTATTTTGTAACTAATATGAGTCGACGCATATGGGATATGTATCGACTCATACTGCAGTTTTACCTCTAACATTTTTTCTGCTACATATATAAGTCAGTTCTCAACACATGGTTAATGAAAATGAAAAGTGATCATATGGTTAGTGTGATACGGTGGCAGAACTGATTGTTATACTGGTTTGCATTTTTTGTTCACAAATGTTGCGGTAAGTAAGAGTCGCCACCGACTTTTATTTCATCCAACAAAGGAAAAGGAAAAAGAACAGAAAAAACCTTTTTTTCGAGATATTTCTGAGTACGGGGGATAGATTATAGAAAGGGAAGGTGTTAGCACCCTTTCTATCTGTGGTTTTCCACGGGCTCTTAGGTACTTGCTCATTTTTTAAATTGCTTGTGTGTGCTTGTTTTGAAAAGTTTTGTTTACTTCGTGATAACCCTTGTATCGGTCCTCAAGAGTGTGACGAAGTTGTTTGGAAAACTGTTTTTCAAAAGTGTTTGTGTGAAAAGTTTTTTATTTTGAGCAAGTACTTAAGATTTCTACCTACTCGAAAAAGTCTGTTCATTTTTGTTTCCTTTAGACAATGATATCCTACTATTATGGAGTAGGTAGCTCCGTCGTTGGATTTTTAAAGGGACGTTCGAAGGGACAAAATGGTCTCTGAAGGCAACAAGTAAGGATACCTTAGCATTTCGAAGGGACTATCGTCATAAGATCAATTCGTAGGCAACTCGAGGGACAAGTAGGGACTATGATCTTTATGACAATTTTGAATCGCGGGTCATTGCTAAGCTATCCCTACGTTCGAGGGACACAACCATTATTTCTGAGGCAACCAAATGAGGCAAACCCTAGGAGTGAGCATGTGCAAGTGTGTTTTTTCCAGTTAATTATCTTTGCACAATTAGGGTTATCTACCGTTTTAAATTGATTTATCTTGCCATTCAATCCTATTATCCATACATCTAGGCAGTTTATAATTGTGGGAAGTAAAGTGCGAGAAATTAAAACCCTAACTATTACAAGGCCTTGGGGAGGGGATTACATAACCAAAAAACCGGAGGAAATAATAAATGCGAAATAGTAAACCTAGTTAACTATTACAAGCTCGGAGCAGTTACAATAATTAATAAAAATAAGGAAAAAACAATGCGCGAAAGTTAAGACGGGAACAAATTAGAAGCCTAAGAAATCTAATTAATTTTATTTAACAAAATAACCAATGTTGAAATAATTAAAATAATTAATTTTCAAAAATTAATTTTAATTATAAAAAAACCTAATTCTATTTAATTTTAATTATGGAAATAAAAAGTATTTAAGTTAACCTAATTTCTATTAAATTTAAATTACAAAAAAAGTGTTTAAGTTAACCTAATTAAACTAATTAATTAAATGCAAATAAATATTTTATGAAAAAAAAACTAAACCTAATATTTTTTGTAATTTATGATTTTATGATTTAATAATAAAAAAATGATTTTGTAAAAAAAATAATTAAGACAAATAATAAAAGAAATAAAAAAGAATGGGATTTGGGCCTCATTGTGAGAAGCAATTTGGGGGTGTGTTGCCAAATTTATATTGGGCCCAGGATAATGGCCCAGAGTCTAGTGTCTGGTCTGGTGAGATCATCTTCTGAGGGTGCACCATAGATCTTGCCAGCGAGGGACCTTGTGTAACACTCCAATTCTACCCCAAGCAAATACGCAAGATAAATCAGAGTTATAGAATTTCAATCATATAAATGAATCGGGACATCACAAATTCTTCTAACAAATTCATTGCATACATCATGGATATATAACACTTTTTCAAAACGTCGGATGAACTAACAACATAACATCTTTCATTAAATATTCAATGACTACGCAGCGGAATTCTTCAATAACATCTTTAAATAATATAGCAACTTCGAAACATCTCGTGTTTAATAAATAAACAATTTAAGGTTCAACAACTAAAAATCAGCAAGCGTTCATCCCCCCGAGTGTTACATATCAAAGCAATGACACTGACTCGATCTATTGAAGGTATACAACCTTCACTCTCGATTACCTACACGTTACCAACATAAGGGCAACATTCAAACAGAAGGGGTGAGATATTTAACAATATAATAAAGCGCATGATAATCAATATATTAAATTAAATCATTCATATCACCACTTCTCATCTCATAATCAACAATAATTACAACATATATATATTCATTCATCAACATCAAATACATCTCATTATTCCTTCATATGATGCGACTCAAAACTATGCAAATGCATGTGGTACCATTGGAGCAGAACTCCCATCTCAAAAATCTAATCTGCCAATTAATAGAGGCATCAAATAAGGCATAGCCTTCATCTCAAAATTTGCCAATCCAGGCCATCTCAAAAATGCAATGTATGCGACTCAACATGAATGTAATAACACACTCAGTTATCAACATCTCAAAACATATCTCAAAACAAAAACATCTCAATCATCAAAATGACAACATTTCAGTCATCTCAAACAACAACATCTCAATCATCAAAATGACAACATTTCAGTCATCTCAAGCAACAACATCTCAATCACAACATCTCATAAACATCTCAAAGTAATTTGTTAAACATTACTTATTTATCAACATCATTTGATTAATCACATCTTACTAATAACTCGGATGTATATCAATTCTACAGTAATCCCTACTGTTATTCTGCAGTTCTACTTCATTTCTGTCATTAATCCTACTGTCATAATTCTAACAGCAGCCTCTAACATCTCAAAATTCATCCATCTGTCCTAAAACAGCACAACCGTCATCTACGGGAATTAATTCTAAATCCTAAATTAGTTACTGGAATTACACCTCTTAATCATCATTTTAATCATCTAAAATAAAGTTCATCGCGTTAGCTAATCAACGCTTTGAACGACATCTCAAACAACATCCTAAAACTCAAGTTACAGCAACTTAAAACTGATTCTATCAAAATTATTCAGTATGCATCGACACAAAACACTATGCATCGACTCATCCTGCTTCTTCTTCACGCTATGAGTCGACACATCCCTCTATGGATCGACTCATTCTAGCTTTCAATACAGCATGTATCGACACATGCATCGCACTGATCGACTCATCCTGAGTCTCACACACTCATGTATCGACGGATCCTCCCTTCGCGTCGACTCATCCAAAGCCTTACACTTAACATGAATCGACACAAGCATGCATGCATCGACTCATCCTGAGTCAAACATCTTCCATGCATTGACTCATCCAATTTGAGGTCGACGCATCCTGCGATTTTCTGCATAATTTTTCGTGTTTCTACTGTATTTTCACTACTGGAATATAATCACAGTCCTACAAACCTCATCCTAACCATGATAATTCATCACCTAATCATTAACCTTTAATACTACATCGTTTACACAACAACATATCATCATTTATCCATCGAGAAATCATCAATCATCATCATACATCATTCAAATCAATAAAAAAAACAACAATCCTCTAATCCCACATATCAAATATCATTAACCCCATTATAAAGCCAGAACCCCACCCTTACCTCGGATCGAAGGTTGATCTACAATTTCTGGGTTGAATTCTTCGTTCTTGCCGTTTCCTTCAAAACCAGCAGCTTCACATTTCCACAATCCTTATTTTTCCTTCTACTATTTCTTCTTTCTATTCTAACAACACATAATAAAATAACCTAATATTATTAGATTATTCCTTAATGGGCTCCAACTTACACCCCCTTATTGCTTATACTCACACAATCAAGGCCCACATTAAATAATATTAGCTTGTAACATTATTTCTCATAATAATATAATACCTCAAATATATTATTATTTCTCCATTTAATAAAATGAATCCAATTTAATAATACTTCTTCACAATTATTCCAAAAATAATTTAATTAAATAATTAATTAAATTACGGGCGTTACAACTCTCCCCCACTTAGAATATTTTCTTCCTCGAAAATTTACCTCAATCAAACAATTCTGGATAGGAGTCTCGCATCTTGCTCTCCAATTCCCAAGTCATGCTTTCTCCTGCAGCTCCTAACCAAACCACTTTAGCCAAGGCAATCTTTTTGCCCCTCAGAGTCTTCATTTCATGATCCGCGATCCGCACAGGCATCGTCTCCACCGTAAGATTATCCCGTACTTGCACATCGTCCATATGAATCACATGAGATGGATCTGAAATATACTTCCGAAGTTGTGACACATGAAACACATCATGCAAATTCGAAAGATTAGGCGGTAAAGCCACTCTATAAGCAACATTCCCCACTCTCTCTGAAATCTGATACGGTCCAATAAAACGAGAAGTGAGCTTCTTAGACTTCAACGCTCGCCAACACCAGTCACAAGTGTAACTCTCAAAAACACATGATCACCAGCTTGAAATTCTAAATCTTTCCTTCGCTTGTCATGATAACTCTTCTGTCTACTCTGTGAAGCTTTCATCTTTTCTCGAATCAACTCCACCTTCTCAGTAGTCTCACGAACAAGTTCAGGTCCAAGCACTACACTTTCACCAGATTCATGCCAACATAACGGAGTTCTACATCTCCGGCCATACAACACTTCAAAAGGTGTCATCCCAATACTAGAATGGTAACTGTTATTATACGTGAACTCTATCAACGGAAGATAAGTATCCCACGAACCTCCCTGCTCAAGAACACATGCCCTCAACAAGTCTTCCAACGATTGAATCATCCGTTTAGTCTGACCATCTGTCTAAGGATGATACGCTGAACTCAACCTCAACTTAGAACCCAACGCTTCTTGCAAACTCTTCCAAAAATCAGAAGTAAATCTTGGATCTCTATCTGACACAATGCATAAAGGAACACCACGCAGTTTCACAATCACACTAACATAAATCTCAGCCAACTTCGACACTGGAAAACTGATGTTAATAGGAATAAAATGAGCTGACTTCATAACCCTATCAACAATCACCCAAATCGAATCATGTCCTCTCGAAGTACTAGGCAACCCCGTCATAAAGTCCATTGAAATGCTATCCCATTTCCATTCTGGGACTTCCAACGGCTGCATCAATCCTGCAGGCTTCTGATGTTCAACTTTCGACTTCTGACAAGTCAAACATGCATACACAAATCGAGCCACATCACTCTTCATCCCAGGCCACCAAAACAAACCTTTCAAATCTTGATACATCTTTGTAGCTCCTGGATGAATACTCAACTTACTTCTATGACTCTCTTTAAGTATCACTTTCTTCATCTCAGCATCATCAGGAATACAAATACTATTACAAAATCTTAACACACCTTGCTCCTCTAGCTTGGAATCACTATTCTCAGATTGATCATTACCAACCATCCAATCTACCAGTTTCACATCCAACTTCTGAGCTTCTCTGATACTGTTTAAAAATTCATTATTAATCTCCAATATACCCAACATAACACTCTGCGGAGTAACCTCGCAAACTAAGCTCATATCTCTGAACTGCTCGATCAATTCCAACTCTTTGATCATCATTACTGACATATGTAAAGTCTTTCGACTCAATGCAACAGCTACCACATTCGCTTTTCCTGGATGATAATTCAAACCAAAATCATAATCCTTTAGCAATTCTAACCATCTTCGTTGCCTCATATTCAACTCTTTCTGATCAAACAAATACTTCAAACTCTTATGGTCACTAAACACTTCAAATTTAGAACCATAAAGATAATGCCTCCAAATCTTCAATACAAAGACAACAGCAGCAAGTTCTAAATCATGCGTAGGATAGTTCTTCTCATGAGTCCTCAACAACCTCGATGCATAAGCAATTACCTTACCATTATGCATAAGCACACCTCCTAAACCCATCTTAGAAGCATCACAATACACCACAAAAGACTCTCCTGGATTAGGCAACGTCAAAATCGGAGCCGATGTCAACCTCTTCTTTAATTCTGTAAAACTTTCTTCACAATGAACATCCCATACAAAAGCTCTACCTTTACAAGTCAACTTGGTCAACGGAAGTGACAACTTAGAAAACCCTTCGATAAACCTTCTATAATAACCAGCTAATCCCAAGAAGCTTCTAATCTCGGTAGCTGACTTTGGAGTTTCCCATTGCAACACAACATCAACCTTCGATGGATCTACAACAATGCCACTACCTGAAATCACATGACCAAGAAAACTAACTTCTTTTAACCAAAATTCACACTTGGACAACTTTGCATACAACTTATTCTCTTTCAAAATCTGCAATACTACTCTTAAATGTTCAGCATGCTCTTCTTCTGACTTAGAGTAAATCAAAATATCATCAATGAACACCACTACGAACCGATCCAAATAAGTATGGATCAACACAAAGCCTCATGCTTCCATCTTTCTTCTTCACTAACAACACTGGAGCTCCCCACGGTGATACACTTGGTCTTACAAACCTCTTCTCAAGTAACTCTTTCAATTGCTTCTTCAACTCTGACAATTCAGACGCAGACATCCTGTATGGTGCCATAGACACAGGTCTGGTACCAGGTACAAGATCAATTGCAAATTCAACTTCCCTCTCTGGCGGTACATCGGGAATCTCATCAGGGAAAACTTCAGGAAATTCACATACCACCGGCAATTCCTCAATTATAGCTTGAGTCTCTACAGATAGAGACGCCATCAACGAAAACATTTGTGCTTCCTCTTGCATCAACTTTCTCAATTGTGTAGCAGACAACAAAGCATCTTCCTCTTCTTCAGGAGTAGAAAACTTCACCGACTTGTCATAACAATTAATATGAACACAGTTATGCTCTAACCAGTTCATACCAAGAATCACATCAAAACCTCTTAACGGCAAACAAACCAAATGAAAAACAAAGTATCTGTCGAAGATCGACAAGGGACACTTAGCACACACAAAAGAAGTGATCACTAATCCCTTGGCTGGAGTATCGACAACCATTTCTCCATTCAAAGAAGACAACACAAGACCCAATCTTTCAACACAATTAGCAGCAATAAAATAATGTGTAGCACCAGTATCAATAATAGTAATTAAAGGAGTACTATTAATGAAACATGTACCTCTAATAAGTCTATCCTCGGAAGCTGTCTGATCCTCCATCAAAGCAAACACTTTACCGCTATACTGAGCTTTCTTCGGTTTCGGACACTGGCTACCAATGTGCCCTTCTTCCTTACAATTGAAACAAACTACATTCTTGTGCTCGCACTCAGATATAATATGTTCGTTCTTACCACAATGGTGACATCTCCTCACTTCACCAGTGCACACATTACTCTTGTGTCCAGGTTTCCCACACTTAAAACAAATCACACCAACATGAGCATCTCCCCCACTAGTCCTCTGACCATGAGCAACTCTCTGCTTACCCTTACCAGCTGGGGCATCATAGGGTTTACCACGATTCTGCGGGTGCTTACCCCTCTCCTCACTAATAATCTTGTAATGAGCATTATTATCTTCCTCAAAAATCCTACAGCTATCAACCAAATCAGCAAAGACACGGATCTTCTGGTATCCAATTGCCTTCTTAATTTCCGGGCGCAACCCATTCTCAAACTTAATACACTTAGAAAATTCATCATTTTCCTCAGCGTAATGCGGATAAAACTTGGCCAACCCAGCAAACTTGGCAGCATACTCAACAACAGACAAATTCCCTTGCTTCAGCTCAAGGAAATCAATTTCCTTCTTTCCACTGACATCTTCAGGAAAATACTTTCTCAGGAATTCCCTACGGAACAGAGCCCAAGTGACATCCTCACCTGCAGCTTCCAACTTCTGGCAAGTCTCTAGCCACCATTCATCAACCTCGACTGCTAGCATATGAGTCCCATAACGAACCTTCTACGCTGGAGTGCAGTCCATCACGCGAAAGATCCTCTCAATCTCTTTCAACCATTCCAATGCTTCGTCAGGATCATACTTTCCCTTGAACGTAGGTGGATTCTCTCTCTGGAAAGTCGCCAAGCTACGAGATCCAGCATTCCCGTCAGCATTCGGCTGATTTTCCATCGCATGATCCATTGCTTGCAGAGCAGCAGAAAGAGCAGCATCATTCCTTCCGGCCATCTCAACTTCTCACTACAACACAAACAACTGTTAGAACTCAAAATAACAATACTCGATTGTTAGACAACTAAGACTCGACGACAAGGTCAGACCAACCTTTTACTTTGATACCAACTTTGTAACACCCCAATTCTACCCCAAGCAAATATGCAAGATAAATCAAAGTTATAAAATTTCAATCATACAAATGAACCGGGACGTCACAAATTCTTCTAACAAATTCATTGCATACATCATGGATATATAACACTTTTTCAAAATGTCAGATGAACTAACAACATAACATCTTTCATTAAATATTCAACGACTACGCAGCGGAATTCTTCAATAACATCTTTAAATAATATAGCAACTTCGAAACATCTCGTGTTTAATAAATAAACAATTTAAGGTTCAACAACTAAAAATCAGCAAGCCTTCATCCCTCTGAGTGTTACATATCAGAGCAATGACACCGACTCGATCTATTGAAGGTATACGGCCTTCACTCTCGATTACCTGCACGTTACCAACATAAGGGCAACATTCAAACAGAAGGGGTGAGATATCTAACAATATAATAAAGCGCATGATAATCAATATATTAAATTAGATCATTCATATCACCACTTCTCATCTCATAATCAACAATAATTACAGCATATATCTATATATATATATATATATATATATATATATATATATATATATATATATATATATATATATATATATTCATTCATCAACATCAAATACATCTCATTATTCCTTCATATGATGCGACTCAAAACTATGCAAATGCATGTGGTACCATTAGAGCAGAACTCCCATCTCAAAATTCTAATCTGCCAATTAATAGAGGCATCAAATAAGGCATAGCCTTCATCTCAAAATTTGCCAATCCAGGCCATCTCAAAAATGCAATGTATGTGACTCAACATGAATGTAATAACACAATCAGTTATCAATATCTCAAAACACATCTCAAAATAACAACATCTCAATCATCAAAACGACAACATTTCAGTCATCTCAAACAACAACATCTCAATCATCAAAACGACAACATTTCAGTCATCTCAAGCAACAACATCTCAATCACAGCATCTCATAAACATCTCAAAGTAATTTGTTAAACATTACTTATTTATCAACATCATTTGATTAATCACATCTTACTAATAACTCAGTTGTTTATCAATACTACAGTAATCCCTACTGTTATTCTGCAGTTCTACTCCATTTCTGTCATTAATCCTATTGTCATAATTCTAACAGCAGCCTCTAACATCTCAAAATTCATCCATCTGTCCTAAAACAACACAACCGTCATCTACGGGAATTAATTCTAAATCCTAAATTAGTTACTGGAATTACACCTCTTAATCATCATTTTAATCATCTAAAATAAAGTTCATCGCGTTAGCTAATCAACGCTTCGAACGGCATCTCAAACAGCATCCTAAAACTCAAGTTACAGCAACTTAAAACTGATTCTGTCAAAATTATTCAGTATGCATCGACACAAAACACTATGCATCGACTCATCCCGCTTCTTCTTCAAGCTATGAGTCGACGCATCCCTCTATGGATCGACTCATTCTAGCTTTCAATACAGCATGTATCGACACATGCATCACACCGGTCGACTCATCCTGAGTCTCACACACTCATGTATCGACGCATCCTCCCTTCGCGTCGACTCATCCCGAGCCTTACACTTAACATGCATCTATGCAAGCATGCATGCATCGACTCATCCTGAGTCAAACATCTTCCATGCATCGACTCATCCAGTTTAAGGTCGACACATCCTGCGATTTTCTGCATAATTTTCTGCGTTTCTACTATATTTTCACTACTGGAATATAATCACAGTCCTACAAACCTCATCCTAACCATGATAATTCATCCCCTAATCATTAACCTTTAATACTACATCGTTTACACAACATCATATCATCATTTATCCATCGATAAATCATCAATCATCATCATACATCATTCAATTCAATAACAAAAACAACAATCCTCTAATCCCACATATCAAATATCATTAACCCCATTATAAAGCCAGAACCCCACCCTTACCTTGGATCGAAGGTTGCTCTACAATTTCTGGGTTGAATTCTTCGTTCTTGCCGTTTCCTTCAAAACCAGCAGCTTCACGTTTCCACAATCCTTATTTTTCCTTCTACTGTTTCTTCTTTCTATTCTAACAACACATAATAAAATAACCTAATATTATTAGATTATTCCTTAATGGGCTCCAACTTACACCCCCTTATTACTTATACTCACACAATCAAGGCCCATATTAAATAATATTAGCTTCTAACATTATTTCTCATAATAATATAATACCTCAAATATATTATTATTTCTCCATTTAATAAAATGAATCCAATTTAATAATATTTCTTCACAATTATTCCAAAAATAATTTAATTAAATAATTAATTAAATTACGGGCGTTACACCTTGGATCTGGCTGGAGGCAGATCCCAGGGGTGAGATCTGAGGGCACATGGTTGACCACTAAGCATGAGATACGTTGAATCCTGCATTAAAAGTTAAGGAAATAATAAAATGTGCACGCTTGGGATCGAACCCAGGTCTTTAGCTTCACGTACCCACGCCTTTGCCATCTGCGCTACCAAACTTAGTTGTATAAATGACAACACAATAATATTATATGTAAAAAAAATAAGATTAATACTTGGAAATAAAAAACGCGCGCCAGATTCAAACTGGCCAGTGATAGGCTGCCACCTAGTCGTCTTCTTCACAAAACTGTCGTTTTAGGTACAAGGCTTTTACCTACGGACAACTTCTGTAGCTATAACCCCTGCATTTTCAAAAATTCAGTACATGCAATATAAATCTCAGATAAGGCCATGGATCGATCACTCGTGATTTCCTGAACACGAATTGACCCTTGATTAGGCCTAATTAACCTGTAACAAGAAACCCTAAAACGAAGCTCAGAACCCTAATAATGGCAGTTACTCGTATATGTACCAAAACAAACAATTAATTATGCCAATATGTTCTAAATGACTAAACAAACATGAATGTGTAGTTAGAATTCATTTATCATGTGCATATGTTCAAAATAAAATTCAAAAACCAAAGGCAAACCGTGGTTCTGTAGGGGGTGTTTTTGGGTGCTTTGACGCGTGGGAATGATCCAATTGGCTTCAGAGTACCTCCAGCAATCGATTGCAAGTCTCATGATGCTTTGAATCTCCTTATGGACAAATATCTGACCTCTAATTTTTTGACAAAAATTTGAGTTTTGTTTTTGCTCTAGGGAGGCAGGTTGCGCGTGTGTTCCTCTTCTCTAGGGTTAGAAAGACTTTGTATATGTAGTGAATCCCTTTAGGGCAATATTTTTGGCAAGAATCCAAAGAATAATGTCATGGCCTTAATGAAGAAATCAAATCTTGAAAAGTTGCCAAATATGGATATTTTGTGCCTATTTGGTCTTGCACAAATTTCTTGCTATTATACAGCCTGTATGGATTGTGATTCAATGCAAAAATCAAATCAAAACAAACTTCATTATTTTATTTTATTTAATTTGATTTTTAAAGATTAAAATCAAAATAAATCAAATAAATAAGCAAATAATGCATGGAGAGGTTTATGGGTCTTGGACTAGGCTAGGAGCAAGATGCAAGCATAAAAATTTAGGCCCATTTGAAGAAAAATGCATTTTTGGGCATGGTTGACTTTGTGCAAATTTCCAAAAATGGCCAACTTTGACAATGCATATCTCTCTCAATTTTGATCCTGAGAGGGTGTTCTTAGACTTTTTAGAAATCCTAGGATGTCCCTTAAACAACCTTTTTGGTTTCACCTCAATTGGATCTTCCATGTTCATGCAAGAAGCCTTGACCCGAAAGGTGTTTTTGTTGACTTTTGAAAAGGACCTATAATGTCTGATTTTATATCTTTTCATGAGTGCATTTCTTGAACTTGAGAGATGAAGATGAATTGTAAGGAATTGGATTATCTTCAAAATGAGCCTTGGATGAGAAATTTCCGATAAAGTATGAAAAAATTATGCTTGGTCAAAGTTTGGTTGACTTTTCCTAAGAAATCCAAATTTAGCAACTTTTGAGTTTTGATGAATTAGGAGCCTTCCTTGTGGAATCATGATCAAACCTTTATAAAATGATGGATATCACTTCAAAATTATGATGTTGACCAAAAATCTTGAAGTTTGACTGTATGTGGGCCCCAGTTGACTTTTGACCTGATATAGTTGATTTTCAAGCATCTGAGCAGTTGACTGGGCAAACTTCTTGTACAAGGCATGAAATTTGGCATGAATGGTCTTGAGAATATATTAGGACTATGGAGAGCATATGATTCCCTTGGGACTCACCCGTCTTGATGAAAATGGAAACCCTAGTTGGAGGTTCATTGCTTTAGGAGAGAGTTTGTCTGATCAACTCTTGGGCATCCTTGAACAAGTTGAAGTATCTTAATGAACATATGTTGAGTAAAATGAGAGGGGAAATTTTGGGGTACAACAACTTCCCCTGTTCAATCTTCTTAAGCCTGAGGATGTAGATTGGCTGGTATGCCTTTCGTGATCTGAAGGTGGAAGATGATTGAACACTAGAGTGCCCAGAAATTTGCACTCGCATGAAGTAATATTGATTAGTGATATCGGGAATGGGCTTATAGATGTCATTTGGGAGTCGACAGAGAGTCGTCGGAAATGGGCTTAAAGATGCCATCCAGAAAAGATATCAGTCGCATGAGATTTCTTTGTGAGAATTTTTGTACCTGCTATTGAGGAGGACTTCACCGGGGAATGTTGATTTATGTCCTGGGAAGTAGAGTCTAGGAGCTTCGGTTGTCCATTACTCTACTGGGGAACTAACTCTTGAGGAGGCGGAGGTGAACTGCATATCTGGTCAGGGTCCAGGCTGCGCGGCGACTTACTAGGGAATTGCAAAATTGACCGTATCTGGTCAGGTCCAGGTCTTACAGTGTTGTAAACTGTTATCTGGAGATAAAAGAGAAGGAACTTGGACAATGGGGTTACTTCGAAATGGGAGCCTGGATAGTAGGGTTATGATAAGGAACATGGATAGTAGGGTTACTTTGGGATGAGAGCCTGGATAGTAGGGCTATGAGAAGTCTAACACCCCAATTCTACCCCAAGCAAATTATGCAAAATAAATCAGAGTTATAAAATTTCATTCATACAAACGAATCAGGACGTCACAAATTCTTCTAACAAATTCATTGCATTCATCATGGATATATAACACTTTTTCAAACATCGGATGAACCATCTACATAGCATCTTTAATAAAATAATTCAACAACTACGCATCGGAATTCTTCAATGACATCTCTAAATAAAACAACAACTTCGAAACATCTCTTATCTAATAATAAACAATTTAAGGTTCAACAACTAAAAATCAACAATCAAAAATCAACAAGCGTTCATCCCCCCGAGTGTTACATATCAGAGCAATGACACCGACTCGAACTATTGAAGGTATACAACCTTCACTCGAGATTACCTGCACGTTACCAACATAGGGGAAACATTCAAACAGAAGGGGTGAGATATCTAACAATATAATAAAGCGCATGATAATTAATATATTAAATCAGATCAATAATATCACCACTTTTCATCTCATAATCAACAATAATTACAACATATATACTCATTCATCTACATCAAATACATTTCATTATTCAATCATATAATGCGACTAAAAACTATGCAAATGCATGTGGTACCATTGGAGTAGAACTCCCATCTCAAAAATCTGCCAATTAATAGAGGCATCAACAAGGCATAGCCTTCATCTCAAAATTTGCCAATCTAGGCCATCTCAACGAGCATAAGCTCCATCTCAAAAATGCAATGTATGCGACTCTTCATGAATGTAATATCAACATCTCAATCATCTCAAAACACATAATCTCATAAACATCTCAGAACAACAACATCTCATAAACATCTCAGAACAACAACATCTCATAAACATCTCAAAACATCTCAATTACAGCATCTCATAAACATCTCAAAATAATTTATTAAACATCACTTATTTATCAAACGTCATTTGTTCATCATAAATTATCAAACACCACTTTAATAACCACATGTCGTTAATGACTCAGCTGTAAATCAATAATACAGTAAGCCATCATGTTATTCTGCCAATTTATATCGTTGTTGTCGCTAATCCTACTGTCATAATTCCTAACAGCAACCTCTAAACATCTCATGTTCATCATTCTGTCCAAAATCCAGCAATAACGATCAATCACGGGAATTAATTCTAAATCTTAGATTGGTTACTAGGATTATACCTCTTCATCATCATTTAAATCATCTAGAATAAAGTTCATCGCGTTATCTAATCAACACTTCGAACGACATCTCAAACAACATTCTACAACTCAAGTTACAGCAATTTAAAAACTGATTCTGTCAAAATTAGTCAGTATGGATCAACACGAAACTCTATGGATCGACGCGTAATGCTTCTCCTGCACAGCATGAGTCGACACATCCTTCTCATGGATCGACTCATCCTACTTCAAATCACAGCATGTATTGACACATGTACCTTACCGATCGACTCATCCTGAGTCTTGCAACTAACATGTATCGATGCAAGCCCTGCATGCATCGAATCATACTGAGTCTAACCTCACCCATGTATCGACTCATCCAGCTTGAGGTCGACACATCCTGGTTCCTCCTGCATAATTCTGCGATTTCCTCTGTATTTTCACTACGGAAATTCATATTACAGCCCTACAAACCTTATTATAAACATAATAAATCATCACCTAACATTAACCTATAATACTACATCGATCAAACAATATCATAACGTCATTATTCATTCAAATGCATCAAATCTTCATCATACATCATCCAATTCAAGAACAAAAACAAAAATACTCTAACCCCACATATCAAACATCATGAACCCATTTATAAAGTCAGAACCCCTCCCTTACCTTGGATTGAAGGTCTCTATACAATTTCCAGGTTGAATCTTTGTTCTTGCCATTTCCTTCTATTTCCAGCAGCTTCATGTTCTCCTCAAATCCTTATTTTCTCTTCTTACTGCTTCCTCCTTCTATTCTTCTCACAAATAATAAAATAACCTAATATTATTATATTATTCCTTATTGGGCTCCAAACCTACACCCCCTTATTACTTCCACTCACACCATATAGGCCCACATGAAATAATATTAGCTTCTAACATTATTTCACCAAACAGTAATATTATACCTCTAATATTATTATTTCTCCACTTAATAAAATAAATCCAATTTAATAACACTTCTTCAAAAATATTCTAAAAATAATTTAATTAAATAATTAATTAAATTACGGGCGTTACAACTCTCCCCCACTTAGAATATTTTCGTCCTCGAAAATTTACCTCAATCAAACAATTCAGGATAGGAGTCTCGCATCTTGCTCTCCAATTCCCAAGTCATACTTTCACCAGTAGCTCCTAGCCAAACCACTTTAACCAAGGCAATCTCTTTGCCCCTCAGAGTCTTCATTTCACAATCCACGATTCGTACAGGCATCGTCTCCACCGTAAGATTATCCCGTACTAGCACATCATCCATATGAATCACATGAGACGGATCTGAAATATACTTCCGAAGTTGCGACACATGAAACACATCATGCAAATTCGAAAGATTAGGCGGTAAAGCCACTCTGTAAGCAACATTCCCCACTCTCTCTGAAATCTGATACGGTCCAATAAAACGAGAAGTGAGCTTCTTAGACTTCAACGCTCGCCCAACACCAGTCACCGGTGTAACTCTAAAAAACACATGATCACCGGCTTGAAATTCTAAATCCTTCCTTCGCTTGTCATGATAACTCTTCTGTCTACTTTGTGAAGCTTTCATCTTTTCCCGAATCAACTTCACCTTCTCGGTAGTCTCACGAACAAGTTCAGGTCCAAGTACTACACTCTCACCAGATTCATGCCAACATAACGGAGTTCTACATCTTCGACCATACAACGCTTCAAAAGGTGCCATCCCAATACTAGAATGATAACTGTTGTTATATGTGAACTCTATCAACGGAAGATAAGTATCCCACGAACCTCCCTGTTCGAGAACACATGCCCTCAATAAGTCTTCTAACGATTGAATCGTCTGTTCAGTGTGACCATCTGTCTGAGGATCATACGCTGAACTCAACCTCAACTTAGAACCCAACGCTTCTTGCAAACTCTTCCAAAAATCATAAGTAAATCTTGGATCTCTATCTGACACAATGCACAAAGGAACACCATGCAGCTTCACAATCACACTAACATAAATCTCAGCCAACTTCGACACTGGAAAACCGATGTTAATAGGAATAAAATGAGCTGACTTCGTAAGCATATCAACAATCACCCAAATTGAATCATGTCCTCTTATAGTACTAGGTAACCCCGTCACAAAGTCCATTGAAATGCTATCCCATTTCCATTCGGGAACTTCTAACGGTTGCATCAATCCTGCAGGCTTCTGATGTTCAACTTTTGACTTCTGACAAGTCAAACATGCATACACAAATCGAGCCACATCACTCTTCATCCCAGGCCACCAAAACAAACCTTTCAAATCTTGGTACATCTTCGTAGCTCCTGGATGAATACTCAACTTACTTCTATGACTCTCTTCAAGTATCACTTTCTTCATCTCAGCATCATCAGGAATAAAAATCCGATTACGAAACCTCAACACACCTTGCTCATCTAACTTGAAATCACTATTCTCAGATTGATTGATCCGAACCATCGAATCTACCAGTTTCACATCCAACTTCTGAGCTTCTCTAATACTGTCTAAAAATTCATTATTAATCTTCAACATACCCAACATAATACTCTGCGGAGTAACCTCGCAAACTAAGCTCATATCTCTGAACTGCTCAATCAATTCCAGCTCTTTAATCATCATTGCTGACATATGTAAAGTCTTTAGACTCAATGCATCAGCTACCACATTCGCCTTTCCTGGATGATAATTCAAACCGAAATCATAATCCTTTAACAATTCTAACCATCTTCGTTGTCTCATATTGAACTCTTTCTGATCAAATAAATACTTCAAACTCTTATGGTCACTAAACACTTCAAATCTAGAACCATAAAGATAATGCCGCCAAATCTTCAATACAAAAACAACTGCAGCAAGCTCTAAATCATGCGTAGGATAGTTCTTCTCATGAGTCCTCAACTGCCTGGACGCATAAGCAACTACCTTACCATTCTGCATAAGCACACCTCCTAAACCCATCTTGGAAGCATCACAATACACCATAAAAGGCTCTTCTGGATTAGGCAACGTCAAAATCGGAGCCGACGTCAACCTCTTCTTCAATTTCGTAAAACTTTCTTCGCATTGAACATCCCAAACAAAAGCTCTACCTTTACAAGTCAACTTAGTCAATGGAAGTGACAACTTAGAAAACCCTTCAATAAACCTTCTATAATAACCAACTAATACCAAGAAGCTTCTAATCTCAGTAGCTGACTTTGGAGTTTCCCATTGCAACACAACATCAACCTTTGATGGATCTACAGCTATGCCACTGCCTGAAATCACATGACCAAGAAAACTAACCTCCTTCAACCAAAATTCACACTTGGACATCTTTGCATACAACTTCTTCTCTTTCAAAACTTGCAATACTACTCTTAAATGTTCAGCATGCTCCTCTTCTGACTTAGAGTAAATCAAAATATCATCAATGAACAACACTACAAACCGATCCAAATAAGTATGAAAGATACGATTCATATATTCCATGAATACTCCCGACGCATTAGTAACACCGAAAGGCATCACCGAATACTCATAATGTCCATAACGCGTTCTGAAAGCCGTCTTCTGAATATCTTCATCCTTCACTTTAATCTGATGGTAACCCGGCCTCAAATCAATCTTACTAAACACACGAGTATCCACTAATTGGTCCATCAAGTCATCTATTCTTGGAAGCAGATACTTGTTCTTAATCGTCACATTGTTCAACTGTCTATAATCAACACAAAGCCTCATACTTCCATCTTTCTTCTTCACTAACAACACTGGAGCTCCCCACAGCGATACAATTGGTCTTACAAACCTCTTCTCAAGTAACTCTTCCAGTTGCTTCTTCAACTCTGACAACTCAAACGCAGACATCCTGTATGGTGCCATAGACACAGGTCTGGTACTAGGTACAAGATCAATTTCAAATTTAACTTCCCTCTCTGGCGGTACATCAGGAATCTCATCAGGGAAAACTTCAGGAAATTCACAAACCACCTACAATTCCTCAATTATAGCTCGAGTCTCTACAGATAGCGACACCATCAACGAGAACATCTGTGCCTCTTCTTGCATCAACTTTCTCAACTGCCTAGCAGACAACAAACCGTCTTCCTCTTCTTCAGGAGTAGAAAACTTCACAGACTTGTCGTAACAGTTAATATGAACACAGTTATGCTCTATCCAGTTCATGCCCAAAATCACATCCAAACCTCTTAACGGCAAACAAACCAAATCAACAACAAATTCTCTGTCGAAGATCGACAAGGGACACTTAGCACACACAAAAGAAGTAATCATTGACCCCTTGGCTGGAGTATCGACGACCATTTCTCCATCTAGAGAAGACAACACAAGACCCAATCTTTCAACACAATCAGCAGCAATAAAACAATGCGTGGCACCGGTATCAATAATAGTGATTAAAGGAGTACTATTAATGAAACATGTACCTCTAATAAGTCCATCTTCAGCAGCTGTCTGATCCTCAACCAAAGCAAACACTTTACCACTTGACTGAGATCTCTTCGGTTTCGGACACTGGCTACCAATGTGCCATTCCTCTTTACAATTGAAACAAACCATATTCTTATGCTCGCACTCAGATACAATATGTCTGTTCTTACCACAACGGAAACACTTCTTCACTTCAGTAGTGCACACATTACTCTTGTGTCCAGGTTTCCCACACTTAAAGCAAATCACACCAGCATGAGCATCTCCCCCACTAGTCCTCTGACCATGAGCAACTCTCTGCTTACCCTTACCAGCTGGGGCATCATAAGGCTTACCACGATTCTGCGGGTCCTTACCCTCTTCTCACTGATAATCTTGTAATGAGCATTATTGGCTTCCTCATAAATTCTACAGCTATCAACCAAATCAGCAAAGACACTGATCTTCTGATATCCAACTGCCTTCTTAATCACCGGGCGTAACCCATTCTCAAATTTAATACACTTAGAAAATTCAGCATTTTCCTCAGCATAATGCAGATAAAACTTAGCCAACTCAACAAACTTGGCAGCATACTCTACAACATACATACTTCCTTGCTTCAGCTCAAGGAACTCAATTTCCTTCTTACCACGGACATCTTCAGGAAAATACTTTCTCAAAAACTCCCTACGGAACACAGCCCAAGTGACATTCTCACCTGCAGCTTCTAACTTCTGGCAAGTCTCTAGCCACCAGTCATCAGCCTCGACTGCTAGCATATGAGTCCCATAACGAACCTTCTGCGCTGGAGTGCAGTCCATCACGCGAAAGATCCTCTCTATCTCTTTCAACCATTCCAATGCTCCGTCAGGATCATATTTTCCCTTAAACGTAGGTGGATTCTCTCTCTGGAAAGTCGCCAAGCTACGAGATCCAGCATTCCCGTCAGCATTCGGCTGATTTTCCATCGCATGAGCCATTGCTTCTAGAGCAGCAGCAAGAGCAACATCATTCCTTCCAGCCATCTCAACTTCTTACTACAACACAAACAACGGTTAGAACTCAAAATAACAATACTCGATTGTTAGACAACTACGACTCGACGATAAGGTTGGACCAACCTTTTGCTCTGATACCAACTTTGTAACACCCCAATTCTACCCCAAGCAAATTATGCAAAATAAATCAGATTTATAAAATTTCATTCATACAAATGAATCGGGACGTCACAAATTCTTCTAACAAATTCATTGCATTCATCATGGATATATAACACTTTTTCAAACATCGGATGAACCATCTACATAACATATTTAATAAAAATAATTCAACAACTACGCAGCGGAATTCTTCAATGACATCTCTAAATAAAACAACAACTTCGAAACATCTCTTATCTAATAATAAACAATTTAAGGTTCAATAACTAAAAATCAACAATAAAAAACAGCAAGCGTTCATCCCCCCGAGTGTTACATATCAGAGCAATGACACCGACTCGAACTATTAAAGGTATACAACCCTCACTCGCGATTACATGTACGTTACCAACATAGGGGCAACATTCAAACAGAAGGGGTGAGATATCTAACAATATAATAAAGCGCATGATAATTAATATATTAAATTAGATCAATAATATCACCACTTCTCATCTCATAATCAACAATAATTATAGCATAGATACTCATTTATCTACATCAAATACATTTCATTATTCAATCATATAATGCGACTCAAAACTATGCAAATGCATGTGGTACCATTGGAGCAGAACTCCCATCTCAAAAATCTGCCAATTAATAGAGGCATCAACAAGGCATAGCCTTCATCTCAAAATTTGCCAATCCAGGCCATCTCAACGAGCATAAGCTCCATCTCAAAAATGCAATATATGCGACTCTTCATGAATGTAATATCAACATCTCAATCATCTCAAAACACAACATCTCATAAACATCTCAGAACAACAACATCTCATAAACATCTCAGAACAACAACATCTCATAAACATCTCAAAACATCTCAATTACAACATCTCATAAACATCTCAAAATAATTTATTAAACATCACTTATTTATCAAACGTCATTTGTTCATCATAAATTATCAAACACCACTTTAATAACCACATCTCGTTAATGACTCAGTTGTATATCAATAATACAGTAAGCCATCATGTTATTCTGCTAATTTATATCGTTGCTGTCACTAATCCTACTGTCATAATTCCTAACAGCAACCTCTAAACATCTCATGTTCATCATTCTGTCCAAAATCCAGCGATAACGATCAATCACGGGAATTAATTCTAAATCTTAGATTGGTTACTAGGATTACACCTCTTCATCATCATTTAAATCATCTAGAATAAAGTTCATCGCGTTAGCTAATCAACGCTTCGAACGACATCTCAAACAGCATCCTACAACTCAAGTTACAACAATTTAAAAACGGATTCTGTCAAAATTATTCAGTATAGGTCGACACGAAACTCTATGGATCGACGCGTAATGCTTCTCCTGCACAACATGAGTCGACAAATCCTCCTTATAGATCGACTCATCCTGCTTCAAATCACAACATGTACCGATACATGCACATTACAGATCGACTCATCCTGAGTCTTGCAACTAACATGTATTGACGCAAGCCCTGCATGCATCGACTCATCCTGAGTCTAACCTCGCCCATGTATCGACTCATCCAGCTTGAGGTCGACACATCCTGGTTCCTCCTGCATAATTCTGTGATTTCCTCTGTATTTTCACTACGGGAATTCATATTACAGCCCTACAAACCTTATTATAAACATAATAAATCATCACCTAACATTAACCTATAATACTACATCGATCAAACAATATCATAACGTCATTATTCATTCAAATGCATCAAATCTTCATCATACATCATCCAATTCAAGAACAAAAACAACAATCCTCTAACCCCACATATCAAACATCATGAACCCAATTATAAAGTCAGAACCCCACCCTTACTTTGGATTGAAGGTCTCTCTACAATTTCTGGGTTAAATCTTCGTTCTTGCCGTTTGCTTCTATTCCAGCAGCTTCACGTTCTCCTCAAATCCTTATTTTCTCTTCTTACTGCTTCCTACTTCTATTCTTCTCACAAATAATAAAATAACCTAATATTATTATATTATTCCTTATTGGGCTCCAAACCTACACCCCCTTATTACTTCCACTCATACCATATAGACCCACATAAAATAATATTAGCTTCTAACATTATTTCACCAAACAGTAATATTATACCTCTAATATTATTATTTCTCCACTTAATAAAATAAATCCAATTTAATAACACTTCTTCACAAATATTCTAAAAATAATTTAATTAAATAATTAATTAAATTACGGGCGTTACAAGAAGGAACCTGGATAGTAGGGTTACTTCGAGATGAAAGCCTGGATAGTAGGGCTACGAGAAGGAACTTGGATAGTAGGGTTACTTCTAGATGAAATCCTGGATAGTAGAGCTATGAGAATGAACCTGGATAGTAGGGTTACTTCGAGATGAAAGCCTGGATAGTAGGGCTATGAGAAGGAACCTGGATAGTAGGGTTACTTCGATATGAAAGCCTGGATAGTAGGGCTATGAGAAGGAACCTGGATAGTAGGGTTACTTCGAGATGAAATCCTGGATAGTAGGGTTACTTCGAGATGAAAGCCTGAATAGTAGGGCTATGAGAAGGAACCTGGATAGTAGGGTTACTTTGAGATGAAAGCCTGGATAGTAAGGCTATGAGAAGGAACCTGGATAGTAGGGTTACTTTGAGATGAAATCCTGGATAGTAGGGCTATAAGAAGGAAACTGGATAGTAGGGTTACTTCGAGATGAAAGCCTAGATAGTAGGGCTATGAGAAGTGTTGTACCCCAAAACTTTCCCTCCCATTTTCTCAACATTTTCTCATCACAAGACCCTTGGAGCTCAAGATCCAGTTAGGGTTTCCTCTTCTCAAGACTCTCCTTGCACTGTTGACCCAAATTAGGGTTTGAGTTTGCACAAAGATATTTTGACCTAAAATGCCTAAGATGACTTTCATGCTTCATGTTGGACTCCCAAGTTTATCCATACCAAGTTTTAAGTCTTGATTCCAAATTTTGCCCAGTCAATTGGACAGTTGACCTAGAAATCAGCTGTATTGGGGAAAAAGTCAACTGTGGCCAATTGACAGTCAAACCTCATGAAAATTGACCCACATCAACATTATGAACTCATATGGACCATTTGATCAAGTTTGGATCATAATTCCACAAGAAATTTGATCAGATTACCAAAAGGGCAAAATGGTCATTTTTAGGGTTTTGACTGCACAAAGGCAATTTTTGACTGTTTGACCTAGCCAATGGCAAACCAAGCTCACATATGGACTCAAGGACCCCATGGAATTGTCTTGACATACTCAACAAGTCCAAAAGATCCCAAATGCACAAGATTGACAGTTGAATTTCCCAGTCAATTGATCAATTTTGACTGTATACTGAAAAGTCAAACTTTGACTTTTTGGTCAAAATCAAGTGTCAAGATTCATTTTTCATCAAAACATGCCAAATCATGAAACTTGTTCATCAAGAAATCAAGAATTGCAAATTAGGGTTTGAAATGAAGATTTTTCATAACTTAGAATTTTTCTAAGTTATGAAAAACCCTAATTTTTTCCTAACTTTGTCCCACTTTCTCACCAAGATTCATTTGGATTAAAGCAAAAGTAAAAACATGAAAGTTGTAGTCCATTGCAAAATCTACAACTTTGATTCACAAAGTTTCCTCAAAAGAAGCTTGTAGCTCAAGTTACAATTTTTGGAACAAGGGTACCAAACCATTCTTAACTTACAGAAATTTGACCTATTTTAGGCAGGATTTTTGCCTAACTTCAAGACCATTTTCCACATACTTCCACTTGGAATTTCAATTTTCATTTCAAAGATGGATTGTAGTACACATTCCAAGCTTTCCAAAATGTCCAAGAACTCATCAAACAACCTCATGGTTAGGGAGAATCGAATTTGGCAAGTTGGGAAAAACTCACTTTTGATTTGGCCAATTTACATGTTCATACACTTATGCCATTTTGAACTCAGCTTGCATTCCTTGATTACAGGTCCTATATCCCATTTGCACTCATAAATTTAATGCATATCCCTTGTTCCAAGACCTTATTTTGTGTGTTCAAACATTATATGCAAGATTAAGCCATTTTTAGATAAAGCATTTTTGCCATTTTAGAAAAGTTAAACTTTATGTCAAATGCAAATCCAAGCAAGTACATTACAAATCCTTTTGGCACAAGTTTATGAACTAATTACACTGATCAAGGCCAAGGTATGCAGCATAGATTGGGGGCCTGGACAAGCTAGAAACACCACTTGACATTTTCTTGCTTAAAGTTGAAGTAACCTTGCATAACAATACACAACTCTCATTCCTGTGAACCAGAGCAAAAAGCAAAGTTATCAAACACTTTCTAATCATCAAACCTAAGCTGAAACACAGGCCAACCACCTTCCAAACCTCATCAAACCTCAAAACACCATAGGACTGCCCAAAACAGGGCACCTGCTGCAGATTGAGTTCTATAATACAATCATTCATTCATTCTTGCTAAAACCACTTCAAACATATCCCACATCATCCCTTGAAACTATTCCAAGCCTCAAACACGACCTGTAACACTCCCAATCAACATCACCATTTTCATTTTTTTGTTTTGCAGTTGAAGTGCCATAACACGATTCACTTGGTTTCAAAGCAAACTAAAGCTTGGAATATCATCCCTGGACATCAAGGAAGCTATACCAATCATCACCTTGCATTGAAAACACCTCCATCACCAGATACGATTCCAACTGAACAGGTAAGTTCATGAACTCTTATCTCTCTATCCAAGCATTGTTAGGTTTAGATTTGTGAAGAAATTATGTCACATTCATGGCCCTGAACATGCCCATATAATTAGTTTTCATTTATGTTATGTGTGCTGTGAGAATTTGATGTCTGAACATGGAACAAAAACTAGGTCAGGAATTGGGGGGAGAAGAAATTCTCTCTCATTTCTGAGAGTTAGATCAAGTTTTTGGTATGTATGGATTCGTTGTTTGATGCTTAACATTTTTGATGTTGTAAGTTTTTGTTAAAAATCAAAGAATCAGGATGTTTGAACAAGCCTGAGAAGCGCGCGTTTTTGGGACAAGAATGGCTGGAGGTTGAAGAAGCTCCACGTGGGCTGGGCCTGATTTGTTATTTCTGTTTACACCCCATTTTTACTTTTACACCCCCTAGGCCCATTATGCTTATTTTGATCATTTTTTTATTTTTTCTTTTTATTTCTGATTTATTTATTTTTTCTCATGATATTAAAAATATAAAAAATATTTTTTAAACCATTTTTGTATTAATTAAGCATTTATTGGCTTAAATAGATATTTGTACATAAATAAATACCTAGATATACTTTTATTTAAAAAATACTAAAAAAATAATGCAAACACATTTATTTTCTAATTTTTATTTTATTTTATCTTCTGAAAATATTTTATATAAAATATACTTTTTTTATAAGTATTAAATATTATTATTTTGTACATATTCAATATATTTAGTAAATAAATACAAATACATACATACATATTAGTATATTTAGGTTAAAAAATACAAAATACATACATTTTTATTTTATTAATATTTAACATTAAAAATACCTTTTTTTGACAAAAACACTTCTCTTTTATTTATTTTTTGTACATATATAATAAATATTATACATATTAAATAATTAATACCTTTTATTTAATAAATTAGGGTTTTGCCCTAAACATGAAAAATACCCAAATTGATACTTTTATTTTTGTTTCCTTTACACATAAAAAAACACTTTTTACATACACATAAAAAATCATTTGCATCTTGCACATTTATCTTATTTTATTTAATTATTGTATATTAAATAATTTGTATAATTCAATTTTGATGTAATAGTTAGGTTTAAATTCCTTGTCAAAATACCCCCATTTGAACATTTGTACCCCCCTTCCCATATATTGTGTTGTAATAACTTAGGAACTTTATTTTTCGCACTTTAAAGCTTTCTAATTATGCCATATTAGAATTAGGGTTTGTATGCAAATCAATTAACCAAAAATAGTTTGACCTAAATTCAAGATAAACAAGCATGAAAATGGACAACACTAATCACACTTGCACCCCTAGGGTATTCCACTTGTTGCCTTCAATAATGGGCCATATTGCATGTTAGGTCTCTTTGGGCAAAACCAATACAATTCCAATGATCATAGTCCCTCGATGACGCTTTCGAAAGTTGCCTAAAAAATGATCAAGTCCCTTAAAGAAAATTACCCAAAGATACTTGGCACCATTGCAATTATGGTCTAAACGATGACCCGCGCCCGTCCCTTTCACATCCTAACACAAGATTGTCCACCAAATGCAATGGTGGAACAAAAATTGTTAAAAGGGTTAAAAACATAGGAGAAATCTTTGAGAAATTTAGGAGTAGATAAACTCTTAGTTACTTGAATCAAACTTGCAAAACAAAACACTTGCCTATTTTTCAAACCACACCTCACTACACTTTCAAAACAACTTTCAAAAACAAATGAAAACCTTTTCAAAAGACATACACCTTTGTATACATCCCAACATGGATCATTACAAAGGTTGCCACCACATTGGCCTCTTTCCAAAACCTTTTTCAAACCCACACACACAAAGCACCATTTCAAACAATTGAAAATTAAGGCAAGTTGATCTAAGCAAGTAACTAAGAGCCCATGGATAACCATGGATAGAAAGGGTGCTAATACCTTCCCTTTCTATAATCTACTCCCCGAACCCAAGAAAACATCTCAAAGGTTTTTGCTGTGCTTTTTAACCTTTCCTTAGGATAAAATAAAAAGTCGGTGGCGACTCTTGCTCAACCGAAACATTTGCGAAAACAAACGCAAAACCTCAAGTCAGTTCTCCCACTGTATCACAGAACTGGCGACTCTGCTGGGGACAAATTTAAAAGTGGAGTAACCTTAGGGCTTAGATCACCCTCTTGCATGACTAATTGTTTGCTTTAATTGCTTTATATCTTGGCTCTCTTGTTTGGGTTTGCAATCCTACACCCGGATTTTGGGAAACATTCATAGATAGCAATACGTTGTGGAAACTGTGCGGGGTATACTGACACGGTCGAAGCAATAGCTATATTAGTGCGACATATTTGTGAGTACCGGTAACCCTTGAGTTCAATCAAGGAGAGTACGGGGCCGCTGAGTGATGTCACTAAGCACTAATGACCTAGAACCTTACTTGACCATCTTGGCCTTTCATTAGGGGTAGTGAGATGACCGGCTTTGGTGCAGTCCGAAGTTGGTAGATACTCGATACTACACTCATTGAGGGTTGTTTTCTTGGAATATTTTGGTCGCTAGTTAAGTGGCTAAACCAAAACAATGAACAATGAAAACAATCCAATGATATTGAGTTCCTTAGAACCCAGTTACTATTCATAGGACAGGTTTTTAAGCCAATTACACTCAAGAGGGTACTTACCCATGAAACCCCATGCAAGTCTGAAACTAGGGTTTGGTGTGAATTGCTTGTACATATGCTTGTGCATACATCATAAACATCATAAAGCATCATATGCATTTACTAACCACTTCAAGGGTTTAGATCTTCATCTTTGTTCTTGTTTTGTAGGTCATGGAAATTCCTCGCAGAAAAACCATCCAAGTCAACCTTGTGAGAATCTCTCCTCAACTCAAGGAGCTCACATCAAGAATTCCAGAAAGCTCATCCTTCAGTGAAAGACATGGTAGACTGCTCAGCCTAGTCAACACCAACATTGAAGAGGACATGATGAAAGTGCTATTCCAGTTCTTTGACCCTCTTCATCACTGTTTCACTTTCCCCGACTACCAGTTGGTGCCCACTTTGGAGGAGTTTTCTCAACTCCTGAGAATTCCTATCCTTAATTAACTACCTTTCAACGGTACGGAAAAGGAACCAAAGCCGGAAGATGTTGCTCGAGCATTACATCTATAGCCTCCTGACATCAAGGGGCATTGGGAAACTAGAAGCGGCGTCAAAGGTTTCTTAGCAAAATTCTTGTTTGAGAAGGCACAAGAATGTTGGAATTCATTGGACCTGCAAGCCTTTGAAGAAATTGTAGCACTCCTTATCTATGGGTTGGTCTTGTTCCCAAATCCTGACCAGCTGGTAGATGTCAATTCCGTCAAAATCTTCTTATCCAGAAATCCAATACCAACATTGCTTGGGGACATCCTTCACTCATTTTACACACGAACAATGAGAAAGAGGGGTGTTCTCATGTGTTGTACCCCTCTCCTTGCAAGGTGGTTTATTTCGCACCTTCCACAATCTGTCTTGAAGAATGACCAAGGCTCAAGGTGGTCCCAACGGTTGATGACTCTTACTCACTCCGATGTACATTGGTGTTCTCAGTCCAGAGAAAATGTCATCATCGTCGATCGTTGCAGAGAGTTTCCTAATGTTCCTTTACTTGGAATCAGAGGAGGTATCACCTACAACCCTTGCCTAGCTTTGAGGCAATTTGGATATGCACGAAGAGATGGCCCTCACGACATGTTGATTCCTGACCTAGTTTTTGACTTCAACAACGATGCGCAAGGACTTCGCCAAAGATTCATCAGAGCTTAGGGGAGGCCCAACAAGGTTGATAGCAAGACACTGGGGCACAAGAACTCCATCCCTCTTGAACCTTATCTCAAGTGGGTACGAGCCCGAGCCTAGAGTCTAATGATGCCTTATCCTCATGTTCTCCCTGTGATTAAAGAGCCCGTCAAGGAAGGAGAGGTTCCCTACACCATCCTACATCATGACATGCCTACATCGTGGGAGGAGATGCAGAAGAGTTAGATCCAACTCAAGGAGGAACGAAACACTTTTGAAGCCAGCTTCTACGCCAGCGAGAAGAAGGTTCTAGAGCTCACCCGCCGACTCCATGAGCAAGAGGCCCTCAACACCTACATTGCGCCAAAGAGGATGCGCAACGTCTTTTTACCTTGAGAAGTTGTTTTTGTAATATTTGGCCCATGGGGCACTTATGTACTAACAAATTTCTTCTTATTAATATGACGTGCGTTCTTTTTGTCTGCAACAATTGTGAATTTCTAAAATCCTTGAATGCATTGCATAGATATCATCTCATGTATCATGTGCATAACAGGTACCCCTTTTTCTACAGGTTGCTTAATCTTCTTCGCTATTTATTTTGAACAGTCATCATGAATCCAGAATCATCCAGTGAGCAAGCTATCAAGGCCCTCCAGGCCCAGAGTGCCCAGTTTCAAGAGATGGTCATGAGCTTGGCCCAAGGTCAACAAGAGTTGAAGGCTTTGCTCTTAAAGAAGAAGAAGAAGAAGAGGACTGCGTTATTCAATACTGGACGCAGGTTTGGGAACACACTCCATAACGAGGCTGATCCAACTACTTCCTCTGCAGATAAAGACAGTCCCCAAGGGGGAGGGGCTCCTAGTCCTGCAGTCTCTGACAACGAGACGGATTACAATGACGAACAATACCCTCCCGCTGCTGACAGATACAAGCAATTAGAGGACCGCTTGAGTGCCATGGAGATTCAAAATGTGCCGGGGTTGGATTTCGGAGATTTGGGGTTATCTTCTAGGGTGGTAATCCCACACAAGTTCAAGGCGCCTGCCTTTGCCAAATACGACGGGGCTTCCTGTCCAAAACTGCATCTCAGATCGTACGTAAGGAAGATCCAACCTTACACGGCAAACAAAAATCTTTGGATCCACTTCTTCCAAGATAGCCTTTCGGGGTCACAACTTGAGTGGTTTTATCAGCTAGATGGAACCAGTATCCGACATTGGGAAGATTTGGCCACCGCATTTTATAGACAATATCAATACAATTCTGACCTCGCTCCTACGCGTACCCAACTTCAGGGTATGTCACTAGGAACGGGCGAAGGGTTCAAAGAATATGCGCAAAAATGGAGAGATTTGGCTGGCAGGGTGCAACCTCCATTGACTGACCGTGAGCTAGTTGACATGTTTCTAGGGACTTTGTCTGGTCCATTCTTCAATCATCTGGTTGGTAATTCCTCCGCTGGGTTTACGGATTTGATCCTAACGGGTGAAAGAATAGAAGCTGGCATCAGGTCAGGAAAGATACAGAAGGGAGCCGCCGCAAGTACTGAGAAAAAGCCTTTCAAGAAGGAAGGTAGTGCCGTCTATGTTCCTAGAAGACAAGTTAAGCCAGAACATCGCCAAGCCGTCAATGCCTTGGTAATTTCAAAACCTGTTGCTGCTCCTCAGCAGTACAATCAACAAAGGGGCGAGAGGCCCAAGAGGCAATACACTCGGCTGAGTATGACCTTGTCACAAATCTTACCGCAACTGTTATCAACCAACTTGGTGACAATCAAAGAGGCTCCGAAGGTCGTGAATACTGCATCTCCTAAGTATAACCCAAATGCCCATTGTGCTTATCATTCTAATAGCCCCGGGCATACTACTGATGATTGCTGGGCCCTGAGAAATAAAGTTCAAGACCTTATCGACGTGAAGGAAATTCAGTTTGAGGCGCCTGAGAGGCCAAATGTTGTAACTGCTCCTATGCCCCAGCATGGAGTAAATGCCATTGAGGAAGATTTGTATGCTGTTTCGGTGAATGATGTTGCTACCCCTCTATTGACTGTTAAGAGGAACCTACTGCTAGCCGGTTTATTTCCGGGTTGTAGCAAGGGTTGCCTCCTGTGTGCTGTTATCCCTACCGGTTGTCCACTGCTGAAATCAGGCATCCAAAGCCTGATGGATAGCAAAGAAATTCTGTTCAAGAAAACTGCTGTTCCGTTTGTTTCCGCTGAAGAAGTATCTGTCGTCACAATTTTCAATAATCCTACCAAGGCTCTCCCAAGGAAGCCAGTCAAAATTATGTTTGTTGCACCCATTACCATTACTGTTCCGGGGACCCTCCCCTATGAATCTGACAAGGCTGTCCCATGGCACTATGGGGCAGACGTGTATGTGCTTGGGGTGAAGCAGGAGTTCAACACTGGTACCAGTATCAGTAACATCACTGGTCCCGCCAAGATTACTCGCAGTGGCAGGCTTTTCTCGCCTAACATTGCGCCACCAGTTATCCGAAAACCTCTTATCATCACACCCGCAAGTGTGCATGTTTCAAATCAAGTTCCCGTGTCTACTACTGTTGCCGAGTCCTCTGATGCTCGGGGCAAAGAAGTTGCTACCGATTTGCCTGCCCGGACGGAGGCACCAAAAAAGACCGCTGTTGAAGCCTCCCAGCAAGAGATGGAGGAAATCCTTAAAATCATTAAAAAGAGTGACTTCAATGTCGTTGAACAGCTGGGGCATACCCCATCCAAAATCTCTATGCTATCATTGCTGCTGTGCTCAAAGGCCCACGCCAAGGCCCTGATTGCATTTCTGAAAACGGCTCATGTGCCGCAAGAGACCTCTGCAGATTAGTTCACTGACTGTGTGGCTAATTTGACAGCTGACAATGGTTTGGGGTTCTCGGATGCTGACCTGACCGCCAAAGGAAAAAACCACAATGATGCCCTGCACGTCTCTATAGAATGCAGGGGCACTACTCTCACACACTTGTTGGTGGACACCGGTTCTTCCCTGAATGTATTGCCCAAGAAGGCCTTAGATCGGTTGGATTGTGAGGGCCTGGAATTGAAACCTAGTAACATCATTGTTAGAGCCTTCGACGGTTCTAAGAGGATGGTGCATGGTGAGGTAGACATTCCTATCCGTGTGGGTTCCCAAGTCTTTGACTCAACGTTCTACGTGATGGATATTCGTCCATCTTATTCCTGCTTGTTGGGTCGACCCTGGATTCACAAGGCTGGGGCAGTAACATCCACTCTACACCAAAAGCTCAAATACCCTGTCAAAGGGAAGATTGTTACTGTGCAGGGTGAGGAGGAATACATGGTTAGTCACTTGAATTCATTCCGGTATATCGAGATGGACGGGGAGTTTATTGAAACCCCCTTTCAACATTTTGAGGAGGTTCCTCCAACGTTGGCGTCAGCTGAGACAGTGATCGAGAAAGGCAAGTGCGCAAACTGGGGTCAACTTCCTGACTTCACTCAAAAGACCGACAAGTTTGGGCTGGGCTTCACTGTAGAGGCTCAGAAGGCTGTTCGCAAAGAAAGGGTCAGAAAGGCTCCGGTGTTCATCACCAACCCAAGGGTGAATGCTATCGAGGAGGACGTAGTGGAAGCAAAATTTGACAGTTGGATCTATCCAACAACTAGCAACGGACCAAGCAACTGGAAGGCAAAGGATTTTACACCTATTACATTTGTCACGCAGTAATGAACTCTTTTGATTTCCAATTTGTAACAAACAATATGTTGAAACTTTTATTGGCTCGGTGTCCTACCCGGGGCACCGTGGCTCCATTTGTGAGGGCTTTTTGTATGACATTTCCATATATCATTAATCAAAACATTGGACGTTTGTTGCATTTCAAATCTTGTGCTCTTTTTCTTTCTGTGTTATATATTACAAAACATCTATATTTACACACACTCACTTATACAGGTTCCAATCCACTCTGGATCTCACTGGTAACAGCTCTGCTACCGTCAGTTATGACTTCGAAAATCTAATCAACTTGGCCGAAGACGAAGGTGAAGATGATTGCGAAGTGCCTGGTGAACTCGCAAGACTGCTACTCCAGGAAGAGAGGGCCATTCAACCGCACGAAGAGCCAGTGGAAACAGTGAACCTGGGTACTGAGACAAATAGAAAAGAAGTCAAGATTGGTGCCAATCTAGAGCTATGCGTGAAGCAACGATTGATCCAGATGTTACATGATTACATGGAGATCTTTGCTTGGTCTTATGAAGATATGCCTGGTTTGGATGCCGACATTGTAGTTCATCACCTGCCTACCAAGGAAGACTGCCCTCCAGTAAAGCAGAAGGTCCGCCGCATGCGTCCAGAGATGTCCGAAAAGATCAAAGCTGAGGTTATGAAGCAATTCGATGCCGGGTTTCTAGCAGTGACTTCTTACCCTCAGTGGGTTTCCAACGTGGTGCCAGTGCCGAAGAAGGACTGTAAGGTCAGAATGTTTGTTGATTACAGGGATCTAAACAGGGCAAGCCCCAAGGATGACTTCCCCTACCTCACATCGACGTTCTTGTTGACAATACTGCTCAACACAAGGTGTTCTCCTTCATGGATGGTTTTTCAGGGTATAATCAGATCAAGATGGCTCCTGAAGATATGGAAAAGACTACCTTTGTGACTCAGTGGGGCACCTTCTGCTACAAGGTCATGCCATTCGGGTTGAAAAATGTTGAGGCAACCTACCAACGTGCCATGGTTGCTTTATTTCATGACATGATCCACCATGAGATTGAAGTGTAAGTCGATGATATGATTGCAAGGTCCCAAACTGAGGAGGAACACCTTGACCATCTGCGGAAGCTGTTTGACCGACTAAAGTTGTACAAGCTGAGGTTGAACCCAAACAAATGCACCTTTGGGGTGTGGTCTGGAAAATTGCTAGGTTTCATTGTAAGCGATAAAGGTATTCAGGTGGACCCCGCCAAGGTGAAAGCCATACAAGAGATGCCGACTCCCAAGACAGAGAAAGAAGTCCGAGGCTGTTGTACCCCAAAATTTTCCCTCCCTTTCTCTCAACATTTTCTCATCACAAGACCCTTGAAGCTCAAGATCCAGTTAGGGTTTCCTCTGCTCAAGACTTCTCCTTGCACTGTTGACCCAAATTAGGGTTTGTGTTTGAACAGAGATATTTTGACCTAAAATGCCTAAGGTGACTTTCATGCTTCATGTTGGGCTCCCAAGTTTATCCATACCAAGTTTCAAGTCTTAATTCCAAATTTTGCCCAGTCAATTGGACAGTTGACCTAGAAATCAACTGTATTGGGGAAAAAGTCAACCGTGGCCAATTGACAGTCAAACCTCATGAAAATTGACCCACATCAACATTATGAACTCACATGGAGCATTTGATCAAGTTTGGATCACAATTCCACAAGAAATTTGATCAGATCACCAAAAGGGCAAAATGGTCATTTTTAGGGTTTTGACTGCACAAAGGCAATTTTTGACTGTGTGACCTAGACAATGGCAAGACAAGCTCACATATGGACTCAAGGACCCAATGGAATTGTCTTGACATACTCAACAAGTTCAAAAGATCCCAAATGCACAAGATTGACAGTTGAATTTCCCAGTCAATTGATCAATTTTGACTGTATACTGAAAAGTCAAACTTTGACTTTTTGGTCAAAGTCAAGTGTCAAGATTCATTTTTCATCAAAACATGCCAAATCATGAAACTTTTTCATCAAGAAATCAAGAATTGCAAATTAGGGTTTGAAATGAAGATTTTTCATAACTTAGAATTTTTCTAAGTTATGAAAAACCCTAATTTTTTCCTAACTTTGTCCCACTTTCTCACCAAGATTCATTTGGATTCAATCAAAAGTCAAAACATGAAAGTTGTAGCCTATTGCAAAATCTACAACTTTGATTCACAAAGTTTCCTCAAAAGAAGCTTTTAGCTCAAGTTACAATTTTTGGAACAAGGGTACCAAACCATTCTTAACTTAGAGTAAATTTGACCTATTTTAGGCAAGGTTTTTACCTAACTTCAAGACCATTTTTCACATACTTACACTTGTAATTTCAATTTTCATTTCAAAGATGGATTGTAGTACACATTCCAAGCTTTCCAAAATGTCCAAGAACTCATCAAACAACCTCATGGTTAGAGAGAATCGAATTTGGCAATATGGGAAAAACTCACATTGTTCATAACCAAATTACATGTCCATACACTTAGGCAATTTTGAACTCAGCTTGCATTTCTTGATTACAGGCCCTATATCCCTTTTGCACTCATAAATTTAATGCAAACTCATTGTGCCAAGACCATATTTTATGTGTTCAAGCATTACATAGAGGTTTAGTCCCAAAGTAGAAAAAGCATAATGTCCATTTTTGCAAAAGTGGAACTTTATGTCAATTAGCAATCCAAGCAAGTACAATGCATATCCACTTGGCACAAGTTATTAGACTAATTACACTGATCAAGACTAAGTGGTGCAGCACATTAGGGGGGCCTCTATCAGCCTAGAACTCAAGTGGACATTTTCTTGCTTAAGTGTGAAGAAACATAGCATAACAGGACACAACTCTCATCTCAGCAAAAACCAGCTTAGGAAAACTTGTCAAACACATTCCAAACCTCCATCCTGACCTGAGACACAAGCCTATCACCTCCAATACCTCTCCATTCACAGAATCACCATTGAACTGCACAAAAACAAGGCATCCCTGCAGTTTGAGTGGCATAGTTCATTTCCATCGTGCATCTTGGCCAAAACCAGTTCAAACACTTTCCTTACCATCAATCCAAACTATCCAAAGCATTAGAAGTAGACTGTAACTCCTCTAATCAGTTTGGCCATTTTCATTTCTTCCTCTTGCAGGTTGACTTCTGCAGCTTGATATAGAAGGTTTCAAAGCATACCAAGTATTGGAATAGCATCCTCACACTTCAAGCAAGTTGTACAAACCATCATCTTGCCCTGAAAGCTCCTCCATTGCCAGACACGATTCCAACTGAACAGGTATATTCATGAACTTCTATCTCTCAATGTAGGCATTATTAGCTCTAAGTTTGTGAATGAAAAATGTCATGCTCATGTCCCTGAAACTATACATGTCTTTACTTTCCATTTATTTTGCCTGTGCTATGAGAATTTGAGGTCTGAACATTGATAAAAAGTTAGGTTAAGATTTGGGAATGGAGAAATTCTCTCTCATTTCTGAGAGTTAGGATGAGTTCTTTACATGTCCAGAATCGTGGCTTGATGCTTAACATTTCTTATGTTGTAAGTTTGTGCTAAAAGTCCAGGAATCCAGATGTTTGAATCAGTGTACAAGCGCGCGTTTTTGACAAAGTTTCTGGCCAGAGGTTGAAGAAGGTCCTTTGGGCTGGGCTTGTTCTATCTTTTCTTATTTGCACCCTATTTTTACTTTTACACCTCTTTGGCCCATTATGCTTATTTTCATGATTTTTTGACTTTTTCTTTTTTGTTCTGACTTATTTATTTTCTCTCATAATATTAAAAATATAAAAAATATTTTTCACACCATTTTTGAATTTATTAGGCATTTATTTGTTTAAATAGGTATTTGTACATAAATAAATATATAGATATACTTTTATTCAAAATACTAAAAAAAAATAATGCAATCACATTTATTTTCTGATTTTTATTTTATTTTATCTTCTGAAAATATTTTATATAAAATATATTTTTTTTATAAATATTAAATATTATTATTTTGTATACATAATATATATTTAGTAAATAATACCAATACATATATATTTATTAGAATATTTAGGACAAAAATACAAAAATATATACATTTTTATTTTATTAATATTTGACATTAAAAATACCTTTTTTATAAATATACTTCATTTTTATTTTATTTTTGTACATAATTATTAAATATTGTACATATTAAATAATTAATACCTTTTAATTAATAAATTAGGGTTTTGCCCTAAATACATAAAAAAACTCAAAAAAATAATACTTTTTATTTTTGTTTATTTGACATATAAAAAACACTTTTTTTCATACACATAAAAAAATCATTTTTGCATCTTACATATTTATTTTATTTTTTATTTAATTTGTGCAAATTAAATATCTTGTAATTTCTCAATTTGATGTAATAGTCTAGGTTTAAATTCCTTGTCAAATACCCCTCATTTGAACATTTGTACCCCCCCTTCCCCTATATTGTGTTGTAATAACTTAGGAACTTTATTTTTCGCACTTTAATGCTTTCTAAATATACCATGTTAGAATTAGGGTTTGTATGCGAATCAAAAATAACAAAAATAGTTTGACCTAATTCCAAGATAAACAAGCATGAAAATGGACAACACTAATCACACTTGCACCCCTAGGGTATTCCACTTGTTGCCTTCAATAATGGGCCATATTGCATGTTAGGTCTCTTTGGGCAAAACAAACAATCCAAATGATCATAGTCCCTCGATGACGCTTTCGAAAGTTGCCTAAAAATGATCAAGTCCCTTAAAGGAAAATTGCCCAAAGATACTTGGCACCATTGCAATTATGGTCTAAACGATGACCCGTGCCCATCCCTTTCACATCCTAACACAAGATTGTCCACCAAATGCAATGGTGGAACAAAATTGTTAAAAGGGTTAAAACATAGCAAAAATCTTTGAGAACTTTAGGGTAGATAGCTCTTAGGTATTTGTCAACTTGCAAAACAAAAACACTTGCCTATTTTTCAAACCACACTTTCAAAACAACTTTCAAAAACCTTGAAACATCTTTTCAAAAAGACAAACACCTTTTGTAAAACATTCGAGTAAAGAATTGTTACAAGGGTAGCCTAGACAAGGCATCTTTTTCAAAACATTTTCAAAACCACGCACAAAGCACCATTTCAAACAATTGAAAAACAAGGCAAGTTGATCTAAGCAAGTAACTAAGAGCCCATGGATAACCATGGATAGAAAGGGTGCTAATACCTTCCCTTTCTATAATCTACTCCCCGAACCCAAGAAAATATCTCAAAGGTTTTTGTTGTGCTTTTTAACCTTTCCTTAGGATAAAATAAAAAGTCGGTGGCGACTCTTGCTCAACCGAAACATTTGCGAATACAAACGCAAAACCCTAGTCAGTTCTCCCACCGTATCACAGAGGCTTTCTAGGACGACTGAATTACATTGCCCGATTCATCTCGCATCTAACTGCTACCTGTGAGCCAATCTTCAAATTGTTGAAGAAAGATCAAGTAGTACATTGGAACGATGAATGTCAGGCTGCTTTCGAAAAGATAAAGGAGTATCTCCAAGAACCACCCATTCTTATGCCTCCGGTTGAAGGGAGACCTCTAATACTATACTTGACCGTACTTGACAACTCAATGGGGTGTGTGCTGGGGCAGCATGACGAGTCTGGCCGAAAAGAGCACGCTATTTATTACCTGAGCAAAAAGTTTACCGACTGTGAGTCTCGGTACTCACTGCTCGAGAAAACTTGCTGCGCTCTGGTATGGGCTGCTCGCCGGCTGAGACAGTATATGTTGACTCACACCACTTTGTTGATTTCAAAAATGGATCCCATCAAGTACATATTCGAAAAGCCTGCTCTGTCTGGAAGAATAGCAAGATGGAAAATGATCTTAACAGAATATGATATCCAGTACACAACCCAAAAAGCAATCAAAGGAAGTGTATTGGCAGATCATTTGGCACACCAACCTGTGGACGATTACCAATCATTGAACTTTGAATTTCCGGACGAAGATATCATGGTAGTAACTGATTGTGAAGTACCCGGACCGGATGAAGGACCTGAGGAAGGATCCCGATGGTCTATGCATTTTGACGGAGCCTCGAACGCTTTGGGTAATGGAATCGGCGCTGTAATCATATCCCCCAAAGGAACTCATACTCCACTCACCGCCCGGCTGTGTTTCAACTGCACCAACAACATGGCAGAATATGAGGCATGTATCATGGGTCTTCAAGCTGCAATCGACTTAAGGATCAAGTTTCTGAGTGTCTTCGGAGATTCCGCTCTCGTGATCAATCAGATCAAAGGCGAGTGGGATACGAAACACCCAAATCTTATTCCTTACAAGGAGTATGTGTTGACTTTGCTTCCCCACTTTGAAGAGATAACTTTTGAACACTTCCCAAGAGAAGAGAATCAGTTAGCGGACGCACTAGCTACGATGTCTTCAATGTTCAAAGTCAAATGGGACAATGAGGCTCCCCGGATCATTATCTGGAAGTTGGACAAACCTACATACTGCTGCGATCTTGAGGCCGAAGAGGTAATCGAGAAACCCTGGTATCATGAGGTGAAGAGGTACTTGGAAGCTCAGGAATACCCTGAAGGTGCTTCTATCAACGATAAGAAGTTTCTGAGAAGGTTTACGGCAAAATTCTTCCTCAGAAACGACATTCTCTACAAACGAAATCATGATTCAACTCTACTGCGTTGTGTAGATAAGACTGAAGCAGAAAAGATCATGGCAGAGCTGCAGGAAGGTACATTCGGAACACATTCCAGTGGACATACCATGGCAAAGAAAATCCTCAGGGCAGGATATTTCTGGTCCACAATGGAAGCCGACTGTTACCAACATTCTCGAACTTGTCATAAATGCCAGATCTATGCTGATAAGGTGCATATCCCTCCAGTTCCTCTGAACGTCCTGACGGAACCTTGGCCTTTTGCAATGTGGGGCATTGATATGATTAGCGAGATCCGACCGACGGCATCCAACGGGCTTCGCTTCATCTTGGTAGCGATTGATTACTTCAGAAGTGGGTAGAAGCAGCTTCCTACGCCACGGTAACCAAGAGCATCGTGGCACATTTCATTCGGCATAACCTGATCTGTCGGTACGGCGTCCCGGAAAGGATCGTTACGGATAATGGTACCAATCTTAACAACAAGATGATCACTGAGCTCTGCGAGCAATTCAAGATACAACACCACAACTCTTCTCCTTATCGGCCGAAGATGAATGGGGCTGTAGAAGCAGCAAATAAGAACATCAAGAAGATTGTGCAGAAGATGACAGTGACCTACAAAGATTGGCACGAAATGTTACCATTTGCTCTTCATGGGTACCGTACCTCAGCTAGGACGTCAACCGGGGCAACTCCTTTTTCCTTGGTCTATGGCATGGAGGCAGTCTTGCCGATTGAAGTCCAGATACCCTCTCTCTGAATAATGAAGGATGCAGGCTTGAGTGAAGATGACTGGATTCAGACTCGACTTGATCAATTAAACCTAATTGACGAAAAGAGACTCACTGCTATCTGTCATGGTCAGACGTATCAAAAACGGATGATCAGGGCATTTAACAAGAAAGTCAGACCACAAGAGTATCAAGTTGGGGACCTGGTAATCAAACGCATCATCCTTCCTCAAAGTGATCCCCGGGGAAAATGGACCCCTACATACGAAGGGCCATTTGTGGTTAAACATGTGTTCTCAGGAGGAGCCATGATTCTAACCACCATGGATGGTGACGACCTTCCTCACCCCGTCAATGCAGACATAGTAAAAAGATACTACGCATGAATCAAAGACCCGCTAGGTTGACATACCTAGGCAAAAATAAGGGCTTCCCGGCGAACCAAAAGGGTTCGGGAAAAAATAAGGGATGAAATGAAAAAAATCTGTACACCTGGCTAGTCGAAAACCTGAAAAGGCGGCTTGGGCAAAAATGGGTATCCCGGTGGACTGAAAACCCGAAAGGGCGGTCCAGGCAAAAGTTAGGGATAAAGCGTAACACTATGTCTCATTGGATCACCTTGCATCCAGAATTCGGCATCAACTATCTGGCTCAGACTTCGGCATCGATCAATCAGCTTCATCTTCAACTAAGCAGCAAAGTGATGAGACGCTTGAAGACATAAAGGCGATAGCAGAGTTGGAACCCAGTAGGAATATTGTGCACATAGCTGTTTTGTTTCCTTTTCAAAATTGTATAAACTTTATGTTATTCGGCGGCGTTCTCTTACTAGGACGTCGGCCTCTTGTACAAAAAACGCCTATTTACAGGCAAATTTCAAAATCAATACAAGTTCACTTTTCCAAACAAATTGCCAATTGTTTTTCCTTTTTCTGTTTTGTCTTGCAAAGAACGTCCAATGTTCATTTTTGATATATGCATTTGACATTAAATTGCTAATTCATAAATACTTGCATATGAAACAAAAGACTAATTACAGGTGACATCAGAAGTAGGGGCAATGTAGAATTGTCCAGGCAGTCTCGTCGCTTTGTCCGCCAAGGTACCAAGGTAGATTCAACTGAAGAATGTGACCAAGTTATCTCAACTCCCCATAGAGTAAGACAAGAATCAGCAATACCCTCCTAGGGAAGATTTAGTCTATCATCAGCCCTACAATAGGCACCCTGTTCCCCTAGCAAGTCAGCAATACTCTCCTCCAGAAGAGTTGGTCTACGGTCAGCCTAAAGGAAGTTGGGTAGCCCCAGAAGATATCAACATTCCCCAGCGGAGTATAAACATTCATCAGCAAGCATCCCCGACAGTCTTGATCAAAGATTGTTCCTCGGTAGAATACAGACACCCCAGTGGAACCATTTACCAAGTACAATCTGAAGGTTTCCCCAGGAAAGTGGAATTCATATCCCCAGTAGGTCTTGAAGCTTATCCCCAGTAGATTCTGGAAGCTCGTCCCCTGTAGAGTACAGACGTTTATCTCGAGCTTTATTCAAAGGTATTCCTCACAAGGGCTTATAACTGGGTTATCCTCAGCTAATTGCCATGGAAGATCGCCCTCGGCGAAGTTCTTCCTATCCCCAGCGGAGTTCATCAAAGTTCCCCAACATAACTTATCAACAGAATCCCCAGCGGAGTTTATCATTGTCATCCCTGGCGGAGTCCATCATTGAAATCCTCGGCGGAGCTCCCATCAAAACTTCAGCGAAGTATCTCTTCCCACAGAGTAATTCCCCTCAGAGTAATCTCTCCAACAAGTTTATTCCCCAACGGAGTCATCTTCTCCTACCGGTGTATTCTTGCAAACATCATCCCTAGCGGAAGCGAAGAACTTTACTCTTCAACGTCAGCCCAGGATTTAATTCCCCAGCCAATCGTCAAGGATTTATTTTCCTAGACGAAAATACATTCATAAAACATTTCGCATTTCATACATCTTGCTTACATACATGATAAAGTGCATACAACACTATCTCATTTTGAACGTCGTGACATCATGCATGTCATACATCATGACATTGCATACAACTGATGTTTTGCCTTTTCAGGAAAAAGACAACTACCTTCAACTGTCACAATTCTAGATTCGATTCCTGTATCTAGCCAGGGCACATCTGTGAGTGATCAGTTTCCAGATTCGATTCCTGTATCTAGCCAGGGCACATCTGAAGAGTTTGAAGATTCGATTCCTGTATCCAGCCAGGGCATATCTGTTGACGACTATTTCCAGACTCGATTCCTGTATCTAGCCAGGGCACGTCTGAAGAATTTGAAGATTCGATTCCTGTATCCAGCCATGGCATATCTATCAACTGTCACAATTCCGGATTCGATTCCTGTATCTAGCCAGGGCACATCTGAAGAGTTCGAAGATTCAATTCCTGTATCCAGCCAGGGCATATCTGTTGACGACTAATTCCAGATTCGATACCTGTATCCAGCCAGGGCATATCTGCGAGCAACCGATTGTAGACTCGACACCTGTATCTAGCCAGGGCATGTCTGCATGAAGAGATTGAAGACCAACACTTGTAACAAGCCAGGAAAACATCTGTCTTTCTCAAAGTGCGCAAGTTATCGCTAAGGAATCTCTTATGCGATCAACACTTCCAAATGGCATCTATAAGCCCATTCCCGACAAGGTTCTGTCACGCCTTCAGATGGCATCTATAAGCCCATCTCCCTATCCACCATCTCTCCAAATGGCATCTATAAGCTCATTCCCGACATCTCATTTGCTGATACTCCAACGTGCGAGTGCAAATTTCCGGGCACTCTAGTGTCCAATCTCCTTTTACCCTCGAGTCACGAAAGGCAAACTTGCCAATCTAACTCTTCAGGTTCAAGAAGATTGAACAGGGGCAACTGTTGTACCCTAAAATTTGCCCTCCCATTTTCTCAACATTTTCTCATCACAAGACCCTTGGAGCTCAAGATCCAGTTAGGGTTTCCTCTGCTCAAGACTTCTCCTTGCACTGTTGACCCAAATTAGGGTTTGAGTTTGCACAAAGATATTTTGACCTAAAATGACTAAGATGACTTTCATGCTTCATGTTGGACTCCCAAGTTTATCCATACCAAGTTTTAAGTCTTGATTCCAAATTTTGCCCAGTCAATTGGACAGTTGACCTAGAAATCAGCTGTATTGGGGAAAAAGTCAACTGTGGCCAATTGACAGTCAAACCTCATGAAAATTGACCCACATCAACATTATGAACTCATATGGACCATTTGATCAAGTTTGGATCACAATTCCACAAGAAATTTGATCAGATTACCAAAAGGGCAAAATGATCATTTTTAGGGTTTTGACTGCACAAAGGCAATTTTTGACTGTTTAACCTAGCCAATGGCAAACCAAGCTCACATATGGACTCATGGACCCCATGGAATTGTCTTGACATACTCAACAAGTCCAAAAGATCCCAAATGCACAAGATTGACAGTTGAATTTCCCAGTCAATTGATCAATTTTGACTGTATACTGAAAAGTCAAACTTTGACTTTTTGGTCAAAATCAAGTGTCAAGATTCATTTTTCATCAAAACATGCCAAATCATGAAACTTGTTAATCAAGAAATCAAGAATTGCAAATTAGGGTTTGAAATGAAGATTTTTCATAACTTAGAATTTTTCTAAGTTATGAAAAACCCTAATTTTTTCCTAACTTTGTCCCACTTTCTCACCAAGATTCATTTGGATTCAAGCAAAAGTCAAAACATGAAAGTTGTAGTCCATTGCAAAATCTACAACTTTGATTCACAAAGTTTCCTCAAAAGAAGCTTGTAGCTCAAGTTACAATTTTTGGAACAAGGGTACCAAACCATTCTTAACTTACAGAAATTTGACCTATTTTAGGCAGGATTTTTGCCTAACTTCAATACCATTTTCCACATACTTCCACTTGGAATTTCAATTTTCATTTCAAAGATGGATTGTAGTACACATTCCAAGCTTTCCAAAATGTCCAAGAACTCATCAAATAACCTCATGGTTAGGGAGAATCGAATTTGGCAAGTTGGGAAAAACTCACTTTTGATTTGGCCAATTTACATGTTCATACACTTATGCCATTTTGAACTCAGCTTGCATTCCTTGATTACCGGTCCTATATCCCATTTGCACTCATAAATTTAATGCATATCTCTTGTGACAAGACCTTATTTTGTGTGTTCAAACATTATATGCAAGATTAAGCCATTTTTAGATAAAGCATTTTTGCCATTTTAGAAAAGTTAAACTTTATGTCAAATGCAAATCCAAGCAAGTACATTGCAAATCCTTTTGGCACAAGTTTATGAACTAATTACACTGATCAAGGCCAAGGTATGCAACATAGATTGGGGGCCTGGACAAGCTAGAAACACCACTTGACATTTTCTTGCTTAAAGTTGAAGTAACCTTGCATAACAATACACAACTCTCATTCCTGTGAACCAGAGCAAAAAGAAAAGTTATCAAACACTTTCTAATCATCAAACCTAAGCTGAAACATAGGCCAACCACCTTCCAAACCTCATCAAACCTCAAAACACCATAGAACTGCCCAAAACAGTGCACCTGCTACATATTGAGTTCTATAATACAATACATTCATGCATTCTTGCTAAAACCACTTCAAACATATCCCACATCATCCCTTGAAACTATTCCAAGCCTCAAACACGACCTGTAACACTCCCAATCAACATCACCATTTTCATTTTTTTGTTTTGCAGTTGAAGTGCCATAACACGATTCACTTGGTTTCAAAGCAAACTAAAGCTTGGAATAGCATCCCTGGACATCAAGGAAGCTATACCAATCACCACCTTGCATTGAAAACACCTCCATCACCAGATACAATTCCAACTGAACAGGTAAGTTCATGAACTCTTATCTCTCTATCCAGGCATTGTTAGGTTTAGATTTGTGAAGAAATTATGTCACATTCATGGCCCTGAACATGCCCATATAATTAGTTTTCATTTATGTTATGTGTGCTGTGAGAATTTGATGTTTGAACAGGAACAAAAACTAGGTCAGGAATTGGGGGGAGAAGAAATTCTCTCTCATTTCTGAGAGTTAGATCAAGTTTTTGGTATGTATGGATTCGTTGTTTGATGCTTAACATTTTTGATGTTGTAAGTTTTTGTTAAAAATCAAAGAATCAGGATGTTTGAACAAGCCTGAGAAGCGCACGTTTTTGGGACAAGAATGGCTGGAGGTTGAAGAAGCTCCACATGGGCTGGGCCTGATTTGTTATTTCTGTTTACACCCCATTTTTACTTTTACACCCCCTAGGCCCATTATGCTTATTTTGATCATTTTTTGATTTTTTTCTTTTTATTTCTGATTTATTTATTTTTTCTCATGATGTTAAAAATATAAAAAATATTTTTTAAACCATTTTTGTATTTATTAAGCATTTATTGGCTTAAATAGATATTTGTACATAAATAAATACCTAGATATACTTTTATATAAAAAATACTAAAAAAATAATGCAAACACATTTATTTTCTAATTTTTATTTTATTTTATCTTCTGAAAATATTTTATATAAAATATACTTTTTTTATAAGTATTAAATATTATTATTTTGTACATATTCAATATATTTAGTAAATAAATACAAATACATACATACATATTAGTATATTTAGGTTAAAAAATACAAAATATATACATTTTTATTTTTATTAATATTTAACATTAAAAATACCTTTTTTTGACAAAAACACTTCTCTTTTATTTATTTTTTGTACATAACTAATAAATATTATACATATTAAATAATTAATACCTTTTATTTAATAAATTAGGGTTTTGCCCTAAACATGAAAAATACCCAAATTAATACTTTTATTTTTGTTTCCTTTACACATAAAAAAACACTTTTTACATACACATAAAAAATCATTTGCATCTTGCACATTTATCTTATTTTATTTAATTATTGTATATTAAATAATTTGTATAATTCAATTTTGATGTAATAGTTAGGTTTAAATTCCTTGTCAAAATACCCCCATTTGAACATTTGTACCCCCCTTCCCATATATTGTGTTGTAATAACTTAGGAACTTTATTTTTCGCACTTTAAAGCTTTCTAATTATGCCATGTTAGAATTAGGGTTTGTATGCAAATCAATTAACCAAAAATAGTTTGACCTAAATTCAAGATAAACAAGCATGAAAATGGACAACACTAATCACACTTGCACCCCTAGGGTATTCCACTTGTTGCCTTCAATAATGGGCCATATTGCATGTTAGGTCTCTTTGGGCAAAACCAATACAATTCCAATGATCATAGTCCCTCGATGACGCTTTCGAAAGTTGCCTAAAAAATGATCAAGTCCCTTAAAGAAAATTGCCCAAAGATACTTGGCACCATTGCAATTATGGTCTAAACGATGACCCGCGCCCGTCCCTTTCACATCCTAACACAAGATTGTCCACCAAATGCAATGGTGGAACAAAAATTGTTAAAAGGGTTAAAAACATAGGAGAAATCTTTGAGAAATTTAGGAGTAGATAAACTCTTAGTTACTTGAATAAAACTTGCAAAACAAAACACTTGCCTATTTTTCAAACCACACCTCACTACACTTTCAAAACAACTTTCAAAAACAAATGAAAACCTTTTCAAAAGACATACACCTTTGTATACATCCCAACATGGATCATTACAAAGGTTGCCACCACATTGGCCTCTTTTCAAAACCTTTTTCAAACCCACACACACAAAGCACCATTTCAAACAATTGAAAATTAAGGCAAGTTGATCTAAGCAAGTAACTAAGAGCCCATGGATAACCATGGATAGAAAGGGTGCTAATACCTTCCCTTTCTATAATCTACTCCCCGAACCCAAGAAAACATCTCAAAGGTTTTTGCTGTGCTTTTTAACCTTTCCTTAGGATAAAATAAAAAGTCGGTGGCGACTCTTGCTCAACCGAAACATTTGCAAAAACAAACGCAAAACCTCAAGTCAGTTCTCCCACCGTATCACAAGAAGGAATCTGGATAATAAGGTTACTTCAAGATGAAAGCCTGGATAGTAGGGCTATGAGAAGGAACCTGGATAGTAGGGTTACTTCGAATGAAAGCATGGATAATAGGGCTATGAGAAGGAACCTGGATAGTAGGGTTACTTCAAGATGAAAGCCTGGAGAGTAAGGCTATGAGAAGGAACCTGGATAGTAGGGTTACTTCGAGATGAAAGCATGGATAGTAGGGCTATGAGAAGGAACCTGGATAGTAGGGTTTCTTCATTTGGTCATGTAGATTAGTTGTCTGCATATATGACATGTATAACTGCTGGGATCGTTGATGATAATTGTCTTTCCTGAAAAGATAACAGGGTTAACTATACGTGATGCATGAAATGCATGGTGGGATGATGTTCTCAAAATAAATGAGATTATGTTGTATGTGATATGTATGCGCCTGTCATGATGTATGAACATGAAATGCTTATTAGGACATGTCCGAGTCTGAGAAAATAAATCCCTGACTGCTGTTGGAGAATATAGCATTCCTAACTGTTGTAGAGGACTGTGGTTCTTCTACTTCCGCTGGGGATGATGAACGAAATGATTATTGCTGGAAAATTACTCCTTGTTGTTTAAGACTATTCCGCCAGGGAAATACTCTGTTCGAGAATAGCTATGCGGGGGAAAAGCTCTGTTGGAAGGTGAATTTCCGTGGCTGAAGTAATAAGCTCTATTGGGGATTGAGCTTCTGTATGCAGAGAAATAAACTCTGCATGAGAGACAAATTTTATGACCTGTTTGCGATTATGAAATTCGGCTGGGGATATAGATGTCAGGTTTCTGAGAGACCCTGGTTGGGGAGATTACTTCTTGCATTGGGAAAGCTAATATCAAATGCCTTGATTGCTTTTACTCTGTGGGGAGTATAGATGCTACGAAGTCGTATGCACTGATGATTATATTTCAAAGTTGTCTATGCCTCGGTACCTGCTGGACAGAGTAACTGTTGGGTCTGACATTTCTTATTTTTGCCCCTGTTTCTTAAGTTACGAGCAATTGTCTTTTTGTTTCTTATGTAAATATTTATGAGCAGCAATTATATTCAAATGCATATGTCAAGAATAAATCATTGGACGTTCTTGTAAAACAAAACGAGAAAAGAAAAACAAATGGTTTTGTAAAAAATGATTTGTATTAATTTATTGAAGTTGGCCTATAACCGGCGTTTTTTGTACAAGGAAGTTGACGCTCTAATAAGAGAATGCCTCCGTGAAAAGGAGGTTATACAATATTGTGTATAACAAAAATAAAACAGCTATGTGCAATAGTCCCATTTAAGTTTCAATTCTGCTATTGCCGCTATGTCTTCGGGTGTCTCATCACTTTGCTGCTTGTCCGAAGCTGATTAGATTGATAGGTGCCATTCGAGCTTGACAGTTGATACTGAGGTCTGATCACAAGGTGATCCAATGGGACATAGTGATACGCTTTACATCCCTAACTTTTTCCTGAACTGCCCTTTAGGGTTTTCAGTCCACCGAGATACCCTTTTTTGGCCCAAGTCACCCTTCCAGGTTTTCGACTTGACGGGTGTACAGATTTTTTTAATTTTCATCTCTTATTTTTGCCCGAACCTTTTTGGTACGCCGAGAAGCCCTTATTTTTGCCTAGGCCAGTCAACCTAGCGGGTCTTTTATCATGCGTAGTATCTTTTCACTATGTTTGAATTGACAGGGTGAGGATTCCATTGGCAGTACGATACGCTTGATTATCAGATCTCCGACTTGATACTCTTGACGTCTGACTTTTTATTGAAAGCCTTGATTATTCGTTTTTGATACGTCTGACCATGACAGACAGCAGTAAGTATCTTCTCGTCGATCAGATTTAGTTGATCAAGTCGAGTCTGGATCCAATCGTCTTCATTCAAACCCGCATCTTTCATAATCCTTAAAGAAGGAATATGGACCTCGATGGGTAGGACTGGCTCCATGCCATATACCAGAGAGTAGGGTGTTGCCCCTGTCGACGTCCGTGCTGAGGTACGATACCCATGAAGAGCGAATGGTAACATCTCATGCCAGTCTTTGTATGTCACCGTCATTTTCTGTATGATATTTTTAATGTTTTTGTTAGTCGCTTCAACAACGCCATTCATCTTTGGTCAGTAGGGAAAAGAGTTATTATGTTGTATCTTGAATTTCTTATAGAGTTCGGTGATCATCATGTTATTGAGATTTGTACCATTGTCAGTAATAATTCTCTCTGGCACACCATACTGACAGATCAGATTATGTCGGATAAACCGTGCCCCGACGTTCTTGGTCACAATAGCAAAAGAGGCCGCCTCAACCTATTTTATGAAGTAATCAATGGCCACCTGGATGAAGTGGTGTCCATTGGAAGCGGTAGGCCTGATTTCTCTGATCATGTCAATGCCCCACATTGCAAAGGGCCACGGAGCTGTCAAGACGTTCAAAGGAACCGGAGGCACATGCACATTATTAGCATAGATTTGGCACTTATGACAAGTTCGAGAGTGCTGATAACAATCTGCTTCCATAGTGGACCAATAGTATCCTGCCCGTAAGATCTTCTTATCCATGGTATGCCCACTTGAATGGGTTCTGAAGGTACCTTCAATGTAGATCTGTCATAATCCTCTCTACTTCGCTCTTGTCTACACACCGTAGTAAGGTAAAGTCATGGTTGCGCTTGTAGAGGATTCCATTATTGAGGAAGAATTTCATAGTGAACCTTCTCAGAAACTTCTTATCATTGACAGATGCCCCTTTGGGATACTCTTGAGTCTCGAGGTACTTCTTCACTTCATGAAACTAGGGTTTGTCTGCCACCTCTTCGGTATCAATCTCACAACAGTGCGCTGGTTCATCCAACCTTTCAATGGTGATTCGGGGAGCCTCATTGTCCCACTTGACTTTGAACATGGAAGACATGGTAGCTAGCGCGTCCGCTAACTGATTCTCCTCTCGTGGGAAATGTTCAAAGGTTACCTCCTCAAAATGTGGGAGAAATGTCAGTACGTGCTCTTTGTATGGGATGAGATTAGGATGCTTCGTATCCCATTTGCCTTTGATCTGACTGATCACCAAGGCTGAATCCCCAAAGACATTTAAGAACTTGATCCTGAGGTTAATAGCGGCTTTAAGACCCATGATGCAGGCTTCATACTCCGCCATGTTGTTAGTGCAGTTGAAACATAGTCGGACAGTGAAAGGAGTATGACAGCCCTCAGGAGATATGATTACAACGCCGATGCCATTACCAAGTGCGTTCGAAGCTCCATCAAAAACCATGGTCCATCGGGATCCTTCTTCAGGTCCTTCATCTGGTTCAGGTTCTTCGTAGTCAATCACCAGCATAATGTTCTCACCCGGGAACTCAAAATTCATGGACTGGTAGTCATCCATGGCCTGATGGGCCAAATGATCAGCTAATACACTTCCCTTGATTTCTTTCTGGGTTGTATATTGTATATTGTATTCAGTTAAGATCATCTGACATCTTGATATTCTTTCGAAGAGAGAGGGCTTCTCGAAGATGTACTTGATTGGATCCATCTTAGATATCAACAGATTAGTGTGGGTCAACATGTACTATCTTAGTCGGCAAGCAGCCCATGCCAAAGTGCAGCAAGTTTTCTCGAGCAGTGAGTATCTTGTCTCACAGTCGGTAAACTTTTTTCTAAGGTAGTATATTGCGTGTTCTTTTCAACTAGACTCGTCATGCTGCCCCATCACACACCCCATTGAATTGTCTAGCACTGTTAAGTACAATATCAAAGGTCTTCCTTCAACCGGAGGCATCAGAATTGGCGGTTCTTGGAGATATTCTTTGATCCTTTCAAAGGCGGTCTGGCATTCGTCATTCCACTTTACCACTTGATCTTTCTTCAGAAGCTTGAAGATGGGCTCACAAGTAGAAGTCAGATGTGAAATGAACCTGGCAATATAATTCAAGCGTCCCAAGAAACCTCTAACTTCTTTCTCTATGCAGGGAGCCGGCATCTCTTGTATGGCCTTTACCTTTGCGGGGTCTACCTGAATACCTTTGTCACTGACGATGAAACCCAGAAGCTTACCAGACCTTACCCCGAAAGTGAACTTGTTCGGATTCAACCTCGACTTGTATATCTTCAATCTATCAAACAACTTTTGTAGATGATCCAGGTGTTCCTCTTCAGTTTGAGACCTGGCTATCATGTCATCAACATAAATCTCGATCTCATGGTGAATCATATCGTGTAACAAAGCGACCATGGCTCCTTGATAGGTTGCCCCAACATTTTTCAACCTAAAAGGCATTACCTTGTAACAGAAAGTGCCCCACTGTGTGACGAAGGTTATCTTCTCCATGTCTTCAAGAGCCATCTTGATCTGGTTGTAGCCAGAGAAACCATCCATGAAGGAGAAGATTTTGTGTTGCGCGGTGTTGTCAACCAAAACATCAATGTGAGGAAGCGAGAAGTCATCCTTGGGGCTCACCCTGTTCAATTCTCCGTAATACATATACATCTGTACCTTGCCGTACTTCTTAGGTACCAGAACGATGTTAGCAACCCACTATAGATAGGATGTGACACCTAAGAACCCTGCGTCGAATTTCTTCATAACCTCTGCCTTGATCTTCTCTGACATTTCAGGGAGCATACGACGAACCTTCTGTTTTACCGAAGGACAATCTTCTTTAGTCGGCAGGCGGTGCACCATGATATCAATGTCTAAACCAGGAATGTCTTCATATGACCAGACGAAGATCTCAACATAGTCATACATCATCTGTATCAACCGCTGTTTGACTTTAGTCTCCAGATTTTCACCGATCTTGACTTCTCTTCTGTCCTCCTCCGTGCCCAAGTTTAACGTCTCAACTGGCTCTTCATGAGGCTGTATAACCCTTTCTTCCTGCTGTAATAGTCTAGCCAATTCTCCAGGCACCTCACAATCGTCCTCACCTTCGTTCTTGGCTTGGTTGATCGGATTTTCGAAATCATAACTGGCAGTAGCAGAATTGTTATCAATGGGATCCAGAGTGGATATGGATCTGTAGTTTGATACGTGATAACGAGAAATAGTATCATATAATTACTACACTTTTATCGATTTTCATAATACATTGAGTCGTTTAACTCCCGATTATTCCGAGTTTTTGTGTCTTTTCACAGGTACAACATGTGTCAACTCAAATCAGTGAAAAAGGACCACATGAAGGAAGCTAACCAAGAAACAGAAGAGAAATAACCAAATCTGCAAAGTCTGCAGATTTTGTAGCTGTGACGACCGTCACACCCTATGACGACCGTAACGCTTCCACAACTAGAAGAACGCTCGTCACATATCATTGACGAGCGTAACGTGCTACCTAAGCGCATTACGACCGTCACACCCTCGTGACGACCGTCACACGCTTAAAAGCAACGTTATGAATTAATGGAGACATGGGCAACGTTGAGGGCAGATTCTTCTCCTATATTTCCTCCACTTCAGTAACCATGCATCCGGGTCTTCCTCCACTCAAGCTTTTCCAAAATTTTCTCAACTGCAAAATCTTCTTCTATATATATGTGGTAGTTCAATGGATGATGGTCGAAGAATTTTCTACAGAACAAAATTGCTGTTTTTCTACATTAAACTATATTATTTATTTTTGAACCATTTTCATTCATACTGTAATTTTTATTTCCAGAATTAGTTTTTAGAGTGTTAGTTCTTCATCCAAGAATTAACACGGATTATAGATTTCGATTAAATTGCAAGGAATTTGTAAGCATCCAAGATTACCACAACAACATTATTTCTAGGTTTTTTATGCAATTGATATTTATTTATTCTTGTGTTATGTCATTTATTTTTATGGATTATATTTTAAGTTGCATAGTTACTAAATATATTATGTCCGGCTAAATTAATTTGTACCGGTATGTGACTCCTAAGTACCGAAAGAATTCAGTGATAACTTGGCTAAAAACATTTATAAATAATTTCTGGTTTCCAATTTCCATGTTTAATTTAACTACCCTTGTCACGAGAGTGAGAGGATAATTAACACGATTTTGCCACGAGAGTGGGAAATTAATTAAGGCAAGAACCTGCATGCGAGAGCTGGGGTTCGACCCAGATAGTGGTAACGGAACATTAATTTTTAAATACATGTGGGTGTTTTAACAAATTAATTAAACTCAAATTGTTTTCAAAAAGTGTTATTAAATTTAAAGTGCATCCACTAGGTTTAGTAGCATAACTTATTTCATGAACACGAGAGTGTATGTCTAAGGTTTTTAAATAATTCGTTTTTACCGAAATACTTTATATTCCAAGAGATTCACCGAATTCCCGAAGTCCGACTATCACATACCGGTATAGCTATTACTATTATTTTTAATTAAACTGTTTTCCCCCTAAAACCAAATATTCATCGCTTAGTTAGACAATTATAGCATTAGATCATATGCGATTGATCCTCAGTCTCTGTGGGTTCGATAATCATTTAAAACTAGAACGACTAAACTGTATACTTGCAGTTAGTATCCTAATAGACTCATAAAGTCCCGATCAAGTTTTTGGCGTTGTTGCCGGGGACTGATTAATCAATTGAGTACGATTCTTCTGTTGCACGTTTAGACTAGGCAACAGAAACCCTTTTTCGATTTGTATGCCAAGGACAAACTAGGTAACAGAAACCCTTTTTCGATTTGTATGCCAAGGACTCGCTCAGAAGGCGAACCACTTGACAAATCGACGGACGAACCTGAACGCATCCTTTCCGTAAGACGTGCAGTCAGGGATTACTGTTTAAATCACGCTATTCCTTTACCCAAACCCGAAATCAAGATTGATTCCGAAACAGATTCTAATTCTTCCTCTGAAACCGGAACTAATCCAGAAGTAGACATGGCCGAAGAACAAAGGACCCGTCCACTGAAGGAGTACGCAGCTCCATCACAACAAGAACCCCACAATAGCATTGCTGCTCGAGCAATAAATTGAAACGATTTTGAGTTGAAATCGTCATTGATATCAACTATCCAACAATGCCAATTCTCTGGAGATCCTACCGAGTATCCAAATGAACATCTTACAAAATTCGTTCAATTTTCCGACACAGTTATAGCAAATGGTGTTAGTAAAGATGCAATAAGATTACGTCTTTTTCCTTTCTCGCTAAGAGATAGAGCTTGGGCTTGGTTGCAATCCTTGCCGTCAAATTCCGTCACTACGTGGGAAGGACTTAAGATTGTATTTTTAGCATGATACTTTCCTCCAAGCAAGACTGTTGCACTAAGAGCCCAAATCAATGGATTTAGGCAGAAGGATACTGAACCGATATTCGATGCATGGGAATGCTACAAAGATATGATGCGAATGTGCCCACATCACAGACTAGAAAAATGGCTGATCATCCACACATTTTATAATGGACTCTTGTATAACACAAGACTCTCTATAGATGCCGCCGCAGGTGGTACACTGATGGACAAGCCTTACGACGAAGCTAACCAACTCATTGAAAATATGGCTAAAAACCACTATTAGTGGGGAGGAGAAAGAACATCTGTGGAGAAAACTCAAACCAAAGGTGGGATGTACGAGATTAGTAGCCTAGATAAAGTTAATGCTAAGGTAGATGCTCTTACCCAAAAGATAGAAAGCTTGACCTTACCTCCTGCGGCCACCGTGGCTGCAGTTACCCCAAACTGCGAAGTTTGTGGAGTCCCTGGTCATGTTGGAACCGAATGTCAAATATTAGCAGGAATATCAGTTGATCAGGTAAATTACGCTCAAGGTAATCCTTATGCTAATACCTATAATCCTGGTTGAAAGAACCATCCTAACTTCTCGTATAAGAGCAATAACGCTTTATATGCACCTGGCCAAGCACCTGTTGTACCTCCAGGTTATCAAAAACCTGCTGTTAATGTTCCTAACATTCCTAAGAAATCTAACCTTGAAATCCTAATGGAAAATTTTATAGCTAATCAAGCTCAACAAAACAAAGAATTCCTCAATCAAAATTTTCACACCGGTGAACAATTGAAGCTATTAGCAAATAAGGTAGATGCCCTAGCAACTCACAATAAAATGTTAGAAACCCAAATCTCCCAAGTAGCACAACACCAAGCTAGTTCTGCCGCACCTACTGGTACATTTCCTGGACAGCCGCAACCCAATCCTAAAGGACACGCTAATGCTATCACATTACGAAGTGGGACAGCTCTTGATGGACCGGTAGATCCTAGACTCCAAAATCCGACCATGTATCAGAAACCTGAAAAGGGAGCAGAGAAATCGAAAGAACAATCTGAGAATGTAGAGGAAGACGCGAATGAGAACATAGAGGTTTCAGAAAAACCTTACGTACCCCCACCGCCATATAAACCACCAATTCCATACCCTTAAAGACTTGCAAAATCCAATAACGAGGGGCAACTCAAGAAATTTGTAGAACTTCTGAAACAATTAAACGTTACTATTTCGTTTATAGAAGCTATAACCCAAATGTCGTCATACGCTAAATTCCTAAAGGAGATATTGTCTAATAAGAAAAAAAATCGTTGAAAACGAAACCGTTATGCTAACTGCCGAATGTAGCGCCATAATTCAAAATAACATGCCTCCAAAGCTAAAAGATCCTGGTAGTTTCTCCATACCATGTGTAATTGGAAAATCTGTCATAGACAAAGCTCTATGCGATTTAGGAGCAAGTGTTAGTCTAATGCCCTTATCTATTTGCGAGAAGCTCAAACTAGGCGACATGAGACCTACCAAGATGTCCCTACAACTAGCCGACAAATCAGTCAAATTCCCTGTTGGTATGCTAGAAAACATTCTTGTCCGAATAGGACAATTTTACATACCGACTGACTTTATAATAATGGACATCAAGGAAGATTCAAACATTCCCATCATACTAGGAAGACCATTTTTAGCTACTGCAGGAGCCATTATTGACGTTAAGAAAGGAAAGCTTACCTTCGAGGTATGAGAAGAAAAAGTAGAATTCATTCTTTACCAATTCTTCAAAGCCCCTGCTATAGATGACTCATGCTGTTTCCAAGTTATTATCGATGAATGTGTCAAAGAACTAGAAAGCCAAGAAGACACCTATTCTGGGATGTTGAAAATTCCGACACCGACTATCCTCAAGGACGATGACTGGAAACAAGAACATCAAGATGCCAACCTAAGCGAATGTTTTGCCTTAACACCCGATCCTACCCCAACTGATAAGAAAACTGGTATAGAACTTAAAACGTTACCTGAAGATCTTAGGTATGAATTTTTAGATAAAGAACTCGAACGACCAGTTATAGTCAATGCCAATTTAGGGAAGATTGAAACCGAAAAACTTCTTAATGTGTTAAGGAAGTATCCAACCGCATTAGGCTATAATATATCAGATCTAAAAGGAATAAGCCCTTCTCTCTGTATGCACCGCATTATACTGGAGGAGGACTGCAAGACTTCTAGAGAACATCAAAGACGAATAAATCCTATCCTAAGTGAAGTCGTTAAGAAAGAAGTACAGAAACTACTAGAGGCAGGCATCATATACCCAATATCAGATAGTAACTGGGTCAGTCCAGTTCACGTAGTACCTAAGAAAGGAGGTGTTACAATTATAACAAACATAAAAGACGAATCGGTGGCACAACGTACCCAAACATGATGGAGAATGTGTATCGATTACAGAAAACTAAACAAAGCTACGCGCAAGGACCATTTCCCATTACCATTCATTGATCAAATGCTCGAGCGCTTAGCCAAACATTCCCATTTCTGCTATCTTGACGGATACTCAGGATTCTTCCAAATTCCCATTCATCTTGATGATCAAGAGAAAACCACGTTCACATGCCCCTATGGTACCTTTGCATACTGAAGAATGCCATTTGGACTATGTAACGCACCTGCAACTTTCCAACGATGCATGGTGGCGATTTTCGCAGACTTTTTGGACGGAATTATGGAAGTCTTCATGGACGATTTTTCTGTCTGGAGAAAGTTTTGACGGATGTTTATCAAATCTTGAATTAGTACTAAAACGTTGTGTCAATGTCAACCTCGTGCTCAATTGGGAAAAATGTCACTTCATGGTGAGATAAGGAATTGTGTTGGGTCACATTGTATCAAACAGAGGGATTGAAGTCGATAAAGCAAAAATCGAGATTATCAAAAACCTTCAACCACCCAAAACAGTTAGAGAAATAAGAAGTTTTTTAGGACACACTGGTTTTTACCGACGTTTTATAAAAGATTTCTCTAAAATCACTAAGCCGCTAACTGAATTATTAATGAAAGAAGCTGAGTTTATTTTCGACGATAAATGCTTAAACGCATTTGAGAAGCTTAAAGAAGCCTTAATTTCAACACCTATTATGAAACCTCCTGATTGGAACCTACCATTTGAAATAATGTGCGATGCGAGCGATTATGCTGTAGGCGCAGTCCTAGGACAACACAAAGATAAAAAGCTTCACGCTATCTACTACGCAAGCAGAACACTCGATCCCGCACAAATGAATTACACCACTACGGAGAAGGAACTCTTAGCTGTTGTATTCGCATTGGATAAATTTCGTTCCTAATTAGTGGGCTCCAAAATCATTATTTACACGGATCATGCTGCGATCCGATACTTGCTAAGTAAGAAAGACGCCAAACCACGCCTACTTAGATGGGTCTTACTCCTACAAGAGTTTGACTTAGAAATCAAAAACAAAAGAGGGGCTGAGAACGCGGTAGCGGACCATTTATCAAGATTGGATGGAATCCAAACCGAGAGTGTTCCCATAAACGAAGATTTCCCATATGAACGCCTTATTGCTAAACTAGAGATAGATCCTACCGACAATTTAGATCAACGCAGTGAACATTTAACAACTGCGGTAGTAAAAGCCATTTGTACCAACACAACATTACCGTGGTACGTTGATTTTGTCAACTATTTAGTCGCCGGTGTTTTACCACCCGATTTAATGTACCAACAGCGGAAGAAATTCTTCCATGATCTTAAACACTACTTTTGGGATGAACCACTACTTTTTAAAAGAGGCGGTAATGGTATCTACCGTCGCTGTGTTCCTAACGATGAAATAGACGACGTTATTGCCCATTGCCATTCCGCCCCTTATGGTGGACACGCTAGTACATCGAAAACTTGTGCAAAAATACTTCAAGCTGGCTTCTTTTGGCCTACTCTATGGAAATACGTCCACGTAGCAATTATGAACTGCGATAGATATCAACGCACAGGAAATATATCTAGACGCGACGAAATGCCGCAAAAAGGGATTCTCAAAGTAGAAATTTTCTATGTATGGGGAATTGATTTCATGGGACTGTTCCCCGCATCTTTTGGAAATAAGTATATATTGGTAGTTGTTGACTACGTATCAAAATGGATTAAAGCCATCGCTGCACCCACAAACGATACACGAGTGGTACTTAAACTATTCAAGCATGTTATCTTCCCACGATTCGGTGTACCAAGACTAGTAATCAGTGATGGCGGTTCCCATTTTATCTCTAGAATTTTCGAAAAACTACTTTCAAAATATGGCGTTAAACATCGCATAGCCACACCATACCATCCTCAAACGAGTGGACAAGTGGAAGTGTCAAATAGGGAAATTAAACAAATCCTTGAGAAAACCGTAGCCATATCCAGAAAAGATTGGTCCTCCAAGCTAAATGATGCTCTTTGGGCATATAGGACAGCTTTTAAAACCCCTATCGGAACAACGCCGTTTAAATTAGTTTATGGAAAATCTTGTCATTTGCCAGTAGAATTAGAACATAAAGCTTATTGGGCCATTAAAACCCTTAACTTAAATTACAAGATTGCTGGCGAAAAACGAATATTAGATATCCATGAATTAGAAGAATTGCGTTTAGACGCTTATGAAAATTCTAGAATCTATAAGGAAAGAACAAAAAAATGGCACGATAAGCGTATCTCGCGGAAAGAATTTAAGGAAGGAGACATCGTACTCCTGTTCAACTCTAGATTGAAACTTTTCTCGGGTAAATTACGTCCCCGATGGTCAGGACCGTTCGAAATTAATAAAGTTTTCCCAAGTGGTGCGATAGAAATTAAAGGAAATTCGATTGAACCATTCATAGTCAATGGCCAGCGCTTAAAGCACTATTTTAACGTCAGAAATCCAAACTATTCGGCTTATCTGCAGTTAAGTGAGCCACCTATCCCGATACCTAACTGAATAGGTATTATCTGTCGAGCCATCGACATAAAACAAAGGCGCTTCATGGGAGGCAACCCATGTTTTCTTTTAATTATTTTTATTGTTTTAATATGTTTTTATTTTTCTTTTCTTTTTCTTAATCTTTAAAACTTTCATGTTGCATCCCTTACTCTTTTTTTTTCTTTTTTTTTTTTATTTTCCTTTAAACTTTCTTTTTCTTTTTGATTTAACTTCGGCATTTTTAACCTGAAAATACTAACTTAGTTTTTCATACATTTATTAAACATTTTCAGGGGTAATTTTTTAGCTTTAATATTTTGCTCCATGGCACGAGTAAACTACATGAACATAACCTTGAGAAGTAGGCACCAGAAAAGACGCTTTGAGGATTTGGCTGAGCGTGAGATGTGTCCTACAATTTATGCTGATGACCATGCTATGACTGCTTTAGGCATTTGTGAGAGTGTCATGTATCTGCTACACCAAATAGGCTGGGACACTGCTCCTATTCGGAGACGTTATTGTACCTACAGGAAGTTGACCCTTGAGTTCCTGAGCACACTGAGCTACCTACCAAATCATGGGTTAGGGTTCAACCGTGGGCTGATCACCTTCAAACTGTTTGACATGGACTACCGCTATAACTATAGGGAGTTTGCCAACCTGTTAGGGTTCCCTTATGGCCCTGATGTTATTACCATGATTGTGATCGGTGGAAATATAACTGACTGTTTTTAGCTGGTTTCGCGAAATGTCGCGGTAAGCAAGAGTCGCCACCGTCTTTTATGTTCTCCAACATGGAAAGGACAAAAGCACAGCAAAATTCCTTATTCGAGATGTTTCTCGGTTCGGGAGGTAGATTTATAGAAAGGGAAGGTGTTAGCACCCTTTCTATCTGTGGTTATCCATGGGCTCTTAGGTACTTGCTCTTATGTTTTCAAAAGATTTGTTTGCTTTTCAAGTGTGTGTGGGTTTTGAAAAAAGTTCGTTTAGAAAACTTCTAAGTAACTCTTGTATCAGTCCTCAAGAGTGTATGAAGTGTTTTATTTGAAAACTTTTTTGAAAGTGTGGGGTGCGAAAAGATGTTTTGTTTGCTTGAAAAGAGCAAGTACTTAAGAGAAATCTACCTACCCTAAGGAATTAAGCTGTGTAAGAGTCCTTTAGATAGTGCTATCCCACCATTGAGAGGTAGGTAGCACCATCGTTGGAGGTGTTCGGGTCAATTCGATTATGAGGGACATGTGTGGTCACCGAAGCAATGGTAGGATGCCTTAGAAGTAACTCTAATGTCCTAGATCCTTTTATCCGAGGCAACCGTTTCGAGGCAACTGGATCTTTAGACGAAGGGTGACCTCTAAGACGTCCTATACTTGATGACCACGTTTCGAGGCAACGAGTGAAGCGTACCCTTGAAGTGGCATGTGCTTTGTGTGTTGTTTTTCAGTTAATGTTTGTCTTGTATATGTTATTTGTGGGCTACGGATTAATTTTATTTACATACATTCTTGCAGGCATATTAGCAGTTAGGGGTGCGGAAAGTAAATTACGGAAATGTAAATCTAGCTATTACAAGGCGCGGGTCTATACATCGCCAAAAAACAAAAACCCGTTTTGAAATAAGAATGCGAGAAATAGCAAATAAAGAGATAAACCTAATTAACTATTACATTTCCGGAAGCAGTTACATAAATATAATGAATTAAAATAAATTGCGCGCGAAAGAATGAATCGGGACGTCCTAAGGGTTTTGACCCTTTTTTAAGAAAGAATTGAATTTTTGTCCTTTTTTGTAATTAATGAAATTAAAACTAATAACTAATTAATTAATTAATTAAGAAAATGTTTTTTTGTATTTTTGTGTTTTTAATGAAAATAAAGAGAAAATAAATAGAAATTAAAAGTTAGCAAAAACCTAATTCTAAATTGTTTTTATTTATTGTAAAAAGTATTAAAGTTAATTAATTAAGCTAATTTAATTTAATTTATATTTATTTACAAAATAAGTTAATAAATAATAAAATGTTTTTTTTTTGTTTTTCTGAATTTTATGGGAAAAATTAGTTTGGGTTAATTAAACAATTAATAAAACTAATAATTAATAAAAGGGAAATTATAAAAGAAAAGAAAATAAAAAGAGAAAAAAGAAAAGAAAATAAGAAACCAGGGGGTGTTGGACCCTTAGGGAGGTGAATCAGGAATTTAGGCCCATTGTCTCAAGCCTTTTTGACTTTTGAATCGTCCAGAGGCGCGTTGACCAGGGAGCATGGTGTGGAGCACCCTTTGGCCTTTGGATTGATCTTTTGAGACACTTGGCGCACATCTCTATGAGGCCTATGGTGGAACGCGTCTAGGAAGCTGCATGGGAATTTGTTAGAAAAAATAATATTGAGACTTGGGGGGACCTGGGAAAACTTACAGCGCGGTATGATGGACCTTAGGACGTGGCAAGGGTTGCTTTAGCTTCAGAGTATGGCAAAGAAGAGAGTCACGTTCTCCTTTTGGCCTGAAAATGCTTGCAACACTCCTTTTGATCTCACATTTTTTTGACACTTTTTGGATTTTGCTCTGGCCGTTTGTGCACACTCTCGGTCGTGAATGAGGCTTGCATATGTAGTCATGAATGAGAATAAGTCACATTTAGGAGCCTTAAACTTGTGCCATTAAGTTTTTGGATTTTGTCTTAACCACCATTAAAGGCCTTTCAAAGCTTGCTCAAATTTGAATTTGTATGCCTAAAATGGCTCTAGCACGAAATTGGTATGTGGAATATGCTTCATGAAGGCTAATCAAACCACAAGATACCATTAAATCAATTTTTTTAATTTTATTTGAATTATTATGGATTAAAATGAATTAAATCCATAAAAATTAAATAAAAATGGAAAAATAACTATTTGGTCTTGAAATTGATCATGGGACACGTGGGTGGCATGACAAGGCTGAATCAAGTGGAAGAAAGTGGGCCCTTTTGTCAAAAAATGAAGTTTTAAGGATAGTTGACTTTTGCCATTTCATGAAAATTTCCCAACTTCTCTAATGCATATCTTTCTCAATTTTGATCATATGAACATGTTCTTTGATATTTTGGAAAGGTCTCGAAGTCCTCTAACCAATGCCTTTGGTCCCATGTCATTTTGATTTACCAATATCAAGTTATGGTCTTTGACTTAAAATGCCTTTTTGTTGACTTTTGAAAATGACCTATAATGTTGAAATTGATAACTTTTTGTGAGAGCATTTCTTGGACTTGGAATGTGAAGATGAGTTGTAGGAAATGTCATCCCCTTCAAAATGAGCATTGGATGGGATTTTTTTGATAAACCATGAAAAAGTTATGCCTTGGTCAAGTTACAGTTGACTTTTCAACTGTCCAAAAATGGAAACTTTTGCATCTTGATGATTTTTGAGCCAGTCTTGTAGAATCATGATCAAGACTTGATCAAATGATGATTGTGGCTTCAAAATAATATGTTGACCAAAAATTTTGACTTTTGACTGCCAAATGACCATTTTACCCCTACAGTTGATTGTGAAGCAATTAGGGTTTTTGACTGTGCAACTTGACCTTGTGAGCCTTGAAACTTGGCATGTAGATGCTTGACAATGTGTATAGGAATATGTGACTTGATTGAGCCCTTGAAAACCTCAACTTCCTTGCAAGAACCAAAACCCTAATTTGACTGGCTTAGGAGGGTGTTTGAACTGTGCAACCCTTGAGTAGACTTGAGCAAATTGAGATGATGCTTGTCAAAACTTTGAAGAATATGGGAGGGAAAATTTTGGGGTACAATAGTTTCCCCTGTTCAATCTTCTTAGACCTGAGGATGTAGATTGGCTTGCGTTCCTTTCGTGATCCGAAGGTGGAAGATGATTGAACACTAAAGTGCCCAGAAATTTGCACTCACATAGTAGAGTATCAGCAGTGTGATAGAGGGAATGGGCTTACAGATGCCGTTTTGGAAAGATGGTGGATGGGAGGATGGGCTTATAGATGCCATTTGGAGACGTGACAGGACCTTGTCGGGAATGGGCTTATAGATGCCATTTGGAGATATGGTGAATAGGAGGATGGGCTTATAGATGCCACCTGGGGGTGTGATTGAACCTTATCGGGAATGGGCTTATAGATGCCATTTGGAGATGTGACAGAACCTTGTCGGGAATGGGCTTATAGATGCCATTTGGAGACTGTTGATAGGTGGATGGGCTTATAGATGCCATCTGGAGGTGTAATTTTTGTAAGTTGAAAGGGGGAACCTGTGTAGGGTTGCCTGATGTTGAGCTCGTGTAAAGCTGCATCTTGGAGGAAGGAAACCTGTGTAGGGTTTACTGATAATGAGTCCGTATAAGACTGCATCTGAAATGGAGAAGGAACCTGTGTAGGGTTACTTTGATGACGAGTCCGTGTAAAACCGCATCTAGAGCTGAGAAGGAAACCTGTGTAGGGTTTACTGATGACGAGTCCGTGTAAAACTACGTCTGGAGTTTGAGAAGGGAACCTGTGTGGGGTTACTTTGATGATGAGCCCGTGTAAAACTGCATCCTGGAAGAATTAAAACCTGGGTAGGGTTTCTTATGACGAGTCCGTGTAAAACTGCATCTTTGGGAAGAGAGAACCTGTGTAGGGTTTCTTTGACGACGAGCCCGTGTAAAACTACGTAAGGAGAGAGAGAACCTGTGTAGGGTTTCTTCGGGATAAATTCGTGTAAAACTTCTGGAGGAACTGGGGTAAGGTTACTTCGGGATAAGTCCGTGTAAGACTTCTGGAGGAACCGGGGTAAGGTTACTGCAGGATAAGTTCGTGTAAAACTTCTGGATGAACCGGGGTAAGGTCATCTTGAGATAAGTTCGTGTAAGACTTCTGGAGGAACCGGGGTAAGGTTACTGCAGGATAAGTTCGTGTAAAACTTCTGGATGAACCGGGGTAAGGTCATCTTGAGATAAGTCCGTGTAAGACTTCTGGAGGAACCAGGGTAAGGTTACTGCAGGATAAGTTCGTGTAAAACTTCTTGATGAACCGGGGTAAGGTCATCTTGAGATAAGTCCGTGTAAGACTTCTGGAGGAACCAGGGTAAGGTTACTGCAGGATAAGTTCGTGTAAAACTTCTTGATGAACCGGGGTAAGGTCATCTTGAGATAAGTCCGTGTAAGACTTCTGGAGGAAGAAAAGGAACCAGTGTAGGGTTACTTTGACGATAAGTCTGTGTAAGACTTCATCTGAAAATTGAGAAGGAATCGGTGTAGGGTTGCCTGATGATGAGTTCGTTTAAAACTACATCTGAGGTTGAGAAGGAACCGGTGTAGGGTTGCCTGTTGATGAGCCCGTGTAAGACTTCTTCTGAAAGAAAAGGAACCGGTGTAGGGTTGCCTGAGGATAATCAAGTAGATAACTGTCCTGTTTGGTTTCAGATATTAACCCATGATCAGTCGTCCACAGAATTTTCCTGGCTTGTTACCGGTGTTGATCTGGAACTGTAAGGGTAGATGGTAATCATCTTTTGATTGACTTTTTTCTGAAAAGGAAAAGTATTAGTCGTATGCAATGTCATGATGCATGAATTGCATGATTTTAAGATGTTCTCAAAAATAAATGAGATTTGTTGTATGATGCGTATGCATGCTATAATGTATGAAGATGTGATGTTTATGAATGTATTCTTGTCTGGGAAAATAAATCCTTGACGAATGCCGGGAGTTTGTTGACTCATGGGCTGATGTTGAAGAGTAGAGTTCTTCGTTTCCGCTGGGGATGATGGTTACAAGAATAAACTGGTAGGAGAAGATGACTCCGTTGGGGAATAATCCTGGTGAAGATATTACTCTGAGGGGAATCTACTCTGTGGGAAGAGATACTTCGCTGAGGTTTTGATGATAACTCCACTGGGGATTCCGTTGATAAGCTCTGTTGGAAGATTTGATGAACTCTGCTGGGGATAGGAAGAGCTTCGCCGAGGACGATCTTTCCGTGGTAATTAGCTGAGGATAACCCAGTTATAAGTTCTGGTGAGGAATAATCTTTGAATAAAGCCGGGGAGATGCGTTCGTACTCTGCAGGGATAAGCTTCCAGAATCTACTGGGGATGAGCTCCCAGAATCTATTGGGGAGATTGATCCAACTCTCCTGGGGAGACTTTTGAACTGTACTGGGGAATAGCTCCACTGGGGTGTCTGGTATTCTGCCGGGGAATAATCTTATATTAAGATGGCCGGGGATGCTTGCTTAGGAATATCTGTATACTCCGCTGGGGAATATTGAGATTTTCTGGGGATACCCAACTTCCTTAAGGCTGACAATAGACTAACTCTGCTTGGGAAGAGCGTTGTTGACTTGCTGGAGATACTGTACCTTGTCAGGGCTGACGGGAGACCAACTCTGCTCGGGGGAGAGTATTGCTGAATCTTATCTTACTCTGCGGGGAGTGAAGGTATCTTGGTCACGTTCTTCAGTTGAGCCTACCTTAGTACCTTGGTGGACAGAGCAACTAGATCGCTTAGACAACTCATATTGCCCCTGTTTCTGTAGGAGAAGATACCTGTGGAGGCGCTTGATGACTGCCGGTTGACAAATCTTCTTCTGGTAGGCAAGTGACGAGATGACGGAACATAGTCGTACGTTCTTGATCCCTAACTTTTGCCTGGACCGCCCTTTCGGGTTTTCAGTCCACCGGGATACCCATTTTTGCCCAAGCCGCCTTTTCAGGTTTTCGACTTGCCGGGTGTACAAGTTTTTTCATTTTCATCCCTTATTTTGCCCGAACCCTTTTGGTTCGCCGGGAAGCCCTTATTTTTGCCTAGGTGTGTCAACCTAGCGGGTCTTTGATTAGGCGTAGTATTTTTTCGACTATGTCCACGCTCTCAGGATGCAGGGAGTTGTCACTGTCAGTAGTGTAGTGTTACCATGCCGCCAGAAGATCTTCGTTTGATCGTCCAATGCCCCAAGTGATCCAGATGGAGATTTTCCCCAAGCTGGTTGGCCTTTTGAGAGATTCTTCGAATCTTGACCTAACTGCCCCAGATGATGGACAATGATCGTGTCTGCCCCCTTGGTTGGAAGTGCTTTTGTTCACTAGATATTCTTCGTGCAAATTTCTTTGCTGTTCGAACAAAAAGTCATATGCAAACAAAGTTATGTTAAAAATGCAAAGCTTATGTCTGTCTTGAAGTTTTTTTGAAAATTGAAGTTTTCAATAAAACAAGTAAATTTTGTAAAACGTGATGTCAACTCAGTATTTTATAGCAAACCTTAAGGAGTCAGGATACCTTTCGTAACAGTATGCTTTCGAACCAACCCATGCTTCAGCTAGGACTTTTAAGGGTTGTAACGTGGCCTGGTTCACGGTTTAAGAAACAAAGGATAAGGCTCAAAATGTAATTGTACCCACCCACTCTTCGTGATGTTCTTCAAACCTAAACTCAGCTAATCGTGCATTAGACCTTGTTTGAGTCTTTGCTCTGATATTCCGGTGATGGTTCAGATATTGACAATTTATTTTGAATAGGCATTCATTTCCTTTTGTGTTGAGGGTTTGTAGGACCTCTTTCTTTTTTGATTTCGTTATCCCTATTTTTGCCTGAACTGTTTCTTTTGTGATTACAGTCAGCGGGATGCCCCAGTTTTGTAAGTCTCCTTCATAGGCTTTGACTTATTGGGCTTTAGTTTTTTTTTTTTGGTAATGACTGCCTGTCTTTATGATTATTCAGGACCATCAATGTCTTTTGTTTTGTAAGGACTTCTTTGGTGCCACTCGTTGTGCACTTGGATCAACTGAGAGAACTACCCTGCCCCAGGTTATGATTAAGGGTTTTAGTATTCGAAAAGAAAAACTCCTACTTTTTTGGCTCAAAGGGGTTGACGAGGGATTATCTTCCTTATAACTCCAGTGTTTAGGAATTGAAACAATGCTTGTACCTCATCAGCGGGGTTTGTTCAAAAGCATACTGTAGATTGTGGTATCGTTTTCGTCATCCTCCCTCAAGAGGCTTAGAATTTTCAATCGAGAGTTGAACATCAAGAAAAATATAAAAGCAATTTTGAATATAGAGAACAAAATTACTTCAAAACAGACACGTGTAATGCATTAATGAAATAATAGAGTTTGACATGATAATTGTTTGAATAAGCATAGAAAAAATACAATATCAGAATTTAAATGAACAAGAGTCTCTCAATCCTAGCCATGTTTTGGCAAGGGAGCAGTGATCACATCGGGAGTCTCAGCAGGCTCGAATTTGATCTCCTTGGCGTCAATCATGTTCTGAATCTTGTATTTCAGTGCCCAACAATCCTCAGTATCGTGCCCCGGGCTTCCGGAATGATAAGCACACCTCGCATCTGGGTTGTAGTTTGGAGAAGAGGTCTTGGGATTTGCAGGAGGGTTGATCACCGCAATCAGATTCATTTTCAACATGTGCTACAATGCTTGTGACAATGGCATGTTGATGTTGGTGAATTGTCTTTTAGGCTCGTCTGGCCTTCGCTGATGTCCCTTTGGCGGTTATCGGCGTGACGCAGAACCTGTGATCATGACTGCCCCTACGTGTTGGTCACGATGATCCTTCTGACTGTACGCAGCATTGGACTCTTTCTTGAATGGTTTCTTCTCAGCGTTCGAGGAGTCACCCTTTTGTATCTTCCCAGACTTGATACCAGCTTCTATCCTCTCACCAATCAAGATCAGATCTGTGAACCCAGCAGAAGAATTCCCAATCAGATGGTTGAAGAACGGACCAGACAGGGTCCCTAAGAACATGTCAACGAGCTCACGGTCAGTCAACGGTGGCTGCACCCTGCCAGCCAGGTCTCTCCACTTTTGCGCGTACTCCTTAAAACCTTCACCCGTCCCCAGTGACATACCCTGGAGTTGGGTACGTGTAGGAGTGAGGTCGGCATTATACTGATACTGCTTATAAAAAGCAGTTGCCAAGTCCTCCCAGTTACGAATACAGGTTCCATCCAATTGATAGAACCATTCGAGCTGAGTCCCTGAAAGACTTTCCTGGAAGAAATGGATCCATAGATTCTTGTCTGCCGTGTAGGGCTGGATCTTCCTTGCGTATGAACGGAGGTGCAACTTAGGACAGGAAGCCTCGTCGTACTTTGCAAAGGCAGGTGCCTTGAACTTGTGAGGGATCACCACCCCAGAAGATAAGCCTAGGTCTCCAAAGTCCAACCCGGGCACCTGTTGAATCTCCATGGCACTTAGACGGCCCTCTAGCTGCTTGTACCTGTCCTCAGCAGGAGGGTACTGTTCATCATTGAAATCTGTCTCGTTGTCGGAGACCACAAGACTAGGAACCTCTCTCCCTTGTGGGCTGTCTCTCCCAGCAGATGGGGTGGTCAGCTCAGCCTCATTTTGTGATCCATTCCCAGATCTGCGTCTAGGGTTGAACAAAACAGTCCTTTTCTTCTTCTTCTTCAAAAGCAAAGTCTTCAATTCCTGTTGCCCCTGGGCTAAGCTCATGACCATCTCCTGGAACTGGGCGTTCTGGGCCTGGAGGGCCTTGATAGCTTGTTCATTGGATGATTCATGATTCATGATGATGGCTGAAATAAACAGCGAAGAAGATTAAGCAACCTGTAGAACAGAGTACCTGTAATGCAATGATATGTATGTATGCATGCGATGTTTTCAAGGATCTCGCGGGGTAAACAGAGAAACTTGTTAGAATTTGAATTTGGGTAGCTTGATTGAAGGAACTTCATGTTGTTGAGAGTCCTCCTTCAAGAGTCAAGGCTCACCATATCGAGTGGGTCATAGCCCTTGACTCAAGTTATCAACTTTGGCTAGAGGAAAATAAATCCCCTTTGCCCCTTGCTAGACATCATGACCTGTATCACAAACCCTTGAGATCCTTGAAATGGATTAGTCCTTATGTAGGATGTATGCAATGGTATGATGGCATGATGCTATGCTATGCATGGAGTAATGTAGGTAAACCCTGTTATGAGTCCAGATTAAGGACTGTAAACAAAACCTGCAAGAAACTCAAGTGTCAGATAACAAGCATGCAAGTAGTCAAGTTTGAAAGCACGCAAGTCACACAAGAGAACCCTTAGAGTTTAGGCCAGCATGAAGTTTGGGGTACTACCCTCTTGAAGTTGGTGGGCTCAAAACCTGTCCTATCAAAAGTAACCGGGTTCTAAGGAGCTCAATATCATTGGGTTGTTTTCTATGTTCATTGTTTTGATTTAGCCACTGAACTGGCGATCAAAATATTCCAAGAAAACAACCCTCAATGAGTGTAGTATCGAGTATCAACCAACTTTGGATTGCACCAAAGTCGGTCATCTCACTACCCCTAAAGAGGCCAGGATGGTCAAGTAAGGTTCCTAAGGTCAGTTGATGCTTCACGACACCACGCGGCGGCCCCGTACTCTCCTTGACTTGACTCAAGGGTTACCGGTACTCACCAAAGTGCCACATCAACGTAACAAACTGCTTCAACTGTGTCGGTATACCCCGCACAAGTCCCTCACAGTTTGTTGCTACTTTCTAAGAAGGTATCCCCCAGATCCAGGTTAGGATCTATGAAACTCCCAGAACAGGCCCACAATATTAAATCAGGCAAAGCAAGCAATTGAAAACATGATGATGAACTATTCCTAAGGTACACCCCACTTATTAAGTCCCCAGCAGAGTCGCCAGTTCTGTGATCGGTGGAAATAGAACTGACTGTTTTTAGCTGGTTTCACGAAATGTCGCGGTAATCAAGAGTCGCCACCGTCTTTTATATTCTCCAACATGGAAAGGACAAAAGCACAGCAAAATTCCTTATTCGAGATGTTTCTCGGTTCGGGAGGTAGATTTATAGAAAGGGAAGGTATTAGCACCCTTTCTATCCGTGGTTATCCACGGGATCTTAGGTACTTGCTCTTATGTTTTCAAAAGATTTGTTTGCTTTTCAAGTGTGTGTGGGTTTTGAAAAAAGTTCGTTTAGAAAACTTCTAAGTAACTCTTGTATCAGTCCTCAAGAGTGTATGAAGTGTTTTGTTTGAAAACTTTTTTGAAAGTGTGGGGTGCGAAAAGATGTTTTGTTTGTTTGAAAAGAGCAAGTACTTAAGAGAAATCTACCTACCCTAAGGAATTAAGCTGTGTAAGAGTCCTTTAGATAGTGCTATCCCACCATTGAGAGGTAGGTAGCATCATCGTTGGAGGTGTTCGGGTCAATTCGATTATGAGGGACATGTGTGGTCACCGAAGCAATGGTAGGATACCTTAGAAGTAACCCTAATGTCCTAGATCCTTTTATCCGAGGCAACCGTTTCGAGGCAACTGGATCTTTAGATGAAGGGTGACCTCTAAGACGTCCTATACTTGATGACCACGTTTCGAGGCAACGAGTGAAGCGTACCCTAGAAGTGGCATGTGCTTTGTATGTTGTTTTTCAGTTAATGTTTGTCTTGTATATGTTATTTGTGGGCTACAGATTAATTTTATTTACATACATTCTTGCAGGCATATTAGCAGTTAGGGGTGCGGAAAGTAAATTGCGAAAATGTAAATCTAGCTATTACAAGGCGCGGGTCTATACATCGCCAAAAAACAAAAACTCGTTTTGAAATAAGAATGCGAGAAATAGCAAATAAAGAGATAAACCTAATTAACTATTACATTTCCGGAAGCAGTTACATAAATATAATGAATTAAAATAAATTGCGCGCGAAAGAATGAATCGGGACGTCCTAAGGGTTTTGACCCTTTTTTAAGAAAGAATTGAATTTTTGTCCTTTTTTGTAATTGATGAAATTAAAACTAATAACTAATTAATTAATTAATTAAGAAAATGTTTTTTTTTGTATTTTTGTGTTTTTAATGAAAATAAAGAGAAAATAAATAGAAATTAAAAGTTAGCAAAAACCTAATTCTAAATTGTTTTTATTTATTGTAAAAAGTATTAAAGTTAATTAATTAAGCTAATTTAATTTAATTTACATTTATTTACAAAATAAGTTAATAAATAATAAAATGTTTTTTTTTTGTTTTTCTGAATTTTATGGGAAAAATTAGTTTGGGTTAATTAAACAATTAATAAAACTAATAATTAATAAAAGGGAAATTATAAAAGAAAAGAAAATAAAAAGAGAAAAAAGAAAAGAAAATAAGAAACCAGGGGGTGTTGGACCCTTAGGGAGGTGAATCAGGAATTTAGGCCCATTGTCTCAAGTCTTTTTGACTTTTGAATCGTCCAGAGGCGCGTTGACCAGGGAGCATGGTGTGGAGCACCCTTTGGCCTTTGGATTTATCTTTTGAGACACTTGGCGCGCATCTGTATGAGGCCTATGGTGGAACGCGTCTAGGAAGCTGCATGGGAATTTGTTAGAAAAAATAATATTGAGACTTGGGGGGACCTGGGAAAACTTACAGCGCGGTATGATGGACCTTAGGACGTGGCAAGGGTTGCTTTAGCTTCAGAGTATGGCAAAGAAGAGAGTCACGTTCTCCTTTTGGCCTGAAAATGCTTGCAACACTCCTTTTGATCTCACACTTTTTTTGACACTTTTTGGATTTTGCTCTGGCCGTTTGTGCACACTCTCGGTCGTGAATGAGGCTTGCAAGGCTTTCATATGTAGTCATGAATGAGAATAAAGTCACATTTAGGAGCCTTAAACTTGTGCCATTAAGTTTTTGGATTTTGTCTTAACCACCATTAAAGGCCTTTCAAAGCTCGCTCAAATTTGAATTTTTATGCCTAAAATGGCTCTAGCACGAAATTGGTATGTGGAATATGCTTCATGAAGGCCAATCAAACCACAAGATACCATTAAATCAATTTTTTTAATTTTATTTGAATTATTATGGATTAAAATGAATTAAATCCATAAAAATTAAATAAAAATGGAAAAATAATTATTTGGTCTGGAAATTGATCATGGGACACGTGGGTGGAATGACAAGGCTGAATCAAGTGGAAGAAAGTGGGCCCTTTTGTCAAAAAATGAAGTTTTAAGGATAGTTGACTTTTGCCATTTCATGAAAATTTCCCAACTTCTTCAATGCATATCTTGCTCAATTTGGATCATATGAACATGTTCTTGGATATTTTGGAAAGGTCTTGAAGTCCTCTAACCAATGCCTTTGGTCCCATGTCATTTTGATTTACCAATCTCAATTTATGGTCTTTGACTTAAAATGCCTTTTTGTTGACTTTTGAAAATGACCTATAATATTGAAATTGATAACTTTTTGTGAGAGCATTTCTTGGACTTGGAATGTGAAGATGAGTTGTAGGAAATGTCATCCCCTTCAAAATAAGCATTGGATGGGATTTTTCTGATAAACCATGAAAAAGTTATGCCTTGGTCAAGTTACAGTTGACTTTTCAGCTGTCCAAAAATGGAAACTTTTGCATCTTGATGATTTTTGAGCCATTCTTGTAGAATCATGATCAAGACTTGATAAAATGATGATTGTGGCTTCAAAATAATATGTTGACCAAAAATTTTGACTTTTGACTGCCAAATGACCATTTTACCCCTACAGTTGATTGTGAAGCAATTAGGGTTTTTGACTGTGCAACTTGACCTTGTGAGCCTTGAAACTTGGCATGTAGATGCTTGACAATGTGTATAGGCATATGTGACTTGATTGAGCCCTTGAAAACCTCAACTTCCTTGCAAGAACCAAAACCCTAATTTGACTGGCTTAGGAGGGTGTTTGAAATGTGCAACCCTTGAGTAGACTTGAGCAAATTGAGATGATGCTTGTCAAAACTTTGAAGAATATGGGAGGGAAAATTTTGGGGTACAAAAATGACCCAGGAAGACCTATTTCTTGATACTGACCTTGATTTCTTCTGGGGTAGCATTGCTGGGAATAACCATCCTGAGGCATCTGACCTTTATTCGGAGTCCATCCACAACCCCGCTATCAGGTACTTTCATAAGATCATTGCCCACACCCTTTTTGGTAAAGAGCAAAATGTTACATCAGTGTCACGTGATGAGCTTTTCATCATGTATTGTGCTTCTCAGAGCCGTCCAGTAAACGGTGCTGCCTATATGCTTGCTAACATGGAACGTATTATACAAACACCAAATGCCCCAATCCTCTTAGGTGGTTTAGTCACTATGATCTCTAATGCCATTGGACTCCGAAGGCCTATGTTAGGATCAGCACCGCACTATGGAATCAAGCCAATGAACATTGAATTTTGCTTCAACACTAGTTTTATAGGAAATCTTGGGCCAGATGAATTCGAGCTGCTAATTAATCATAAGACTGTCCACCAGTTTGTACTCCCAAACCCTATAACTAGTGTCCACAATAGAGCAAACTGGCTTTTTGACCACCACCATCCTCCTACACCGCCTTCGTCTCCTTCCACTGTTGACATCTATGAAGTACCTAACACCTCTCGAGATGCTAAAGATCCTGAAACACCACCGGGATACCACCAGTTTCCTGACCCATGGGAGCAGCATGTAGTTTCTACTGAGTCCACCCAGGCTCCAGAGATACCACCACCGCCTCCACCTATTGTCACCCTCAACTCTTTGCATGAAGAAATTACCGAAATGCGGGGTGAGCTTACATCTCTACGTGTGGATTTTATCGCTTTTATGGATTTGGTGACAGACCAACTGGATTTCATGCACCAGCATATGTTCCCTGCTCCTCGTGGCTAGAGATTGCCGTTGTTATACCGATTTGTTCTTCTCTTACATTTGTATACACAGTGAGGACACTGTTTAGTTTAAGTGTGGGGGGGGGACTCTAGCTTGTTTTAGTATTTTATCATTTTTTATTATTATTATTTAAGTTATTATTTCCAAACAATTTTTACTCGTTAATGAAATTTCAATTATTTAAGTTTCAAATTCTACTGCCTTACTGCCATTATTTCATTTCATACATGTTATTTTAATTTTCAGTATATTTTTCATTTTTTATTAATTTACTGTTCATATTTTCTGCAAAAATTTGGTCATATGACGTGTGTTGGAAATATTATGCCTGCTTACTGTGCTAGAATTTTGAAATATAATATTGGAAAATAAAAGTGTCACGTTCTTTTCATTAATATAATGAAATTTAACGCGTGATGCTCGTAACGCCCCCATGACGAGCGTAACACGTGTTTCACCGTGTTACGCCCGTCAGCCCATTGTGACGACCGTCACGCGTGCCCTGTATCAAAATCTGCTATTAAAGAGTCGTTCCATCTTTCCTCTCAAACCTCCATTCCTACAAAAAACGGTAACATACCCACTCAAATTTTCTCAACTTCCAACACTCAAATACTAAAAACTCCATCAACCCACTACTAAATCCACACTCCAAACCATTTCCACGACTCAATCCGTTTTACAAACACTATGGCCAACAATCAACAAGCTCCCACTCTCACTTTCAGATCTGGCGAACAAGGCGAAACCCAACGTCTCAAATTCCAGAAGTTCCAACGCCGCGGTCTCCAACCTACACGGTATGTTGATCTTGACTGTTTGAGGAATTTGGGACTGCTAGACAGTGTCCGTCAACTTTTGCAGAGCGTGAATTTATGGAACCTGTGCCGCGAACTGCAACCCATTTATGAAACTCTAACCCTTGAGTTTCTGAGTTCCTTTGTATACATCACTCCCCCTGGTGCCATGAACCAACTCTCAGGCGTGGCCAAGTTTCGTATGTTTGGCATCGAGCATCAACTGCCCCAAACCAACATCGCACGCCTTTTAGGTTTCTGTTCTGACGAAGGTGTCCATCTCCGGGTGCCGGATAATTTCGGTGAGGAAGCTTTTAACTTATGGCACAGTATGACGAACATCCGTGCCGGATCCTACGACCACCTCAACGCCACACACATTCATAATCCGGCTATCCGGTATTTTCACCACATCCTCAGCAACACCATCTTCGCCCGTGACAGCAACCACAAGCTCAACTCCAATGAGCTCTTCTTCATGCATTGCGCATTTACCGGGAAAAAGATCAATGCCACCCCGTTTTTACTGGCTCATATTCACTCTATTTGTACTAGAGGCGGAAAACCCTTCTATTTCGAAGGGCTTGTCACTTCACTTGCCATAGCTCTGAACTATGGTGCTGCTCTCGCGGATATGCCTTCTATGGCACCGGCTTTGCTGACTTTGGATCACTGCAAGGCCGCACATCTCATTTATGAGCGGGAGGATGGCAGATTCCACCCTGTGATCAGAAACACTGTTTATCATAACATCGCTTTGCCTTGCAGGGACCGAATCGATCCACAAAACCGAGCTAACTGGTTGTTCGATCCTGCAGTTCCCGGGGGGCGTGCTCCTACTCATGAATACCAACCTAATGCCCCCGCAGACGAAATGCAAGAAGAGTTGGACAGTGCTCCCCCCGTCCACGACATTCCAGGACCTTCATCTGCACCACCTCCTATTAATCTTGAAGACATTCTCCGCGCCATTCATATGCAAAATCAAATGAGCGCAACGCTTGAAAGAAGACAATAGGAACAATATGAGTATTTATGCGCTCAAAACACTCAGATCTTGACTGGACAGCGGAGTATGAATGAGAGGTTGGACGAGGCCCTGTCGGAAGTCAACGCCCTAAGGCTGAACGTCAGCACCCTTGGCTACCAGGATACTGACACAGAAGCCACTCCTACCAGACGCTCTCGCACCAGGAGTAGAGGACGTGGTCATCAGTAGTTTTCTTTATTTTCTAAGTAGTTTACTTTTTCTGTTTCATTTCCTTTCCGTTTGTTTTTGTAATTGTATTTCCCCGCCTATATACCATAACATTGAGGACAATGTCGGATTTAGTGTGGGAGAGGTACCTTTCCATCTTCTATAAACAAGTAAATTTTTATGATACGTCTCAATTCAAATTCTTCGCTTTATTTAGCCATACCGAAAATTTTTACTTTGTCTTCCATTAGCCCGACGTACCTATTTTAACGAAATCCCAGTTGAGGAAGCCGAAAACGACATAACAAGATCGATACGGTTATGACACTGTAGACTTCCTACTTACGCAATCCGCTTCAATAACCATTATACCGATATCTTGAGTTTTAGTTCTAAAGTAACCCCTAGTAGTTTATACTAGCAGTCAGCACCGTCTTGACACAAACCGCGTGGAGAATCGATGAATATAAGTGTTTGATGCCTGATCATTGAAATATCCTTCTTATCTCGCTGCTAAAAGAAAAGAAATTTTGTGCACCAAAATATACGGTCACATATAAGAGCTGAGCAAATAATGAAGGAATCCACTGTTGGTTGGTTCAGAGGTATCTGGTTCTGGACTTGGTAGGGCATGCTATGGCTCGATCCCCCACAACCTCCAATTTGGATAACGTATGCAGGGTTGTCACATTCGTGTACCAGACCCCGTGCTAAAAGGATCAAAGTCACTAACCGATTACTCCACTACGTGTGTGCTAAGACAAAGGGCTTAATGTGATTGTGCCAGAATGAAACCAGGTGAAATAGATACGAGGAACTCTGGGCAGAATTATAACGGAATTATTGGATAGCTCGTTTGAAATGGAAGCCTACGACTAAGCTTACTGCTTGTGTCATTAGCGTATCGTTAGTGTTTCACTCAAATATCGGCCGAACTGACGAGGATTTCCCGAAATTGCTTTAAAAATCAAAGGTATGTCATGCATATGCGCTTGACAAAACTTGTCTGATCTTTCGAATGACTATTTGCTTGAGGACAAGCAAAGGTTTAAGTATGGGGGAATTTGATAACGAGAAATCGTACCATATAATTACTACACTTTTTATCGATTTTCATAATACATTGAGTCGTTTAACTCCCGATTATTCCGAGTTTTTGTGTCTTTTCACAGGTACAACATGTGTCAACTCAAATCAGTGAAAAAGGGCCACATGAAGGAAGCTAACTAAGAAACAGAAGAGAAAGAACCAAATCTGCAAAGTCTGCAAATTTTGTAGTTGTGACGACCGTCACACCCTATGACGACCGTAATGCTTCCACAACTAGAAGAACGCTCGTCACACATCATTGACGAGCATAACACGCTACCTAAGCGCATTACGACCGTCACACCCTCGTGACGACCGTCACACGCTTAAAAGAAACGTTATGAATTAATGGAGACGTGGGCAACATTGAGGGCAGATTCTTCTCCTATATTTCCTCCACTTCAGTAACCATGCATCCGGGTCTTCCTCCACTCAAGCTTTTCCAAAATTTTCTCAACTGCAAAATCTTCTTCTATATATATGTGGTAGTTCAATGGATGATGGTCAAAGAATTTTCTACAGAACAAAATTGCTGCTTTTCTACATTAAACTATATTATTTATTTTTGAACCATTTTCATTCGTACTGTAATTTTTATTTCCAGAATTAGTTTTTAGAGTGTTAGTTCTTCATCCAAGAATTAACACAGATTATAGATTTCGATTAAATTGCAAGGAATTTGTAAGCATCCAAGATTACCACAACAACATTATTTCCAGGTTTTTTATGCAATTGATATTTATTTATTCTTGTGTTATGTCATTTATTTTTATGGATTATATTTTAAGTTGCATAGTTACTAAATATATTATGTCCGACTAAATTAATTTGTACCGATATGTGACTCCTAAGTACCGAAAGAATTCAGTGATAACTTGGCTAAAAACATTTATAAATGATTTCTGGTTTCCAATTTCCATGTTTAATTTAACTACCCTTGTCACGAGAGTGAGAGGATAATTAACACGATTTTTCCACGAGAGTGGGAAATTAATTAAGGCAAGAACCTGCATGCGAGAGCTGGGGTTCGACCCAGATAGTGGTAACGGAACATTATTTTTTAAATACATGAGAGTGTTTTAACAAATTAATTAAACTCAAATTGTTTTCAAAAAGTGTTATTAAATTTAAAGTGCATCCACTAGGCTTAGTAGCATGACTTATTTCATGAACACGAGAGTGTATGTCTCAGGTTTTTAAACAATTCGTTTTTATCAAAATACTTTATATGCCAAACGATTCACCGAATTCCTGAAGTCCGACTATCACATACCGGTATAGCTATTACTATTATTTTTAAGTAAACTATTTTCCCCCTAAAACCAAATATTCATCGCTTAGTTAGACAATTGTAGCATTAGATCGTATGCGATTGATCCTCAGTCTCAGTGGGTTCGATAATCATTTAAAACTAGAACGACTAAACTATATACTTGCAGTTAGTATCCCAATAGACTCATAAAGTCCCGATTAATACGTGAGTGTGTGTAAGAGCATAGTTGTAAAAATAAAGGCAGAAAGAAAAACAGAGAGCGCAAAATTTGTATGCAAAGAACGTCCAATGTTTTATTGATGATATATGAAGTGACACAATAACCCTTACAGATAGAACCAATTGTGCCTCGGGTAAGACACAAGGCCATAAAGTTTAAATTTTTTATTACAAATTTTAGAACACAAGTAAGACAATTACTGCGGAATAAAAGAAACGGGTATAAAATCCCTAGCCGTCCAGTTACTTGGTCCACCGTTGGTAGTCGAGTATATGCAGTTGTAAATGTCAGAGTCTTCCTCACTATCTTCAATGGCATTAATTCCCCGATTGCTGATGCGTAGGGGAGGTCCTCCAACTCGAGCGCGTCGAACAACCCTTTGAGCTCCTGAAGTAAAGCCCAAACCAAACTTGTCAGTTTTGTGAGTAAAATCGGGGAGTTGTCCCCAATTGGTATACCCACCTTCTTCAACCACTACTCTGGCGTCTTTGAGAGAAGCCATCTTCAGAGGAGGTTTGGTGCCGGTAGTAGTCTCAGTCGACACCAAAATCTAGGGAACCTCTTCAAAGTTTTGACAAGGAGTCTCTATGAATTCCCCGTCTATATCCACATACCTGAAGGAGTTCAGGTGGCTCACCATATACTCCTCTTCGCCACGTACAGTGACAATCTTCCCCTTCACCGGATACTTCAGCATTTGGTGCAGTGTAGAAGTAACAGCCCCAACTTCATGGAACCAAGGACGACCCAACAAACAAGAATATGATAGCCTGATGTCCATAACATAGAAGGTGGACTCAAAGGTTTGAGAGCCTACCTTGAGAGGGATGTCCACCTCCCCATGCACCATTCTCTTCGACCCGTCAAAATCCCTTACCACAATATTACTAGGCTTTAAGGTCAAGCCTTTACAATCCAACTGATCGAGAGCCTTCTTAGGCAGAACGTTTAGCGAAGACCCAGTATCCACCAGCACATGATCCATAGTGGTGCCCCTGCATTCGATCGAGACATGCAGAGCATCATTATGCTTCCTCCCTTTCGGTGTCAAGTCGGCATCTAAAAAACCCAGCCCATTGTCAGCAGTCAAGCTTGCTACACAATCTTTGAATTGATCAGTCGAGGTCTCTTGCGGCACATGCACAGTCATGAGGAATGCAATCAAAGCCTTCACATGGGCCTCAGAACACAACAACAGAGACAACATGGATATGTTCGAGGGGGTCTGCCCCATCTTCTCAACCATATTATAGTCGCTCTTTTTAATTATTTTTAATATTTCCTCTATCTCTTGCTTAGAGGCTTCTACGACAATCTTTCTAGGTGTCTCAGTCCGGGCAGGCTCACCCATAGCTTCTTTGCCTCGGTTCCTAGATGACTCGACAACAGGAATAACAATTGGAGTAAGAACAGGAGTAGTAGTTGAAGTACCGGTAGGAATAGCAGGTGAAATAACAACAGGCTTATTGACAGTCCTCAGGGAAATCTCGGGAGAGAAAACCCTTCCACTTCTGGTAATCTTACTGGTCCCGACAATGTTACTGACATCGGGATCAGCCTCTTCATTCTTTATATCTTGTTTAACTCCATGATAGTAAACATCGGCGCCATAATGCCAATGGACAGCTTTGTCCTAGGCGTACGGGACAGGACCAGGAAATGTGATTATTAATGGAGCAACTCTCAGAGCGGGTGTAATCCTAACACGTCTTCTCGAGGAGACCTTGGAAGGATTGAAGGAAGTTGTTATAATAGCAACATCTTCAAACGAACAGTGGGAATCAAAGTTTTCTCAAACAAAATTTCTCTGTTGTCCATCAGGCGCTGGACACCTGTTTTCAGCAAATAGAAACCAGAAGGCAGAGATGAACACATGTGGCAACCTTCACCACAATCCGGAAATAAACTGACCAGCAACAAAATCTTCTTAACAGTCATAAGGGGAGTGGAAACTTCATCAACTGAAGTCACAAACAGATCGGTATTAACGACATTAACTCCTCGGTTGTGCTTAGGCATGGGAGCAGTTATGACATTGGGCTTCTCTGGAGCATCAAACTCAATCTCCTTGGCTTCAATCGGATCTTGTACTTTATTTCTCAGAGCCCAACAGTCATTTGTATCGTGGCCGGGACTCTCAGAGTGGTAGGCACACCGAGCGTTTGGATTGTACCGAGGAGACGTGGTGTTAGGATTCTTGGGAGCCTCTTTCAAGGTTGCCAAGTTGGATCTCAGCAGATGGGGTAGAACCTCTGTTAATGTCATGTTAATCTGGGTAAACTGCCTTTGTGGTCTTTCTACCCTTTGTTTATTATTGTGTTATGGCTCAGCCGCAGGCCTAGGTATCATTATAGCACTTACTATCGGACGGTGTTCAACTCTGCTTTGACCTCTTGGGCTATAGATGGAACTGGCCTCCTTACCAGTGAAAGGCTTCTTTACTGAAATCGAGGAGGTGTCTTTCTGTATTTTATCGCTCTGAATCCCAGCCTCTACCCTTTCTCCTATCAATATCAGCTCAGTGAAACCATCTGATGAGCTTCCAATCAAATGATTAAAGAATGGACCAGACAGCATCCCAAGAAACATGTCAACCAACTCCCTGTCAGACAAGGGGGGTTGGACTCTCCCAGCCAAGTCTCTCCATTTCTGTGCATAGTCCTTAAAGCCTTCACCTGCACCCATGGACATACTCTGGAGTTGAGTACGAGTAGGGGCAAGGTCGGAGTTATATTGATACTGCTTATAAAAAGCAGCAGCCAGATCCTCCCAGTTTCGGACATTGGTTCCCTCCAGTTGGTAGAACCATTCAAGCTAAGTCCCTGACAGACTGTCTTGAAAGAAGTGAACCCACAAGTTTCTATCAGCGGTGTGGGGCTGGATCTTCCTTACATAGGAACGAAGATGAAGTTTTGGGCAAGATACTCCGTCATACTTTGCGAAAACTAGAGCCTTAAATTTCTGCAGGATGACCACTCCCGACACCAATCCCAGTTCTTCGAAATCCAACCCAGGTATCCTCTGGACTTCCATAGCACTCAAACGATCTTCCAACTGCTTGTATCTATCCTCAGTGGGAGAATATTGCTCATCATTGTAGTTTGTATCATTGTCAGAAACTCCAGGACTAGGGTCCTTCTCCCTTGTCTCCCTTTTTTGGTTATCTCCTTCCTTGGATGAGGAGGTCAGATCGACTGGTTGCTTTAAAGGCCCCCTGAACCTTCTACCCATATTAAGAATACCAGAGACCTTCTTCTTCTTCTTCTCCTTCAGGATGGGGGCTTTCAGATCCTCCTGCCCTTTTGCCAGAGTTATGAGCATCTGTTAAAATTGGGAATTTTGTGCCTGAAGATCTTTGATTCTTTGTTCAGAAGACATTTTTGCTGAAATAAACAATGAAGAAGATGAGAAGCCTGTAATGGTACATGTATATGCAATGCTATGGATGGGATGCATATGCAATGATTTCAAGGACTTTGGGAAATTTAAATTTGCGAACCCAAAATGAAATAAAGATTTTATTATTAGAATTCAAAATGCAATTGCCTTTTAGGCGTTACAATTAAAAATTCTAAAAACTAAAAAAATCAAGTTTCCCATGGATGCTTCCTCTTCGTGCCGAGATAGACATTAAGGCTTATTTCCTCATGAAGCTGCTTTGTGAGCTCTAAAACCTTCATCTCCTGGGTATAGAACCGGTCCCTATAAGTATCCCTCTCTTTCTTCAACTGAATCCAGGACCTCTGTAGTTCTTCAAGATCGGTGGGCATATCAGGATAAAGAACCGTGTAAGGAATATCCCCTTCAGTAATGGACTCCACGATCACTGGTAAGACGGCTATGTAGGGCATCATAAGTTTCTGAGTGCGAGCTCGTACCCATTGGAGATAAGGTTCCATAGGAATGGAATTCTTTGGCCCCAAAGTCTTGGCGTCATATCTGTTTACCATGCCCCAAGCTCGTATGAACCTCTGGCGATACCCTTGAACATCATTCCCATAGTTAAACATAATTCCCTGGATAAGTAACTCATGAGGACCATCCCTTCGAGCGTAACCAAATTATCGCAGATCCAAAAAAGGATTGTAAGTTATGCCTCCCCTAATGCCAAGTAGTGGGACATTAGGGAACTCCCTACAACGGTCAATAATAGCAATATCTCCCACAACTAGGGAATACCAGAGAATATTCGTGTGAGAACTAAACCACCTTGACAGCAATGACATGCAGCACATAAGAACCCATCTTCTCTTCATGGTACGAGTATGGAGAGCGTGCAAGATATCTCCGAGCAAAGTAGGCACGGGGTTGCGAGAGAGGAAGATCTTGATAGCATTCACATCTATGATCAAGTCTGGATTAGGGAACAGTACTAACCCATAGATTAGAAGAGCCAAAACCTCCTCAAAAGCCTGAAAGTCCAAATCATTCCAAAACAGCTGGGCCTTCTCTATTAGGAACTTGGCTAGAAAACCCTTGACTCCACTTCTTGTTTCCTAATTGGATACCACGTCGGCCTGTTTCAGATGCAAAGCAGAGGCGATGACTTCTGGCTTAGGAACCTCTTCTAAACCTGTGAAAGGCACCTGGTCCAGAATAGGTAGATTCAATAGCTGAGAGAACTCTTCCATGGTAGGCACCAACTGATAGTTTGGAAAGGTGAAGCAGTGGTGTTCGGGATCAAAGAACTGAAAGAGTACACCCATCATATTTTCATCAAAGCTCGAAGTAACCAGGTTGAGAAGTCGACCATGTCTCTTAATGAACGAAGAAGTTTCAGGAACCCTTGATACTAGTTTCTTGAGTTAGGGAGGTATTCTCACAAAGCTGATTCGGATAGTGTTTCTACGAGCGGAAGCCATGATCTGCAAAACAGAACAAAGATAAATTCCCTCGATCCTTGAAATGATTAGTGTAATAAGAATGGATGCTATGTTATGATGCATGATGTTATGTTCAAACAGAGTAAATCACACACAAGCAAAGCACACAATAGACCTTAGGTTCAAAGGCTTGCATGAGGTTAAAGGTAAGTACCCTCTTGAAGTTTAGTTGGTTTCAAACCTATCTTAGAAAATTAACCGGTGTGATACGGTGGGAGAACTGACTTGAGGTTTTGCGTTTGTATTCGCACTTGTTCGGTTTAGCAAGAGTCGCCACCGACTTTTTATTTATCCTAAGGAAAGGTCAAAAAGCACAGGAAAGACCTTTGAGATGTTTTTGTGGGTTTGGGGGGTAGATTATGAAAATGGAATGTGCTAGCACCCTTTTCATCCATGGTTATCCATGGGCTCTTAGTTACTTGTTTTAGATCACTTGCCTTTGCTTTGAATGTACTTGTAATGGTGCTTTGTGTGTGTGGTTTTGAAAATGTTTTGAAAAAGATGCCTTGTCTAGGCAACCATTGTAACAATTCTTTACTCGAATGTTTTACAAAGGTGTTTGTCTTTTTGAAAAGATGTTTCAATGTTTTTTTGAAAGTTGTTTTTGGAAGTTGTGTTGTGGTGTGTGTTTTGAAAAATGGCAAGTGTGTTTTGCAAGTTTGATCAAGTAACTAAGAGTTGTCTACCCTATTTTTCTCAAAGATCTTTCTCATGTTTTAACCCTTTTAACAGTGTTGTTTCACCATTGTATTTGGTGAACAACCTTGCGTTAGGATGTAAACGGGACGGGCGCGGGTCATCGTATACAATCATTGAAGGAAACTTGTGAGACGCTCTAGCAATTTTTGTAAGGGACGAGATCGTTTTATCGAAGGCAACATCGAGGGTCATCGAGGGACTAACGATCTTTGTTTATCGAAGGGACGTTTGCTAGAGTGTCTCATACTCGAGGGACATGATTGCATTTTTCCGAGGCAACAAGCGAGGTTACCCTAGAGGTGCAAGTGTGATTTGTGTATTGATTTTCATGCATTTGTCTTGTATTAGGTTATCTAGCGGTTGATTTTGAATCTTCGCATACAAACCCTAATTACTATACAGTATATAGAAAGCGATAAATTGAGGGAATTTAAAGTCTAAGCTATTACAAATAAGTATCCGGGGATGGGGGTACAAATATTTACAAATGGGGATGAGTCTTATCAGGATAGTAGTGTCCAAATATTATTTACAACCAAATCGAATCATCGCATTCTCAATGTAAAATATAGCAAAGTATAAGGATAAAAGAGAATCAAAAGTATTGTAAAATGTATGTGATTATTTACAAATGATCAAAATGTTAACTTAATGTATTTATTAAGTGTTAATATTATTTTTGTGTCTTTGTTAATGTTTTTTAGAAACTTGTATAAGATTAATTAAACAAAAGTTTTAAAATTAATTAACTTAATAAAATCTAATATTTACATATTTTAAGTGTAATAAAAAGTATTAGTAACATTTTTACATGAAAATTTAACATATTACTTAACAACAAAAAAGGAATTAGGTTATAAAAGAAAAATGAAAATTAAGAAATGTTGGTTTAAGAATATAAAAAAAAGTTATGTGGGCCTTAGGTTACACACTTGGCCCAAGGTGAAATCAAAAAGAGAACAGAAAGAGGGGGTACATCGCCAGAATCCAATGGGCTTAACAGTTTTGTATGAGGGGCAGGCCCAAACGGATGTTTAACAATTTTAGGGTTTGTTGTGGTCTTGCTCAGAAAAGGGTTTCACAGTCTTGAACGGCGCCGCTCTCCATCTTGTCTTCTTCGTCTCCTCTTTGTCCTTTCTCAAACGTGAGCCTCTGACCACTCCTTCCATGCCTGGCTACTAGACGCCACCTCCAATCTCTCCTCTCTTCACAGCTTGCTCAAGGCGATGATTCAAAAGGGTAACAATTTTCTCTTCAAATGCATTTTAGGTTTTTGTTCTTTGCATGATTAAATTTTTACATGTTCTGACCTTTATGTGTTATTTGTGTTTGTGTGAGGTGTAGAAAAAAGGGAAGAGGAAATTATACCTTGGTTCTACTTTTTGGAAAGGAGAAGGAGAGTTTCGACAGGAGGCTTCTTAGGCGGCCAAGGCGTGGGAGCTTGTGATGTTGGCTTTTTTGGTAACCTCGTATCTTGCTTTGTATGTTTTATGATGAATGCTATGCTTCTGAAAACCCTAGAGTGCTGAGTTCCTCTCTTCTTTTCTTCTTCTGATTGCTTGCTTTGTTCTTGTTAGCTTGATATTGATGATGCTATTATTCTGATGATTGTATGCTTATGAGTTGCCTGTTTCTGAGTTTGATGATGTTGTTGTTGCCTTATTCTGAGAATGTCTTTTTGGCTATTGTGGATTGGGTTTCTGTTTTGGCCTATGATGAACTTTAGTTCTGAGGCATTTTGGCTTGAATGCTATGCAGTTTGACAGGTTTTTTAGGCTTGAGGCAGGCTTGAAGCAGTTTGTATGGTACAGTTTTGACAGGCTTGAATGCTGAGTTTGGGAGATTTGTTTCTGGTTTTTGTTTGTTCTGCTTTGAGTTTTTATGTAGATGGGAGCTTATGCAGTCTTGGGCACTGAGTTTGTTCAGGTTTATTGTGCTTGTTATGCTTGCTTAGATACAGGTTACAGGTTATGCAGGTTGATATGCTTGTTTAGGGGACAGGCCTGAAGCAGGTTTGGGTGAGACTGGTTTCTAAGCTTGAGGCAGTTTGAAGCTTGTTTGTTTTTGAGGGCTTTGATGCAGGATGGTTTAGAAACAGGCAAGCTGCAAGGCTTGTATTTGCTTCAAGGCTTGTGTTTACAGTTTTTGTGATATCTTTTTCTATGTGTGTTCTGCCCCCCCCCCCCCTTTCTCAACTGAGATCTTTGTTATATTTATTTGTCTTAAGCCTGCCCACTGCAAACCTGCTTTTTCTTTTTCTCTTTCTCTCTCTTCAGAAAGCATATTATATTGCTTAAAGTGCTTATTTTCTGAAATGGTGTTGGCTGGAAAGTGATGAAGAGATTTTGACAAGTTGCTTGTAATTTGGTTTTCATTCTGCATATTGTACTTTCTTCTGCATTGACAGCTTGATGGCTTAGTGTTAGCTTTTCTGTTTTGATATCTCCCTTGACAGCTTTGTTGACAGTTTTGTTGACAACTTAGTTTGGTTGACAGTTTCTTGTAACTTAGTTGGCCATTTTGACTTAGTTTGGTTTGCCTTGTTTGCCTCTCTTTGACAGTTTGCACTTATGCAGCTTCGTGCATTTTGTTTAATATGCTGCCTTGTATTTAATTAATTCATATGCTTGCAAACAATTTTTCTTTCCTCTTTGTGAACCAAGAAGAGAGTCTTCTTGTGATTTGCAAAGAGGATGAGAAAAATATGATGAAAATCAAAACAATCTGATTCCGGCCAACAACCTTTAATGATGAACTTTTAATTATCTGTCTGAGAATGCCTTTTTAATCAATACTGTATTGACTTCTTTTTCTGTCTTTGCAGGTAAATACCAGTCGGGCAAAGGAAGCAGCGGTAGAAGATGAAGACTTCAAGAAACTTAGGATATAGTTTTATTTTATTTTAATCATTTGTAATAAACATTATTATAAATACTGTAAATAAAATTACTGCATTTAAATAACACTTGTACCAATAATTAAAAATAAATAAAAGTCCTTTTGTCAGATAATTCTCTACTTCACTGTCTATTTAATTATTTAAGTTTCTTGAATTAAAATAACTGGAAGTACATCCCAATTATTCTAACTTAGAAATTATAAATAATCAACAAACGTCCGGCGTTCCAAATAACCAAAAGCATTGCACAGTTAAACAAACAAACGTCCACACGCCTTTTACCTCACTGATCAAACAAAAGCTTCAACTTTCAATCAGAAGTCTCAACTGCTATCTTATATGTTTTGAGAAATAAACGGCCATCTTGAACAAGCATCAAAGCAGTGTGACAGTCAAATGAAATGATGTGGATTCCAATTCTTTTGAGAATGCGCGTGCAAACCCTAATTGTGGATTTATTGTCAAAGAAGCGCCTGCTTGGTCAAACCCTGAGCCAAACTCAACCAAATCAATGAAAACCCTAATAATCTGTTTGACTGATTCAAGAGTCAATGAAAACCCTAATTTTGTTTGACTGATAAGAAAAGTCTGTTTGACCGATTCTTAAGCCAATCTGAAAAATCAGGAAAAGCCTGAAGCTGTGATTTCTTGTAAAAAAGAGGAGGGCAAATTTTGGGGTACAACAACCGGGTTCTAAGGATTCTCAATATCATTGATCATCCTTTATCGGGCATTGTTTCAGCTCATGCAATATTTTTTTGCGGTAGAAATATCCCGAAAGTCTGATCTCAATGAGTATAGCATCAAGTATCAACCAATCCTCAGATTTATAGCGAGGCCGGCTATCTCACTACTTTATAATGGCTAAGTTTGTTAAACTAAGGTTCTAAGGTCCGTTAGTACTTCACGATACCATGCGGCGTCCCCGTATTCTCCTCGTTTCCACACGAAGGATACCGGTACTAACCAAAGTGTCACACCAACATAGCCATCGCTTAAACCATATCGGTCTATGTCGTACAGTCTCCATGATCTATTGTTGTTTACCTAAAAAAAGTATCCCCAGATCCGGGTGTAGGATCTTTAGCAATGCCCAAACAAAATCCTTTAAGGATAAAGCAGACAAAACAAACAAGAAAGCATTTTTTTAGAAATGACCCAGATCCTAAGGTAAACCCCACTTTTATTTAATTCCCAACAGAGTCGCCAGTTATGTGATACGGTGGCAGAACCGACTGTTATACCGGTTTGCGTTTTTTGTTTGCAAATGTTGCGGTAAGCAAGAGTCACCACCGACTTTTATTTCATCCAACAAAGGAAAGGGAAAAGAACAGAAAAAACCTTTTTTTGAGATATTTCTGAGTACGGGGGGTAGATTATAGAAAGGGAAGGTGTTAGCACCCTTTCTATCCGTGGTTTTCCACGGGCTCTTAGGTACTTTCTCATTTTTTAAATTGCTTGTGTGTGCTTTTTTTGAAAAGTTTTGTTTACTTCATGATAACCCTTGTATCGGTCCTCAAGAGTGTGACGAAGTTGTTTGGAAAACTGTTTTTGAAAAGTGTTTGTGTGAAAAGTTTTTTATTTACTTAAGATTTCTACCTACTCGAAAAAATTATGTTTGTTTTCGTTTCCTTTAGACAGTGCTATCCTACTATTATGGAGTAGGTAGCTCCGTCGTTGGATTTTTAAAGGGACGTTCGAACGGAAGAAATGGTCTCTGAAGGCAACAAGTAAGGATACCTTAGCATTTCGAAGGGACTATCGTCATAAGATCAATTCGTAGGCAACTCGAGGGACAAGTAGGAACTATAATCTTTATGACAATTTTGAATCGCGGGTCATTGCTAAGGTATCCCTATGTTTGAGGGACACGACCATTATTTCCGAGGCAACCAAATGGGGCAAACCCTGGGAGTGAGCATGTGCAAGTGTTTTTTTTAGTTAATTATCTTTGCACAATTAGCGTTATCTACCGTTTTAAATTGATTTATCTTGCCATTCAATCCTATTATCCATACATCTAGGCAGTTTATAATTGCGGGAAGTAAAGTGCGAGAAATTAAAACCCTAGCTATTACAATGCCTTGGGGAGGGGATTACATAACCAAAAAACTGGGGGAAATAATAAATGCGAAATAGTAAACCTAATTAACTATTACAAGCTCGGAGCAGTTACAATAATTAATAAAAATAAGGAAAAAACAATGCGCGAAAGTTAAGATGAGAACAAATTAGAAGCCTAAGAAATCTAATTAATTTTATTTAACAAAATAACCAATGTTGAAACAATTAAAATAATTAATTTTCAAAAATTAATTTAATTATAAAAAAACCTAATTCTATTTAATTTTAATTATGGAAAGAAAAAGTATTTAAGTTAACCTAATTTCTATTAAATTTTAATTACAAAAAAGTGTTTAAGTTAACCTAATTAAACTAATTAATTAAATGCAAATAAATATTTTATGAAAAAAAACTAAACCTAATATTTTTTGTAATTTTCTGATTTTATGATTTAATAATAATAAATGATTTTGTAAAAAAAATAATTAAGACAAATAATAAAATAAAAGAAATAAAAAAGAATGGGATTTGGGCCTGATTGTGAGAAGCAATTTGGGGGTGTGATGCAAAATTTATATTGGGCCAGGGATAATGGCCCATAGTCTAGCGTCTGATCTGGTGAGATCATCTTTTGAGGGTGCACCATAGATCTTACCAGCGAGGGACCTTGGATCTGGCTGGAGACAGATCCCAAGGGTGAGATCTGAGGGCGCATGGTTGACCACTAAGCATGAGATACACTGAATCCTGCATTGAAAGTTAAGAAAATAACAAAATGTGCATGCCTGGGATCGAACCCAGGTCTTTGGTTTCATGTACCCACGCCTTTACCATCTGCGCTACCAAACTTAGTTGTATACATGACAACACAATAATATTATATGTAAAAAAATAAGATTAATACTTGGAAATAAAAAACGCGCGTCAGAATCAAACTAGCCAGTGATAGGCTGCCACCTAGTCGTCTTCTTCACAGAACTGTCGTTTTAGGTACAAGGCTTTTACCTATGGACAACTTATGTAGCTATAACCCCTGCATTTTCAAAAATTCAGTACATGCAATATAAATCTCAAATAAGGCTATGGATCAATCGCTCGTGATTTCCTGAACATGAATTGACCCTTGATTGGGCCTAATTTAACCTGTAACAAGAAACCCTAAAATGAAGCTCTGAACCCTAATAATGGCAGTTACTCGTCATTCCACTTTACCACTTGATCTTTCTTCAGCAGCTTGAAGATTGGCTCAGAAGTAGTAGTCAGATGTGAAATGAATCGGGTGATGTAATTCAAACGTCCCAAGAAACCTCTAACTTCCTTTTCTATGCAGGGAGCCGGCATCTTCTGTATGGCTTTTACCTTTGCAGGATCCACCTGAATACCTTTTTCACTGACAATGAAACCCAGAAGCTTTCCAGACCTCACCCCAAAGGTACACTTGTTCGGATTCAACCTCAGCTTGTATGTCTTCAACCTGTCAAACATTTTCTGGAGATGATCAAGGTGCTCTTCCTCAGTCTGGGACCTGGCTATCATGTCATCAACATAAACCCCAATCTCGTGGTGAATCATATCGTGGAACAAAGTGACCATGGCGCGCTGATAAGTTGCCCCAACATTCTTCAACCCAAAAGGCATTACCTTGTAACAAAAGGTTCCCCACTGCGTAATGAAGGTTGTCTTCTCCATGTCCTCAGGAGCCATCTTGATCTGGTTGTAGCTAGAAAAACCATCCATGAAGGAGAAGATCTTATGCTGCGCGGTGCTGTCGACTAGAACATCAATGTGAGGAAGTGGGAAGTCATCCTTGGGGCTTGCCCTGTTCAGATCCCTGTAGTCCACACACATTCGTACCTTACCGTCCTTCTTAGGTACCAGAACGACGTTGGCAGCCCACTGCGGGTAAGAAGTGACAGCTAAGAATCCTGCGTCAAACTGTTTCATGACCTCTGCCTTGATTTTCTCTGACATTTTAGGGCGCATACGGAAGACCTTCTGCTTTACTGGAGGGCAGTCTTCTTTGGTTGGCAGGCGATGTACCACAATATCAATGTCCAGACCCGGCATGTCTTCATAGGACCAGGCGAAGATCTTAACATAGTCGTGTAGCATCTGTATTAACCGTTGTTTGACACTAGTCTCCAGATTCACACCTATTTTAACCTCCTTCTTGTCTTCCTCTGTACCCAAATTCACTGACTCAACTGACTCTTCATGAGGCTGTATGGCCCTTTCTTCCTGCTGTAATAGTCTAGCAAGTTCTCCAGGCACCTCACAATCGTCCTCACCTTCGTCCTCGGCTTGGTTGATCGGATTTTCAAAGTCATAAATGGCAGTAGCAGAGATGTTATCAATGGGATCCATAGTGGACATGGATCTGCAGTATGATACGTGAGTGTGTGTAAGAGCATAGATGTTTCGATAAAGTAAGAGACAGAAAAGAAAAACAAAGAGCTTGAAATTTATAATGAAAGAAACGTCCAATGCTTTATTAATAATATATGAAATGACAAATAATAAGCCCTCACAAGCAAAGCCAAGGTGCCTCGGGCAAGGCACCGGGCCGTAAATTTTCAAACTGTTTATTACAAATCTTAAAACAAAAGTCAATTACTGCGGAATAAAAGAAACAGGTATGAAGTCCTTCTCCGTCCAGTTATTCAGTCCACCGTTGATTGTTGGGTAGATCCAGCTGTCGATGTCTGAATCTTTTTCATTGTCCTCAATTGCATTGACTCCCCAATTGCTGATGTGTAGAGGAGGTTTCCAATTCGAGCGCGCCTAATAACCCTTTGAGCCCCTATAGTAAAGCTCAAACCAAATTTGTCAGTTTTGTGAGTGAAATCAGGGAGCCGACCCCAATTGGTACACCCACCTTCTTCAACTACAACCCTGGCATCCTTGAGAGAAGCCATCTTTAGCGGAGGTTTGTTGGTAGTAACTTCAGTTGACGCCAAAGTCTGAGGGACCTCTTCGAAGTTCTGACAAGGAGTTTCTATGAAATCCTCGTACATCTCTATATAACGTAAGGAATTGAGATGACTCACCATATACTCCTCTTCACCTTGCACCGTGACAATTTTCCCCTTCACTGGATACTTCAGCGTTTGATGGAGTGTAGAAGTAACTGCCCCAGCCCTATAGATCCACGGACGACCCAGCAAGCAAGAATATGATGGCCTGATGTCCATTATATAGAAGGTGGACCCAAAGGTCTGAGAACCCACTTTGACAGGGATTTCCACCTCCCCGTGCACCATTCTTTTTTATCCGTCAAAATCCCTTACCACAATGTTACTCGGCTTTAAAGTCAAACCCTCACAATCCAAATGGTCCAACGCTTTCTTCGGCAGAACATTCAGCGAAGACCCGGTGTCTACCAGCATATGAGCCATAGTGGTTCCCCTGCACTCAATTGAGACATGCTGAGCATCATTATGATTCCTCCCCTTAGCAGTCAGATCCACATCTGAAAAGCCTAGCTCATTGTCAGCAGTTAGGCTAGCCGCACAATCTTTGAACTAATCTGCAGAAGTTTCCTGTGGCACATGCGCAGTATTGAGAAATGCAATCAAAGCCTTCGCATGGGCTTCAGAACGCAATAGCGGAGACAACATGGAGATCTTTGACAGGGTCTGCCCCAGCTGTTCGACCACATTGTAGTCGCTTTTCTTGATAATTTTCAGTATTTCCTCTATTTATTGTTTAGAGGCTTCCACGACAATTTTTCTAGGCGCCTCCGTCTGGGCAGGCTCACCTTTGATTTCTTTGCCCCGAGTCCCAGATGACTCGGCGACAGGGGTGATAATTGGAGTGAGAACTGGAACAGTAGTTGATGTACTAACAGATGGAATGACAATAGGTTTGTGGACAGTCGGAGGGGAAATCTCGGGAGAGAAGAGCCTTCCACTTCTGGTAACCTTACTAGCCCTGACAATATTACTGACATCAACATTAGCTTATTCATTCTTTAAAATATTGCTTAATGCCATGATAATACACATCAGTACCATAGTGCCATGGGACAACCTTGTTTGAAGTGTACGGGATGGGACCAGGAGAAGTGATTATTAGCGGAGCAATTCTTTGAGCAGGTGTAATCCTAACAGGTCTTCTCGAGGAAACCTTGTAAGGATTGGCGGAAATGGTTATGATGGCAACATCTTCATTTGGAACAACAGGGATCATAGTCTTTTCAAACATAATCTCTTTATTATCCATTAGGCGCTGAACACCTGACTTCAACAAGCAGCAACCAAAAGGTAGAATCGAGCACATGTGACAACCCTCATCACAACTCAGAAATAAACCGGCCAATAGAAAATTCCTCTTAACAGTCATAAGAGGAGTAGAAATTTCTTTAACAGAGGTCACAAACAAATCAATGTCAACAACATTAACCCCACGACCATGTTTGGGCATATGAGCAGTTATTACATTCGAATTTTTTGGGGCATCGAACTCTATCTCCTTAGCTTCCAGCAAATCTTGTACTTTGTTTCTCAAAGCCCAGCAGTCATTGGTATCGTGGCCAAGAATCTCAGAATGGTAGGCACACCGTGCATTGGGATTGTATCTAGGAGAGGTAGTGTTTGGATTTTTGGGAGCCTCCCTCAATGTGGTCAAGTTGGATCTCAGTAGGTGAGGTAACACTTCAGCCAATGTCATGCTAATGCGGGTAAACTGGCGTTGTGGTCTTTCCACCCTCTGTTGATTGTTGCATTGTGGAGCAACTGCGGGTCTTGGTATCACTACAGCATTTACCGTTGGATGGTGTTCAGATCTATTTTGGTCCCTCGGGCTATAAACTACACTGGCTTCCTTCTTTCCAGTAAAAGGTTTCTTTATCGAACTCGAAGAGGCATCTTTCTGTATTTTACCACTTCGAATTCCAGCCTCCACTCTTTCTCCAGTTAAAATCAACTCGGTGAAACCAGACGACGAGCTGCCAATCAAGTGGTTGAAAAATGGACCAGATAGCGTCCCCAGAAACATATCAACCAACTCCCTATCAGACAAAGGGGGTTGAACTCTGCCAGCCAAAACTCTCCATTTTTAGCGTAATCTTTGAAACCTTCACCTGCACCCATGGACATACTCTAGAGTTGAGTACGAGTGGGAGCAAGGTCAGCATTATACTGATACTTCTTGTAGAAAGCAGCAGCAAGATCTTCCCAGTTTCGAACATTGGCCCCTTCTAACTGGTAGAACCATTCAAGCTGAGTCCCTGACAGACTATCTTGAAAGAAATGCACCCACAAATTTCTATCAGCTGTGTGGGGTTGAATCTTCCTAACATAAGAGCGGAGATGGAGTTTTGGGCACGACACTCCATCATACTTAGCAAAAACTGGATCCTTGAACTTTTAAGGGATGACCACTCCCGATACCAGTCCCAGTTCTCCGAAATCTAAACCAGGTATCTTCTGAACTTCCATAGCACTCAGACGGTCTTCCAACTTCTTGTATCTATCCTCAGCAGGAGGATATTGCTCATCATCATAATCAGTATCATTGTCGGAGACTGCAGGACTAGGGTCCTTTTCCCCTTCTTGGTTCTCCCCTTCCTTGGATGAAGAGGTCGGATCAGTTTGATGCTTCAAACTTTCTCCAAACCTTCTGCCCATATTCGGAATACCGACCTTCTTCTTCTTCTTCTCTTTCAGAATGAGGGTTTTCAGATCCTCTTGCCCCTTTGCCAGACTGTTGAACATCTGTTGGAACTGGGTGTTCCGTGCCTGAAGATCTTTGATGGCTTGATCGGAAGACATTTCTGCTGAAATAAATAGCGAAGAAGATAAGAAACCTGTAGTGGTACCTGTGATGATGTGCATGATAATGGGATACGCATGTAATGATTTCAAAGACTTTGGGAGATTTAAATTTGTAAACCAAAAATAAAAAAACATTATTAGCTTAACCTTGAAAGGTTCAACAATGCCCTTAAGGCATTACAAAGAAGTAAATAAAACAAATATAAAACTAGAAAAGCAAAATCAAAAGTCCCATGGACACTTTCTCTTTGTGCTGATGTAGTCATTGAGCACTCTTTCTTCCTCGAGCTGCCTGGTGAGCTTCAAAACCTTCCTCTCTTGCTCGTGGAACTGCTCTCGGTAAGTATCTCGCTCATTCTTCAGCTGAATCCAAGACCTCTGTAACTCTCCAAGATTAGTGGGCATGTAAGGATAGAGAATCGTGTAAGGAATGTCGTCTTCAGTAGTGGGTTCAACAATCCCTGGTAACACTGCCGTATAAGGCATCATAAGCTTCTGGGCACGAGCTCGGACCCATTGGAGGTAAGGCTGCATAGGAAGGGAAGTCTTTGGTCCCAACTCATGGGGGTCAGATCTATTTACCATGCCCCAAGCTCGTACGAACCTCCGGCGATGCCCCTTAACATTATCCTCATAGTCTAATGCAATATCCTCGAGAAGTAACCTATGGGGACCATCTCTTCGGGCACGACCAAATTGTCGCAAAGCTAGACAAGGATTGTAAGTTATACCTCCTATGATACCAAGTAATGGGACATTAGGATACCCCCCACAACGGTCAATAACAGCAACGTCTTCCATAGCCCGGGAACACCAAAGAATATCCGTATGAGCAAGTGACATTATTCTGTGCGACCAACCCAAACCTTCTTCGTTCTTCAACACTGACTTAGGGAGGTGAGAAATAAACCACCTCTACAACAAAGGCATGCAGCACATAAGAGTCCCTCTTCTTCTTGTGGTACGAGTATAGAGAGCGTGCAAGATATCTCCAAGCAAGGTAGGCACAGGGTTGCGAGAAAGGAAAATCTTGACAGCATTCACATCTACAGAGGAATTCGGATTAGGGAAGAGAACCAAACCATAGATAAGAAGAGCCAAGACATCTTCAAAAGCCTGAAAATCCAAATCATCCCAGAATAGATGAGCCTGTTCTATCAGAAATTTGGCTAGAAAACCTTCGACTCCGCTTCGAGTTTCCCAATTGGATACTACATCGGCCCGTTTTAAATGAAAAGCTGAGGCAATGACTTCTGGCTTAGGAACTTCTAACATTTTCTTGTGTTTACCCCACTAGATCCTTGAAAACATTGCATCCACATACCATGCAACATATCATGACAGGTTTTCCCCACACAGATTTCTCATTTGATTTCTGTTTATTTCAGTAGAGATGGCTCTAGAACAGACTGTCAAGGACCTTCAGAATCAAAAGGCTCAACTTCAAGAATTATTCCTGAACCTATACAAGGGTAAAGAAGAAGTGAAATCACTCATCACAAGGAGCATGACCAAGAAGAACCCTGAGGACAACAAGGATGACCAGTTGGAACAGCTACAAACTGAGATAGGCACAATGAAAATCCAGATGATGGGACAGATGGTGGGTCAGATGGCTCTTATCCAAAACTTGGCTCAGGGACAATAAGATTTGAGAGCCCTTGTTAACAAGCTTCGTCAAGACGGATGCAACCTTATGAAACAAATAGTCTAGGTTGGGGATCAAGTCATTAATCATCCCCCGAAGAAATAAGAAGTTGGATTGGTGGAGAGTAGACCTTTCCAAAGTGCTGCTATATCACGAGTTCAACAACGACCTCGCCAACATCAACGGGGAAATCAACGAAGGCAAGAAGAGCCCGAGAGACAGTTTACCAAAATCAACATTCCAGCGTCTCAAGCATTGCAACACATGTTGGGGATGAATCTGATTACGTTTGATAGGACCTCATCCAAACCCCAAAACTTCTTCTCTTAACTACAATCTCGATGCAAGGTGTGCCTATCATTCTGGAAGTCCTAGGCATGATACAAATGATTGTTGGGCGCTGAAGCACAAGATTCAAAACCTGATCGATGAAGGAGCGTTGGAATTCTCACAATATAGTCAACTGGAGTTCTTCTGTCACCCCTCAAAGGCACACCATCTGAAGTGACAAATTTAGGCGGAGAAACTTTTGTTTATTCGAATTTTCAGTTGTAATTTCTTTGTTTGCTTAAAATTTTGTCCTTATGTCAGACTTTGGTTGTTATCATTAATGTATTGCATATGTTTGTTTTGAGTTAATCCATTCATTTTCACCATATTTAAATTGTGATTTTTACTCCATTTAAGATATTCAACTCTTGTGAAAAGTTGCAAGCCTTTAGAGGGAGGATGATAAAAAATAATACCTTAATCTCATACAGTATGCTTTTGGGCAGACCTTGCTGACGATGTACAGGCGTTCTTTCAAATTCCCAAACACTGGAGTTATAAGGAAGAAAATCCCTAGTCAAACCCTTTGAGCCTAAGAAGTAGGAGTTTTCTTTTTCACACAAATTGAAACCTTTAATCAGAACCTGGGCAGGGTAGTTTCTCAGCTAATTCAAATGTGCATTCAGTCGCAAGCTTTCACTTCGTACGCAACGAGTGACATAAAAAACATCCTTCTGAATCAAAAGAAGGTGGTGGTTCCCTGAAAAATAGGCAGTAATTATATCTCAAAATAAAAAGCCCACTGAGTCAAAACCTACGAAGGACATTTAAGAAAATATGGGGCATCCCGCTAACTGTAGTCTCAAAACAAAAAAACAGTTAGGCAAAAATTTATTAGGGATAATAAATTAAAAAGAGGTCACTACAAATCCTCGACAAACATGAAAAATGTTGTTAAAATGACTGTCTTCACAAATAAACATTCAGTATCTGAACCATCACCAAAATGTCATTCCAGACTCAATTGGAATTCAAAAGGCACAATTAGCTGAGTATAGGACTGAAGAACATTATGAAGAACGGGTGGGTACAAATAAACTTTGAGCCTTATCCTTTGTTTCTAAAACCATGAACTAGACCATGTTACAACCCTTTAAAAGTCCTAATTGAAGCATGGGTTAGTTCGAAAGCATACTGTTACAAAGGTATCCTGACTCCCGTAAGGCTTACTCTAAATCCTGAGTTGAATTCACACTCTTGCAAAAATTCTTTTATCTACAAAAACGCATTTTCAAAACTTTAAGACAAACATAAACTTTGCATTGCTTGAATACCGTTGTTTGCATATAGATTTTTGTTTGATAACAGAGAAATATCCAATAAAAGGAAATCCTCAAAAAAAACAGAATCACTGCAAAATTGGAAAACACTTCCAAAAGCAAATCTCCTATAAAGGGGGCATGACATGTTACTATCCAACTCGTCTGTGGCAGTCAAGTCGAGATTCCAAAAAATCTCAAGAAGTGTTGAATAACCACGGGCAGGTCTGCATCTGAATCACTTGGGGCATTAAATATGAATTCCAGCAAAGAGTCACATACAACCCAGCAAACATTTTCTGGAAGTACTACGACACTTACTACTAGGGGCAGTGACAAATATCCCATAAAGACCTGTTCATAAAGTAATCCCCAGTCAAGTCCCCACAGAGTCATTCTCTATAAGGTAATCCCCACGGAATTATCCTACAAAGTTGGGATCATGCAATCCCCAACCAGAGTTTCAATCTCCGGAAAACATCTCCCCAACTGAGTTGATCTCAAGAATCCTCGAGAAGTTCTGCCAAAAGAAAACCCATCTCCAGCAAATTGGCAGTAGGGTTTATTTCCCCAGTAAACGGCAAGATTCTCAAGCTTGAATTTTCCTCTCTGATTATCACAAGTCAAGGGATCACAACTCCTCTTCCCCAGTAGACTTTTCTACAATCCCCAGTGAGTTACTGTAAAGCCTGGAAGCCAACCAGATAACAGTTAACTTCTTTATCCCCAACAAGTTGATTAACTTCCTTTCTCTCCAATCAAGAGATAACTCCCCAGTAGAGCAACGGACAACTAAAACTCCTGAACTCTTTTTCTCCAAACAAAAATCAACACTCTCCACAAAGTTTTCTTCTTAAGCAAAATCAATGCCCCTAGCTGATTTCTCCTCAAACAACAAAAACTGGAATCCCCAGTCGAAACATTCTAAACAAGGTTTGAAGATGTGCACGCTCTTCACCCCCAGCAACAGTCAGGGATTTATTTTCCCTGGTTCAACAGCACCGTAGTAGAACAACTGATACGTTCATACATTTCATTCATACATCATTTTACAAACATCATAGCATCTGCAACACAAATGCATATATCACAATCTCATTTATTTTGAGAACATCATTACTCGATGCATCTCATGCACCATGACATTGCACACAACTGACTCTTTACCTTTTTCAGGAAAGTTAGTAGGCAGACAAATATCATTACTAATTTTCAACAAGTTCCAGATTAATACCTGAAACCAGACAAGACATCTATCTCAACGACCAACAAAAGCATATTAATACCTGAAACAAGACAGGAAAATTATTTATGGACAAATTGATTGTAGATCAATTCCCGAAACAAGACGGGGTGACTATCTATATGAAAAACATATCCTTCAGAGGAGTTATGAAATGCATTTCCCCTTCAGCACTTCATTCTGAAAAGCATCTCCTTCAGAAGTTTTATTCTGAAAAGCATCTCCTTCAGTGCTTCATTCTGAAAAGCATTTCCCCTTCAGATACGGAATTCTGAAAAGCATTTTCCCCAGAGGCCGAGTTCTGGAGATCATTTCCTTCAGAGGAGTTCTGAAACGCGTTTCCCTTTCAGCACTTCATCCTAAAAAGCATCTCCTTCAGAAGTTGTATTCTGAAAAGCATCACCTTCAGCGCTTTGTTCTAAAAAGCATTTCCCCTTCAGAGACGGAATCTTGAAAAGCATTTTCCCCAAAGACCAAGTTCTGGCAAACATTTCCTTCAGAGGAGTTCTGAAATGCATTTCCCCTTCAGCACTTCATCCTGAAAATCATCTCCTTCAGAAGTTTTATTTTGAAAAGCATCTCCTTCAGTGCTTCATTCTGAAAAGCATTTCCCCTTCAGATACGGAATCCTGAAAAGCATTTTCCCTAGAGACCGAGTTTTGGAGAACATTTCCTTCATAGGAGTTCTAAAACACATTTCCCCTTCAACACTTCATTCTGAAAAGCATCTCCTTCAAAAGTTTTATTCTGAAAAGCATTTCCTTCAGCGCTTCATTCTGAAAAGCATTTCACCTTCAAATACGGAATCCTGAAAAGCATTTTCCCCAAAAACTGAGTTCTGGCGAGCATTTCCTTCAGAGGAGTTCTGAAACGCATTTCCCCTTCAGCACTTCATTCTGGAAAGCATCTCCTTCAGAAGTTTTATTCTGAAAAGCATCTCCTTCAGCACTTCGTTCTGAAAAGCATTTCCCCTTCAGAGACGGAATCCTGAAAATAATTCTTCAAGATACAGTCAAACTTAGACTTAGTCTAATTTCTGTTAACAATCACCTTTGGATGGCATCTATAAGCCCATCTCAGATAACTCTCCATTATATATCCCAATGGCATCTTTAAGCCCATTCCCTACACAATTAACTAACACATAGTCGAGTGCAAATTTATGGGCACTCTAGTGTTCAATCATCTTCTACCTTCAAGCTACGAATGGCAACGTGCCATACTCGCTTTTCAGGTTTAAAGAAGATTGAACATGGACAGTTGTTGTACCCCAAAATTTGCCCTCTCTTTTCTTAAGACACCTTCTCATAAGGATTTATTAAAGATCAAGATTGCACAAGTACAATTGGGTTTTTAGCGCCCCACATAATTTCCATGGATCATATTGGATTTCCAAGCATCAGGTCAAAGAGGAAACTATTGAAAGAGGAAAGCAGATAAATTTGATTTTTTGACAAAAATTAAAGAAAAGCATGTTTGCTTCGATTCATACTAGCTTCGACTGGACATTGCTTCAATTCATGCTTAGCTTCGACTGAATTCTCTCCTGCAATCTAGCTTCGACTGGGCTTTGTTTCCCTTTGAAACAACTTCCTTCAATTCAGAAGGCAAGGGCCTCCTGTTGGTTTCCTTTGATTCAAAAGTTAGTGGCTTCATACTGGCTCCTTTCGATTAAGAAGGCAATGACCTTCTGAAAGCTTCCATCGATTCAGTAGGCAATGGCCTTCTGAAGGTTTCTTTGATTCAAAGCAGGGACATCCTGCATGCAAGCTTCGATTGCACCATTGGCCTTACATGTTTTCCTTTGGACCTCTTGCATACATCCTTCGATTTACAAGCATTGGCCTCTTACAGTTTTGTTTTGATTCAGGAAGCAAGGGCCTCTTTCCTGCTTGCTTCAATTCACAAGGCAGAAACTTCCCTTAATGCTAGCACCCACAAAGCAAGGGACCTCCTGCATGTAAGCTTTTATTCCCCATTTGAAAACCTTCAACACACATAGTTTCTACACTATGTCATACCTGGGTGTCCCAATCGAAGAACATGCATTGACATACCTGGGTGTCCCAATCGAAGGACATGCATTGACATACATGGGTGTCCCAATCGAAGGACATGTATTGACATACCTGGGTATCCCAATCGAAGGACATGCGTTGAGATACATGAGTGTCCCAATCGAAGGACATGCATTGACACACCTGGGTGTCCCAATCGAAGGACATGCATTGACATACATGGGTGTCCCAATCGAAGGACTTGCATTGACATACCCGGGTATCCCAATCGAAGGACATGCATTGACATACCTGGGTGTCCCAATCAAAGGACATGCATTGACATACCTGGGTGTCCCAATCAAAGGACATGCATTGACATACTTGGGTGTCCCAATTAAAGGACATGTATTGACATACCTGGGTGTCCCAATCGATGGACATGCATTGACATACCTGGGTGTCCCAATTGAAGGACATGCATTAATATACCTGGGTGTCCCATTCGAAGGACATGCATTAACATACATGGGTGTCCCTTTTGAAAGACAAACAACGGGCGCATTCGAAGAACAGGCATATGGTCCATTCGAAAGACATGCTTTAGTGGCCCATTTGAAGGACACTTTGATTGGAAATAAATATTGTTGTCTAGAGAGGAGTCTAGTCGAAGGATAGGGCTAGTTGGTCAAAATGAAAGAAAAGTATTCAAGATGCTTGTGGTGCCAAGTACAAGCCTGCTGCACTGGCCACAGCACTCCAAAACTGCTACAAAGCAGTCCTGCTACGCTGCTCCCATACTTGCACCAAATTGGCATGCAAAGACTGCACCTCGAAGACTACAAGAACAACATACCCAGTTTGTTCAAATTTCTTTTGTTTTTCCTCTCAAACCTCATCCAAACTCACCTATAAATAAGAGATTCCATCACACATCTAAGGGGGCCTTTTGGTAGCTGGAGAAACTTTGGTAGTGTGAAAAATCATCAAACACTTAACACATTCTCAAACCTAGAACAAAACAAACACCATTCTACTTTTATTGGCTTTCGAATTCAACACTAGAGGCACCACACTTGTCTCATTCACTTCAAATCCAGGAGCATCCAGGGCAGCAACTCAAAGTCCAAAACCCATATTCCAGCTTCAAGCAAGGTAAGTCCTCTTAACCTTAAACCTTTCGTTTCAATCATAACATGTAAATAACTATTTCTTTTTGTTTCAAACATCATTGTTACTCTTTGGTTTATTTTTGTTTCCACCTTGTCTGTTTGTTTTTGTTGCTAATCTTCTGGCTTGTTTTCTTTGTTTGTTAAAACATATCTTAAGAACTAACCATACCATGAAACAATATTAGCATTCAACCATGTTGTTATTTAACCCTAAATAAAAGGAAACAAAAACAAAGGTGTATGAATCGAAGGTTACAGACTTCGATTCACACTGGTTACAGACCCCAATCGAAAGGAGAAAGAAAGGGTGAACCAAAGGATGCCTGCTCATGCTGACTTCCAGGCCCAATCGAAAGAAGCAAGAAAGGGTGAATCGAAGGATTCCTGCTCACGCTGACTTCCAGGCCCAATCGAAATAAGAAAAAAGGGTGGAATCGAAGGGTGCTTACTGCTTGGATCCAAGAACTTGTTTTCCCTTCTTTTATTTTGTTTTGTTTTTATATTGTCTTGCTATTCAATATGGTTGTAATAGTGTAGGACATTTATTTTCTGCATTTTTATTGCTTTATACAAAATGCTAGTAATTAGGGTGTATGGCAAGATAAAATCAACAAATAGACCACCCTAATCAAAGACAAAAATGCATGCAATCAAACACATTATTCAGACATGCACCTCTAGGGTAATCTTACTTGTTGCCTCGAAATATAGTCATGCCCCTCGAATATGGGCGTTTTAGCAAAGACCCTCGATAAAAGATCGTAGTCCCTAGATGTTTCCTTCGGTAAATGATCTAGTCCCTAAACGAAAATTGCTAAAACGTCCCATACGTTGCCTTCTATGACTATACAAATGACCCACACTCGTCCCTTCACATCCAATGATGGGGCTTCTTATCAATCAATGGTAAGATGGCAACATCTAAAGAAGGAGGAAAAGAACAAAGACCTTTGAGTAGGTAGGACGCTCGTAGTTGCTTGCTTACTCACAACTAAAAAACCATTTTTCACACCAACCCTTTCGATCGAAACATTTTCAAAAGCCAAAAACACTTTGTATGTATTCTTATAGAGACGAGAATCATTACAAAGGCACTTTTCAAAATCATTTTCAAAAACATCTTCCACAACAAACACCTCTTTGAAATATTTTCAAAACCAAACACTTTGTACGCATTCTTATAGAGACAAGAATCATTACAAAGACGTTTTCAAAATATTTTCAAAACCACGCCACAAATCACATTTTCAAACGAAGCAAGTGATCTAGCAAGCAACTAAGAGCCCGTAGATAACTACGGATGGAAAGGGTGCTAACACCTTCCCTTTTCATAACCTACCCCTCAAACTCAAGAAATAATCTCAAAGGTCTTTCCTATTCTTTTCACCCTTTCCTATTTGGATAAAAGAAAAGTCGGTGGCGACTCTTACTATTTGCAACAATTGCGATCAAACGCAAAATACTAAGTTAGTTCTCCCACAGTATTACAAAGAGGAACAAGAGACCAAGTGTTGTTACATAATGCATCAAATTCTGACTGCATAACACCTTTCCACATAGCATCTGCAAGTGCTTGCTTGACAGTTTCGGGCTCATTATGTGATAATAATAACTTGGGATTTAACCTGGGTTGAACAAACCCAGTTTTGGCTCTAGTTTTCATAGGGTGATGGTTGACAGGTTTAGAGATGATAGGTACAATATTAGAGGGAATTGAAAGTTAAGTTTCATATGAAGAAGGGGAAACCTCTGAGTGAGAGGAAACACCTGGTGCATGCTCAAAGTTAGATGGACTGTGAGTAGGAGAGGTGGAAGTGTGCACAAGTGCAGTTGAGGTATAAAAAGAACTAATTGGCTGAGTTAAGGAGTTAGGGGAATTGGGTTGAGTAACAGAAGTAGGTGTGCCAGTAGGTAGAAAAGGTACTACTGACAGAGGCATAGGTTTAGGTAGAGGGGAATTGTAAAAAAGAGAAGATTGGTTAGATGAGGAGTGAGGTTTGGCAGATGCAGTGGCAGTAGGATTTTTGGGTGCAGAAGGGGAAAACAACTCAAGGTAATGGAACTTGGAATCATTGAAGAGTACATCCTTGGAAATGTAAAGTTTTCCACAAGGAGATGAGCATTTGTAACCTTTGTGAGAAGTGGAGTACCCCTAAAAACAGACATTCTTGAGACCTAAACTCCAGTTTGTATGCATGATAAGGCCTCAACAATGGAAAACAAGAACATCCAAAGACTTTCAGGAATTTGTAATCAGACATTAGCGTGAAATAAGAGGGAATAGGGAACTTTAAACTGAATGGATGAGGAGGGGAGTCTGCTGATAACAAAAAACAGTTATGGAGAAAGCATAGTCCCAATAAGTAAGTGGTAATGATGCATGACTTAAGAGTGTGAGACCAAGATCCATAATGTGCCTGCGTTTCCTTTCCACAACACCTTTCTGGTGATTTGTGTAAGGACATGTGACCCTGTACATGATCCCTAAATCGGAAAGAAACTTTCTAAAGGGTCTGAATTCCCCACCCCAATCTAATTGAACAACTTTAATATGGAACCCAAATTATAGTTCAATTAGAGTTTTGAACTGTTTAAAAATGTTGGGAGCTTCAGCTTTGGATTTAAGTAAATAAAGCCTAGTAAATTTATAAAAGGCATCAACAAATGATATATAATAGGTGAACTCTTGAGTAGAGGGTTGGGGAGAAGGACCCCAAATATCACAATAGACAAGTTCTAATGGATGATTGCTAAAGCAGTAAAGCAACAAGCAAAAGTAAGTATTTTTATAGGTTATATCATATCGTCTCCATAGGGATTAGTGCTACTGAATTGACGTTTGAAAAATCTCTCGTTAATGAGTTTGGTTTTAATGGGTTTAAAGTGTAAGGTGCACAAATTAAAAGTTATTAACAGAAATAAATTCATTTTTCAAAGGGGAAAATTATCAGGCATGCACATAATTCACTCCTCACAAACTTAAACCTGTCGACTAGTCATACGCAACCTACAAGACTCGCCAATGTGATCATGTATCAAACACAACATCTATTATATCATCTTGGTGGCGATCTCTCAACCAACCTCAACAATACATAAGTGAATTGTGCTACTCGCATCGACGATCTCTCAGAATGACATAACCAACATAGAGGCATTAATCACAGATACCCAAGTGAATAATAGCACTAAATTTATCTCTAAAATATAGACACTATTAGACAATCACCCTATATAAGAATTCGAGTAGTATATGTCTATAACATCTCTTCCTTGTTATTTTCTTGGCTTTCTTTCTTTGTCTTCTTCCTTTTATTATTCCAAAAATGTATCTTATAGTTTTTATTACTCAATGCTCCAACAATGCTTAAATACCTACAAAATGAATGGAAAACTATCAAACGATACACAAATGAATCAAAAACTCAATTATGTACAAACTAAATGTATTTACAGAAAATTCGGGCTTATTCAACCGATATTAACAACAAAGAGTCGATAAGTGCAACAAAAAGTATATACAAGAATAGCTACAATTTATACTTATCAAACTCTCCCCAACATGAACTTGTTTGTCCTTAAACAAGGCCAAACAAACTTAAAGAATAAAAAGTAATCAACCAAAGAATCATGAATCAACGGGTTTGAAAAACAAACAAAAAATGTATGGTTCAAACAAAAACGCACAGGCAAGGCAAATACTTACCATTACCCTACAACAATAACATGTAAGTGAAACGAATCCTAAGTATACAAATTTTACTAAACATTCTAAAACAAAACAAGCTCAAAAATGAATCACATCTAGCAAAAATTCATCGGTAGATGAAGAACACGCAAAAGTGAGGGATATAGACACTCATCCAACAATCTTGCAAACAAATGACTAAATTGTGCATTCATCCAAAAATTCACACTGAACATACAAAGGAAAGAATCACAAGGGCTTTTCAAGGTTTTAATGTGGTTTGGGTAACAAATAAGGAATCAGTCCTAAAGATAATCGAAACAAAAACTTACCTAAACCTAAGGGAGTGATCAGCTCACAAAAGTTCAAACACAAAATTTCCATCAACTTTCTTCTTCATCCCAAATTGTCAAACCAAAACACCATACTTATTAACACAACATCATTCCATACTCTTTTTATTTTTATTTTTCAAATATTTTTCAACTTTTTCTTTCTTTTTATTTTATTTTTCTTTCTCTTTTTTCTTTTTCTTTTCTTTCTTTTTCTCTTTCACAACCTCATAGTAATCAACACATGAGCACACAAACATTGCTCTCTCCAACTTGAATTCAACCAACATTAATGTGAATACTTCCTAATTTCTAAGGCAAGGTAAAAATTAAAACCATAAACAATGGTTGAGAGTTCAAGAAAAAAAAGAATCAATGTTCATTCAAAAAGGAAATCCAAACACACATAGACAATCATTAAGTTCAAAAACAACATGGACATTGACAAAAAGGCTCAAAGATAGGTTAACAAAAGTTCACACACTCACAAGGTGAATTGACTATTTGTCTAAGTAGTTATTCTCAAAATGAAACAAAAATGCCTTGATCTTTTTCATGCTTTCATACAATCAATACAAATAAAATATTAAACATAATAATATCCAGTTAAAACAAGAATTATGGCCTCCATCATATATGAACAGGAGAATGCTTCCTTACATTTGGGGGTAAAAAGGGAACTAAAGTGAATCAAGTCATGAGAAAGGAATGCAAAAAGAATGAATGGTGTAATACGGTGAAAGAAATGACTTGGGCGTTTTGCGTTATATAACAATTATTGTGGATAGCAAGAGTCGCCACCGACTTTTCTTTTATCCAATAAGGAAAGGGTGAAAAGAATAGGAAATACCTTTGAGATTATTTCTTGAGTTCGGGGGTAGATTATGAAAAGGGAAGGTGTTAGCACCCTTTTCATCCATAGTTATCTATGGGCTCTTAGTTGCTTGCTAGATCACTTGCTTCGTTTGAAAATGTGCTTTGTGGCAGATTTTGAAAGAATTTTTGAAAAGCGCCTTTGTTGAGGAAAACATTGTAATGATTCTCGTCTCTATAAGAATGCATACGAAGTGTTGGACTTTTTGAAAATAGTTCAAAGAGATGTTTGTTTTTGAAAGTGTAAGTGTGGAAATGGTTTTGATTTGCAAGCAAGCAACTAAGAACGTTCTACCTACTCGAAGGTCTTTTGTTTATTTCTTCCTTCCTTTTGATATTGCTATCTTACCATTTATTGGTAAGAAGTCTTATCTTTGGATGTAAAAAGGACATGCGCAGGTCATCGTATAGTCATGAATAGCAATGTTGTGAGATATCTTAGCATTTCTCTTGAGGGACTAAGATCATTTGTAAGGCAACATTCGAAGCGTCATCGAGGGACTATGATCTTTTGATTGTTTTTTCTAAGACCTCTCACATGCATATTATGACCATTTTCTCAAGGCAACAAGTGGAGTTAACCCTAGAGGTGCATGTGTGCAAGTGTTTTTGATTGCATGCATTTTTGTCTTTAATTTAGGGATGTCTACTTGTTGATTTTATCTTGCCATACACAACCTAATTACTAAAATTTATATGAAAGCGGTAAATTGCGGAAAGTAAATTTACTACGCTATTACATCACTTGGGGATGGGGATATAAATGTACAAATGGGGATTGCAAGAAATAAAATTCTAATTATCTATTACAACCATATTGAATGTGAATAAATGTACTAGAATGAAAATGAAAAGAAAATGAACTTTATTTTGATTTTTGTTAAGGAAAGATTTTAGTTAATTAAAATAATTATGAAAATAAAATATTTTTTGTGGTATTTTTATATATTCATGAAATAAAACTTATAAATAAATAGTGTATAAAAAATCAACTTATAAGGAGTTATTTTGATTGGTTAGAAAAATGTTCGAAGGTTGTTAAAAAGAAAAAGGAAACAAACAAAAGGTAAAAAAACTGTTTTTGGTCCTGCCAAGGTTTGAACTCAGGACCCTACACAGAAATGCCTTTTGTGTGCACTGTTTGTACCACTGGGGTAGTCTGTTTCATCCGTTCATTAGACAGCTCTGATTGGGTACAAGATGAACTTGTTTCTAAATGTTCAAAGTGCCCAGCTTCCTCTTTCGACTGCAGGAGTGTAAGACTCCTATGTTGAGATTCAAAAGGCTTCAATATTCAGCCAATCGAAGGATACGTACAACCTGTCTAAAGTTTGAAAATGAACTGAACAAAGGTAACTTTTGAAAGCTATAGGCCAGGGGTTAGCACAAGCTATTTGGCACCAAAATTAGAGGCTAACTAGTCAGAGTTGAGTTTCTCAATGTATAGGAAGTGAGAATCAAAGTTAAGGCATGGTCAACTTCCTAGATGTAATATCTACATTTTTCTTTTATTTGTATGTACAAATGATATTTAAATAGAAATTTCCAAGTTTAGAGGAAACTTACCTCTTGAAGTTCCAATCGAAGGAGTTGTATATGACTTCCTTGGTGGTGGATTGAGCTTCGCTGGAACCTTCTTGAAGCTAGTTCAGTTGTTGCTTTGTTTGGACAGTCACTGAATCGAAAGTTGGTGTGTGATAGTGGTGAGTTAATCGAAGGTTATCATATAACAGTCTAGGGAGTGAATCGAAAGACTATTATGTTGCAGTTAGGGAATGAATCGAAGGTTGGTTATCTGGTTGTTGGGGAGTGAACTGAAGGGTTCACTAATGCATGAAGGGATCTGAGTTTTAGAGTTTGAATGTTTGAGAATGTTTGAGAATGTTTGAGAGTGTTTGAGAGTGTTTTATAGTTTGAGAGTTTGAGAGTGTTTGATAGTTTGAGAGTTTGAGATTTTTCCCACACAACAAAAAGTTGGCTTCAGCTTGCAAACGTTTTCTCTGTTTATAGTGAAAAGGTTAGAGATGCTGGAGTAACTAGGTTTGTAGGATAACAAACCATGGTTTGGTTGAAAATGAAAACAAGTTTAATCAATTTTTGTGGTTCCCAAGTTTCCAGTACAAGTAGGGGCTTGATGTCTATTGAAGGTAGGAGATTTGACTTATGCTTTTGACATTGCTTGTGTTCAGACAAAAATCAGGTTGGAAGCTAACTTTGTGATTAAAGTACTCTTTATGAAAAAAGGGTACGTAGATTTTTGCCATTTCATCCAAGAATGGTATTATCCAGTGGATAAAGCTTCGAATCTTTGTGTAATGTATCACAAACTTATGTAAGACTCTGATTATGTAAAGATTTGGAAGCAACATAGTCTGATAAGTGAGATTTGGAGGATAAAGCTATGAGATTTGTTCTTCAACCAATCTTGCTCTAAGAGTTCAGAGTTGGATTTGACGTATGTGGCTTCGAAGGAAACCCAATACTACAACCGAAGCTTGTGTGTATATAACCCTTGTCCAATCTAAGCTTGCTTGCAGGAGGCTTAAATGCCCAAACGAGGCTTGCATGCAGGAGGTCCCTACTTTGTGAATCAAAGCAATCATGTAGGATGCAAGCGGTGCAATCGAAGGATGTATGTAGGAGGTAAATGGTGCAATCGAAAGATGTATGCAGGAGGTAAATGGTGCAATCGAAGGATGTATGGAGGAGGTAAATGGTGCAATTGAAGGATGTATGCAGGAGGTAAATTGGCTTCTGAATCGAAGGAAAGCTGCAGGAGGCCATTTCCTTCTGAATCGAAATGAGCTAGTATGAAGCCACTAACTTCTGAATTGAATGGGGCTTTTAGAAGGCCCTTGCCTTCTGAATTGAAGGAAGCTTTCAGAAGGCCATTACCTTCTAAATCGAAAGGATCCAGTATGAAGCCACTAAATTCTGAATCGAAGGGGGATTTCAGAAGGCCCTTGCCTTCTGAATCGAAGGAAGCTTTCAAAAGGCCATTATCTTCTAAATCAAAAGGAACCAGTATGAAGCCACTAACTTTTGAATCAAAGGGGGATTTCAGAAGGTCATTGCCTTCTGAATCGAAGGAAGATGTTTCAAAGAAAAACAAAGCCCAGTGGAAGCTAGTATGAATCGAAGCATTGTCCAATCGAAGCTAGTATGAATCGAAGCAAACTTTCTTTTCTTCAATTTTGTCAAAAAATAAAATTTATCTGCTTTGCTCTTTCAATAGTTTCCTCTTTGACCTGATGCTTGGAAATCCAATATGATCTATGGAGATTATGTGGGGCGTTAAAAATCCAATTATACTTGTGCAATATTGAACTTTAATAAATCCTTGAAAGAAAATTTCTTTAGAAAAGAGAGGTCAAATTTTGGGGTACAACAACTGCCCCTGTTCAATCTTCTTAAACCTGAAAAGCGAGTATGGCACGTCATCGTTCGTAGTTTGAAGGTAGAAGATGATTGAGCACTATAGTGCCCAGAAATTTGTACTTGACTATGTGTTAGTTGATTGTGTAGGGAATGGGCTTAAAGATGCCATTTGGAGAGATGATGGAGAGTTGTCTGAGATGGGCTTATAGATGCCATCCAAAGGTGATTGTTGATAGAATTTAAACCAAGCCTAAGCTTGATTGTAACTGGGAGGAGTATCAGAATAAATATTTTTGTTGATTTAACTCTGAATGATATGCTGGAATGGACCCGTGTTAAGCCGTGTCTGGAAATGCATTAGAAGGAATCTGTGTAATATTGCTTCAGGATATATCCGTATGAAACTGTATCTGGAGAAGGAATCCGTGTAAGATTGCTTCAGGATGAATCCGTGCGAAACTGTTTCTGGAGGTATATAAAAAGGAATCTGTGTAAGATTTCTTTTTTATGAGCCCGTGTGAAGCTACATCTGGGTAGGATTGCTTCATGATGAGTGTGGGTAAAACTGCATCTAGAAATGTATGAGAAGGAACTTAGGTAGGGTTGTTGCATCTGAAATGAGAAGGAACCTGGGTAGGGTTGCTTTATGATGAGCTTTTGTAGGGTTGCTTTAGGATATATATATGAGAGGGAGCCTGGGTAGGTCTGCTTCAGGATGAGAAGGAATCCATGTAAGATTGCTTCATGATGAGCCCGTGTAAAGATGCATCTGTTAATGAGAAGGAACATGGGTAGGGTTGCTTCAGGATGAGTCCGTGTAAAACTTCATTTGAAAATGTATGAGAAGGAACTTAGGTAGGTTTGTTGCATCTGAAATGAGAAGGAACCTGGGTAGGGTTGTTTGTGATGAGCCTGTGTAGGTATGCTTTAGGATGAGAAGGAATCCATGTAAGATTTCTTCATGATGAACCCGTGTAAAGCTGTATCTGGTAATGAGAAGGAACCTGGGTAGGGTTGCTTCAGGATGAGTCAATGTAAAACTTCATCTAGAAATGAGAAGGAACCTAGGTAGGGTTTCTCCAGGATGAGTCAGTGTAAAACTTCATCTGGAAATGAGAAGGAACTTGGGTAGGGTTGCTTCAGGATGAGTCCGTGTAAAACTGCATCTGGAAATGAGAAGGAACCTGGGTAGGGTTGCTTCAGGATGAGCTCGTGTAAAAACTTTATATGTTCATGTAGATAGTTGTCCTGTCTTTAATCTGGAAGAAATGAATCTAACCAGAATAGGTCTTTGAATCGCCTGTCTTTAATTTGGAAGAAATGAATCTGACTAGAAGAGGTCTTGGATTTGACTTTTCCTGCAAGGAAGAGGGTTAGTTGCATGCATATGTATGCATGGCTTGATGATGTTCTCAAAATAAGTGAGATTATTTTATATGCATTTATCATGTATGTAATATGATGTATGAATGTGAAATGTTATTAAAGTGTCTCTTTATCTGGGAAAATAAATCTTTGACAAATGCTTGTGAGCCTTGGGAAATGAAATCCCGGATTGCTGTTTGGGATGAAGAGTATTCACATCTTTAGACCTTGTTTTAGAATGCCTTCGTTGGGGATTTCCGTTTTGTTGTTTGAGGAGAAATCCGTTGGGGGCGTTGATTTTGCTTGAGAAGAAAACTCTATGGAGAGTGTTAATTTGGAGAAAAGAGTTCAGGAGTTTTAGTTGTTCGTTGCTCTACTGGGGAGTTATCTCTTGATTGGAGAGAAGGGAAGTTAACAACTTGTTGGGGATAAAGAAGTTAACTGTTATCTAGTTGGCTTACAAGCTTTTCAGCAACTCACTAGGGATCACAGAAAAGTCTACTGCGGAAGAGGAGTTTTGATCCCTTGACTTGTGGTAGTCTGAGAGGAAAATTTAAGCTGGGGAATCTTGCCTGTTTGTTGGGGAAATAAACCCTATTGTCAATCTGATGGAGAGGTGTCTTCTTTTGGCAGAACTCCTCGAGGATTCTTGAGACCAAATTAGTTGGGGAAGGGTTTTCTAGAGATTGAAACTCTGGCTGGGATTTGTATAAATCCAATTTTGTCGGGATAATTCTGCAGGGATATCCATGAATTTGGCTTTATGGGTTTTGGACCCTTGTCTGTGAAGATTATTCTACGGGGATAACCTTATAGAGATGACTTTATGGGGACTTGACCGGGGATCACCCATATGAAGAGGACTTAGTGGGATATTTGTCCCTTCCCCAAGTAGTAAGTGTTGCAGCACAGCCAGAAGATGTTTGATGGGTCTTATGTGGCTCTTTGCTGGAATTTATGTTCAATGCCCCAAGTGATTTAGATGCAGATCTGCCCCAGGTTATTTATCACTTCTTGAAAGATTTCTTGGAATCTTGACTTGACTTCCCCAAATGAGTTGGATAGTGACATGTCATCCCCCATTGATTATGGAGATTTTTTCATTGAAAGTATCTTCCCACTTGAAGTTGTTTTTGTTTACTGAGAGGATTTCCGTTCATTGGATATTTCTCTGTTTGTCAAACAAAAAAGTTATATGCAAACAGCGATATTTAAGCAATGCAAAGTTTATGTTTGTCTTGAAGTTTTGAAAATGCGTTTTAGCAGATAAAAGATTTTGTAAGAATATGAATTCAACTCAAGATTTATAGTGAGTCTTACAGGAGTCAGAATACCTTTTGTAACAGTATGCTTTCGAACTAACCCATGCTTCAATTAGGACTTTTGAGGGGTTGTGACACGGCCTGGTTCATGGTTTAAGAAACAAAAGGTAAGGCTCAAAGTGTATTTGTACCCGTTCGTTCTTCATGATGTTCTCCAGTCCTAAACTCAGTTAATTGTGCCTTTTGAATTCCAATTGAAGTTTTGGTGATGGTTCAAATATTGGAAGTTTATTTTGAGAAGTCAGTCGATTTTGCAACATTTTTTATGTTGTCGAGGATTTGTAATAACCTCTTTTTTGATTTATTATCCCTGATTTTTTCCTCACTGTTCTTGTTTTGAGATTACAGCCAGCGGGATGCCCCAGCTTTTCTTAAGTCTCCTTCGTAGGTTTTGACTCACTGGGTTTTTATTTTGAGAAATAATGACTGCCTATTTTATGGGGAACCATCACCGTCTTTTGATTCAGAAGGATGTTTTTATGTCACTTGTTGTGTATGAGGCGAAAGCTTACGACTGAACGCGCATTTGAATTAACTGAGAAACTACCTTGCCCCAGGTTTTGATTTAAAGGTTTCAATTTGTGTGAAAAAGAAAACTCATACTTCTTTGGCTCAAAGGGGTTGACTAGGGATTATCTTTCTTATAGCTCCATTGTTTGGGAATTGAAAGAACACTTGTACATCGTCAGCAAGGTCTATCCAAAAGCATATTGTATGAGATTATGGCATTGTTTTTGTCATCCTCCCTCTAAAGGCTTACAACTTTTTAAACAAAAGTTGATTAACATAAAGGGAGTAAAAATCATAGTTTAAATATAGTGAAAACGAATGGATGAATTCAAGACAAACATATGCAATGAATTAATGAAACAAAGTTTAAGATTAATAGATAAGTGTTTGAAAAACAAAATAAATTACAATTCAAAATTCAAAAGGACTGGAATGCTCAGTGATTTGGCATGGGAGCAGTGATCACATTTGGAGTCTCAGGAGGAACAAACTCAATCTCCTTAGTGTCAATCATATTCTGAATCTTGTATTTCAACGCCCAACAATTGTTAGTATCATGCCCAGAACTGCCAGAGTGATAGGCACACATTGCATCAGGATTGTAGTTAGGAGAAGAGGTTTTGGGGTTTGGATGAGGTCCTATCAATGTGATCAGATTCATCCTCAACATGTGTTGTAATGCTTGAGACAATGGCATGTTAATGTTGGTAAATTGTCTCTTGGGCTCGTCTTGCCTTCGCTGATTTCCCCATTGTTGTTGTCGCCGTGTTGCAGGACTAGAGATCAGAACTGCCCCCACATGTTGGTCGTGGTTGCTCTTGTTACGAACCTTTTGGCCGTACACGGAATTGGAATATTTCTTCCCAATGAAAGGTTGCTTCCCTGCACTTGAAGATGCACCTCCTTGAATTTTACCGCTCTTGATGCCAGCTTCTACTCTTTCGCCTGTCAGTATTAGCTTGGTGAACCCAGATGAAGAGCTTCTGATTAGATGGTTGAAGAAAGGTCCTGTCAAAGTTCCCATAAAGATATCAATCAGCTCTCTGTCAGTCAAAGGTGGTTGCACCCTGCCAGCCTGATCTCTCCACTTTTGGGCATATTCTTTGAAACCCTCTTTGGAACCCATGGTCATATTCTGCAAATGCACACGAGTTGGTGCAAGGTCAGCATTGTATTGGTACTGCTTGTAGAAAGCAGCAGCTAGATCCTCCCAGGTGTGGATGCGAGAACCTTCCAATTGATAGAACTAATCGAGTTGAGTCCCAGCTAGACTTTCTTGGAAAAAGTGAACCATGAGCTTCTGATCAGTAGTGTGTGGCTGGATCTTGCAGATATAAGATCTCAGATGCATCTTAGGATAAGAGACTCCATGATACTTGGAAAAAGCAGGGATCTCAAATTTGTAGGGAATGACCACCCCATGAACCAAACCCAAGTCTCCAAGGTCCAAGCCAGGCACAACTTGGATCTCCGCAGCCTTTAGTCGGTCTTTAAGTTGTTTGTACTTTTCGTCTGCCGGTGGATACTTCTCCTCAGAATAGTATTCGTCGTTAGTAGCTTGGTTGGCTCTAGTGCGTATAGCTTCCTCTTCTTGATTTTTTTCTTCCTTAGAAGAAGTATCTTCTTTTTGAGTTAGCTGAACAGACCTCTTGAACCTTCTTCCCATGTTGAGGGTGACATCTTTCTTCTTAGTCTTCTTCTTACTCTCTTTGGTGAAAAATGTTTTCAGATCTTCCTGCTCCTTGGCTAAGTTCATGGGGACTCTGTCAGGGCCCTTCTTTAATCACTTGATTGGAAGTTCGTCTACGGGTTTCACCGAGTTAATTCAAACTGGTGAGAGAGTTGAAGCCGAAATCAAAAGCGGGAAAATTCAAAAGGATGCATCTGCTTCCGCTGCCATCAAAAAGAATTTTCCAGCAAAGAAGGAAGTATCAGCTGTCTACTCCCAAAGAGGTCAAGGAAGAGTTGAGCGCTAGCCAGCGGTGGGGGCCGTAATGATTCAGAAGTCTGCAGCTGATCAGCCCAGAAACAATCAACCCAGAACCAACCAAGCAAGGGTGGAAAGGCCTGTACGGCAATTCACCCAGATAAACATGACTCCTGCTCAGGTTCTACCCCATCTCTTGAAGTTAAACCTTACAAGTTTGAAAGAGGCCCCGAAGAATCCGAATACAACTTCTCCTTTCTACCATTCGAACGCCAAGTGTGCTTATCATTCAGGGAGCATAGGGCACGACACCAACAATTGTTGGGCCCTCAAGAATAAGATTCAGGATTTGATAGATGTTAAAGAAGTGGAATTCGAGGCCCCTGAAAAGCCGAATGTGATCTCTGCTCCAATGCCAAGGCATGGCCACAATGCCCATGTTGTTGAAGAGGATCTTTTTTTTGCTACTGTTGATGATTTGATAACTCCGCTACCGATAATCAAACTGAATTTGTTGAAGGCTGGGATTTTCCCAGGTTGTGAAGAAGATTGTTGCCTTTGTTCATCCTTACCAACCGATTGTCCATTGTTGAAGTTAGGCATCCAACGCCTAATGGATAACCAAGAAATCCTTTTTGAGAAAACTCCTGTTACACCGACTCCTGTCAATGATATTTCAATAATAACCATATCCTCCAATCTTTCCAAGGTCTCCAAAAGACCTGTTAAGATTACATCCACTCCGAAGATTGCACCTTTGAAGATAACCATGTCTGGGCCCGTCCCGTACAAGTCCGACAAATCAATACCGTGGAACTATGGTGGAGAGATCTACTATCACAGTGTTAAACAAATTGAATCAATTGAAGAGAGTTCTTATGAAGAGACTTCTGACATTGGAAACATTGCTGGAACGAGCAAAATCACCCGCAGTGGAAGAATTTTCTCTCCGGAGATTGCCCCTCCAAAGGCAATCTTCGGACCCTCAACTGCTCCTAAAGTTATCCCTGTGCCGGTGAACATATCTGCAAGAACCCCAATTATTGAAGAAATTGTAACTCCTGTGGTTGTCCCCTCTTCTGTTGCTGATGATAGAGGGAAAGGGATCCAAGAAGTGCCCGTCAAGACGAGGGCTCAGCCATTGGTCATCCATGAGACCTCTCAAAAAGAAATGGAAGAGATTTTGAAAATAATCAAGAAAAGCGATTATAATGTTGTGGAAGAGCTGGGGAAAACCCCCTCAAAGATCTTTGTGTTGGCCCTGCTGCTTTGTTCATAGTCTCATGCTAAAGCACTGATCAGATTCTTGAAGACGGCCCACGTGCCACAGGAAACCTCCACGGATCAGTTCCAGGAATGTGTAGCTAGCTTAACAGCAGACAATGGTCTAGGATTCTCCGATGTCGATTTAACATCGAAAGGGAGAAAACATAATGATACTTTGCATGTCTCGGTGGAATGAAGAGGGACTACCCTAGCACACGTTCTAGTAGACAATGGGTCGTCTTTAAATGTCTTGCCGAAGAAAGCCTTGGATAGACTGGATTGTGAAGGCCTGACCCTGAAGCCCAGCAATATAATTGTCAGAGCCTTTGATGGTTCTAAAAGGATGGTCCACGGGGAGGTGGACATCCCGAATAAAGTGGGAACTGAAACCTTCAACTCCATATTCTATGTGATGGACATCCGTCCTTCCTATTCTTGCTTGTTGGGAAGACCCTGGATTCACAATGCTGGAGCCGTCACTTCTTCTCTGCATCAAATGCTCAAGTACCCTGTCCCGGGGAAAATTATAATTGTTCATGGCGAAGAGGAATACATGATAAGCCATCTAAATTCTTTCTGTTATGTAGAATTTGATGGTGAATTCATCGAGACCCCTTTCCAACACTTTGAAGAGTTTTCTCCTAAGATTGCGGAAACCAAGACAGTGGCTTCTGTACCCATAATTACCAAACCTGTGCCTTGGATGTCATCCCTCAAAGATGCAAAGGCTGTGATTGAAGAAGGAGGAAGCACAATCTGGGGGCAACTTCCAGATTTTCCTCACAAATCGGATAAATTTGGCTTGGGTTTCACTGCTTCTGCTCAAAAGGCTGTCCTTCGCGCCCAGGCTGGGGGGCCACCAGTGAAGATCACCCGTCATGGAGTCAATGCCTTGGAGGATAGTGAATAGGAGAGCAACTTGGAAGACTGGATTTTCCCTACTGTTGACAGAGGACTGTGCAATTGGGAAGCAAAAGACTTTGTTCCGATTACTTTCCTACCGCAGTAATTTATCTTTCAAACATTTCTGTTGGTTTGTAATAATTCTCAAACAATTCGTACACTTTTAACCTTGTGCCTTACCCGAGGCACATAGGTCCATTTGTTAGGGTTTGATGTTTCATCTTCATATGTCATTTTAATGAATCATGGACATTTTCACATATAAACTTTTGTGTTCATTGTCTTTCTTTTTACATTTTATTTGTTTAAAGGTGGTTATCCCTTACACACACCCACACTCACAAGTGCAGGTACCCTTCCATTTCGGATTCCATGGGTAACAATTCTGCTATGGCCTTCAGTGACTTTGAAGATCTGGTCTACCATACCGAATACGAAGGTGATGAAGACTGTGAGGTGCCAGGAGAATTAGCTAGACTGCTACAACAGGAAGAAAGGGATATTCTACCTCATGAGGAGCTGTTAGAGACAATCAACTTGGGTACTGAGGAAGACAAAAAAGAAGTCAGAGTGGGTGACAACCTAGAGCAGAGTGTCAAAGAGCGCCTAATTCAGCAGTTACATGAATATGTTGAGATCTTCGCCTGGTCCTACGAAGACATGCCGGGACTCGATACAGACATTATGGTACACCGTCTACCCACAAGAGAAGACTGTCCACCAGTTAAACAAAAGGTCCACCGCATGAGGCCCAACATGTCAGAAAAGATCAAAGCAGAAGTTATGAAGCAGTTCAATGCTGGGTTTCTTGTTGTTACTTCCTATCCACAATGGGTTTCTAACATTGTGCCCGTGCCTAAGAAGGACGGAAAAGTCAGAATGTGCGTGGATTACAGAGACTTGAACAGGGCTAGCCCTAAAGATGACTTTCCACTTCCGCACATTGACATCTTGGTGGACAATATAGCTCAGCACAAGGTATTTTCTTTCATGGACGGATTTTCAGGGTACAACCAGATCAAAATGGCCCCTGAAGACATGGAGAAAACTACTTTTGTTACACAGTGGGGTATGTTCTGTTATAAAGTGATGCCATTCAGACTGAAGAATGTTGGGGCAACCTATCAACGCGCCATGGTAGCTTTGTTTCATAATATGATACATCATGAGATAGAGGTCTACGTAGATGACATGATAGCCCGATCACAGACAGAAGAAGAACACCTCGACCACTTGCAAAAGTTGTTTGTCAGGTTGAAGGAGTACAAGCTCAGATTAAACCCTAATGTTGTACCCCAAAATTTGCCCTCCCATATTCTTCAAGAAATTGCCAAGCCAAGTCACAAAATTCCCCAAGGGTTGTACAGTGCAAAGGTCCCCTATACAGTCAAAACTAGGGTTTGTGTGCTGATCAAGAAAATGAAGTTTTCAAAGGCCCAATCAAGCCTCACATGCCTACAAATATGGTCAAGCATCCTCACATCAAGTTTCAAGACATTCAGCTCAAAATTGCACAGTCAAAAACCCTAATTGCACTACAGTCAACTGTAGGGGCAAAATGGTCATTTGACAGTCAAAAGTTCAAATTTTTGGTCAACATATCATTTTGAAGCCACAAACATAATTTGATCAATTCTTGATCATGATTCTCAAAATTTGGCTCAGAAAATCATCAAGATGCAAAAGTTTCCTTATTTGGACAGTTGAAAAAGTCAACTGAAATTGACCAGGGCATAACTTTCACATGGATTATCAGAAAAATTCCATCCAAAGCTCATTTTGAAGAGAAAGACATTTCCTACAACTCATCTTCATACTTCAAGTCCAAGAAATGCTCTCACAAAAAGTTATCAATTTCAACATTATAGGTCATTTTCAAAAGTCAACAAAAAGGGACTTTAAGTCAAAGGCCATAACTTGAGATTGGTAAATCAAAATGACATGGGACCAAAGGCATTGGTTAGAGGACTCAAAGACCTTTCCAAAATGTCCAAGAACATGAGAAAAGCTTAAAACTTGAGCAAGTTATGCCTTGTGGAAGTTGGGAAATTTTTGGATATTTTGAAAAGTCAACATTGATTCAAATGGTCTAAAATTGCTAATGGGCCCATTTTTCTTCCATGATTCATCATCCATGACATATGCACGACCACTTGGCCCAAAGGGAAGTATTTTCTCATTTTTTATCTATTTATTTGAATTATTATTTATATTAATTCATTTAAATCATTTAAATATATGAAAAATATATAACTTGACCTAATAAATCTTTTCATGCATGTTTTGCCATCAAGATTTCGTGCATATGCAAATGTGGAAAGATTTGGCTTGATTGGATGCTAATTGATACAAGAGCACATGGAAAAGATTGAAAACATAATGGTGAAAAATCAAATCTCCAAATCCATGAATGAAAGATATTTGGATCAATTTTGTTAACCTAATCTATTCAGTACATAAGCCTGAGTGAAAACCTAATGCTAAGACACAAAAAAGCTGTGCAAGAAACTCCATTGCAAACTTGAAAAATTCCCTAAAAACTCAAAACTGAAAACAGCTTTCCAGGTCGATTCAAAGCACAAGACCTATTCCATTAGCTTCCTTGAAGGCTCCTGAACGTGTTCCAATCAAAGACAACCATCAAAACACGAAGAATTGGTATACTGAATCAAAACTGTACAGAGAAAAATTGATTATCGTGTTTCATGTTTTAGGCATTTTTACAACATTTTGTTCATAGATTCTTGTTCCTCATTTGATTCTAAAGCTAACCATTATGTTTAATTGAATTATTATGTTGTATACGAGATTTCGCCATGCTTGAATTCTAGGGTTCATAGGATCTTAATTTGGGGCTTTTGAAACGAGGCAAAATTAGCCCTTGAGACCACCACCATCCAACTCATCGCATCTGGACGAAGGAGACACCACACTCGCGATCAATTTATGAACCCCATAGCGCTATTCGCTATTTTCTCTAAAGCGGCCTAATACAACGCATGAAAAACCGTTGCCTTTGTTTTTATGTTTCAGGGATAATGGAGAAGACGATGTGTTGGCAAGACGTGATAGGTTGTTTCAAATTTGCGCGCGCGTTTCCAAGGCCACTAACCATTTTCTTTTATAATATTTAGTTGTTATATTAATTCATGAATGAACAAAGCGCTTCAGTGGCAGGTATACACCTTTGCAATGTCCAAGACCTGGGTTCGAGTCCCAGGTCTGTATAATTCCCATATTATTTTTCGTTAACAATTCCTATGCAGCGCTTACGTTGAGGATTATCCTGCACGCTCAAAGATCAACAGCCACGCGTCCATCAGAAGCGATCCAAAGGGCTGAGATTAAAGAGCACCATAAACCCTAGTCAGAGTGACAACACGCTACTCAAAAAAGGTCAATGGACCTGAAGCTTGTTGGGCCAAATTACTGGATCAAAACCTCCTATTTGGGACTTCCACCCCCCCTGGTTTGCAATTCTCCATTTTTTTCCTTAATTATTATTTTATTTGCTTTATTGTTTTAATTTAATTAATTATTTTTACAAAATACAAAAAATGCCTAAAAATCAGAAAAGATAAAAAACATAATAAATAATTTTTATTTTAATATTTTCATAACAAATTACATGTAAATAAATTTAGTATAAATTAGGGTTTTAATATTAATTCTTTTCATAAAAAATCTAAAAAACATAGAATTAGGTTTAATTGATAATTTTTATTCCTTTTAATTTTTCTTTTTTACCATAATATTATTATTTATTTATTTTCATAATTAAATTGTACATAAAAAAAAATTAGGTTTAATTTAGGTTATATTCTAATATTTTCATAACAAATTTAAAAGCCACTAGAATTAGGGTTTGCCTTCAATTTTAATTTTAATTAATTCTTTTTCTATTAAATCTTAAATCCTAAAAATACCAAAAACAATTTCTTTTCTTAAATTAATTAATTCATGTAATTTAATTTTTGCAAAAAGGGTCCAACGCCCTCGTTCGTAATTTATTTAATTCGCGTATTTATTTTATGTCATGTAAATAATTATGTATCTCTCCCGAAGCCTTGTAATTACTTCTCGCATTTTTCTTTTAATTTCTTTACTTTCTGTCAAATCGGGTCCGGTTTAATTTTGGCGATGTGGACCCGCGCCATTTGTAATAGCTTTAGATTTACTTTTCCTCGCAATTTTTAACTGTTAAACAAAGCATGCAAGAATGAATGGCCTTAAATAAAATCAAGCGTAGAACACTGATAAACATGACAAGACAAATATCAATGAAAATGACACACGAATCGCACACACCACCCCTAGGGTACGCCTCACTGTTGCCTTGCCTTCGAAAGGTGATCGTCGAGTAGAGGATGTCTTAGTAAGTCCTCATGATCCGGGAACCTGGCATGAGGGTAGCTTCTAAGGTGTCTTCCTATTGCTCTGGTGATCGCCATGTCCCTACAAACTCGAATTGACCCGAACACCTCCAATGGTAGTGCTACCTACCTCTCAATGGTGGGATGGCACTACTTTAAAGGACATTTACACAGACGAATTCCTTAGGGTAGGTAGGTTCTCGTAGATACTTGCTCTCTTCAAAAACAAACAAAAATCTTTTCACACCGACACTTTTCAAAAGCTTTCAAAGCAATTTTTCAAACACTCTGATACAAGAGTCGAACTGAAATTTTCCAAGAAACTTTTTAAAACCCACATTGAAAAGCAAACAAACCATTTTTGAAAACACAAATGAGCAAGTATCTAAGAGCCCATGGATAACCATGGATAGAAAGGGTGCTAACACCTTCCCTTTCTATAATCTACCTCCCGAACCGAGAGCAATCTCTTTAAGGAATTTTTCTGTGCTTTTGTCCTTTCCACTTGGAGAAAATAAAAGACGGTGGCGACTCTTGCTTCCGCGACATTTCGCGAACCAGCGTTAAACAGTCAGTTCCAGATCCACCGATCACAGAACTGGCGACTCTGCTGGGGACTTAAACTTAAAGTGAGGTGTACCTTAGGGCTAAGATCACTGTGTTTTCAATTGTCTTCTTTGCTTGCTTTATTATTGTGGGTTGCTTGGGAGTTCTATAGATCCTAACCCGGATCTGGGGGATACCTTCTTAGAAAGTAGCAACAAGGCTGTGAGGGAACTGTGCGGGGTATACCGACATGGTTGAAACAGTCTGCTACGTTGATGTGGCACTTTGGTGTGTACCGGTAACCCTTGAGTTCAGTCAAGGAGAGTACGGGGCCTCCGCGTGGTGTCGTGAAGCATCAACAGACCTTAGGAACCTTAATTGAACTATCTTGGCCTCTTTAGGGTAGTGAGATAACTGACTTTGGTGCAGTCCGAGGTTGGTTGATACTCGATACTACACTCAATTGAGGGTTGCTTTCCTGGAATATTTCGGTCTCCAGTTCAGTGGCTAAATCGAAACGATGAACAATGAAAGCAATCCCGTGATATTGGGAACCTTAGAACCCGGTTACTTTGATTAGGACAGGTTGAACCCACCAACTTCAAGAGGGTACTACCTAGACCTCATGCTGGCCTTAAACCTTAAGGGCTTGTCTTGTGTGCCCTACATGTTTGTCTTTGTAAATATCTGTGGTGTGTTTAATCATAGCATCATGACATCATCCAGCATCATATGCATTGACTAACCATTTCAGGGGTTCGAATTTTCATCTTTGTTCTTGTTTTGTAGGACATGGAAACTGTTCGTAGAAAGACAATTCAAATCAGTCTTGTAAGGATCCCTCCTCAACTTAAGGAGCTTATATCCAGGATTCCCGAGAACTCTTCATTCAGTGAAAGGCATGGAAGCCTCATCAGCTTGGTCAACACCAACATTGAGGAAGATATGATAAAGGTCCTGTTCCAGTTCTTTGACCCTCTGCATCACTGTTTCACCTTCTTGGATTATCAGTTGGTACCTACATTGGAGGAGTTCTCCCGGCTCCTGAAGATCCCTATCCTTGATCAGCTACCCTTCAACGGTACAGAAAAGGAACCTAAGCTTGAAGAGATTGCTAAAGCCTTGCACCTACAGTCATCTGACCTCAAGGGACATTGGGAAGTTAGAAGTGGTATCAAAGGGTTCTTAGCCAAGTTTCTGTTTGAAAAGGCCCATGAATGTTGGAATTCCCTTGACTTGCAAGCTTTTGAAGAGGTTGTGGCCCTCCTTGTCTATGGTTTGGTGTTGTTCCCTAACCCAGATCAGCTTATTGATATCAGTGCTGTTCAGATCTTTATGTCCAGGAATCCTATACCTACGTTGCTGGGAGACATCCTTCACTCATGTTACACTCGAACCATGAGAAAAAGAGGTGTCCTTATGTGTTGCACTCCTCTCCTGGGAAGGTGGTTTATTTCGCATCTTCCACAATCAGTCCTGAAGAATGAGCGGGGTTTGAGATGGTCACAACGGTTGATGACTCTTACACATGCAGATATACATTGGTGCCCTAGGTCCAGAGAAGATGTCATTATCATTGATCGTTGCGGGGAGTACCCTAATGTTCCTTTACTTGGAATCAGAGGAGGTATTACTTATATCCCATGCCTGGGTTGGAGACAATTTGGTTATGCTCGGAGGGATGGTCCTCATGACATGTTGATCCCTGACATAGTTTTTGACTTCGACAACGATACTCAAGGACTTCGCCAGAGATTTATCAGAGCTTGGAGGATGCCCAGTAGGATAGACAGCAAGACACTGGGGCACAGGAATTCCATCCGTTGGAACCTTATCTCAAGTGGGTACGAGCCCGCTCCCAGAAGCTGGTGATGCCCTATCCTCATATGCTCCCTGTGATCAAAGAACCAGTCTTGGAAGGAGAAGTGTCCTACACTATTCAGCACCCTGATATGCCCACATCCTGGGAAGAGATGCAGAAGAGCTGGATCCAGCTTAAGTAGGAAAGGAATTCTCTTGAGACTAGTCTGCATGCCAGTGAAAAGAAGGTCTTGGAGCTCACCCGCCTATTGCATGAGGAGAGGAATCTCAACACCTACATAGCTCCGAAGAGGATGCGCAGTGTATTTTGGGATTGATTTGATTTTTGTACTTTTGCCCATGAGGCTCTAATGTATTAAACAATGATTTCTTTAATGATAACGTGTATTCCTTTTTGTCTACAACAAATTTGAACTTTTGAACCCTTGAATGCATTGCATAAACGCATTTCATACATCATGTGCATAGCAGGTTTTTCCCCTTTTCAGGTTGCTTACAGTTCTTCGCTGTTTATTTCAGCACCATGAATTCTGACTCTACATCAACTGAGACATCAATCAAGGCTCTTCAGGCGCAGAATGCGCAGTTTCAAGAATTAATCAAGGGTCTGGCTAAAGGCCAAGAAGAACTGAAGGCTATGCTCCTGAAGAAGGAGAAGAAGAAGAAGAGGAGAACTGTTCTGTTCAACTCGGGTCGAAGGTTTAACCATACTCTGCAACAGGAAGAGGCTGGTTCTTCTGTTGACAAGAATTCTCCTCAGGCAGAAGCAAGGGTTCCTAGTCCGGTAGTCTCCGACAACGAGACCGATTTTGATGAAGAGCAGTACCCTCCTGCAGACGACAGATATAAGCAACTGGAGGACAGATTGAAGGCTATGGAGGTTCAACAGGTACCTGGGCTGGATTTCGGAGATCTGGGTTTGTCGACTGGGGTGATCATCCCCCACAAGTTCAAAGCACCCTCCTTCTCTAAGTATGACGGGGCGTCTTGTCCCAAGCTGCATTTAAGGTCCTATGTTCGGAAAATTCAGCCGTACTCTGCGGATAAGAATTTATGGATCCACTTCTTCCAGGAGAGTCTTTCAGGGACTCATCTCGAATGGTTCTATCAGCTGGATGGGACCAAGGTTCGTAACTGGGAGGAGTTGGCTACTGCTTTCTATAAGCAGTATCAATATAATGCCGACCTTGCCCCCACGCGTACCCAACTCCAGGGTATGTCGTTAGGTGCAAGCGAAGGTTTTAAGGAGTACGCTCAGAAGTGGAGAGACCTGGCTGGCAGGGTGCAGCCACCGTTGACTGATCGGGAGTTGGTTGACATGTTCTTGGGGACCCTATCTGGGCCATTTTTCAACCATCTCATTGGGAATTCTTCTGCTGGGTTCACTGATTTGATCTTGACTGGAGAGAGGATTGAAGCTGGGTTAAAGTCTGGAAAAATTCCGAAGGGTACATCATCTAGTTCTGAGAAGAAACCCTTCAAGAAGGAGTCTAGTGCCGTATATGGTTCCAGGAAATCAGAGAGACATGAGCACCGCCAATCTGTCAGTGCGGTAATGATTGCTAAACCTGCTGCCGCTCCCCAGCCAAACAATCCTCAGAAGGTTGAAAGACCCCGGAGAGAATTCACCCGCCTAAACATGACTTTGTCGCAGATCCTGCCACAGTTGCTATCCACCAATTTAGTGACTGTCAGGGAGGCGCCGAAGTTTCCAAATACTGCATCCCCCAAGTACAACCCGAATGCTCGTTGTGCTTACCATTCAGATAGCCCGGGGCACTCTACTGATGACTGTTGGGCACTAAAGAACAAGCTGCAGGACCTTATTGACGCCAAGGAGGTACAGTTTGAGGCATCTGACAAGCCTAATGTGGTAACAGCTCCCCTACCTGCTCATGGAGTGAATGCTATTGGGGACGAAGACGAAGTGGACGATGCTGAGTTTGATAGCTGGATCTACCCGGCAACCGACAGTGGACTCGACAATTGGAGTGCAAAGGACAACTTATTTGTTTCTCTTGTTACTGAGTAATGAATTCCTATGTTTTGTTATCTTGTAATAAACAATAATAAACTCTTTGGCCCGGTGTCTTACCCGAGGCACCGTGGTATCATTTGTGAGGGCATACAAACTGTCATTTCATATATCATGAATGAAAATCTTGGACGTATTTTTCGCATTACAAATATTGTGCTCCTTTTCTGTCTTTCTTTTCCTTTACATAATTTTCAAAACAGCTGTATTTACACACACACTCACTCATACAGGTTTCAATCCACTCTGGATCTCACTGATAACAACTCTGCTACTGCCAATTATGACTTCGAAAATCCGATCAACTTAGCCGAAGACGAAGGTGAAGATGATTGCGAAGTGCCTGGCGAGCTTGCAAGACTGTTGCTTCAGGAAGAGAGGGCAATTCAACCCCATGAAGAGCCAGTGGAAACAATAAACTTGGGTACTGAGGCAGACAGGAAAGAGGTAAAGATTGGTGCCAACCTAGAGCTCAGCGTGAAGCAACGGTTGACCAAGATGTTACATGATTATATGGAGATCTTTGCCTGGTCCTACGAAGACATGCCCGGGTTGGATACCGATATTGTGGTCCATCATTTGCCAACTAAGGAAGACTGCCCTCCAGTTAAGCAAAAGGTTCGTCGGATGCGTCCAGAGATGTCCGAGAAGATTAAGGCCGAGGTCATGAAACAATTTGATGCTGGGTTCCTTGCAGTGACTTCCTACCCTCAGTGGGTTGCTAACGTGGTGCCGGTACCTAAGAAGGATGGTAAGGTCAGAATGTGTGTCGACTACAGGGATCTAAACAGGGCCAGCCCCAATGATGACTTCCCCTTACCTCACATTGATGTCCTTGTTGATAATACAGCTCAGCACAAGGTATTCTCTTTCATGGATGGCTTTTCAGGTTACAATCAGATTAAGATGGCACCTGAAGACATGGAAAAGACTACATTTGTTACTCAGTGGGGCACCTTCTATTACAAGGTCATGCCATTCGGGTTGAAGAACGCTGGGGCAACCTACCAACGTGCCATGGTTGCCTTATTTCATGACATGATCCATCATGAGATAGAGGTGTATGTGGACGACATGATCGCAAGGTCCCAGACTGAGGAAGAGCATCTAGATCATCTGCAGAAGTTGTTCGACCGGTTGAAACTGTACAAACTGAGATTGAACCCGAACAAGTGCACCTTCGGGGTAAGATCTGGGAAGTTGCTAGGCTTCGTGGTCAGTGATAAAGGTATTCAAGTGGACCCTGCTAAGGTCAAAGCTATTCAAGAGATGCCAGTTCCTAAGGCAGAGAAGGAGGTCAGAGGCTTTTTAGGACGCCTAAATTACATTGCTCGCTTCATCTCACATCTGACTGCTACCTGTGAGCCAATCTTCAAGCTGCTGAAGAAAGATCAGGTAGTACGCTGGAACGATGAATGTCAGGCTGCTTTTGACAAAATCAAAGAGTATCTCCAAGAACCACCTATCCTTATGCCGCCGGTTGAAGGGAGACCTCTGATACTATACCTGACAGTGCTCGACAATTCAATGGGGTGTGTGCTGGGGCAGCATGACGAGTCTGGCCGAAAAGAGCATGCCATTTATTACCTTAGCAAAAAGTTTACCGACTGTGAGACCCGATACTCACTGCTTGAGAAAACTTGCTGCGCTTTGGTATGGGCTGCTCGCCGGCTGAGACAGTATATGCTGACTCACACTACTTTGTTGATCTCAAAGATGGATCCTATAAAGTACATATTCGAAAAGCCTGCTCTGTCTGGGAGAATCGCAAGATGGCAAATGATCTTGACGGAATACGACATTCAGTACACAACCCAGAAAGCCATCAAGGGAAGTGTATTGGCAGACCACTTAGCTCATCAAGCTGTAGATGATTATCAGTCGATGAACTTCGAGTTTCCAGACGAAAGCATTATGATAGTAACTGACTGTGAAGTACCTGGACCGGATGAAGGACCTGAACCAGGATCCCGATGGTCTATGCACTTTGACGGAGCCTCCAATGCTTTGGGAAATGGTATCGGCGCCATCATCGTATCTCCTCAAGGTACTCATACTCCACTCACTGCCCGGCTATGTTTCAACTGTACCAACAACATGGCGGAGTATGAGGCGTGCATCATGGGTCTTCAAGCTGCGATCGACCTAAGGATCAAATTTCTAAGTGTCTTCGGAGATTCCGCTCTTGTGATCAATCAGATTAAAGGAGAGTGGGATACGAAACATCCAAACCTGATTCCTTACAGAGAATGTGTGTTGACCCTGATCCCCCACTTTACCGAGATAACCTTTGAACACTTTCCAAGAGAAGAGAATCAGTTGGCGGACGCGTTAGCTACAATGTCTTCAATGTTCAAGGTCAAATGGGATAATGAGGCTCCCCGGATCATCATCTGGAAACTGGACGAACCGGCATACTGTTGCAATCTCGAAACTGAATTGGTGACTGAGAAGCCTTGGTACCACGAAGTGAAGAGATATCTGGAAGCTCAGGAATACCCTGAAGGTGCCTCTGTCAATGATAAGAAATTCCTGAGGAGGTTCGCGGTAAAGTTCTTCCTTAGCAACGGCATCTTGTATAAGCGAAACCATGATTCAACCTTACTGCGTTGTGTGGATAAGACTGAAGCAGAAAGAATCATGGAAGAGCTACATGAAGGGACCTTTGGCACGCATTCCAGTGGGCACACTATGGCTAAGAAAATCCTACGGGCAGGATATTACTGGTCTACAATGGAAGCTGATTGTTACCAACATTCCAGGACATGCCACAAGTGCCAGATTTATGCAGATAAGGTGCATGTTCCTCCGGTTCCCCTGAATGTTATGACTGCGCCTTGGCCGTTTGCAATGTGGGGCATAGATATGATCGGCGAGATTAAACCTACGGCATCCAATGGACATCGCTTCATCCTAGTAGCGATTGATTATTTTACGAAGTGGGTTGAGGCAGCATCCTATGCTACGGTAACCAAGACTGTTGTGGCACGGTTCATTCGGCATAACCTGATCTGTCGATATGGCATCCCTGAGCGAATTATTACAGACAACGGTACCAATCTGAACAATAAGATGATCGCTGAGCTCTGCGAACAGTTCAAGATACAGCACCACAATTCTTCTCCTTACAGACCGAAGATGAACGGGGCTGTAGAAGCAGCGAATAAGAACATCAAGAAAATCGTGCAGAAAATGACAGTGACTTATAAAGATTGGCACGAGATGTTACCGTTCGCTCTACATGGGTACCGTACCTCAGCTAGGACGTCAACCGGGGCAACTCCTTTCTCTCTGGTTTATGGCATGGAGGCAGTCTTGCCGATCGAAGTGCAAATTCCCTCTCTTCGGATAATGAAGGATGTAAATCTGAACGAGGATGATTGGATCCAGACACGACTTGATCAGCTCAACCTCATTGACGAAAAGAGACTTGCTGCTATTTGTCATGGTCAGACATATCAGAAACGGATGATCAGGGCATTTAACAAAAAGGTCAGACCACAGGAATATCGAGTTGGGGATCTGGTAATCAAGAGAATCATCCTTTCTAGAAGTGATCCAAGGGGCAAATGGACCCCTACGTACGAAGGGCCATTTGTGGTTAAACATGTGTTCTCAGGAGGAGCAATGATATTAACCAACATGGATGGCGACGACCTTCCTCACCCCGCCAATGCAGACATAGTAAAAAGATACTACGCATGAAAAAGACCCGCTAGGCTGACATGCCTAGGCAAAAATTAGGGCTTCCCGTCGAACCAAAAGGGTTCGGGCAAAATGAAGGGATGAAATGAAAAATTTGTACACCCGGCAAGTCGAAAACCTGAAAAGGCGGCTTGGGCAAAAATGGGTATCCCGGTGGACTGAAAACCCGAAAGGGCGGTCCAGGAAAAAGTTAGGGATAAAAGCGTAATACTATGTCTCATTGGATCACTTTGCATCCAGAATCCGGTACCTACATCAAGATCAGACGGCATCGATCAGTCAGCTTCACCTTCAACCAAGGTCATCAAGTGATGAGACGCTCGGAGTTATAAAGACAATAGCAGAGTTGAAACCCAGTGGGATTATTCACTTCACACAGCTGTTTTATTTTCTTTTGTACAAAATTTGTATAAACTCTCTTGTTCGGCGACGTTCCTCTTACTAGGACGTCAGCCTCTTGTACACAAAACGCCTATTTTCAGGCCATTCAAAAATCAATACAAATATATTTTCAGTTAAACGTGCCAAGTGTTTTTCTTTTTCTGTTTTGTTTTGCGAAGAACGTCCAAGGTTCAATTTGTGATATATGCATTGACAATAATTTGCTAACTCGTAAATATTTGCATACGAAACAAAGGAATTAATTGCAGGTGACACCAGAAACAGGGGCAATAAAAGAGTTGTCTGAGCAGCCTAACTGTTCTATCCTCCAAGGTACCACGGTAAGTTCAGTTAAAGAATACGACTAGTACATCTTAATCCCCCAGAGAGTCAGCAAACAGTACATTCCTCTCCAAGCAAAATTATCAAATCTCAAGGAAATTGGGTATCCTCCCGTAGATCTCAATACCTCCCCAGCAGCATGCATGTATTCTTAACAAGTATCCCCGGCAGTCTTGGGCTAAAGATTGTTCCCCGGCGGCGTATCAACATTCAAAGGAATCACTTCTTCCCCAGCATATCAAAACTTCCCCAAAAGAGTCCAGTCCAATCCAGTTTCCCCAGGAAAGATGGAATTCATATCCTCAAAGCAATAAGCTTATCCCCAGTAGATTCTGGAAGCTTATCCCCGAAAGCACGAATGCGTCGTCCGGCTTTATTTAAAGAGTTATTTCCTCAACAGGATATAACTGGGTTATCCTCAGCCAAAAGCCACGGAAAAAGCGTCCCCGACGAAGTCTTCTTACTCCAGCGAAGTCCTTCAACACTTCCAACAACAAGGGTATCCTCAGCAAGTTACTATCAACATTCAGCAAAGCATCTCTATCCCCACAGAGTATTGCTTCCCAGCATGGTCGCTAGAGTATCTTTTCACCTCGCAGAATCCTTCATTTGCCAAGTTTATCCCGCAACGGAGTCATCTTCTCCTACCGGTATTCTTGCAATCATCATCCCCAGCGGAAGCAAAATCTATTCTTCAACATCAGCCCAGGATATGACTTCCCGGCACCCGTCAAGGATTTACTTTCCTAGACGAAAACATACATTCCTAAACATCACATACATCATTATAGCATACATAGACGCATCATATCCTACAAATCTCATTTATGTTGAGAACATCATTGCTTGATCCATATCATGCATTGCATAAGACTGACCTTTACCTTTCAGGAAAGATGCAGTTGAAATTCTCAATCATATTTCAAGACCTAGACCGGTTCAGTTAAATCGACCCTTAAGATTTTCCTGATGCTTATCCAGTCAAAGGCCTTCTCTGGTTCAGTCAGATCGACCCTAAGATCTCCCTGATGCTTATCCAGTTGAAGACATTCCAAGACCTTGTCCGGTTCAATTAAATCGACCCTAAGATTTTCCTGATGCTTATCCAGTCAAAGGCCTTCTCTGGTTCAGTCAGATCGACCCTAAGATCTACCTGATGCTTATCCAGTTGAAGATAGTTCAAGACCTAGACCGGTTCAGTTAAATCGACCCTAAGATTTTCCTGATGCTTATCCAGTCAAAGGCCTTCTCTGGTTCAGTCAGATCGACCCTAAGATCTCCCTGATGCTTATCCAGTTGAAGATATTTCAAGACCTTGTCCGGTTCAGTTAAATCGACCCTAAGATTTTCCTGATGCTTATCCAGTCAAAGGCCTTCTCTGGTTCAGTCAGATCGACCCAAGATCTCCCTGATGCCTATCCAGTTGAAGATATTTCAAGACCTTCTCTGGTTCAGTCAGATCGACCCTAAGATCTCCCTGATGCTTACCCAGTTGAAGATTTCAAGACCTTGTCCGGTTCAGTTAAATCGACCCTAAGATTTTCCTGATTCTTACCCAGTCAAAGGCCTCCTCTGGTTCAGTCAGATCGACCCTAAGATCTCCCTGATTCTTATCCCAGTAGAAGACACCCAAGATTTTTCTCAACGAGCGTTGTTGAGGTTAAAGTCGCCCAAGATTCTCTTACCATTCATGCTAAGGCAGTAACCATCCCTGGTTCATCCATCGCCGTTTGAAGCTCCAGACTCAACTCCTGTAACCAGTCAGGACATATCTATGCCAAGCATCTAAAATCAGCTCCTGCAACGTGTCAGGTACTCATTTACTCTTTTGCAGGTATGCAGGTTCTCGCTAAGGAATCTCCTACGCGATCAACATCCAGATGGCATCTATAAGCCCATCATCCTATCCAGCAATCTCCAAATGGCATCTATAAGCCCATTCCATCATCACTGCTACTATGTGAGCGCAAATTTCTGGGCACTCTAGTGTTCAATCATCTTCCACCCTCGGATTACGAAAGGCACGTCAGCCAATCTGCATCCTCAGGTCTAAGAAGATTGAACAGGGGCAACTGTTGTACCCCAAAATTTGCCCTCCCATATTCTTCAAGAAATTGCCAAGCCAAGTCATAAAATTCCCCAAGGGTTGTACAGTGCAAAGGTCCCCTATACAGTCAAAACTAGGGTTTGTGTGCTGATAAAGAAAATGAAGTTTTCAAAGGCCCAATCAAGCCTCACATGCCTACAAATATGGTCAAGCATCCTCATATCAAGTTTCAAGACATTCAGCTCAAAATTGCACAGTCAAAAACCCTAATTGCACTACAGTCAACTGTAGGGGCAAAATGGTCATTTGACAGTCAAAAGTTCAAATTTTTGGTCAACATATCATTTTGAAGCCACAAACATCATTTGATCAATGCTTGATCATGATTCTCAAAATTTGGCTCAGAAAATCATCAAGATGCAAAAGTTTCCTTATTTGGACAGTTGAAAAAGTCAACTGAAATTGACCAGGGCATAACTTTCACATGGATTATCAGAAAAATTCCATCCAAAGCTCATTTTGAATAGAAAGACATTTCCTACAACTCATCTTCATACTTCAAGTCCAAGAAATGCTCTCACAAAAAGTTATCAATTTCAACATTATAGGTCATTTTCAAAAGTCAACAAAAAGGGACTTTAAGTAAAAGGCCATAACTTGGGATTGGTAAATCAAAATGACATGGGACCAAAGGCATTGGTTATAGGACTCAAAGACCTTTCCAAAATGTCCAAGAACATGAGAAAAGCTTAAAAATTGAGCAAGTTATGCCTTGTGGAAGTTGGGAAATTTTTGGATATTTTGAAAAGTCAACATTGATTCAAATGGTCTAAAATTGCTAATGGGCCCATTTTTCTTCCATGATTCATCATCCATGACATATGCACGACCACTTGGCCCAAAGGGAAGTATTTTCTCATTTTTTATCTATTTATTTGAATTATTATTTATATTAATTCATTTAAATCATTTAAATATATGAAAAATATATAACTTGACCTAATAAATCTTTTCATGCATGTTTTGCCATCAAGATTTCGTGCATATGCAAATGTGGAAAGATTTGGCTTGATTGGATGCTAATTGATACAAGAGCACATGGAAAAGATTGAAAACATAATGGTGAAAAATCAAATCTCCAAATCCATGAATGAAAGATATTTGGATCAATTTTGTTAACCTAATCTATTCAGTACATAAGCCTGAGTGAAAACCTAATGCTAAGACACAAAAAAGCTGCGCAAGAAACTCCATTGCAAACTTGAAAAATTCCCTAAAAACTCAAAACTGAAAACAGCTTTCCAGGTCGATTCAAAGCACAAGACCTATTCCATTAGCTTCCTTGAAGGCTCCTGAACGTGTTCCAATCAAAGACAACCATCAAAACACGAAGAATTGGTATACTGAATCAAAACTGTACAGAGAAAAATTGATTATCGTGTTTCATGTTTTAGGCATTTTTACAACATTTTGTTCATAGATTCTTGTTCCTCATTTGATTCTAAAGCTAACCATTATGTTTAATTGAATTATTATGCTGTATACGAGATTTCGCCATGCTTGAATTCTAGGGTTCATAGGATCTTAATTTGGGGCTTTTGAAACGAGGCAAAATTAGCCCTTGAGACCACCACCATCCAACTCATCGCATCTGGACGAAGGAGACACCACACTCGCGATCAATTTATGAACCCCATAGCGCTATTCGCTATTTTCTCTAAAGCGGCCTAATACAACGCATGAAAAACCGTTGCCTTTGTTTTTATGTTTCAGGGATAATGGAGAAGACGATGTGTTGGCAAGACGTGATAGGTTGTTTCAAATTTGCGCGCGCGTTTCCAAGGCCACTAACCATTTTCTTTTATAATATTTAGTTGTTATATTAATTCATGAATGAACAAAGCGCTTCAGTGGCAGGTATACACCTTTGCAATGTCCAAGACCTGGGTTCGAGTCCCAGGTCTGTATAATTCCCATATTATTTTTCGTTAACAATTCCTATGCAGCGCTTACGTTGAGGATTATCCTGCACGCTCAAAGATCAACAGCCACGCGTCCATCAGAAGCGATCCAAAGGGCTGAGATTAAAGAGCACCATAAACCCTAGTCAGAGTGACAACACGCTACTCAAAAAAGGTCAATGGACCTGAAGCTTGTTGGGCCAAATTACTGGATCAAAACCTCCTATTTGGGACTTCCACCCCCCCTGGTTTGCAATTCTCCATTTTTTTCCTTAATTATTATTTTATTTGCTTTATTGTTTTAATTTAATTAATTATTTTTACAAAATACAAAAAATGCCTAAAAATCAGAAAAGATAAAAAACATAATAAATAATTTTTATTTTAATATTTTCATAACAAATTACATGTAAATAAATTTAGTATAAATTAGGGTTTTAATATTAATTCTTTTCATAAAAAATCTAAAAAACATAGAATTAGGTTTAATTGATAATTTTTATTCCTTTTAATTTTTCTTTTTTACCATAATATTATTATTTATTTATTTTCATAATTAAATTGTACATAAAAAAAAATTAGGTTTAATTTAGGTTATATTCTAATATTTTCATAACAAATTTAAAAGCCACTAGAATTAGGGTTTGCCTTCAATTTTAATTTTAATTAATTCTTTTTCTATTAAATCTTAAATCCTAAAAATACCAAAAACAATTTCTTTTCTTAAATTAATTAATCCATGTAATTTAATTTTTGCAAAAAGGGTCCAACGCCCTCGTTCGTAATTTATTTAATTCGCGTATTTATTTTATGTCATGTAAATAATTATGTATCTCTCCCGAAGCCTTGTAATTACTTCTCGCATTTTTCTTTTAATTTCTTTACTTTCTGTCAAATCGGGTCCGGTTTAATTTTGGCGATGTGGACCCACGCCATTTGTAATAGCTTTAGATTTACTTTTCCTCGCAATTTTTAACTGTTAAACAAAGCATGCAAGAATGAATGGCCTTAAATAAAATCAAGCGTAGAACACTGATAAACATGACAAGACAAATATCAATGAAAATGACACACGAATCGCACACACCACCCCTAGGGTACGCCTCACTGTTGCCTTGCCTTCGAAAGGTGATCGTCGAGTAGAGGATGTCTTAGTAAGTCCTCATGATCCGGGAACCTGGCATGAGGGTAGCTTCTAAGGTGTCTTCCTATTGCTCTGGTGATCGCCATGTCCCTACAAACTCGAATTGACCCGAACACCTCCAATGGTAGTGCTACCTACCTCTCAATGGTGGGATGGCACTACTTTAAAGGACATTTACACAGACGAATTCCTTAGGGTAGGTAGGTTCTCGTAGATACTTGCTCTCTTCAAAAACAAACAAAAATCTTTTCACACCGACACTTTTCAAAAGCTTTCAAAGCAATTTTTCAAACACTCTGATACAAGAGTCGAACTGAAATTTTCCAAGAAACTTTTTAAAACCCACATTGAAAAGCAAACAAACCATTTTTGAAAACACAAATGAGCAAGTATCTAAGAGCCCATGGATAACCATGGATAGAAAGGGTGCTAACACCTTTCCTTTCTATAATCTACCTCCCGAACCGAGAGCAATCTCTTTAAGGAATTTTTCTGTGCTTTTGTCCTTTCCATTTGGAGAAAATAAAAGACGGTGGCGACTCTTGCTTCCGCGACATTTCGCGAACCAGCGTTAAACAGTCAGTTCCAGATCCACCGATCACACCTAACAAGTGCACTTTCAGAGTCAGCTCCAGTAAACTCTTGGGTTTCATTGTCAGCAACAAAGGAATCGAGGTTGATCCTGCCAAAGTCAAAGCTATACAAGAAATGCCTGCCCCTCGCACTGAGAAGGAGGTCAGAGGTTTCTTAGGACGCCTAAACTACATTGCTAGGTTCATTTCTCACTTAACATCTACCTGTGAGCCAATCTTCAAGCTGTTGAAGAAAGATCAGGTGATTAAATGGAATGATGACTATCAAGTTTCTTTCAATAAAATCAAGGAGTATTTGCTAGAACCTCCTATCTTGATGCTTCCCGTCGAAGGAAGACCGCTAATCATGTATCTGACCGTCCTAGAAAATTCAATGGGGTGCGTACTGGGCCAACATGACGAGTCTGGCCGAAAAGAGAAAGCCATTTATTACCTTAGCAAAAAGTTTACCGACTGTGAGACCCGATACTCACTGCTCGAGAAAACTTGCTGCGCTTTGGTATGGGCTGCTCGCCGGCTAAAGCAGTATATGTTGACTCATACCACTCTGCTGATATCTAAGATGGACCCGATCAAGTACATCTTTGAGAAACTGGCTTTATCTGGAAGAATAGCTAGATGGCAGATGATTCTGACCGAATATGATATCCAGTACACGACCCAAAAAGCTATAAAGGGGAGTGTGCTAGTTGACCATCTAGCTCATCAAGCTATCGAAGATTACCAATCCATGAGGCTCGACTTCCCCGACGAAGACATTATGACCTTGGACAACATTGAAGAGAACAGACCATATGGCAGACCTGAACAAGGATCCCGATGGACCCTGTACTTTAATAGTGCCTCCAACGCACTTGGTAACGGTATCGGTGTTGTTCTCATCTCACCAGAAGGTTGCCATACACCTTTCACTGCTAGACTCTGCTTTAACTGCACCAATAACATGGCCGAGTATGAAGCTTGCATTTTTGGACTCAAGGCTGCAATAGACTTAGGAATCAAATCCTTGGTTGTGTTTGGAGACTCAACTTTGGTCATCAGTCAGATCAAAGGAGAGTGGGACACTAAGCATCCCAACCTCGTCCCTTACAAAGAACATGTCTTGACAATACTACCTCATTTCGAGCAGATTACCTTCGAGCACTTCCCGCGAGAAGAAAATCAGCTAGCGGATGCTCTAGCTACAATGTCATCCATGTTTAAACTTAACTGGGATAATGAGGATCCCCAAATCACCATTGAGCGGATGGACGAACCTGCACATTGTCACGAGATTAATACCGAAGAAGTAGTGGACCGACCATGGTTTCACGAAGTCAAAAGGTATCTCGAGGCGCAAGAATACCCTGAAGGAGCTTCAGCCAACGACAAAAAGTTCTTAAGGAAGTTCTCGGCTAAGTTCTTCCTGAGAAACGGTATCCTATACAAGCGCAATCATGATCACATTCTGCTCCATCATGTGGACAAGATTGAAGCTGGACAGATCATGGATGAACTACACAATGGTACCTTCGGCACTCACTCTAGCGGACATACGATGGCTAAGAAGATTCTAAGGGCAGGCTATTACTGGTCTACCATGGAAGCTGACTGCCATCAACATTCCAGGACTTGTCACAAATGCCAAATCTATGCGGAAAACGTACATATACCTCCAGTTCCTCTCAATGTCTTAACAGCTCCTTGGCCATTCGCTATGTGGGGAATCGACATGATTGGAGAGATCAAGCCTACAACATCCAATGGACACCGCTTCATCCTAGTGGCCATTGATTACTTTACCAAGTGGGTTGAAGCAGCGTCCTTCGAGTCCGTTACAAAGAATATGGTTGCCCGCTTCATCAAGCAGAACCTTATTTGTTGGTACGACATCCCCGAAAGGATCATCACCAACAACGGTACAAACCTGAACAATACTATGATCACCGCCTTGTGCGAGCAGTTCCAGATTCAACATCACAATTCATCTCCCTATCGGCCAAAGATAAACGGTGTTGTCGAAGCTGCAAACAAAAATATCAAGAAAATCATACAAAAGATGACAGTCACCTATAAGGACTGGCATGAGATGTTACCGTTTTCTCTCCACGGGTACCGTACCACGGCACGTACATCAACTGGGGTAACACCCTATTCTTTGGTATACGGCATGGAAGTTGTTTTGCCTATCGAGGTTCAGATTCCCTCCTTGAGAATCATGAAGGATGCTGGTTTGAGTGAAGACGATTGGATTCAGACCCGGCTTGATCAACTTAACTTGATTGACGAAAAGCGACTTACTGTTGTTTGCCATGTTCAGACGTATCAAAAATGGATGATCAAGGCTTTTAACAAGAAAGTCAGGCGCCAGGTATATCAAGTTGAGGATCTTGTAATCAAGCGGATCATCTTGTCGCAAAGCGATCCCATGGGCAAATGGATTCCTACCTACGAAGGACCATTTGTGATCAAAAACATCTTTTCTGGTGGGGCAATGCTATTAACCACCATGGACGGTGATGACCTACCGCACCCTGCAAATGCAGACATAGTCAAAAGATACTACGCATAAATGACGTGCTAGGTTGACACACCTAGGCAAAAAAACAAGGGTGTCACGGTGAATCGAAAACCCGAAAGGGCGGTTCAGGCAAAAGTTAGGGATAAACAAAAAAAAATGTACACCCGGCAAGTTGAAAACCCGAAAGGGCGACTTGGGCAAAAAAGGGTTTCCCGGTGGATCGAAAACCCGAAAGGGCGGTCCAGGCAAAAGTTAGGGAAATAAAGCGTATGACTATGTCTCGTCGGATCACTTTAAGGACAATCTCTTTACAGACAAGCTCCAGGCTTCGGATCAACTCAATCATCTTCGGACGAAGCAACGAATGGACAAGACATTCAGAGTTACGAAGGCTATAGAAGAATGGGAACCCCATGGAATTTTTGCACATAGCCATCTTTCTTTGTATAAATTTTTCTCATTTTTTATGACAACATTCTCTTACTAGGATGTATGTCTCCTTTGTACAAAATACTTACACAAAATTAATACAAAGATACTTCAAAGTGCAGAAAACTATTTGCCTTGCCTTTTCTTTTTCTTTACACTTGTGTTTTATTTGAAAGTGTCCAATGATTTATTAATGAGCATATGCATTTGAATATAATCACATGTTTACAAATAAACGAAATGGGAAAGAATAATTACTGACAGGTTGAAAGTATAGGAAAACGTCTTTAGGCTATTCCGAGGGAAATCCCCTGCAGTACATCATCTAGGTCCCCAGCGGAGCTAAAACCTTGAAATACATATCCCTAGCGGAGCTAAATTTCAAAATCCCTGCCAGAGTTAAAACTTCAAACTCACAATCCCCAGCAGAGCCAAAACTTTGAACTGCAGACGCTCAGCAAAGATGAAACCTTCTTCCCCATCGAAGTCAAACTTCCAACTACCAATCCCCAGCGGAAACCATTCAGTTTTCCCCAATCTCCTCGGCAAGTTGTCTTAAAGTCTGAGAATCAACCAGATAACAGTTAACTTTTGTCTTATCCCCAATCTAGGATATTTCCCCAATAGATTGGCATACAACCCAAACTCCTGATATCCCCAACAGAATGAAGATTCTCATTCTTGACTCCCCAGTAGATTGGCATACAACCCAAACTCCTGATATCCCCAACAGAATGAAGATTCTCATTCTTGACTCCCCAGCAGTATGGCTACTCCCCAGAGTTTTTCATCCCCTAGCATATTGAAGATTCTCATTCTCATTTCCCCAGTAAAGTTGCCAGAGCATTCTTGACTCCCTAGCATGAAGTCCCCAAGGATTCAAATTACCCATGAGATTGAAGATTCTCATTCTTGGTTCCCTGCAGAAACCATCAGAATTTTCCCTATTCCCCAACCGATTAAGGATTCCCATTGTTTAACCCCCAGTAGAAGTCTTCAAGGTTCTCTGGATTCTCCAAGCAGATTTCTCAGGCAGTACATGGCATGAATTCCCCTAACATAATGTTTATCATCCTCCAACTCCAAGGACTTGAAGGATCCCCATATCCCCAGGAAAGTCGTAAAGGATTCTTACATCCCCACAGAAGTTGTCAAGGATCTTTAATCCCCAAGCAGTCAGCAAGGATTTCTCATCCTCAACAATCAAAGATTTTGAATCTCCAGCAGCAGTCAAGGGTTTATTTTCCCCGGCAGCAGTCGAGGATTTTATTATCTCCGGCTATCAAGGATTTATTTTCCTCAGCAAGACAGCTAATCAGCTTACATGCGCATACATTACATTCATATATCATAAACATTGATAAAAACACATTTTATTGCATCATACATTTCATGCAATATAACTTTGTGTTTCAGCTAACATTTTACCCTTTTCAGGATAAGATTAAAAGCTATCTTTAACAAATATTCAAAGATTTCAGATACAGTACGGATACACTCCAGAAACGAAATTCATTATGTTACTCATTCAGATCTCTTATTCAGATACAGTAAAGATACACTCCAGACGCGGAAGTCATTCTATTACTCATTCAGAATTCAAAGTCAAGATACAGTACGGATACGCTCCAGACACGGATGCCATTCTATCACTCATTCAGACTTCAACAATCATGATATAGTTCAGATACGCTCCAGACACGGATGCCATCCTGATACTTATTCATATTTCATCTATCAAATACGGATTAGATACGCTCCAAACACGGAATCAATTTTATTTCTCATTCAGATTCAAATATCAATTTCAAGTTCAGATACACTCTAGACACGGAAGTCATTTTGTCACTTATTCAGATCTCAGTTACAGTTCAGATACACTCCAAGACACATAAGTCATTTTGCTACTCATACATATCTCAACTTCAGATACAGTCCAGATACGCTCCAGACACGGTTGCCATTCTGTCGCTTATTCTGACTTTTTCCCCAGCCCAGAGATGCTCCAGACACGGATGCCATTATGTCGTCCATTCAGATTTCAGACTCAGATACAATACAGATACACTCCAAACACGGAAGTCATTCTGTTATTCATTCAAATTCAAATACAGTTACAGCTCGGACACGCTCCAGACACGGACGCCATTCCATTTCTCATACAAACTTAGTCTCCAGATACAGTTCAGATATGTTCCAGATGCGGATACCATTCTGATACTCATTCTTTTGACTTACAACATACAATTCAACAAACATTCTTGGATGGCATCTTTAAGCCCATATCCGACAAGATTCTATCACCTTTCCAAATGGCATCTTTAAGCCCATTCCCTCAATTACACCTTTGACGAGTGCAAATTTACGGGCACTCTAGTGTCCAATCCTCTTTTACCTTCGAGTCACGAACGACAAAACTCGCCAATCTAACTCTTCAGGTTCAAGAAGATTGAACAGGGGAAGCTGTTGTACCCCAAAATTTTCCCTCTCATTTTATCAAGATTTCCCCTCACAAGACTCTTTGGACTCAAGACCAGATTAGGGTTTGCTCAGCTCAAGACATCTCCTTACACTGATGACCTAAAATTAGGGTTTGAGTTTGCACCAGGATTTTGGACTTTCAATGCTCAATGTGACTTTCATACTTCATATTGGACCTCTAAGATTTCTCATGCCAAGTTTCAAGCCTTGAATCAAATTTTTGCCCAGTCAATTGGACAGTTGACCTAAAAAATCAACTGTATTAGGAAAAAGTCAATTGTGGCCAATTTACAATCAAACCTCATAATTTTTTTTCCACATCAACATTATAGAATCATATGAACCATTTGATTAAGTTTGGACCACAACTCCTCAAGAAATTTGATCAGATCTTCAAAAGGGCAAAATGGTCATTTTTAGGGCTTTGATTGTAGAAGGGCAATTTCTGATTTTTCACCTAGCCAATGGCAAATTGGGTTCAAGCATGGTTTCAAGGACTCAATGGCATCATCTTGACCTAATCACAAGGTTCAAAAGATCTCAAATGCATTGGATTGACAGATGAATTTTCCAGTCAACTGATCAAAAATCAACTGTACACTGAAAAGTCAAACTTTGACTTTTTGGGAAAAATCAAGTGCCAAGGGTCATTTTTCATCAAGATGTGTCAAAACATGAAACGTGTTCACCAAGAAACCTAATTTTTAAAATTAGGGTTTAAGTTTGAAAAATTTCATAACTTAGAATTTTTCTAAGTTATGCAAATTTCTTTTTTTCCACAACTTTTTCACCATGATGCAATTGGATTCAAAGAAAACTTCCAACATGAAAGTTGTAGTCCTCCATAAAATCTACAACTTTTATTAACAAAGTTTTCCCAAAAGATGTTTGGATCTCAAGTTATAATTTTGTGAATAAGGGTCCATAAAACTTTTAACTTAGTGAAATTTTGCCCTAGTTTAGACAGTTTTTTGACCTAACTTCATGGCAACTTTTCACCTATTTCCAAGTGGAATCTCAAAATGCATTCAAATATGGATTATAGAGCATGTTACAAGCTTTCCAAAATGTCCAAGAACTCTCCAAGATCATTTATGGTTAGGGAGAATCGAAGGAATGAAAATGGCCATTTCTCACTTTTGTCCAAGGCATTTTGCACCATGTTACAACTTGCAAATCAATTTGAATCATGCGTGTACTTGCATTACAGGTTATAATCCTTTTTACACTCCAAAATTGAATGCAAATACAATGGTTAATGGTATTGTTTTGATCTTTGAAGCTTTGTACAAGGGTTTAATCCAAAAATGGCAAAAAGATAACATTGCTACTTTGATAAAGTTCACTTTATGTAACTTTGTTTATCTTGAGCCATGAACCTGATTTCTTGTGGCAAACAAGATCCATAAACATCAGAAAAAGCTCACCAACTATGTGCAGGCCTGGAGCTAGCAAGTACAGCCTTTGCCTTTGTCAACTCACCTTTTGCTTCAAAAGCAAGTAAGCTTGCAAAAAGTCCACAACTTGTGCATCTGTTAAAACCAAGTCTTGGAATCATTTCAAACAACTTCAGCATATTGTAACAAAGCCAAAACACGATTTGCTAAGCTCTCAAAGTCCCTCTAACACAGAAAACCCCATTTTTGCCCAAAACAGGGCAACTTCTGCAAACACCAAGCCAAAACCAAATTGCCTCGTGCGTTTTGCCTTGAACCACTTCAAACACATTCCCTATAATACACATGAGCTATCCAAGCCATTGTTCAGCAACTGTAACCTCATTTTCAAGCTTCACCATTTTCAATTTCAGAGTTTGCAGGTTGACTTCTACAGGGACATTCAGGCAAGTTCAAGGCAAGCTAAGCATTGGGAAAGGTTGAGGGAACATCAAGCAAGCTCAAAAGACCTTCAGGCCTCAGTCAAAGTTGCTACATTGCCATATTCAACTTTAACTGAACAAGGTAATTTCCAACTTTCTATCTCCTTATTTAGACATCCTTAGGCTTAGGTTTGTGAAGCAAAAATATAGTCTTTAAGTTGCTTGAGTTGTACATATGCATAGCTTGTATTTATATTAACTGAGCTAGGAGAATTTAGATGTGGAACGTGCTAAAAAAATTAGGTTAGAATTTAGGGCCACTGAAATTCTCTCCGGTCTTTGAGAGTTAGATCAAGTTTTTTATATCATTGGAATCGTGATTTAACATGCTACAAGTTTCATGTTGCAAGATTTCATTTTTATGCAAGTATGCAAGAGTTACAGTTTGAAGTACAGGACGCGTGTTTTTCTGTTCAGAGGACAGGGACGAAGTGGGAGTGGGCCTGGGCCTGATTTGTTTGACTATTGACACCCCCTGTTTACTTCCTGCACCCCCTTGGCCCATTTTCTTTATTTTGTATATTTTTCTCATTTCTTTTATATTTTCTGACTTTATTATTTTTTCTTGAACATTAAAAAACCCAAAAATATTTTCTTAATTTTTGCATTTTATTTTTTTATTTTTTTTTATTTTTTTGGCATAAAAATAGTTTATTAATAATAATATACTTTATTTTCTTAAATAAAAACTTGTAAATAATACAAAAATATTATACATTTTTATTTTTATTATTTATACATTTAAATTAATATTTTCATACAATATTTAATTTTTTTTAACATTTTGTACATATTATTATTATTTTTCTTAAACAAAAAGGATAAATAAATAATATAAAGCATATTTTCTTTAAAAAAACAAAAATTAGGGTTTTCACCCTTTCAAAAATAATCATTTTATTTTTCTTATTTTTAAGACATTGAATAAATTTATTTTACATACATAAGATAAATACAAAAACATTTATGCATATTTACATTTTATTGTACATTTAAATAATTGTTCATTTATTTATTGTATAAATTCAATTGGGTTGTAATAGTAAATTAGGGTTTTATTTTGAGCAATATCCCTCTATTCAAACTTGTACCCCCCTCCCCATAATATTGTGTAATAGTTTAGATTTATTTTACGCATTTATTGCTTTCATATACCATGATAGTAAGAACTAGGGTTTGTATGCAAAGACCAAAATCAAACAAATAGCATGACTTAAATACAAGACAAAAATGTATGAAAAATGACAACACAATGCACACAAGCATCCCTAGGGTTTCATCCACTTTGTTGCCTTAAAATGGCCATGGTATGCATGCTAGGTATCTTGGCAAAATTAATCAAAAAAAGATCATAGTCCCTCGATGACGCTATCTTGGTTGCCTAAACAAAAATGATCTTAAGTCCCTTAAAACTTGCTAAAGATACTTGGCACCATTGCTATCATGGTCATACGATGATCCACGCTCGTCCCGTTTAACATCCAAAGATAAGTTTGTTTACCAAATACAATGGTAAAACAACAATGTCAAAGGGTTAAAAAATGCACAAGAAAGACTTTTGATTAGGGTAAACAACTCCTAGTTACTTGATCAATTTGCAAACCATCCTTGCTATTTTTAAACAAACACACACACAATTCCAAAACATTTCCAAAATAAACTTTCAAACATTGAAACATTTTTCAAAAGATAAACATCTTTGTATACATTCTTCAAACAAGAATCAAAACAAAGGTTTCCAAAACGATGGCCTCTTTTAAAAATACTTTCAAAACCACACAAAACACCATTTCAAACAATTTAAAAAGCAAAGAAAGTGATCTAAACAAGTAACTAAGAGCCAATGGAAAACCATGGATGAAAAGGGTGCTAGCACCTTCCCTTTTCATAATCTACCCCCCGAACCCAAGAAAACATCTCAAAGGTCTTTCCTGTGCTTTTTGACATTTCCTTTGGATAAAATAAAAAGTCGGTGGTGACTCTTGCTAAACCGAAACATTTGCGAACACAAACGCAAAACCTCAAGTCAGTTCTCCCATCGTATCACAAACAGCAAGCAGGTGAGAAAACCTGTTATGATGACATGCAAGTTATATGGATGCAATATTTTCAAGGATCTCACGGGGTAAACACAGGAAAATGTTAGCAGTTGAATTTTGATCACAGCTTTTAAGAACTTGATATTGTTGGATGTCTTTCCACGAGAATCAAGCTCACCGTGTCAAGTGGGTCATAGCCTCTGACTCAAGTTTTTGTACTTTAGTCTTTGACAATGTTTGGTTTAGAGAAAAATAAATCCTCTTTCCCCTTGATAGACGTTTGGTTTAACATGTCCCTACAACACGGGCCCTTGAGATCCTTGAAATGGTTATTGAAAATTCTATGGTATGATGTCATGATGTTATGTACAAGTAGGCAAAGCAAACAAGTTGTTATGTACAAATAATCATATACACAAAAAGCAGACAAGTCCTTAGGTTTAGGCTTGCATGGGGTTTGTAGGTAAGTACCCTCTTGAAGTTTAGTTGGCTCAACCTGTCCTAGAAATAGTAATTGGGTTCTAGAGGATCTCAATATCACTGACCTTTCCTTTAGGCATTGTCTCAGCACAATCAATCTTTTCTTGCGGCTGAGATATCCCAAAAGTCTGATCTCAATGAGTGTAGCATCGAGTATCAATCAATCTTTAGCTTTACACCAAATTTGGCTATCTCGCTACTTCCTAATGGCCAAGTTGTTCAATTAAGATTCTATGGTCAGTTAGTGCTTCATGATGCCGCTCAGCGGCCCCGTATTCTCCTCGATTCAACACAAGGGATACCGGTACCAGCAAATGCGTCACACTAACATGGCTATTGCTTCAACCATATCGGTCTATGTCGTACGGTTTCCGCAATCTATTGCTACTTACCTAAAAGGTACCCCAGATCCGGGTAGAGGATCAGAACAAAATCAAACAAGGACCCATAATGTAAATCAAGCAAGTCAAACAAAGAAAGCAAGTAAAGGTGATCTAGCCCTAAGGTAACCCCACTTTTAAGTTCATCCCCAGCAGAGTCGCCAATTCTATAATACAGTGGGAGAACTGACTTGGTTGTTTTGCATTTGATCGCAATTATTGCGGATAGCAAGAGTCGCCACCAACTTTTCTGTTATCCAATAAGGAAAGGGTGAAAATAACAGGAAAGACCTTTGAGATTATTTCTTGAGTTCGGGGGGTAGATTATAAAAAGGGAAGGTGTTAGCACCCTTTTCATCCATATTTATCTATGGCCTCTTAGTTGCTTGCTAGATCACTTCCTTTGTTTGAAAATGTGATTTGTGGTGGGTTTTGAAAGTATTTTTGAAAAGCACCTTCGTTGAGGCAAACTTTGTAATGATTCTCGTCTCTATAAGAATGCACACAAAGTGTTGGACTTTTTGAAAATAGTTCAAAGAGATGTTTCTTTTTAAAAGTGTAAGTGTGGAAATGGTTTTGTTTTGCAAGCAAGCAACTAAGAACGTTCTACCAACTCGAAGGTCTTTTGTTCATTTCTTCCTTCCTTTTGATATTTCTATCTTACCATTGATTGGTAAAAAGCCTTATCTTTGGATGTAAAAGGGACGGGCACGGGTCATCGTATAGTCATGAATAGCAATGTTGTGAGATATCTTAGCATTTCTCTTGAGGGACTAAGATTATTTGTAAGGCAACATTCTAAGCGTCATCGAGGGACTATGATCTTTTTATTGTTTTTGCTAAGATGTCTCACATGCATATTATGACAATTTTCTCAAGGCAACAAGTGGAGTTAACCCTAGATGTGCATGTGTGCAAGCGTGTTTGATTGCATGCATTTTTGTCTTGAATTTAGGGTTGTCTACTTGTTGATTTTATCTTGCCATACACAACCTAATTACTAACATTTATATGAAAGCAGTAAATTGCGGAAAGTAAATTTACTACGGTATTACATCACTTGGGGATAGGGATACAAATGTACAAATGGGGATTGCAAGAAATAAAATTCTAATTATGTATTACAACCATATTGAATGTGAATAAATGTACTAGAATGAAAATGAAAAGAAAATGAACTTTGTTTTGATTTTTGTTAAGGAAAGATTTTAGTTAATTAAAATAATCATGAAAATAAAATATTTTTTGTGATATTTTTATATATTCATGAAATAAAACTTATAAATAAATAGTGTGAGTCAACTCATAAGGAGTTGTTTTGATTGGTTATACAAATGTTTGAAGTTTGTTAAAAAGAAAAAGGAAACAAACAAATGGTAAAAAACTGTTTTTGGTCCTTCCAAGGTTTGAACTCAGGACCCTACACAGAAATGCCTTTCGCGAGCACTGTTTGTACCACTGGGGTGGTCTGTTTCATCCGTACATAAGACAGCTTCGATTGAGTACAAGATGAACTTGTTTCTGAATGTTCGAAGTGACCATCTTCCTCCTTTGATTGCATGAGTTCAAGACTCCTATGTTGAGATTCGAAAGGCTTCAATATTCAGCCAATCGAAGGATACACACAACCTGTCTAAAGTTTGAAAATGAACCTAACAAGGGTAACTTTTGAAAGCTACAGACCAGGGGTTAGCACAACCTATTTGGCACCAAAATCAAAGGCTAACTAGTCAGAGTTGAGTTTCTCAACGTATAGGCAGTGAGAATCGAAAGTTAAGGCATGGTCAACTTCCTAGATGTAATATCTACATTTTTCTTTTATTTGTATGTATAAATGATATTTAAATGGAAAGTTCCAAGTTTAGAGGAAGCTTACCTCTTGAAGTTCCAATCAAAGGAACTGTATGTGACTTCCTTGGTGGTGGATTGAGCTTTGCTAGAACCTTCTTGAAGCTAGTTCAGTTGCAGCTTTGTTTGGACAGTCGCTGAATCGAAAGTGGGTGTGTGATAGTGGTGAGTGAATTGAAGGTTATCATATAACAGTCTAGGGAGTGAATCGAAAGACTATTATGTTGCAGTTAGGGAATGAATCGAAGGTTGGTTATCTGGCAGTTGGGGAGTGAATCGAAGGGTTCACTAATGCATGAAGGGGTCTGAGTTTTAGAGTTTGAATGTTTGAGAATGTTTGAGTGTGTTTGAGAGTGTTTGATAGTTTGATAGTTTGAGAGTGTTTGATAGTTTGAGAGTTTGCGATTTTTCCCACACAGTAAAAATCTGGCTTCAGCTTGCAAACGTTTTCTCTATTTATAGAGAAAAGGTTAGAGATGTTGGAGTAACTAGGTTTGTAGGATACCAAACCATGGTTTGGTTGAAAATGAAAACAAGTTTAATCAATTTTCGTGGTTCCCAAGTTTCTAATACAAGTAGGGGCCTGATGTCTGTTGGGGGCAGAAGATTTGACTTATGCTTTTGTCATTGCTTGTGTTCAGACAAAAATCAGGTTGGAAGCTAACTTTGTGATTAAAGTACTCTTTATGAAAAAAGGGTACGTAGCTTTTTCCATTTCATCCAAGAATGGTATATCCAGTGGATAAAGCTTCGAATCTTTATGTAATGTATCACAAACTTGTGTAAGCCTTTGATTATGTAAAGATTTGGAAGCAACATAGTCTGACAAGTGAGATTTAAAGGATAAAGCTATGAGATTTTTTCTTCAACCAATCTTGCTCGAAGAGTTCAGAGTTGGATTCGAAGCATGTGGCTTCAAAGGAAACCCATTACTCCAATTGAAGCTTACGTGCCAGATAACCCTTGTCCAATCGAAGCTTGCCTGCAGGAGGCTTAAATGCCCAAACGAGGCTTGCATGCAGGAGGTCCCTACTTTGTGAATCAAAGTAATCATGTAGGATGCAAATGGTGCAATCGAAGGATGTATGCAAGTGGTAAATGGTGCAATCAAAAGATGTATGCAGGAGGTAAATGGTGCAATTTAAGGATGTATGCAGGAGGTAAATGGTGCAATCGGAGGATGTATGCAGGAGGTAAATGGTGCAATTGAAGGATGTATGCAGGAGGTAAATTGGCTTCTGAATCGAAGGAAAGCTTCAGGAGGCCATTGCCTTTTGAATCGAAGGACGCTTTCAGAAGGTCAATACCTTCTGAATCGAAAGAAGCTAGTATAAAGCCACTAACTTCTTAATCGAAGGGGGCTTTCAGAAGGCCCTTGCCTTCTGAATCGAAGGAAGCTTTCATAAGGCCATTACCTTCTGAATCAAAAGGAGCCAGTATGAAGCCACTAACTTTTGAATCGAATGGGGCTTTCAGAAGGCCCTTTCCTTCTGAATCGAAGGAAGCTTTCAGAAGGCCATTACCTTCTGAATCGAAAGGAGCCAGTATGAAGCCACTAACTTCTGAATTGAATGGGGCTTTCAGAAGGTCATTGCCTTCTGAATCGAAGGAAGCTGTTTTAAAGAGAAACAAAGCCCAGTCGAAGCTAGTATGAATCAAAGCAATGTCCAGTCAAAGCTAGTATGAATCGAAGCAAACTTGCTTTTCTTCAATTTTGTCAAAAAATCAAATTTATCTGCTTTGCTCTTTCAATAGTTTCCTCTTTGACCTGATGCTTGGAAATCCAATATGATCCATGGAGATTATGTAAGGAGTTAAAAATCCAATTAAACTTTGCAATCTTGAACTTTAATAAATCCTTGTGAGAAAATGTCTTGAGAAAAGATAGGGAAAATATGCTTGTTTTACGTCATAAACTCGACGCCTGTTATTTATACATATTTCTCCAAGTTTCTTCCGACCGGCTATTCCTAACCAAAACACGCAAGCAAGCGTGAAAGGAACCCAACAAGTATACGACATTCACAAGTAAAGAAAACACATACAAATTCACAAGTATAGTAAACATATACAAGTATCAATATAAACAAGTGAAAATAGATGATATATATATATATATATATATATATATATATATATATATATATATATATATATATATATATATATATATATATATATATATATATATATATATATATATATATATATATATATATATATATATATATATATATATATATATATATATATATATATATATATACGATATCCACAAAACTCAAAAACAAAGAAACTATCGCGATGCGATTCAATAAAAACATTATTCCCTGGCAACGGTGCCATTTTGCTTAAGCGGTAGAGAGACAAGCAAAAGTAAGTATTTTTATAGGTTATATCATATTGTCTCCACCGGGGTTAGTGCTACTAAATTTCCATTCGACAAATATTTCATTAATGAGTTTGGTTTTAAATGGGTTTAAAGTGTAAGGTGCGGGAATTAAAAGTTATTAACATAAATAAATTCATTCTTCAAAGGGGAAACTTATCAGGCATGCACATAATTCACTCCTCACAAACTTAAACCTATCGACCACTAATATGCAACTTACAAGACTTGTCAATGTCATCATGTATCAAACACAACACCTAATGTATCATCTCGGTGGTGACCTCTCAACCAACCTCAGTAACACAGAAGTCAATTGTGCTACTCGCGTCAACGATCTCTAAGAACGACACAACCAATACAGAGGCATTAATCACAAATACCCAAATTAATAATAACACTAAATAAATCTCTAGAATCTAGACACTATTAGACAATCACACTAGATAAAAATTCGAGCAGTATATATTTATAACAACCCAAATCCCAAGCACAAAGCAAAAATCTAGGATAACAATTGACAAAGATTTGTAAAGCAAGTTTTATACAATGCCAAGGGAGACAAATATACATGAGTTTAAAGTAAATACATATACATAACCCAAGAAATAAATAATACACAAAGAAGAAGAGAAATGAACCACAAATCTCCCAGTTTGTCAGCGTCGATCAAAGAGCAATTCACCCTGAATCATTCGTATGCAAGCTTCATTATTGTTTTCTAAGCTAATCCTAAGGAAATATGAGACTTGATGAATTTGAGAGCTAAAACTATCCCCAAACCCATCACCCTGACAAATGAACTGAAATGTAAATATAAACAAAAATATGTCCCAGACACACACCGCCCGGTACTCCAAAAGCAATGCCTGATGCTGGGCTTTTATTAATTGGCCCAGCCCGCACCATGCAGGCAAGCTGGAAAAAATATCTCTCACTGCCCGGTGCTCCAAAGTCATCGCCTAGTGACAGGCCTCAAAACTCACCAGACGACCAAAACGCGAGGACAAGACATAAGCACATGATTTTCTCTATTTTCCACCGCTCCTGCTTCGCCCAACGACACACCCGGCGCTCACCGCGACCTAGCACCACCTGGCGCTGGTTCCAAAATAGTTATTCCTTGTTGTTTTCTTGGATTTATTTCTTTGCCTTCTTCCTTTTATTGTTCCAAAAATTCATCTTGGAGCTTTTATTACTCAATGCTCCAACAATGCTCAAATACCTACAAAATGAATGAAAAACTATCAAACGATACACAAATGAATCAAAAACTCAATTATGTATAAACTAAACGTATTTACACAAAAGTCAAGCTTATTCAACCGATATTAACAACAAAGAGTTGATAAGTTCAACAAAAATTATATACAAAAATAGCTACAATTTTCACTTATCAATGATTATAAGTGGTGTGTGAAGCGGGTGAATGCAGTTTATGAGCTTTACCAATGCAATAAGCTGAACATGAATATTCATGGTTTTTATTGCTGAAAGAGATATTACAAATTTATAGCACCAATCTCAAGGTGTTAATATTGGGGTTTCCAAGTCTTAAATTCCATACATTGGATAAAGCAGGAGAAATACTGATTGAATTAATAGTAGGTACAATTTTATTTGACGAATCTGAAGACTTAGCAGTTTTGGAGACAATGAGCAATGGTAACTCATAATGACCATATGAACCAACTTGACCAACCAACAAAACATCATTAGACACCTGACATTTCACAAAGCATATATCAGTTGTGAAAAGAAAATAAACATTGTTGTCACAACAAAATTGACTGACACTTATGATATTCTTGGTATTGGATGGAACATGTAACAAATTTTTAAGTATGCGTGGTGTGTGAGAGTGGTGTTGTGAGAAAAGTTGACTAAAACCAGCAAAATTTATAATTAAACCTTGCTCATTGCCTATGTAGATTTGTTCATGTCCTTCAAAAGGTGTAACTTGCTGCAAGTTACTAGCATCACTGATGATGAGAAATGAGGCAATTGAGGTCGATGGAGCAGCATTAGCAATAAATGTATTGGGAGGTGTATAGGAAACCATGGGCCTGACTTGAGGAGTTACAGGTCTAGTGTAACACCCTAATTCTACCCGACAATTATAATTGTAAATCAGAGTTTTAAAATTTAAACAACTGAATCGGGATGCCATAAATTTAACTTAAAAACACATTGCGTTCAACGTGGATACATAACACTTTAAAACTTCGGATGAACCATCAGCAGAATAATCTAATCTCTTAATTCAACAACTTGAACATCTACACAGCAGAATCATAATAACATCTTTGTCCAACATTACAGCAACTTCAAAATAACACATACTTAACAACAATCAAATTAAAGCTCAACAACTGAAATAATAAATAATTAAAAGCAACAAGCGTTCATCCTCCCGAGTGTTACGTATTAGAGCAATGACACCGACTCAAACTACTTAAGGTAAACCACCTTCACTTTGGATTACCTGCATGTTATCAACATAAAGGTAACATTCAAACAGAATAGGTGAGGTATCTAACAATATAATAAAATGTATGATAAATAATATGTTAGATCAGCTCATATAATAACACCACTTCACATTGCATAAACAACAATAATCGCAACAAAATACCAACAATATACACATTTACTGCATCAATACACAACTTTTTTATTCAATCATAAAATGCGACTCAATACTATGCAAATACATGTGGAACCATTGGAGCAGAACTCCCATCTCAAAATAATTTCCAATAAATAGAGGCATAAGCCTTCATCTTAATATTCGTCAATACATGTCATCTTAATGAGCATCAGCTCCATCTTGATATGCAATGTATGCGACACAATCATGAATGTAGTAACAACAACCATAATTAACAACATCTCAACACAACATCATCATTGGCCAGAAAGCCTACATCTTAATAGCTTCCAATTATTAGAGGCATCTCAACATCATTCATCAACATCATTCATCAACATAATTCATCAATATAATTCATCAACATAATTCATCAACATAGTTCATAGCAACTCATCCATAACAACAATACAACGGCAGATCGACAATCCCTCAACGTTGGCCATAGGCCTACAACATGATAATGGCCATAATTAATTAATCATCTAAGGCTTATCTCTAACTACCAAACCTCTACATATTATTATACTGTAATACTACATCATTATTATCATTAATCTTATTGTCATGAACAAAGAATTAATCTACGATCATCTTATCCTCATCATACTTCACAAAGTCATCATAGCGACTAACGCGGAAAGCTAACTCTAATCCTAATTTGGGTACTAGGATTATTATTCTTATACTTCATTTTAATCCTTAAGAATGAAGTTCATCGCGTTATCTATCCAACGCTTCAAATGGCACCTCAAACGGAGTCCGGAAACTCGAGTTACAGCCTTTGGAAGAATCTGTCACAATTTGGGCTGCATGAGTCGATGCATACTTCTTTGAGTCGACGCGTACTGGGTTGAAATCCTGCATGAGTCGACATGTAATCCTCTTGGGTCTACTCATACTGAGTCTGCAACACTTCATGTATCGATGCATAATCCTATGTATCGACTCATCCTGAGTCTTAAAACCTGCATGTGTCGACGCATGGCCTTTGAGGTCGACTCATACTGATCTGTCATGAATACTTTTTGCGATTTCATTGTATTTTCACTGTGATTTCCATGCCTTAGGCCCTAAAAACATCATCTAATCATAGGTAATCATCAATTATAATAATCCTATGTTTCTACATCAATTATACAGCATTAGGGCATCATTATTCATCTCTAAATCATTGATCCTCATCAAATAACAATGTATATATTTCAATCATAAACAAAACAACTTTTAAAATCCAATCCCATATACTACTCGTCATAAACCCAATTATAAACTCAGAACCCCACCCTTACCTTGGATTGAAGGTTGCTATATAACTTTTCCGATTGAATTCCATTCTGGCTCTTTTCCTTCTTTTCTGCAACTTTCACGTTCTCTTCCAACCCTTACTTCCTTCTCTTCTTACTGCTACTTTTTTTTCCTTATTAATTCTAAATAACTAATATATTAATCCTATAATTCTCATTATGTTTTAATGGGCTTAAAACTCCTACGCCCCCTTTCTACTACTTCTAATCCTTAAAATAAGCCCACATCAAATGATATTATTATTCTAATATTATTCCACAACTTAATAGAATAAATAAATCCAAATAACAACAACACAACATCTATCATCATAACACAACTTCACAAAATCCAAAAATAATTTAATTAAATTACGGGCGTTACAACTCTCCCCCACTTAGAATATTTTCGTCCTCGAAAATTTACCTTAATCAAACAACTCAGGATAGGAGTCCCGCATATTACTTTCCAACTCCCAAGTCATGCTTTATCCGGAAGATCCTAGCCAAACCACTTTAACCAAAGCAATCTCTTTTCCACTCAGAGTCTTTATTTTACGATCTGCAATTCGTACAGGCATCGTCTCCATAGTAAGGTTATCTCGTACTTGCACATCATCCATATGAATCACATGAGATAGATCTGAAATATACTTCTGGAGTTGTGACACATGAAACACACCATGCAAATTCGAAAGATTAGGCGGTAAAGCCACTCTATAAGCAACATTCCTCACTCTCTCTGAAATCTGATATGGACCAATAAAACAAGAAGTGAGCTTCTTAGACTTCAATACTCGCCTGACATCAGTCACATGTGTAACTCTCAAAAACACATGGTCACCTGCTTGAAATTCTAAATCTTTCATTCGCTTGTCATGATAACTCTTCTGTCTACTTTGGGAAGCTTTCATCTTTTCTCGAATCAACTTTACCTTCTCAGTAGTCTCACGAACAAGTTTAGGTCCAAGTACTAAACTTTCTCCAGATTCATGCCAACATAAAGGAGTTCTACATCTTCGACCATACAACGCTTCAAAAGGTGTCATCCCAATACTATAATGGTAAATGTTATTATAAGTTAACTCTATCAACAGAAGGTAAGTATCCCACGAACCTCCCTGCTTAAGAACACATGCCCTCAACAAATCTTCCAACGATTGAATAGTTCGTTCAGTCTGACCATCTGTCGGAGGATGATACGCCAAACTCAACCTCAACTTAGAACCCAACGCTTCTTGCAAACTATTTCAAAAATCAGAAGTAAACCTCGGATCTCTATCTGAAACAATGCACAAAGGAATACCATGTAGCTTCACAATTACACTAGTGTAAATCTTAGCCAACTTCGACACTAGAAAACTGATGTTAATAGGAATAAAATGAGCCGACTTTGTAAGCCTATCAACAATCACCCAAATCGAATCATGTCCTCTTAAAGTATTAGGTAACCCCATCACAATGTCCATCGAAATTCTATCCCATTTCCATTTTAGAACTTCTAATGGTTGTATCAACCCTGCAGGCTTCTGATGTTCAACTTTCGACTTCTGACAAGTTAAACATGCATACATAAACCGAGTCACATCACTCTTCATCCTAGGCCACCAAAACAAATTCTTCAAATTCTGATACATCTTTGTAGCTCCTGGATGAATACTTAACTTACTTCTATGACTCTCTTCAAGTATCACTTTCTTCATCTCTGCATCATCAGGAATATAAATCCGATTATGAAATCTCAACACACCTTGCGCGTCTAGCTTAAAATCATTATCCTCAGACTGATCGATCCTAACCATTGAGTCCACCAGTTTCACATCCAACTTCTGAGCTTCTCAGATACTGTCTAGAAATTCCTTATTAATCTTCAACATACTCAACGTAACATTCTGTGGTGTCACCTCGCAAACTAATCTCATATCTCTGAACTGTTCAATTAATTCCAACTCTTTAACCATCATTGCCGACATATGTAAAGTCTTTCGACTCAATGCATCAGCTACCACATTCGCTTTTCCTGGATGATAATTCAAACCGAAATCATAATCCTTTAACAATTCCAACCATCTCTGTTGCCTCATATTCAATTCCTTCTGATCGAATAAATACTTTAAGCTCTTATGATCACTAAACACTTTAAATCTAGAACCATAAAGATAATGCCTCCAAATCTTCAATACAAAAACAACTGCAGCAAGCTCTAAATCATGCGTAGGATAGTTCTTCTCATGAGTCCTCAATTGCCTTGATGCATATGAAGCTACCTTATCATTCTGCGTAAGAACACCTCCTAAACCCATCTTAGAAGCATCACAATATACTACAAAGGCTCTCCTAGATTAGGCAACGTCAAAACCGGAGCCGGCGTCAATATCTTTTTCAATCCTGTAAAACTTTCTTCGCACTGAACATTCCACACAAAAGCTCTATCTTTACAATTCAACTTAGTCAAAGGAAGGGACAACTTAGAAAAACCTTCGATAAAGCTTCTATAGTAACCAGCTAATCCCAAAAATCTTCTAATCTCAGTAGCTGACTTCAGAGTTTCCCATTGCAACAAGTATTAACCTTCGATGGATCTACATTAGTGCCACTACCTGAGATCACATGACCAAGAAAACTAACCTCCTTTAACCAGAACTCACACTTGGACAACTTTGCATACAACTTCTTCTCTTTTAAAACTTGCAATACTACTCTTAAGTGTTCTGCATGCTCCTCTTCTGACTTAGAGTAAATCAAAATGTCATCAATTAACACCACTACAAATCGATCCAAATAAGTATGAAAGATACGGTTCATGTATTCCATGAATACTCTCGGCGCATTAGTAACATCGAAAGGCATCACTGAATACTCATAATGTCCATAACGCATCCTGAAAGCCGTCTTCTGGATATCTTCATCCTTCACCTTAATCTGATGGTAACCCAACCTCAAATCAATCTTACTGAACACACGAGCATCCACCAATTGGCCCATTAAGTTATTTATTCTTGGAAGCGGATACTTGTTCTTAATCATCACTTTATTCAATTATCTATAGTCAACACAAAGCCTCATACTCCCATCTTTCTTCTTTACTAACAACACTGGAGCTCCCCACGGTGATACACTTGGTCTTACAAACTTCTTTTTAGGTAACTCTTCTAATTGCTTCTTTAACTCTGACAATTCATATGCAGACATTCTGTATGGTGCCATAGACACAGGTCTGGTACCAGGTACAAGATCAATAGTAAATTCAACTTCCCTCTCCGGCGGTACATCAGGAATTTCATCAGGGAAAACTTCAGCAAATTCACGCACCACCTGCAATTCCTCAATTATAGCTTGAGTCTCTACAGATAGCGACGCCATCAATGAGAATATTTGTGCTTCTTCTTGCATCAACTTCCTCAACTGTCTAGCAGACACAGGCTATCTTCCTCTTCCTTAGGAGTAGAAAACCTCACAGACTTGTGATAACGGTTAATATGAACATAGTTATGCTCTAGCCAGTTCATACCCAGAATCACATCCAACCCTCTTAAAGGAAAACTAACCAAATCAACAGCAAAGTCTCTATCGAAAATCGACAAAGGACACTTTAAACACACAAAAGAAGTAGTCATCAACCCCTTGGCTGGAGTGTCGACGACCATTTCTCCATTCATAGAAGATAACATAAGACCCAATCTTTCAACACAATCAGCAGCAATAAAGCAATGAGTAGCACCAATATTAATAATAGTAATTAAAGGAGTACTATTAATGAAACATGTACCTTTGATAAGTCTGTCCTCAGCAGTTTCTTGATCCTCAACCAAAGCAAATACTTTACCACTTGTCTGCGCCCTCTTTGGTTTTTAACACTGAATACCAATGTGCACTTCTTCACTACAATTGAAAAAAATCACCTCCTTATGCTTGCACTCAGATACAACATGTCCAGTATTACTACAATGGAAACACCTCTTTACCTCAGCAGTACACACATTACTCTTATGCCCAGGTTTTCCACATTTGAAACAAACCACACCAGCATGAGCATCTCCCCCACTAGTCTTCTGACCCTGAGAAACTTTCTGTTTACCTTTACCAACTGGGGCATCATAAGGCTTACCATAATTCTGTTGGTGCTTACCCCTCTTCTCACTGATAATATTGTAATGAGCATTATTATCCTCTTCATAGATTCTGCAACTATCAATCAAATCAGTAAACAGATCTTCTGGTATCCAACTGCCTTCTTAATCTCTTGGCGCAACCCGATCTCAAACTTGATGCACTTCGAAAACTCAGCATCTGCCTCACTGTGGTGCGCATAAAACTTAGCCAACTCAGCAAACTTTGCAACATACTCGACAACCGACATACTCCCTTACTTCATCTCAAGGAACTCAAATTAACAATACTCGATTGTTAGACAACTATGACTCGATAACTTGGTCGAACAGACTGACTTTTGCTCTGATACCAACTTTGTAACACCCAAATTCTACCCAGCAATTATAATTGTAAATCAGAGTTTTAAAATTCATACAACTGAATCAGGATGCCACAAATTAAACTTAAAAACACATTGCATTCAACATGGATACATAACACTTTAAAACTTCAGATGAACCATCAGCAAAATAATCTAACCTCTTAATTCAACAACTTAAACATCTACGCAGCGGAATCATAATAACATCTTTATCCAACATTACAGCAACTTTAAAATAACACATACTTAGAAACAATAAAATTAAAGTTCAACAACTGAAATAATCAATAATTAAAAGCAACAAGCGTTCATCCCCCCGAGTGTTACGTATCAGAGCAGTGACACCGACTCGAACTACTGAAGGTAAACCACCTTCACTATGGATTACCTGCATGTTACCAATATAAGGATAACATTTGAACAGAAGGGGTGAGATATCTAACAATATAATAAAACGTATGATAAGTAATATGTTAGATCAGCTCATATAATAACACCACTTCACATCTCATAAACAACAATAATCGCAACAGAATACCAACAATATACACATTTACTACATCAATACACAACTTCTTTATGAAATCATAAAATGCGACTCAATACTATGCAAATGCATGTGGTACCATTGGAGCAGAACTCCCATCTCAAAATAATTGTCAATAAATAGAGGCATCAACAAGGCATAAGCCTTCATCTTAATATTCGCCAATGCATGCCATCTTAATGAGCATCTGCTCCATCTTGATATGCAATGTATGCGGCACAATTATAAATGTAGTAACAAAAACCACAGTTAACAACATCTCAACACAACATCATTATGGGCCAGAAAGCCTACATCTTAATAGCTGCCAATTATTATAGGCATCTCAACATCATTCATCAACATCATTCATCAACATAATTCATCAACATAATTCATCAATATAATTCATCAACATAATTCATCAACATAATTCGTAGTAACTCATCCATAACAATAATTTAACGGCAGATCGACAATCCCTCAATGTTGGCCATAGGCCTACAACATGATAATGCCCATAATTAGTTAATCATCGAAGTCTTATCTCTAACTACCAAACCTCTACATATTATTATACTGTAATACTACATCATTATTATCATTAATCTTACTGTCATGAATAAAGCATTAATCTATGATCGTCTTATCCTCATCATACTTCACAAAGTCATCATAGTGACTAACGCAGGAAGCTAACTCTAATCCTAATTTGGGTACTAGGATTATTCTTCGTATCCTTCATTTTAATCCTTGAGAATGAATTTCATCGCGTTAGCTATCCAACGCTTCAAACGGCACCTCAAACGGAGTCCAGAAACTTGAGTTACAGCCTTTGGAAGAATCTGTCAAAATTTGTACTGCATGAGTCGACGCATACCTCTTTGAGTCGACGCATACTTGGTTTAAATCCTTCATGAGTCGACGTGTAATCCTCTTGTGTCGACTCATACTGAGTCTGCAACACTGCATGTATCGATGCATAATCCTATGTATCGACTCATCCTGAGTCTTAAAACCTGCATGTGTCGACGCATGACCTTTGAGGTCGACTCATACTGATATGTCATGAATATTTTCTGCAATTTCACTGTGTTTTCACTGCGATTTCCATGCCTTAGGCCCTAAAAACATACTTTAATCATAGGTAATCATCAATTATAATAATCATATGTTTCTACATCAATTATACAACATTAGGGCATCATTATTCATCTCTAAATCATTGATCCTCATCAAACAACAATGTATATATTTCAATTATAAACAAAACAACTTTTCAAATCCAATCCCACATACTACTCATCATAAACCCAATTATAGAGTCAGAACCCCATCCTTACCTTGGATTGAAGGTTGCTCTACAACTTTTCCGATTGAATTCTGTTCTGGCTCTTTTCCTTCTTTTCTGCAACTTTCATGTTCTCTTCCAACCCTTATTTCCTTATCTTCTTACTGCTACTTCTTTTTCCTTATTAATTCTAAATAACTAATATATTAATCCTATAATTCTCACTATGTTTTAATGGGCTTAAAACTCCTACACCCCTTTTCTACTACTTCTAATCCTTAAAATAAGCCCACATCAAATGATATTATTATTCTAATATTATTCCACAACTTAATAGAATAAATAAATCCAAATAACAACAACACAACATCTATCATCATAACACAACTTCACAAAATCCAAAAATAATTTAATTAAATAATTAATTAAATTACGGGCGTTACATCTAGTCCATGCATTAACTGGAAACTGGCCATAAGGCACCTGAGAGTTATGCCAAGGAGTTGTAGTGTAGGGATTTCCACTGTAGGAAGGTGGTTGAAATTGTTGATTGTATATGTGCCAGCAATTGCGGGCTGAATGGCCAACTTTTGAGCATACTTGACATTGGACATTGGAGATCCTGCCACCTCTCCCTTTTCCACCACGACCTCCTCTAGTTGATCTACCACCTCTGAAGCTAGAGTACTCAGGTTCAACATGATTTGGAGCTAGCTGTGAAAAAATGGAGTCAGTACTGCCAGACATAGGAGTATCAGGAGAAGGAGACTATGGTGTAACATGTGTGAGATTGAGAGAGACAATATCAGGCACAGTTTGATTCTTGAACTTGTTTAGACGCAGTTCATGAGTAGTTAAGAGGATTTTAACTTCATCCAGATCCATCTCACTAAACTTGCATTCAACAACTGAGACCACATGAGTATACTCACTAGGTAGACCTTCAAGGATTACATCAATATGGTGAGTTCTTGGAACAGGATCCCCAATGGAGGCTGTGATACGGTGGGAGAACTGACTAGGGTTTTGCGTTTGTTTTCGCAAATGTTTCGGTTGAGCAAGAGTCGCCACCGACTTTTTATTTTATCCTAAGGAAAGGTTTAAAAAGCACAGCAAAAACCTTTGAGATATTTTCTTGGGTTCGGGGAGTAGATTATAGAAAGGGAAGGTATTAGCACCCTTTCTATCCATGGTTATCCATGGGCTCTTAGGTACTTGCTTAGATCATCTTGCCTTGGTTTTCAATTGTTTGAAATGGTGCTTTGTGTGTGGTTTTGAAAATGATTTGAAAAAGATGCCTTGTTTAGGCTACCCTTGTAACAATTCTTTACTCGAATGTTTTACAAAAGGTGTTTGTCTTTTTGAAAAGATGTTTCAAGGTTTTTGAAAGTTTGTTTTGAAAGTGTTTGTGAAGTGTGGTTTGAAAAATAGGCAAGTGTTTTTGTTTTGCAAGTTGACAAGTACTTAAGAGCTATCTACCCTAAAGTTCTCAAAGATTTTTAATATGTTTTAACCCTTTTAACAATTTTGTTCCACCATTGCATTTGATGGACAATCTTGTGTTTAGGATGTGAAAAGAGACGGGCGCGGGTCATCGTTTAGACCATGATTGCAATGGTGCCAAGTATCTTTGGGTAATTTTCCTTTAAGGGACTTGATCATTTTTAGGCAACTTTTCGAAAGCGTCGTCGAGGGACTATGATCATTTGAATTGTTTGTTTTGCCCAAAGAGACCTAACATGCAATATGGCCCATTTATTGAAGGCAACAAGTGGAATACCCTAGGGGTGCAAGTGTGATTAGTGTTGTCCATTTACATGCTTTGATTATCTTGAAATTAGGTCAAACTATTTTGTTGTTTTTATTTGCATACAAACCCTAATTCTATCATGGTATATTTAGAAAACTTTAAAGTGCGAAAATTAAAGTTCCTAAGCTATTACAACACAATATGGGAAGGGGGGTACAAATGTTCAAATGGGGGGTGTTTTGATAAGGAATTTAAACCTAGACTATTACATCAATTTAGGAATTATACAATTTATTTAATATACGACAATTAAATAAAAATGGAATAAATATGCAAGATGCAAAAAAAAATGTTTTTATATGTATGAAAAAAAAGTGTTTTTTATATGTCAAATAAACAAAATAAAAAGTATTAATTTTTGGATTTTTTGTGTATTTAGGGCAAAACCCTAATTTTTTAAATAAAAGTATTAATTATTTAATATATACCATATTTATTTATTATATACAAAAATAAAATAAAAATGAAGTATATTATGACAAAGTGATTTTTGAGGTCAAATATTAATAAAAGAAAAAATGTATTATTTTCATGTTTTTATCCTAAATATTGTAATAAATAAATAAGCATTTATATTATATATCAAATATATTGAATATATACAAAAAAATAAAAATAAAATATTTATTATTTATAAAAAAAAGTGTATTTTAAGAAAATGTTTTCAAAAGATGAAATAAAATAAAATCAGAAAAATAAATGTATTTACATTATTTTTTAGTATTTTAAAAAAGAAGTAATATATTTATTTATGTACAAAATATCCATTTAAACAAATAAATGCTTAATAAATACAAAAATGGTCTGAAAAATATTTTTTATATTTTTAATATTATGAGAAAAAATAAATAAGTCAGAACAAAAAAGAAAAAGTCAAAAAATCATAAAAATAAGCTCAATGGGCCTAGGGGGTGTAAAAGCAAACAAGTGGTGTAAACAGAAATAACAACACAGGCCCAGCCCACGTGGAGCTTCTTCAACCTCCAGCCATTCTTGTTCAAAAAACGCGCGTTTTGTACCCTGATTCAAACATCCTGATTCCTGGCTTTTTAATGAAAACTCACAACATCAAAAATGTTCAGCATCAAACAACGAATCCATACATACCAAAAACTTGATCTAACTCTCAAAAAAGAGAGAGAATTTCTCCATTCCCAAATCTTAACCTAATTTTTTATCAATGTTCAGACATCAAATTCTCATGGCACACGTAACATAAATGAAAACTAACTACATGGGCATGTTCAGGGCTATGAATGTGACATATTTTCTTCACAAACCTAAAGCTAACAATGCCTGGATAGAGAGATACGAGTTCATGAACTTACCTGTTCAGTTGAAGTTGTATCTGGTGATGGAGGTACTTTCAGTGCAAGGTGATGATTGGTACAGCTTCCTTGATGTCCAGGGATGCTATTCCAAGTTTTACTTTGCTTTGAAACTAGCTGAATCGAGTTATAGAACTCCACCTGCAAATCAGAAAAATGAAAATGGCCAAACTGATTAGAGGAGTTACAGTCCACTTCTAATGCTTTGGATAGTTTACATTGATGGTAGGGAAGGTGTTTGAACTGGTTTGGGCAAGAATGCACGATGGAAATGAGTTGTGGGATTCAATCTGCAGCAGGTGCTCTATTTGGACAGTTTGAGGGTGATTCTGTGTTTGAGAGGGCAATGGAGGTGGATAGCTCGTGTTTCAGCTTGTGTTTGATGTTTGGAATGTGTGTAACAAGTTTGCTTAAGGTTGGTTTACAGTAAATGAGAGTTGTGTTATGTTATGCAATGTTTCTTCACACTTAAGCAAGGGATGGCCACTTGAGTTTCTAGGCTGATAGAGGCCCCCAATCTATGCTGCATACCTTGGCCTTGATCAGTGCAATTAGTCCATAAACTTGTGCCAAAGAGATTTGAACTGTACCACTTGGATTGCAAATTTGACATAAAGTGCAACTTTATCAAAATGGATATATTGCTTTTTCTAAATAAGGATTAATTCTCCATGTAATGTCCAAATGCATAGAACAACATCTTGGCACAATGGTTTAGCATTGAATTATTGAGTAAAAATGGGATTAGAGGCCTGCAATGTAGCTTGCACATGCTGAGTTTGAAAATGCACAAGTTATGGACATGTAAATTGGCCAAATCAAAAGTGAGTTTTTCCCAACTTGCCAAATTCGATTCTCCCTAACCATGAGGTTGTTTGATGAGTTCTTGGACATTTTGGAAAGCTTGGAATGTGTACTACAATCCATATTTGAAATGAAAATTGAAATTCCAAGTGGAAGTATGTGGAAAATGGTCTTAAAGTTAGGTAAAAACCTTGCCTAAAATAGGTCAAATTTTCTCTAAGTTAAGAATGGTTTGGTACCCTTGTTCCAAAAATTGTAACTTGAGATACAAGCTTCTTTTGGGAAAACTTTGTGAATCAAAGTTGTATATTATGCAATAGGCTACAACTTTCATGTTTTGACTTTTGCTTGAATCCAAATGAATCTTGGTGAGAAAGTGGGACAAAGTTAGGAAAAAATTAGGGTTTTTCATAACTTAGAAAAATTCTAAGTTATGAAAAATCTTCATTTCAAACCCTAATTTGCATTTCTTGATTTCTTGATGAAAAAGTTTCATGATTTGGAATGTTTTTATGAAAAATGAATCTTGACACTTGATTTTGACCAAAAAGTCAAAGTTTGACTTTTCAGTATACAGTCAAAATTGATCAATTGACTGGGAAATTCAACTGTCAATTTTGTGCATTTGGGATCTTTTGAACTTGTTGAACATGTCAAGACAATGCCATTGAGTCCTTGAGTCTATATGTGAGCTTGAATTGCCATTGGTTAGGTCAAACAGTCAAAAATTGCCTTTGTGCAATCAAAACCCTAAAAATGACCATTTTGCCCTTTTGGTGATCTGATCAAATTTCTTGTGGAATTGTGATCCAAACTTAACCAAATGGTTCATATGAGTTCATAATGTTGATGTGGGTCAAAAATCATGAGGTTTGACTGTCAATTGACCACAGTTGACTTTTTCCCAATACAGCTGATTTCTAGGTCAACTGTCCAATTGACTGGGCAAAATTTGGAATCAAGACTTGAAACTTGATGTGGATAAACTTGGGAGTCCAATATGAAGCATGAAAGTCATCTTAGGCAATTTAGGTCAAAACATCTTTGTGCAAACACAAACCCTAATTTGGGTCAACAGTGCAAGGAGAAATCTTGAGCAGATGAAACCCTAACTGGATCTTGAGCTCCAAGAGCTTTGTGATGAGAAATTATTGAGAAATGGGAGGGCAAATTTTGGGGTACAACAGTTTCCCCTGTTTAATCTTCTTGAATCCGAAGAGTTAGATTGGCAAGTTTGCCTTTCGCGACTCGAGGGTAAAAGGAGATTGGACACTAGAGTGCCCTTAAATTTGCACTCGTCAAAGCAATGGATGTGGGAATGGGCTTAGAGATGCCATTTGGAGATGGGCTTAAAGATGCCATCTGGGAGGGTGACAGAATCTTGTCGGGGATGGGCTTAAAGATGCCATCTGGAATGAAAATCAGAAAGGTGTCCATACTTTGGACCATCTCTGAACTGGGGGTCTGAACAAGCAATAGATTGACATCCGTATCTGGAGGCATCCGTAAACTGTTTTCAAAAGTTGCATCTGAACAAGCGATAGATTAACATCCGTTGTTGGGAAGAATCCACAAACTGTTTTCAGAAGTCTTGAGAAGAAACTGAACAAGCGATAGGTTAACATCCGTTACTTGGAGAACCCGTGAACTGTTTTCAGAAATCTTGAAGTTGAATAAGCAATAGAGCAGCATCCATTGTTGGGAAGCGTCCGTAAACTGTTTTCAAAAGTTGCATCTGAACAAATGATAGATTAACATCCGTTGTTTGGAAGAATCCGTAAACTGTTTTCAGAAGTCTTGAGAAGAATATGAACAAGTGATAGGTTAACATCCGTTACTTGGAGAACCCGTGAACTGTTTTCAGAAATCTTGAAGTTGAATAAGCAATAGAGCAGCATCTGTTGTTGGGAAGCGTCCGTAAACTGTTTTCAAAAGTTGCATCTGAACAAGTGATAGATTAACATCCGTTGTTGGGAAGAATCTGTAAACTGTTTTCAGAAGTCTTGAGAAGAATCTGAACAAGTGATGGGTTGACATCCGTTACTTGGAGAACCCGTGAACTGTTTTCAGAAATCTTGAAGTTGAATAAGCAATAGAGCAGCATCCGTTGTTGGGAAGCGTCCGTAAACTGTTTTCAAAAGTGTCTCGGAAGATAATGATTTTTGTCTGTCGACTGATCTTACTTGAAAAGGTAAAGAGTTAGTTGTATGCAATGTCATGATGCATGATGCAACGTATGTTATATGATATGAATGTAAATGAATGCGCATGTAAGCTGAAGAGCTGTCTTGTGAAGGATAGATGAACCTGAGATAGCTGGAGATAAAAGCATCTTGACTGCAGCCGGGAAAAACAATTCCTGGGCTGTTGCTGGGGAATAAGGAGCTTGGGTTGTATACCAATCTTCTGGGGAATCCCTGTCTTGAGGAGATCTTCACTGGAGAATCTTTGAATATACAATGAGGAACTGAAAATTGAAAGTCTGCAGATTTTCTTGGGGAATACCAGACCTTCAACCGTTGAGGGGCCTTAGAACCACTTGCGGGGACTTGGAATTTCCATGGTGACTTGCAGGGTAAGAGAATTTCTGATGATGTCTACTGGGGATTTTAGAACCTGGCAGACTTAAGCTGGGGAGATAAGACTGAGAATCTCTAGTCTAGTGAGAAGAATTTATGTGGGGAAAAGGTTCACTAGTCTGGCTCCGCTGGGGTTTGATAATTTGAAGTTTTAGCTCTGCTGGGGATACTGAAACTTAAACTCTGAGGGGAATTGAGTTCTGGAGGATTCTCTGGCTGGGGATAACAAAGATAAACTCCTCTGGGGATTGATAGTTTGAAGTTTTGTTGGGGAACTCTGATGAACTCCGCTTGGGATAGGAAGAAATTTGCTGAGTGCGATCTTCCGTGGCAATTAGCTGAGGATAACCCAGTTATAATCCCTTATGAGGAATAACTTTGAATAAAGCTCGGGAGAGACGTCCGTACTCTGCAGGGGATAAGCTTCCAGAATCTACTGAGGATAAGCTTCAAGACTTGCTGGGGATATGGAATCCAAATCTCCTGGGGATTTCCTTTGAAAGGGTATCAAGATATCCAACTGTACCTTCAACCTATCAGTAATCCTCTTTCTTGATTCATAAGGAAATGATTATGTTCAAATGCATATGCCTATTTAACAAAACATTGGACGTTTCTCAAAATAAAACAATTAGTGCAAGAGAAAAAGAAAAAGGAAATGACACAAATTTCTGGGAAGAGTATTTGTATTAACTTTCTCTGAGTATATTTGTACAAAGGAGACAGTCATCCTAGTAAAAGGATTTTGTCGTAAATATTGAAAGATTTATACAAAATAAAGATGGCTATGTGAAATAATTCCATGGGATTCCATTCTGCTATAGCCTTCACATCTCTGAATATCTGTCCATCCAATGCTTCGTATGCCGATGACTGGATTGATCAGAAACCTGGAACTGGTTGATGAAGAGATTGTCTTTGAAGTGATCCGACGAGACATAGTCATACGCTTTAATTCCCTAACTTTTGCCTGAATCTCCCTTTCGGGTTTTCGATCCACCGGGAAACCCCTTTTTGCCCAAGCCGTCCTTTCGGGTTTTCAACTTGCCGGGTGTACAGATTTTTTTCGTTTTTTATCCCTAATTTTTGCCTGAACCGCCCTTTCGGGTTTTCGGTTCACCGGGATGCCCATTTTTGCCCAAGCTGCCCTTTCGGGTTTTCGACTTGTCGGGTTATTTTATGCGTAGTATCTTTTGACTATGTCTGCATTCGCAGGGTGCGGCAAATCGTCGCCGTCCATGGTGGTCAGAATCATTGCACCACCAGAAAATATGCTCTTGATCACAAATGGTCCTTCATATGTAGGAGTCCATTTGCCCCTGGGATCACTTTGCGGCGAGATAATCCGCTTGATTACGAGATCTCCGACTTGATACACTTGACGTCTGACTTTCTTATTGAAGGCCTTAATCATCCGTTTTTGATACGTCTGACCATGGCATATAGCAGCGAGTCGCTTCTCGTCGATCAAATTGAGTTGATCAAGTCAGGTCTGAATCCAATCATCTTCATTCAAACCTGTGTCCTTCATAATCCTTAGAGAAGGAATCTGAACTTCCATAGGCAGGACAGCTTCCATGCCATATACCAAAGAAAATGGGGTTGCCCCGGTTGAAGTACGTGCCGTCGTACGGTATCCATGTAGAGCAAATGGTAACATTTCATGCCAGTCTTTGTAAGTGACTGTCATTTTCTGAATGATCTTCTTAATGTTTTTGTTCGCAGCTTCAACAGCACCGTTCATCTTCGGCCGATAGGGAGATGAATTGTGATGATAAATCTTGAACTGTTTGCACAAAGCGGTGATCATCGTGTTATTCAGATTTGTACTGTTGTCTGTGATGATCCTGTCTGGAACACCATACCGGCATATGAGATTTTGCTTGATGAATCGGGCAACCACATTTTTAGTAACAGAGGCGAAGGAAGCTGCTTCGACCCATTTGGTGAAATAGTCAATGGCAACCAGGATGAAGCGATGTCCGTTGGAAGCCGTGGGCTTGATCTCTCCAATCATGTCAATGCCCCACATTGCAAATGGCCAAGGAGCAGTCAGAACGTTGAGAGGAACCGGAGGGATATGAACTTTGTCAGCATAGACCTGACATTTGTGGCAAGTACGGGAATGTTGATGGCAGTCAGCTTCCATGGTAGACCAGTAATAGTCTGCCCTTAGGATCTTCTTAGCCATTGTATGCCCGCTCAAGTGAGTGCCAAATGTGTCGCTGTGTATCTCAGTCATGATCAACTCTGCTTCAGCTTTGTCTACGCATCGGAGTAATACACAATCATGGCTTCGTTTGTAAAGGATGTCGTTTCTCAGGAAGAATTTAGCCGCGAATTTCCTTAAGAACTTCTTGTCATTTACGGAAGCTCCTTCGGGATAATCTCTAGTCTGGAGATACCTTTTGATTTCATGGAACCAGGGTTGTTCCACTACTTCTTCGGTATTAATCTCGTGACAATGTGCGGGTTCATCCATTTGCTCAATGGTGATTTGGGGAGCCTCGTTATCCCAGTTGAGTTTAAACATGGAGGACATTGTAGCTAGAGCATCTGCTAGCTGATTCTCTTCTCGCGGGAAATGCTCGAAGGTAATTTGCTCGAAATGAGGCAACAATGTCAAGACATGTTCTTTGTATGGGATAAGATTAGGGTGCTTGGTATCCCACTCTCCTTTGATTTGACTGATAACCAAAGTCGAACCCCCAAATACGATCAAAGATTTGATCCCCAAGTCTATAGCAGCCTTGAGACCAAAGATGCAAGCTTCATACTCAGCCATGTTGTTTGTGCAGCTGAAGCAAAGTCGGGCCGTGAAAGGTGTGTGACAACCTTACGGAGAAATGAGTACCGCACCGATACCGTTTCCAAGTGCATTTGAAGCACCATCAAAGTACAGGGTCCATCGGGATCCCTTTTCGGGTCCTTCATACGGTCTGTTACCTTCAATGTTGTCCAAATTCATGATGTCCTCGTCTGGGAAGTCAAATCTCATGGGTTGGTAATCTTCGATAGCTTGATGAGCCAGATGGTCAGCTAGTACACTCCCTTTTATAGCTTTTTGAGTGGTGTACTGGATGTCATCTCAGTCAGGATCATCTGCCATCTGGCTATTCTTCCAGATAAAGCGGGCTTTTCGAAGATATACTTGATAGGATCCATTTTGGAAATCAACAAGGTAGTATGAGTCAACATATACTGCCTTAGTCGGCGAGCAGCCCATACCAAAGCGCAGCAAGTTTTCTCGAGCAGTGAGTAGCGAGTCTCACAGTCGGTAAACTTTTTGCTAAGGTAATAAATAGCATGCTCTTTTTGACCAGACTCGTCATGCTGGCCCAAAACACACCCCATTGAGTTATCCAAGACGGTTAGATACATGATCAATGGTCTTCCTTCGACGGGTGGCATCAGAATAGGAGGTTCTAGCAAATACTCCTTGATCTTATCAAAAGCAGCTTGGCAATCGTCGTTCCATTCGACTACCTGATCTTTCTTCAAGAGTTTGAAAATTGGCTCACAGGTAGAAGTCAGATGAGAGATGAATCTGGCAATATAGTTCAAGCGCCCCAAGAACCCTCTAACCTCCTTTTCAGTACGGGGAGCAGGCATCTCTTGTATTGCTTTTACTTTTGCTGGATCGACTTCAATGCCTTTGTTGCTTACAATGAATCCTAGAAGTTTACCAGACCTAACTCCAAAAGTGCACTTACTTGGATTCAGCCTGAGTTTGTATTCTTTCAACCTGGCAAACAGCTTTTCTAGATGTTCAAGGTGCTCCTCCTCTGTTTGTGACCGAGCTATCATATCGTCTACGTAAACTTCAATCTCATGATGTATCATATCATGAAACAAAGCTACCATGGCGCATTGATAAGTTGCCCCTGCGTTCTTCAGCCCGAACGGCATCACCTTGTAACAGAAAGTGCCCTATTGTGTGACAAAAGTTGTTTTCTCCATATCCTTGGGGGCCATTTTGATTTGATTGTAGCCCGAGAATCCATCCATGAAGGAAAACACTTTGTGTTGAGCTGTATTGTCGATCAAAATGTCAATGTGTGGAAGTGGAAAATCATCTTTGGGGTTGGCTCTATTCAAATCCCGGTAGTCCACACACATCCTGACTTTGCCATCTTTTTTGGGTACTGGCACGATGTTAGCGACCCATTGAGGATAGGACGTAACAGCCAGAAAGCCAGTGTCGAATTGCTTCATCACTTCTGCTTTGATCTTTTCAGACATGTCAGGCCTCATTCGGCGGACTTTTTGCTTGATCGGTGGACAATCCTCTCTTATGGGGAGACGGTGAACCACGATGTCTGTGTCTAAACCCGGCATGTCTTCATAAGACCAAGCGAAGATTTCAACATACTCATTCAACAACTGTATCAGGCGTTCCTTGACATTTGGTTCCAGATTGGCACCCACTTGTACCTCCTTCCGGTCTTCCTCGGTCCCTAAGTTGACAGTTTCCAATGACTCTTCGTGCGGTAAGATGGCCCTTTCCTCTTGCTGTAGAAGTCTGGCTAGTTCCCCTGGTACTTCACAACCTTCGTCATCTTCATACTCGGCTTGATTGACCAGATCTTCAGAGTTATTGAAGGATATAGCAGAATAGTCACCCATGGAATCCGGAGTGGATGGGTACCTGCATTTGTGAGTGTGGGTGTGTGTAAGGGATAGCCATCCTTAAACAAAAATGCAAAAGGAAAGAAAATGAACACAACAGTTTATCAAATGAAAAACGTCCAATGAATCATTAAACATGGCATATGGATATGAAAGTAATCAAAACCCTTACAAATGGACCTACATGCCCCGGGCAAGGCATGAGGTGAAAAGATAGTGTACGGATTGTTCGGAAATAAATATTACAGACCAATAGGAAATGTTTGACAGATAAATTACTGATGAATAAAAGTGATGAGGACAAAGTCTTTTGCCTCCCAGTTGCACAATCCTCCTTTGACAGTCGGGTAAATCCACTTTTCGATGCTGCTCTCTTTGTCTTCATCCTCCAAAGCGTTGATTCCGTAGGGAGAAATTTTGACTGGCGCTCTTTCAATCTTCGAACGGCGCATAGCTTTCTGGCCCGCGGTAGTGAACCCTAATCCAAATTTATCTGTTTTATATGGAATATCAGGCAACTGCCCCCATGCTGAATTCTTCCCCTCCTTTATTGCGGCCCTTGCGTCCTCCAGAGATGCCATCCTGGCCATCTACCTCGGTGCCTCAGCTGCCAACTTTGCTACTGTTATTTCAGGAAGGACTTCTTCGAAATGCTGGAAAGGTGTCTCGATGAACTCACCTTCTACCTCCACGTACCGGAAGGAGTTCAAGTGGCTGATCATGTACTCCTCTTCACCATGGACGGTTATAATCTTTCCTTTGACAGGATACTTCAACATCTGATGTAAGGAGGAGGTGACTGCCCCAGCATGGTGTATCCAAGGCCTACCCAACAAGCAAGAGTATGACGGACGGATGTCCATCACATAGAAAGTAGATTTAAACACCTCAGTGCCTATCTTGATGGGAATTTCAACCTCCCCATGGACCATTCTCTTCGAACCATCGAAAGCTCTAACAACAATATCACTCGGCTTTAACTCTAACCCTTCACAATCTAGTCGGTCCAAAGCTTTCTTAGGCAGTACATTCAGCGACGAACCAGTGTCGACCAAGACATGTGCGAGAGTAGTTCCTCGGCACTCGACTGAAATGTGCAAAGCATCATTGTGGTTTCTACCTTTAGGAGTTAGGTCGGCATCAGAGAAACCTAATCCATTGTCCACAGTAAGGCTAGCCACGCAATTTTGGAATTGATCTGCAGAGGTTTCCTGGGGCACATGGGCTGCCTTCAAGAATTTTATCAGAGCTTTAGCGTGCGCTTCCGAGAAAAGTAGTAGTGCCAGCATGGAGATCTTTGAGGGGGTTTGCCCCAGCTGTTCTACCACATCGTAATCACTCCTTTTGATTATCTTCAAGATCTCATCCATTTCCTTCTTGGAGGTTTCCGGGATGACCAAGGGTTGAGCCCTCGTCCTGACGAGCTCATCTTGGATTCCCTTACCTTTATCAGCAGCGGTAGGAGGGACAATACTAGGAACAACAACATCTTCAATCAATGGGGTTCTAGCAGAGAGTTTTATTGGTGCAGGGATAACCTTGTCAGTAGATGAGAGTCCAAAGATTGCTCTTGGAGGGGCAATCTCTGGAGAAAATATTCTCTCGCTCCGGGTGATTTTGCTCGTGCCTGCAATGTTTCCAATGCTGGCTTCTTCATCATCCGAACTTTCTTCAGTTATTTCGATTTGTTTAATACCATGGTAGTAGACGTCACCGCCGTAGTTCCATGGTATTGACTTCTCAGAAATATAGGGGACAGGCCCTGGCATTATTATCTTCAAAGGAACAGATTTCGTAGCTGGTGTAATCTTAACAGGCTTTCTGACGGCCTTGGAAAGATTGGCGTGAATGGTTATGATTGAGACATCTTCAGTATGGGTTGGAATAGCAGAAACTTTTTCAAACAAAATTTGTCGACTGTCTATTAGGCCTTGGATGCCTTTCTTCAGTAACGGACAATCAAACGGCAGAGAGTAACAACAATAGCAGTCTTCTTTACATCCCGGGAAAATCTCGGCCTTTAACAGATTCAGCTTGATGGTTAACAATGGAGTTATCAGATCATTGACATCGGCAACATACAAATCTTCTTCAATGGCATTGACATTTCGGTCGTGCTTCGGCATTGGAGCAGATATCACATTAGGCTTCTCCGGAGCGTCGAACTCCACTTCCTTCGCCTCTATCAGGTCTTGGATTTTATGCTTGAGTGCCCAACAATCGTTGGTGTCGTGCCCGACACTGTTAGAATGGTAGGCGCATTTAGCATTAGGATGGTAATGTGGAGAGGACGTATTCACATTTTTTGGTGCCTCTTTGATAGTGGCGAGATTCAACTTTAACAGATGGGGAAGCACTTGCGCTGGAGTCATATTAATGCGGGTGAACTGCCGTTGTGGCCGTTCCACCCGTTGCTGATTTGGTCTGGACTGGTTATAGCGAGGCTGCTCACTTGAAGGGTTTTGAATCATTACGGCCCCCACGGTCGGCCGGCGCTCAGTCTTCCCTGCTCTTCTTTGGGAGTATACAACAGCCTTTTCCTTCTTGAAAGGTTTCTTCTCAACACTTGCAGCGGCACCCTTCTGAATCTTTCCTGACTTGATGCCAGCTTCTATTCTTTCGCCTGTTAAGATCAAATCGGTAAACCCCGCGGAAGAGTTACCAATCAGATGATTGAAAAATGGCCCAGATAGGGTCCCTAGAAACATATCAACAAGTTCACGGTCGGTTAAAGGAGGCTGCACCCTGCCAGCCAAATCCCTCCATTTTTGTGCATATTCTTTGAATCCTTCGCCTGTTCCCGGTGACATACCCTGAAGTTGGGTACGCGTAGGAGCAAGGTCAGAATTGTACTGATATTGTTTGTAGAAGGCGGTGGCCAAGTCTTCCCAGTTTCGGACGCTGGTTCCCTCTAGCTGATAAAACCACTCCAGTTGAGCCCCAGAAAGGTTGTCTTGAAAGAAGTGGATCCAAAGGTTCTTATCTGCCGTATAAGGTTGAATCTTCCTTACGTAGGACCTGAGATGCATTTTTGGACAGGACAGCCCATCATACCTCACAAAAACTGGCACTTTGAACTTTGGGGGAATCACAATCCCGGCAACTAAACCCAAGTCTTCGAAATCCAAACCCGGCACCCTTTGTAGCTCCATGGCGGCCAACCTGTCTTCTAAACCTTTGTATTTATCATCAGCCGGAGGATATTGTTGATCAGAGTAGTCTTCATCCTCTTCAACCTCCTCTTCTTCCATATCGGACTCGGAAGGTACCGCAGCCCCACCTCCTTTGCTGGTTCCTTCATCAGAAGTAGGAGGAAATTCAAGCACTCTCCGAGCTTCTCCTTCAAATCTTCTCCCTAAAGTAGCCACCCCGAGTCTCTTTTTCTTCTTTTTCACTGGGTCTTTATTCCCCAGCAAGGTCTTGAGATCCTCCTGACCCTTAGCCAAGGTCATCAGGAGTTGCTGGAACTGTGCATTTTGAGCTTGTAGGTCTTTGACTGTTTGCTCGAGATCCATCCTACTGAAATAAACAGCAGACAGATAAGGAAACCTGGAGTGAGACCTGCTTATGCACATGATAAATGATATGCTTATGTATGCAATGCATTCAAGGATTTAGAACATTCAAAATTGTTGTAGACAAAAAGGAACGCACGTCATATTAATAAGAAGAAATTTGTTAGTACATAAATGCCCCATGGGCCAAATATTACAAAAACAACTTCTCGAGGCAAAAAGACGTTGCGCATCCTCTTTGGCGCAATGTAGGTGTTGAGGGCCTCTTTCTCCTGGAGTCGGCGGGTAAGCTCTAGAACCTTCTTCTCGCTAGCGTAGAAGCTGGCTTCAAAAGTGTTCCGTTCCTCCTTGAGCTGAATCCAACTTTTCTGCATTTCCTCCCACGATGTAGGCATGTCAGGATGTAGGATGGTGTAGGGAACCTCTCCTTCCTTGACGGGCTCTTTAATCACAGGGAGAACATGAGGATAAGGCATCATTAGACTCTGGGCTCGGGCTCGTACCCACTTGAGATAAGGCTCAAGAGGGATGGAGTTCTTGTGTCCCAGTGTCTTGCTATCAACCTTGTTGGGCATCCTCCAAGCTCTGATGAATCTTTGGCGAAGTCCTTGCGCATCGTTGTCGAAGTCAAAAACTAGGTCAGGAATCAACATGTCATGAGGGCCATCCCTCCGTGCATATCCAAATTGCCTCAAAGCTAGGCAAGGGTTGTAGGTAATGCCCCCTCTAATGCCAAGTAAGGGGACATTAGGGAACTCTCCATAATGATCGACGATGATGACATTTTCTCTGGACCGAGAACACCAATGTACATCAGAGTGAGTAAGAGTCATCAACCGTTGGGACCACCTTGAGCCTTGGTCATTCTTCAAGACAAATTGTGGAAGGTGTGAAATAAACCACCTTGCAAGGAGAGGAGTACAACACATGAGAACACCCCTCTTTCTCATTGTTCGTGTGTAAAATGAGTGAAGAGTGTCCCCAAGCAATGTTGGTATCAGATTTCTGGACAAGAAGATTTTGACGGTGTTGACATCTACCAATTGGTCAGAATTTGGGAACAAGACCAACCCATAGATAAGGAGTGCCACAATTTCTTCAAAGGCTTGTAGGTCCAATGAATTCCAACATTCTTGTGCCTTCTCAAACAAGAATTTTGCTAAGAATCCTTTGACGTCGCTTCTGGTTTCCCAATGCCCCTTGATGTCGGATGGTTGTAGATGTAATGCTCGAGCAACATCTTCCGGCTTTGGTTCCTTTTCCATACCGTTGAAGGGTAGTTGATTAAGGATAGGAATTCTCAGGAGTTGAGAAAACTCCTCCAAAGTGGGCACCAACTGGTAATCGGGGAAAGTGAAACAGTGGTGAAGAGGGTCAAAGAACTGGAATAGCACTTTCATTATGTCTTCTTCAATGTTGGTGTTGACTAAGCTGAGCAGTCTACCATGTCTTTCACTGAAGGATGAGCTTTCCGAAATTCTTGAGGTGAGCTTCTTGAGTTGAGGAGAGATTCTCACAAGGTTGACTTGGATGGTTTTTCTGCGAGGAATTTCCATGACCTACAAAACAAGAACAAAGATGAAGATCTAAACCCTTGAAGTGGTTAGTGAATGCATATGATGCTTTATGATGTTTATGATGTATGCACAAACATATGTACAAGAAAATCACACCAAACCCTAGTTTCAGGCTTGCATGGAGTTTCATAGGTAAGTACCCTCTTGAGTGTAGTTGGCTTAAAACCTGTCCTATAAATAGTAACCGGGTTCTAAGGAGCTCAATATCATTGGATTGTTTTCATCGTTCATGGTTTTGGTTTAGCCACTTAACTAGCGACCAAAATATTCCAAGAAAACAATCCTCAATGAGTGTAGTATCGAGTATCTACCAACTTCGGACTGCACCAAAGCCGGTCATCTCACTACCCCTAATAAAAGGCCAAGATGGTCAAGTAAGGTTCTAGGTCATTAGTGCTTAGTGACATCACTCAGCGGCCCCGTACTCTCCTTGATTGAACTCAAGGGTTACCGGTACTCACAAATATGTCGCACTAATATAGCTATTGCTTCGACCGTGTCGGTATACCCCGCACAGTTTCCACAACGTATTGCTATCTATGAATGTTTCCCCAAATCCGGGTATAGGATTGCAAACCCAAATAAGAGAGCCAAGATATAAAGCAATCAAATCAAACAATTAGTCATGCAAGAGGGTGATCTAAGCCCTAAGGTTACTCCACTTTTAATATTTTCCCCAGCAGAGTCGCCAGTTCTGTGATACGGTGGGAGAACTGACTAGGGTTTTGCATTTGTTTTCGCAAATGTTTCGGTTGAGCAAGAGTCGCCACCGACTTTTTATTTTATCCTAAGGAAAGGTTTAAAAAGCACAGCAAAAACCTTTGAGATATTTTCTTGGGTTCGGGGAGTAGATTATAGAAAGGGAAGGTATTAGCACCCTTTCTATCCATGGTTATCCATGGGCTCTTAGGTACTTGCTTAGATCATCTTGCCTTGGTTTTCAATTGTTTGAAATGGTGCTTTGTGTGTGGTTTTGAAAATGTTTTGAAAAAGATGCCTTGTCTAGGCTACCCTTGTAACAATTCTTTACTCGAATGTTTTACAAAAGGTGTTTGTCTTTTTGAAAAGATGTTTCAAGGTTTTTGAAAGTTTGTTTTGAAAGTGTTTGTGAAGTGTGGTTTGAAAAATAGGCAAGTGTTTTTGTTTTGCAAGTTGACAAGTACTTAAGAGCTATCTACCCTAAAGTTCTCAAAGATTTTTGCTATGTTTTAACCCTTTTAACAATTTTGTTCCACCATTGCATTTGATGGACAATCTTGTGTTTAGGATGTGAAAAGGGACGGGCGCGGGTCATCGTTTAGACCATGATTGCAATGGTGCCAAGTATCTTTGGGTAATTTTCCTTTAAGGGACTTGATCATTTTTAGGCAACTTTTCGAAAGCGTCGTCGAGGGACTATGATCATTTGAATTGTTTGTTTTGCCCAAAGAGACCTAACATGCAATATGGCCCATTTTTTGAAGGCAACAAGTGGAATACCCTAGGGGTGCAAGTGTGATTAGTGTTGTCCATTTTCATGCTTTGATTATCTTGAAATTAGGTCAAACTATTTTGTTGTTTTTATTTGCATACAAACCCTAATTCTATCATGGTATATTTAGAAAACTTTAAAGTGCGAAAATTAAAATTCCTAAGCTATTACAACACAATATGGGAAGGGGGGGTACAAATGTTCAAATGGGGGGTGTTTTGATAAGGAATTTAAACCTAGACTATTACATCAATTTAGGAATTATACAATTTATTTAATATACGACAATTAAATAAAAATGGAATAAATATGCAAGATGCAAAAAAAATGTTTTTATATGTATGAAAAAAAAGTGTTTTTTATATGTCAAATAAACAAAATAAAAAGTATTAATTTTTGGATTTTTTGTGTATTTAGGGCAAAACCCTAATTTTTTAAATAAAAGTATTAATTATTTAATATATACCATATTTATTTATTATATACAAAAATAAAATAAAAATGAAGTATATTATGACAAAGTGATTTTTGAGGTCAAATATTAATAAAAGAAAAAATGTATTATTTTCATGTTTTTATCCTAAATATTGTAATAAATAAATAAGCATTTATATTATATATCAAATATATTGAATATATACAAAAAAATAAAAATAAAATATTTATTATTTATAAAAAAAAAGTGTATTTTAAGAAAATGTTTTCAAAAGATGAAATAAAATAAAATCAGAAAAATAAATGTATTTACATTATTTTTTAGTATTTTAAAAAAGAAGTAATATATTTATTTATGTACAAAATATCCATTTAAACAAATAAATACTTAATAAATACAAAAATGGTCTGAAAAATATTTTTTATATTTTTAATATTATGAGAAAAAATAAATAAGTCAGAACAAAAAAGAAAAAGTCAAAAAATCATAAAAATAAGCTCAATGGGCCTAGGGGTGTAAAAGCAAACAAGTGGTGTAAACAGAAATAACAACGCAGGCCCAACCCACGTGGAGCTTCTTCAACCTCCAGCCATTCTTGTTCAAAAAACGCGCGTTTTGTACCCTGATTGAAACATCCTGATTCCTGGCTTTTTAATGAAAACTCACAACATCAAAAATGTTCAGCATCAAACAACGAATCCATACATACCAAAAACTTGATCTAACTCTCAAAAATGAGAGAGAATTTCTCCATTCCCAAATCTTAACCTAATTTTTTATCAATGTTCAGACATCAAATTCTCATGGCACACGTAACATAAATGAAAACTAACTACATGGGCATGTTCAGGGCTATGAATGTGACATATTTTCTTCACAAACCTAAAGCTTACAATGCCTGGATAGAGAGATACGAGTTCATGAACTTACCTGTTCAGTTGAAGTTGTATCTGGTGATGGAGGTACTTTCAGTGCAAGGTGATGATTGGTAAAGCTTCCTTGATGTCCAGGGATGCTATTCCAAGTTTTACTTTGCTTTGAAACTAGCTGAATCGAGTTATAGAACTCCACCTGCAAATCAGAAAAATGAAAATAGCCAAACTGATTAGAGGAGTTACAGTCCATTTCTAATGCTTTGGATAGTTTGCATTGATGGTAGGGAAGGTGTTTGAACTGGTTTGGGCAAGAATGCACGATGGAAATGAGTTGTGGGATTCAATCTGCAGCAGGTGCTCTGTTTGGACAGTTTGAGGGTGATTCTGTGTTTGAGAGGGCAATAGAGGTGGATAGCTCGTGTTTCAGCTTGTGTTTGATGTTTGGAATGTGTGTAATAAGTTTGCTTAAGGTTGGTTTACAGGAAATGAGAGTTATGTTATGTTATGCAATGTTTCTTCACACTTAAGCAAGGGATGGCCACTTGAGTTTCTAGGTTGATAGAGGCCCCCAATATATGTTGCATACCTTGGCCTTGATCAATGCAATTAGTCCATAAACTTGTGCCAAAGAGATTTGAATTGTACCACTTGGATTGCAAATTTGACATAAAGTGCAACTTTATCAAAATGGATATATTGCTTTTTCTAAATAAGGATTAATTCTCCATGTAATGTCCAAATGCATAGAACAACATCTTGGCACAATGGTTTAGCATTGAATTATTGAGTAAAAATGGGATTAGAGGCCTGCAATGTAGCTTGCACATGCTGAGTTTGAAAATGCACAAGTTATGGACAGGTAAATTGGCCAAATCAAAAGTGAGTTTTTCCCAACTTGCCAAATTCGATTCTCCCTAACCATGAGGTTGTTTGATGAGTTCTTGGATATTTTGGAAATCTTGGAATATGTACTACAATCCATCTTTGAAATGCAAATTGAAATTCCAAGTGGAAGTATGTGGAAAATGGTCTTAAAGTTAGGTAAAAACCTTGCCTAAAATAGGTCAAATTTTCTCTAAGTTAAGAATGGTTTGGTACCCTTGTTCCAAAAATTGTAACTTGAGATACAAGCTTCTTTTGGGAAAACTTTGTGAATCAAAGTTGTATATTATGCAATAGGCTACAACTTTCATGTTTTGACTTTTGCTTGAATCCAAATGAATCTTGGTGAGAAAGTGGGACAAAGTTAGGAAAAAATTAGGGTTTTTCATAACTTAGAAAAATTCTAAGTTATGAAAAATCTTCATTTCAAACCCTAATTTGCATTTCTTGATTTCTTGATGAACAAGTTTCATGATTTGGCATGTTTTGATGAAAAATGAATCTTGACACTTGATTTTGACCAAAAAGTCAAAGTTTGACTTTTCAGTATACAGTCAAAATTGATCAATTGACTGGGAAATTCAACTGTCAATTTTGTGCATTTGGGATCTTTTGAACTTGTTGAACATGTCAAGACAATGCCATTGAGTCCTTGAGTCTATATGTGAGCTTGAATTGCCATTGGTTAGGTCAAACATTCAAAAATTGCCTTTGTGCAGTCAAAACCCTAAAAATGACCATTTTGCCCTTTTGGTGATCTGATCAAATTTCTTGTGGAATTGTGATCCAAACTTGACCAAATGGTTCATATGAGTTCATAATGTTGATGTGGGTCAAAAATCATGAGGTTTGACTGTCAATTGACCACAGTTGACTTTTTCCCAATACAGCTGATTTCTAGGTCAACTGTCCAATTGACTGGGCAAAATTTGGAATCAAGACTTGAAACTTGATGTGGATAAACTTGGGAGTCCAATATGAAGCATGAAAGTCATCTTAGGCAATTTAGGTCAAAACATCTTTGTGCAAACACAAACCCTAATTTGGGTCAACAGTGCAAGGAGAAATCTTGAGCAGATGAAACCCTAACTGGATCTTGAGCTCCAAGGGCTTTGTGATGAGAAATTATTGAGAAATGGGAGGGAAAATTTTGGGGTACAACAGAGGCCAACAAATCCACAATCATACAAATTTTCAGCAAATAGTCAGAAACAGACTGTGTATCAAGGGTTAGGGCATGCAATTCAACTCGAAGATGAGGAGCTCGTGCATGAGTTTTCTTCTGAAAATAATTGAATAAATTATCCCATAGTTGATGCGAAAGAGAAAAACTAAGAACACGAGACATAATTTCGCTTAGAAGTGTCAATTGAATCCATGATAACAATAATTGATCTTTCTAAATCCATACTAAGAATGTAGGGTTAATCATACCTTGATGACGAGCTTCATCATTCAGAAATTTTGGAGGAATTCGAGTGAAAACAACAAGATATATGAGATTGTGCATGTTAATATAGGGTTCCACTTGCTGACACCAGTGGTGGAAATTTTTCTCATCAAGCTTATGCACAATCTTAAGCGAAAACTGTAATTGGCATGAATCATCAGTCGCCGCCATGAACGGCAGCGTCGGCGAAGCAACGTGAGCAGAAGGAGTAGGCGATCCCGGTGGAAAAGATGATGCTATGGATCAAACTCAACTAAAGGATACCATGAAAGAACTCATAGCAGAACTATTCATTTTCAATTGTAATTAATTTTTGATATTATGAAAAGTTAGTTACAATAGTGGATCGCAGTTACATTTTTAGTTGCAAATTGTGTGACCTGCTATAACAGGTTATCTATTGTTAATCTTGACACTTCTTAGTCAGTACAATAGTTTGTAGTGCTTAACCTACATTTCTCTGATACATTATAATAGTACCAGGTCATTTTAAAGGTTTCAAATCCGTGTAAAAAAATAAGGACAGGTCTCAAATCCGTGTGAGAATAAGGACGATACATAGAGGACGTGTTTGAATTATCCTATTCTCAACAAGGTAATGATGTCAAATAAATTTCTAATTCTAATTATAGGAGAATAGATGAATTGTGTGGTGCCATTTATTTTTCTAAGTTGAATTCGAAATCCAGATACCATAAGTAGAGGTGAAGGAATGATATATTCACAAAACTGTTTTCCAGGACATTATGAGTTTCTTGTTATGTCATTTAGATTCATAAATGTATCATTTACCTTCCAAAACTTGACGAATGAAGTTTTTAGGCCCGTATAAAATAAGTTTGTATTGGTATTGTTGTGAAAATGATGCCAAGAATAGAGTATAACAAGTTTATTTGAGATAAGAAATCTAAAAGATATGAATCAGGAAAGCAAGGAGGACACAAGGAATTGGTTATTAACTGATATTATTTACTTTCTCTTTGAAACAAGATTACAAGTGTTATAGAATAACAAATAACCTCTCTCACTCTAAATTAGGATTTGCAGTATGCAATGATGAGAGATTAATATACTATTTATAATAAACCTAACATACTAAACTGATGGGCTATTTCACAAATACTCATTACAAGCTAGCTTAGGATGCAATCTAACTTAAACAATTGGACATAACAAATAGGTCCAATTAGTCATGCTAACAAACCTAGCATTTTTGACAAATGTATGCTTGATCATACTTCGACTACAGCATAATACTTCAACACCAGCATGAGAGTGACCTTTGACTGTATGCTAACCTCTGTCGAAATTGTCGAACCACGAAGCTACCCTTCAACCTAATAGAGTTTGATCCAATATCTCACAAATCTCCACCTTCGAAGAAACTCTAATATCAGAGAATAAATTAGCTTTCTTCATGCAGCTTTATCAACTGCATACAGAGGAAAAACTTGAAACTTAGCAATATCTCGGTGATCATATCAGCAGCATTGTGATTTGTCGAAACCTTCAGCACTTGGACTTCTCCATGCCTGATTACTCCTCTGATGAAATTCATCCTAACATCAATGTGATTGGTTCGTTCATGATAAGTTGAGTTCTTCAACAAGTGTATTTCACTTTGACTATCACATTTAACAGTGGAAACTCGGCCTTGAAGTTTCAGCTCCTTAGCAAAACCTTCAAACCACAATGCTTCTTTCACAGCTTCAGTGAGGGCTATATATTCCACTTCAGTGATTGATAAGGATGCAACCTTCTGAAGTGTCGCTATCCAACTATTTGATGTTCCAAACATAGTGAAAACATATCCAAAAATAGATTTTTTGGAATTCATACAACCTGCATAATCAGAGTCGGCATATCCTTCGATTACTTCTTTACTATCTTCACCCAAGGCTCCACCATAAATTAGAACTCTGTCCAGAGACCCATTTATGTACCTCAGAATCCACTTCAATGATTTCCAGTGAGCATTTCCAAGATTCGCCATGTACCTGCTTATAAGACTTATTGCATATGCTATGTCGGGTCTAGTAGAGACCCTAGCATACATCAAAGAGCCTACTATATTAGAATATGAGATGCTATTAATATTATCTCTTTCGACATCAATACTGGGACTTTGATCTATACTCACCTTGAATTGAGGATTTTTTGGAGTCACAACAGGATTTGAATTTGACATATCAAATTTTTCGAGAATCTTCTGTAGATATGCCTCTTAAGATAAGCATAATTTTGACTGTTTTTCATCTCTTCGAATGTCAATCCTAAGAACCCTGGATGCAGCTCCCAGATCCTTCATGTCGAACTCCTTATTGAGTTCAACCTTCACCCTCATTACATCTTCTACATTGTTGCTTGCTATGAGAATATCATCCACATAAAGAAACAAAATAACAAATAAATTACCATGCTGAAATCTGAAGTAAACATAGTGGTCGAACTGATTTTTAATGAAACTTTGTCATAAACTTGTCGAATCTCCTATTCTACTATTGAGGAGATTGTTTCAGTCCATATAAAGATCTCTTTAGCTCGCACACATAATCTTCTTTCCCCTTTTCGATATACTCTTCAGGTTTCCTTATCGGGATTGTTTCATCTAGATCATCATACAAGAAAGCAATCTTCACATCCATCTGTTCCAGTTCAAGGTCGAATTGTGCCACCATGGCAAGCAACATTAGAATGGACATGTGCTTCACAACAAGAGAAAACACATCATTAAAGTCGACACTTTATTTCTGAGTGAAACCCCTTGCGACTAACCTTGCCTTGTATCTTTTCGACGCCACTCCTTTGACTCCTTCCTTAACTTTGAAAATCCATTTACAACTGACTAACCTTGCTCTAACAGGTTTCTTGATTAGTTCTCAAGTGTTGTTATTATGAAGAGATTTCATCTCATCATCCATGGCCTTCATCCATTCAGTCTTATTTCGACTCCTTATAACTTCCTTATGGACTCTAGGTTCTTCGTCTAGAACCTCACTTGTAGAGATTAAGACATAAGTTATAAGATTACATACCCAAGTCTTTGAGGTGGCTTGATGATTCTTCTCGACCTATCTCTTGCCAATAAGTAGTCATCGACAATTTCCTCAACTTCTTCAGCATCTTCTGCTTCTTCTTCGACTTCATCTGGGATACACAATTCAGCATCAACATGCTCCACCTCAACAGGAATCACTACCTCTTCCAGCTCTTCATCAGATATTTCTGCACTTCAACCAACATCATCAGTTTTATTGAAAGTCAGTTCAGCTTTATTGAAAACTACATCTTGACTGGTGATATTCCTCCTGTGACCTGACTCTATGCACCATAGCCTATAAGCATTGACTCCTCCAGGGTATCCCATGAACATGCATTTCAGAGCTCTAGGCTCAACCTTGTCTTTCCTAATATGAGCATTGGCTATGCAGTCAAATACTCTCAGTTTATCGAGGTCTGGTGGATGTCCTGATCAAACTTCTTCGGGTGTCTTCATATCTAGTACAATAGAAAGACATTTTTTATCAGATATGTTATTGTCCAAACAGCCTCATCCCAAAACACCTTATTTAATCCAGCATTAGTCAACATGCATCTAACTCTCTCCATAATAGTTCGATTGAACCTTTCAGTCAAACCATTTTGTTGTGGAGTACCTGTAATAGTTTAGTGCCTTGCAATACCAGAGGCAGCACAAAAATTATCGAAAGTCTCTTTGCAAAATTCAAAGCCATTATCAGTTCTCAGCCTCTTGACCTTTCTACCAGTTTGATTTTTGACCAGAGTCTTTCAACTTTTGAAATTCTCAAAAGTTTCATCCTTAATCTTCTGGATGAATACCCATAACTTTCTGGATATAATCATCTACTATGGATAGAAAATACTTTGCTCCTAAATGTGATGGACACCTTACAGTCCCCCAAAGATCAGCATGGATGTAATCAAGGGATCCATGTCTTCTTTGTTTTCCTTTGTTGAATTTTACTCTGCAAGATTTTCCAAGTAAATGTGATTCACAAAACTTCAGCTTTTCGACTTTGTCTCCACCAAGCAAATTTTGTTTCCCCAGTTCAACCAGACCCCTTTCACTAACATGGACCAATCTCATGTGCCAAATTTTTGTCTTCGATCAAAGTTTCGTAGATGCAATATTTGTCGAACCACTTACAACTTTATCCTCAAGGTATACAAGTCTTGTTTCTTCACGCCTCTCAAGACTTCCTTCGATCCCTTCATGACTCTTAGGATAATTTTCTCTCCTCGAAAAACATATCCTTTCTTTCCGAATTCACCAAGAGAAATCAAATTTCTCTTCAAATCAGGTACATACCTGACTTCAGTCAATAACCATATTGACTCATCATGGAGCTTGAATCCCACAGATCTAACACATGCAATCTTGCAAGATTTGTTGTTTCTCAGCAATACAGATCCATAATCTTGATCACATAGCTCCTCGAACAAGTTTTTGTTTGGAATCATGTGTCTAGTGCAACATGAATCCATAATCCACTCTTTTCTTGAGTTGCTGCTTAAAACCACAAGAATATCATATGAGTCGAAATCATCTTGAATAATGGTTGTGTTGCCATTATCTTTACCTTCATAATCTTTCAGGAATCCAGGACACACCTTTCTTGTGTGACCCTCCTTCTTACAATAATAGCATCGAATACTAGATGCTTCTCCACTGTAAAATTTTTGCTGACTTTTACTTTTCTACTTATCGAACTTACCATCATTTCGCAAGAATTTTCCCTTAACAGTCAAACCTTCACCAACCACTGAAGGTTTATGCTTCTTTCGTTCGTTCAAGTCCTTAGAATAAAAGGTTGATTGAATTTCTTCTAAGATCATGGACTCTCTTCCATTCAAGAGAGTTTCTTTAAAGTGAGCATGTGTTCTGGGCAAAGCGTACAACAGTAACAGCGCTTGATCTTCACATCAAGATTTTCAAGATCAAGAATCAGTTTGTTGAACATATCCAACTGCTCAGCCAATACTTTATCTTCAATCATCTTGAATGAATACAAAGCTTGCTTTAGGTAGAGTCGATTTACCAGTGATTTGATCATGTACAAACTTTCAAATTTCATTCATAACCCCGATGTCGTTGTCTCCTTTGATACCTGTCGGAGAACCTTATCACCAAGGCTCAACAATATTACGATGTGGACTTTCTCTATCATGATCGTCTTTTCTTTTTCCGTTAACGCAATATCCATGGTTGTCGCTCCCTTCAACGCTTTCAAACAACCCTGCTGAACTAGTAGGACTTTCATCTTCAAGCGTCACAGACTGAAATTGTTCACTCCGATGAATTTTCAATCTCATACTTTGTTAAAGACATCTTCTCCACGCTCACTGCACCAATTTGTTGTGAAAACAATGCCAAGAACAGAGTATAACATGTTTTTTGAGACAAGAAATTCACAAGGAATGAATCAGGAAAGCAAGAAGAACACAAGGAATTGATTATTAACTGTTATTCTTTACTTTCTCTTTGAAACAAGATTACAAGTGTTACAATATAACAAATAACATCTATCACCGTAAATTAGGATTTACAGTATGCAATAATGAGAGACTAGTATACTATTTAGAATAAACCTAACATACTAAACTAATGAGCTTTTTCACAAATACCCATTACAAGCTAACTTAGGGTACAAACTAACTTAAACAATTGGGCATAACAAAGAGACTCAATTAGCCATGCTAACAAACCTAACATTTTCGACAACTGTATGCTTGACCATACTTCGACTATAGCATACTACTTCGACACCAGCATGAGAGTGACCATCAACTGCATGTTAACCTCTATCGAACTTGTCTAACCACAAAACTATCTTACGATCCAATAGAGTTTTATTCAATATCTCAGAAATATTTTTTCGAAAATATACTGGTTTATATTAAGGACTGGAAGTCACAAATATTACATTTAGAAGAAATCTTACAGAGGCTGCAACATTACAAATTTGTGGAAAATAAGGGTACGTAAATTATTTGAAACATTTGATTTCAGCCCAAAGAGTGGCAGTGAACCCAAATAATGTGGGAAGTGTAACAAATTGACCAACCCCTCGTAATGTCAAGGGAGTGAGGGGAGACTTTAGGCCTTACCAGTTACTATAGAAAGTTTATTTCTAATTACGGAAAGATAGCAAAACCATTAATCGAGCTGATCAAGAAAGATTCTTTCAAATGGGGGACATATGCACAAAGAGCGTTTAAGATCTTGAAGAATAGGCTCACCACATCACTGGTGTTGGCTCTTCCGAATTTCAACAAGGAATTTTTTATGTGTGATGCTTCCGGGGGTGGAGTTGGTGTTATAATCATGCAAGAGAAGCAACCAATTGCATACTTTAGCAATGCGTTTGGGATCAGGAATCTGACTAATGTTGTGTATGAGAAGGAACTCGTGGAAGCAGTTTTAGCCATCCAGCGCTAGCGCATTTACCTAGTGGGAAGGCGGTTTGTGGTGTCCACCGATCAAAAGAGACTCAAAAAATCGTGATTGTATAACAAAATTGGGCAGCCAAACTATTATGGTATAACTTTGAGATTGTATACAAGCATGGTAGATTGAACATGGGGTGTTGATGATTGATCACGCATCAACGAAAGGGTAGAATTGTGTCACATACTATCATATCTATAGTGGAGTGATCGGAAGAAGCTTATAGAGGTACATAATGATAAACAACTAAGAAAAATTATTGAACAAATGAAGGAAGATTTGTTAGCTGCCCTTGGGCTTGTGTACAAACAGGGAGTTTTATTCTATGAAGATAGTTTGGTGATGGATAGAAAGTCAGCCTTTATCCCCTTGATGTTACACGAGTACCATGCTAGCTAGTCCCCAAGAAGGTCAATATGGGTTTTATTGTATATATTGCAGAATTGCAGCAAACGTGTACTGGAATGGAATAAAAAATGTGATACAAGAATTTGTATGGATATATGATGTGTCTCAAAGGAAAAAATATATAGCATCATCAACGGGAGAATGTTGCAACCATTACCAATAGCAGGAAAGGTGTGGAAAGATATTTCATAAGACTTTATCACTAGATTTCCAAAGTCAAAAGGGTATAAGGCTATTTTAGTGGTGGTTGATAGACTATCAAAGTATTGTCATTTTACCCTTTAACCACTCTTATACCGCGAATACTCGGTGTTTGTTATCCGTTTTAGGAAACAATTGTTCAGGCTACAATTGACACGTCGAAAAAATTAGTTTAGCTTACCACCCTAAGTCGGATGGTAAAACAAATATAGACATATGTAAAATGTTTCATAGCAGATCGACATAAGTTGTGGATTTGATAGAGGCATTGGGCTGAATGTTGGTTTAATACCACATATCATGTTACTACAAGGCAAACACCATTTGAAATTGTGTATGGTAGAAAGCCTCTAATTATCGCACAGTGGGTTCAAGGTAAAACTAGAGTTGAGGCATTGTAGAGGGAATTAAGTGATAAGGGTGATGTTATTCCGAACTGAGAACACATCTGCAATGAGCACTAGTAAGGATGAAAGTTCAGGCGGACAAGATGAGGAGTGAAAAGAGTTTTGAGGTTAAGGAGTAGGTGTTTGTCAAGCTTTGTGCTCATAAACAATAGTCTGTCATATCAAGGATCAACGTGAAGTTAGCAACCGAGTATTATGGACCATATATCTTTGAGAGGCTAGGAGGCAGTGGCATATAAATTGAAGTTACCTAAGGGTCAAGGGTTCATCTGATATTCCATGTTTCATTGTTGAAAAAAGTTGTAGGAGATTATCTTGAGGAGGAGGCCTTATCATAGTACTTGGAGGGTGATGTAGTTGACTCTTTTGCATCTAGTTATATTAGGGGTTGATACAATGGAAGGGGAAGCTATTTGATGAAACATCTTGGGAGGAGGCAATCACCATCAAGAGTCAATTTCCAAAAGTCAGCCTTGAGGACAGGGCTAAGGTTTCAGGAGGAGGTAGTGTTTAGCACTGATCAAATTGGGTAAAAGAAGTACACAAGGGTGAAGAATTTATTCTAGGACTGGGTAAAAGAAGTAAAGAAGGGTGAAACTCAATAAAAGGGTGACGTGGAGAGGACCCTGGTATTCAACCTGTTAGTTATTAGTAGGGAGAATTTAGCTTCATATAGGACACTTATTCATTATGATAAAACAGACTCCATTATTTCTTTTTCTGTGTAGTTATTAAACTTGTGTAGATTTTTAAAAACTAGTATGAAATTGTTAGTGGAGAATAAATCTGTTAAGATTGAAACGGATCGCAAAACATGGATAGACAAAGACGTATGGGAAGATGACGACAGTTTGCATTCACATTACAATCACTAATGGTTTTCTTATGTACTGTTGCACAGATATGGACGGGAAAGTGGGAGAGTATAATGAAAACATACCCCCAACCAATTAGTTAGATAGCTAAGAATTAGCTTGTGGCATTAATAAGATTCAAATAGCTAATATGACTATAGTGTAACTTGACCTTTAGCTTTGATAAAAATAATTGATGTTCCAATTTTTTTGCAATTATTTGAAAAATTAGTAAGGTGATACTGTGTTTATGAAAGAAAATATGAAAGAAAAAAAATGAATAAATTAGTTAAAATAAATGATAAAATTGAAAGAAAATATTGTTACACCAAAACCTAGCAACTCTACAAATTTAACTAGAAGATTTCCCGCAACACAAATTTAATGAAACTTCTGTTTCTATGATTACATGAGATCCATTACCTACACGACTGACTCACTCTACAAATGGTGTCTAGGAAGCTACCTGTTACCAATGTGCTAGCTACAACGTGTGAAACAGTATGTAGATATGCAAACTTAACTTGTCCATCTCCAGTATATGCCAAACAACATATACTATCTGCCATTGATCAAATGTATGGGAGGCATCAGAAGTTTCATCAATCGTCCCATGCACTATCTGCTGCACCTTCTCCTCTACTGTTTGAGGCAGCAATCATGAATCTGTACTTATCTTCGATGTTAATTGATGCAGCTCCCAATCCAAGGTGTCTAGATAAAGCAATATTTGCTTCTTTGTGTGCAGCTGCTGCTTCTTTCTCCTTCCTTCTGGCAACCTAGAATCCAATGGTAGAGTTAGATGCAAAACCGAATACGAAAGTGTTTGGGGGAAATTGAGCACCTAGCACACAAATCTTAACACCTGTTTATAATACTAATCTTAGCCATTTACTGTATAATAAAACCAAGACAAACCCGATCAACTAAAACTACAAACACCAGATTTCTAAAAAACTAATTGTCCGTTTTTATTTTCATCAAAAAATTACTAAAAAAATGAAAGAATGAATCATATCGAAAGTACATTCCTTTATGATTCACCCCATATTTAAGGATTTAAGGATATACTAAATGGACCAAGAATTTCCCGGCAGAAGAGAAACAGTACCTTTCCGGTAGCAAATGCCACACCATTCCCAGATTCAGCATCAGCTATTGCTTTCCTTATATTTGTCACAAGAAACTAAAGAAAAGAATCATATTAATGCTTAAATCAAGAGAAAAAACACAGTTCAATTTGTTTTCCTTCTAGAAATGGTGGATAACAAGTACCATATCACGGTCAGTGTAAAATGAAGTGGCTATGCCAGTTGATCCTGCACGCCCGGTCCTTCCAATCCGGTGTATATAATCTTCTGTGGTCTATAATTGAGGTAGCCATAACTGAAGCTTCAGGTATGCATTTGTCAAGGAAATTTAAATTGACAGGCTAATGAGATGCCAACAAGCAGTGGCAGAATGAAAGTCCACTAACTGCAGAAAATCTCCATAATTTTCCAGATAATAATTTCCTTGTGGAGTACAGATAAAACTCCATTAACTAAGTAGCTTTTGCTTGGAGTAGAATTGCAGAAATACCTTTGGAAGGTCAAGATTGATGACGTGTGACACTCCTGTGACATCCAAGCCCCGTGATGCAACGTCAGTGGCAACCTGCACGATACAATATCACTAATTAATATGATTAACAGATAAAAATCCAGAAATTTATTTATTGTAGTTATGGAAAAATTGTTGAGAATCCAAACTTTTTGGTAGAATTTCCTGAAGCAAAAAGAAAAACACCACATGAAATACCTTAATTCAAAGGTCCATGTGAGGCAAGCAGATAATAGTGTCACTTGTAACAGTTAGTCTGGGTTGGGGATTCTTAGAAGAAATAAGGCATGTCACCTATAAATAAAGGGAAAGTTGAGAGATAGGCATCTACTTATTTGAGAGATATTTGGTGCCTTTGGGATTTTGTGGATGGCGGAGCAGACCATAGAAGTTCTGCACATTAGTAAGATGTATTCAGGTGATATTTTCCCTTCTTTAACAAAATACATGGTTTCTAGCAAAACTAGTACCAGAGCACAGATCATAGAGCTGTGAGTATTACTGTTTCAAGGATTCAGCCAGAAAAAGACAAGCATTCTTGAAGAACTTCCAGGGTCTGCTCCTCCGTAACCTAAAGTCTAAATCTCTCAGATTACAAAATGCCTCTTCCTCTCAACCCTTCCTCCTATTTACATGAAACATGCCATATTTCTTGTAACTATCCCAGCCCAATAAACTCTCACCAACAGTAACTAACAACTATCATACAGACAGATAACATAGTACTTATTTAGTGAATTGATGAATGGCGTGAAGAGAAAAATTCAAGTTATAACAATCATTTGAGCTTATACATAAACTTACTTTCCATATTTGATGCAACAAAGGAATTTTATTTAGGGAACAAAGTGAATGCAACCAGCCAAACCTGGCTTCACTATTGTGATGAATGATGACAAAATATTGCAGAGAACTAAGAACTTGCAATAGATGAAAAGTGAAAGGAAGACCATTGATGTACTGAAAGTAGTGTGTTCTAGCAAGTGTAGAGGAGATTACCAAAATGCTGGTGGAGCTGCTCCGAAAATTTTGTAATGCAGCCTCTCTTTCATTCTGACTGCGACCACCATGCAGAGAAACTGCAGATAATCCTTGAGCAACCAATGCTTCAGCCACTTCATCGCACCTTGTCTACATGCACATGATAAATTAAAGGAGAAGCATGGAAATATCAATTATCTGACAGACTATTCAAATACTTTTTTTGGCAATAATAATAACCTACTTCAACTTTGACCCTGAGGTATTCAAAACAGAAAATAGCATAATAGCTCTATGTAATATTGATGGAAACAGAGAAATGCAATAAATAAAAAAGGAAACTCTGATAGAAGACTCTACCAGCCCAAACCGCGTTGGCTTCCCTCACCTAGAATACCCTTGGTGAGCTTCTATCTCTTCAAAACAGAATACTATCATGATACTCTCTCGCTCTCCCTTATTTCTTATAACTGCCTAATCTGTTATTCCCTCTCTCACTCACCAGCTCATCACTTTTATTTCTTATTACGCCTCCATCGGTAGACCTTCCAAACCTGGCCATGTTCCCACATTTTGAATCAACTGGCCCAAACCTTGCTCTTTTTTCCTATCAGACCCCATATCAAACTACGCACTTTTGACTTCTTGCATGTATACATATAAATGATAAGACAAAGGTATAAAGTACTTATACATAGCATGGAAACATATCAAAGCTTACCTTTCTCTCAACAAACACAATAGTCAATGGAAATGGATGACCACACTTTTCAGCTTGTGATGCCTCTTCTACAAGCAAATCTAGGAGTCGGTCAATCTACAAGAATGTGAAAGGATTTTAGAACAGAAACCAAAAGATTGATAGAGATAAACTAAAAACAATAAAAATTAAGAGAAGAATTACATGTATGTTGAAAAACAAGGCATAAGTATGTAAATAAATAATTTATCCTCTTTCTCTCATCACTACTCTCATTTTTATCCTTGATTATCTCTAATTTTTCCATCCCACCTTGCTTTCTCTCCACCATAATTAAATTTATGCGCACGTGTCTCTCGTGTCAAATAGCATACATTCAGCAAAATAACGCTTGCTCAAGAAACAAGGGGAATGAAAACGAGAACCCCAGAAAATCTATAAAACAATCTTTCAAAACTGGTGATAGCTGCATATACTCAAGGAAACTTGAAACTAAATTGATAACATTAAACCCAGCTCATAACAAAAATATTTCATTTGTTAGATAACTATAGTTACTGTTGATATTTGTATATAGAATAAGAATATTCTCTAGAATATTCCCTTGTATATTCTAGGATAGAATCAGTATATATTTAGTATGTAATTAATACTGTTGATATGAAATTCTCTCTCTCTCTCTCTATATATATATATATATATCATTTTCCGTTGTGCTATTCGACACACGGTTTATTCAAATGTCTTAGTTTCTCATATTTTAACATGGTATCCAGAGCCTACTACTGAGAGAAGAATCTTCACCATACGCTACCTGGTTGACCCACTGTCTTCACCTTTTAAATTTTTTCCGGTGACCACAGCCGCCACTGTTCAAAAAATAAATAAATTTTGACGAACCTCGTCGCTACTGTTCATTGCATCGCTATTGTTCAGCGCCGCCACTACTGTTCACGAAAAAAAAAATTTACTGGAAAATCGTCTTTCTACTCTGGTTCCAGATTTGATACTCATGGCTACTCCTCAAAATATTACGCCAAACTACGATGATTTCCTCAGGTGGTATCAGAATTATCAGAACTCAGACTCTATTGCTTTGGATGCACATACTGGTAATTCATTTGTTTGCCTCTCTCAATCATCTTCTCTTGGACCTTAGGTCCTTGATTCTGGTGCGTCTGATCACGTTGGTAAAAATATTTTCTCTTCCCTCTCTACTTCTGGTTTCTTACCTACTATAACTTCTACTATAACTTCTGCCAATGGTTCTCAAACTCAATCCAAAGGAATTGGTATTGTTCAAATTCTACCTTCTCTCTCTGTTACTTATGTTCTCTATGTACCTAATTGTCCGTTTAATTTACTTTCAGTCAGTCGTTTAACTCGTTCTCTTGATTGTATTGTCACCTTCACTAATAGTAATGTCACCCTGCAGGATCGGAGTTCAGGACAGACGATTAGCGTCGGATGTGAGTCTCAAGGCCTTTATTACCTCTCAGTGTCATCTCAGACATGCTCAGCCAAAGATTTTCCACTCACTATCCATGCTCAGTTAGGTCATCCTAGTCTTCCTAAACTACAGAAGTTGGTGCCAAGTTTATCAAAGATATCTAATTTACATTGTGAGTCGTGTCAGTTAGGGAAACACACTCGTAGTCAATTTTCCAATCGAGTCAATAAACGAGCTTCGTCCCCTTTTGCTTTAGTTCACTCTGATGTTTGAGGTCCCTCACATAATGTCTCTACTCTTGAGTCTAGGTATTTTGTCCCCTTAATTGATGATTTTTCATGTTGCACGTGGTTATTTTTAATGAAAAATAGATCTGAATTATTTTCTATTTTTTAAAATTTTTATAAAGAAATAAAAACTCAGTTTGGTGTGTCTATTCGTACCTTAAGAAGTGACAATGCACGTGAATATTTATCTCAACAATTTCAAATTTTTATGTCATCCAATGGTATTCTGCACCAAACATCTTGCCCTCATACACCTCAACAAAACGGGATAGCCGAACGCAAAAATCGACATCTCGTAGAAACCACACGGACCTTACTTCTCCCTGAGGTCATTGCAGATTCTCCTCTGACGCCTTTGCCATCATCGGATCCGATCCTACAACCTGAGTCTGATCTTCTGATTGCCCTTTGCAAAGGTATATGTCAAACACGAAATTTTTCTCCACATTATATTGATTTATGTTATTATCGTCTTTCCCCTTTGCAATATACTTGTTTGTCCTCTTCGTCTTTTGTTTCTATTCTTAAATCTCCAGGTGAAGCATTATATCACCCTGAGTGGAGGCAAGCAATGATTGATGAAATGTGTGTTGTGTGCTCTTTTCCGATTGCCCTTCGCAAAGGTATATGTCAAACACGAAATCCTTCTCCACATTATATTGATTTATGTTATCATCGTTTCTCCCCTATGCAGTATACTTGTTTGTCCTCTTTGTCTTCTGTTTCTATTCCTAAATCTCCAGGTGAAGCATTATCTCACCCCGGGTGGAGGCAAGCAATGATTGATGAAATGTGTGCTCTTTAAAGCAGTGGTACCTGAGAACGGTTCCTCTACCCCCTGGAAAATCTTTAGTAGGTTGTCGTTGGTTTTATACAGTAAAGGTTGGACCAGATGGTAAGATTGATCATTTTAAAGCACGCTTGGTAGCCAAAGGATACACTCAGATTTTTGGGTTGGATTATAGTGACACCTTCTCACATGTAGCCAAGATGGCATTTGTTAGACTCCTTCTAGCCGTTGCAGCCATTCGACATTGGCATCTTCATCAACTTGACATCAAAAATGCATTTTTACATGGTGATCTTGAAGAGGAAGTATATATGGAACAACCACTTGGGTTTGTTGCTCAGGGGAAGTCCTCGAATATGATATGTAGGCTACACAGGTCTCCTTATGGTCTTAAGCAATCTCCGAGAGCTTGGTTTGACAGATTCAGCATTGTAGTACAACAGTTTGATATGGTCTGTAGTGAAGCTGATCATTCTGTATTTTATCGTCACTCGGCTCAAGGGTGTATCTATCTTATTGTGTATGTAGATGATATTGTCATAACTGATAGTGATCAACAAGGAATACTCCAATTAAAACATCTCTCGAATCAATTTCAAACAAAAGATCTTGGTAAGCTTCGCTACTTCTTGAAAATTGAGGTGGCCCAATCCAAAGATGGCTCGGTGATTTCTCAGCGGAAATACGCTATGGATATTTTGGAAGAAACATGGTTGTTAAATGCAAAACTTGTTGATACTCCTATGGATCCAAGTGTCAAACTACTATCCGATCAGGGGGGGTCTCTATTTGACCAAGGAAGATACAGGAGATTAGTTGAAAAGTTGAATTATCTCACAGTCACTCGTCCTGACATTTCTTTTGCAGTTAGTGTGGTAAGTGTGTTCTTAAATTCCCCTTATCAGGAACACATGGATGTTGTTATCCAGATTCTGAGATACATCAAATGTGCTCCAGGAAAAGGTCTTGTGTATGAAAACAAAGGACATACTCAGACAGTTGGATACTCTGATGCTGATTGGACAGGATCACCCATTGATAGAAGATCCACCTCGGGGTATTGTGTCCTTGTTGGAGAAAATCTCATATCCTGGAAAAGTAAGAAACAAATGTTGTTGTCATATCAAGCGCTGAGGCAGAATATAGGGTCATGGCAATGACAACTTGTGAACTTATTTGATTAAAACAGTTGCTCAAAGAACTTCGAATTGAAGATGCAAAACCAATGACACTTATTTGTGATAATCAAGTTGTATTACATATTGCTTCAAATCTGATCTTCCACAAGAGGACCAAACATATTGAGATAGACTGTCACTTTGTCAGAGAGAAGATCGAATCAGGCAAAATGGCCACAAGCTTTGTAAACTCTAATGACCAATTGACCGATGTGTTTACAAAATCTCTACGAAACCCCAGAACCAACTATATATGTAACAAGCTTGGGGCATTTGATTTATATGCTCAAACTTGAGGGGGAGTGTTGATATTTGTATATAGAATAAGAATATTCTCTAGAATATTCCTAGAATATTCCCTTGTATATTCTAGGATAGGATCAGTATATATTTAACATGTAATTAATATTGTTGATATGAAATTCTCTCTATATATATATCATTTTCCGCTGTGCTATTCGACATACAGTTTATTCAAATGTCTCTTAGTTTCTCGTATTTTAACAGTTACCTTCTCACTTTCAGAAACCTTTACAAGAGTTTGTGAAACATTAGTTGTTGGGCTGCTCACTTTTCCCACCTTAACTTGAACTGGGTTAGCTAAGTACTCCTGAAATTTCAAAAGATGACCAATGAACAAAATTGAATGAATCTTTCAACAAACGATTTTAAAGAAAAATGTTGATGAAAAAGGAATTTCAAAAGGAAATTTTTCAGGATATATGATTTTATCATAAAGAAAAAAATTATGGCCAGAAAATTAGGCCCTGATATCATCTTAGGTCTAACTCAACCTTTCAAAATCGGCATGTAAGGTGATGATTGCCCCCGCTTATAGACATATTGAGACTATTTTTTCAATGTCTCTTTAACAATGATCAAGCAGCAAGACTGTTGATTTGTGGAAAGCAAATTATGAATGCTAGAATTATATTCCTATACTCACAAAAAGTGATTTCATAATATCAGAACTCGTACCACCGCCCGCATTATTTTAACATGGCTTAAAGAAGAAAATAATGACTTTGAAAAACTCAGGAGCCAAGAACAAAGGAAAACTGACCTTTGCTAATGCTTCGATCTCCACGGGCATTGTTGCACTAAACAGCAGTGTTTGATGCTTCTCTGGAAGACTTCTCATGATCTGAGGATGATATTAAAAAATATATATTGTCTTCAATAATCAAGGCCGAACATCTATTCTATTAATCTAGCCCAGGAATGATTTATTGCAGAAAAATCAAATATTATTAATTCCCCCTATATGAGATGTGTATGCAATACTAAAACACAGATTTTCCAATTCGGGCTGTAATAGTTAAGGTCATAAAAATTCAATTCATAAGAGGTGCATAATTAGATAATGAAACTTATTAAAGCTTGAACCTTAAAATGAAAATGAAAATTCTATCTAGAGAAGAGGAGAAATTTTTATTGCTGGATTTTTCTTTGTTAACGATGAGCACGTTTTTATTGCTAGAAAAATTCTTAAAGTAAGATGCTCATAAATCGTAACCAAAATATCTTGTTAGACCATCATAAGTGATAGTTCCAAGTCCAATGATGTAAATTGGTGAAAAGTGAAGGGAAAAGGAGTGACATGGAACAACTGAATTTGGAACCATTGTAAGGGAAAACATAAACACTACTACAATGAAGAAGTGACATTATTTTATTTATCGTACATTAGGAATATAATTGTCTTTAAAATAAAGGAAAACCTCACACACGAGAGTAACTCCCGCACTAACCTCCCTTATTTGTGGTTCAAACCCCATATCAAGCATTCTATCTGCCTCGTCTAGAACAACATAAGAAATTCTAGAGAGGGAAGTGTTGCCTTGTTGTAAGTGGTCAATGAATCTTCCAGGGGTGGCAACTGCTATTTCAACTCCTGCTCTTAGTTCAGACCTCTGCCATAGAGACCAGAAAGAAATCATACACAAAATCATGTTACCAGAAAGAAAGCATACACAATCCTTTCTTCCAAAATTTTACTTGACAAAAATAATATTGAGCAGTGCTCAGCATCTGTTTCCAAACTAGGCTTAACATATAACACATGAATCAGCCTAGCGGGAGAACTAGCTCTGTGAAAACTAAAAAACACAGATTTTTCCAAAACGTTAGTATGCCCATTTCCAACCGAGAGAACCGAACTGGCAGGACAAACAATTGCAAAAGACTTAGCACGCCCATGTCCAAGGCAACCAAAAAATGACATCATAGATTTACAATAGCTTAAACATATTTAACATACAAATACTTATATCACGGATAGGGGTGTTCATGGTTAGGTTCTATAAAAAATTACACCAAACTGAACTGAACTGTTACTTATTTAGCTTGAACTTATCCAAACTTATTTTTGGTTGAGTGCACTGTGGTTCAGAGTAATAGATCAAAACTGGCTAGACAAACAATTGCAATAGGTTTAGTACGGCCAACCACTAGTTCGTCAATACTGACTACTGCAGCGTCTTTTGCAAATTGGGAAAGAAAGAGATAATGTCTTGTTTAAGTTGCTCTTAAAATATTCCAAAAAAAAGTAGCTAAATTGGAGAGGTTTGTTGTTCGGTTTTGGAGTTACATACACCATACACACTAATCAGGATATGATAAAATAGTCTCAAAAAAATTAAAAAAATATTGACTAATGTTTACAGTCCATAAAAAATGATAAACGTGTACCCCACAAAAAAAAAAACTGATAAACACTAGTTCATTGAGAAAATGTTTGGGTTCAGTTAACTATGCTCGCCAAACTGTTTTTGCAGCACAGTTCAGTTCAATGATTTTGTTTTAAGCAGCAGTTTACTTCTCACAATTAGCTAACGATTCGATTTTTAAGATTGGTTCAGTTCAGTTCTCAGTGCAGTTCAGTTTCTCTCAGTTCTGTGAACTGCCCAAATCATGGGTGCTCTTTGACCATATTTAACAGAGTATAGTAATGTCAACAAATAAAAAGAATATCGATCATTGTTTTTTGACCACTGAGAGAAAAATATTGTTACATTTAATTACCTGCTTTTCAATGTTAGTTCCACCAACAACTATGGCAGTTTTTAATGACTCAAGAGATCTGCTAAATGCTTGGACCTGCCAAGGGAAAATAGATGGAATGAAATGCTTTGGAGTGAATCATAATTTCAGGCATAATAAGAAAATATACCAATCACAAAATTAAACAGATAATTCAAAGTAATAAGGCAAGAATATTATACCCATGTAAATTATGTTTGTGAGAACTAAGAATACACATTTCCGGCATAACCAAAAAATATACCAATTGCAAAATTAAACAGATAATTTGAAGTAATAAAGGAAGAATATTATACCCATGTCAAATTATTTTTGTAAGAAGTAAGAATACACATTCCAAATAGGCAGGTGATAGAGAACAGACAAGCTCAGGATCAAAAAAGATGGCAACAAATACACCAACAACAACCAAGCCTTATCCCACTAAGTGGGTCGGCTACATGGGTCAACTTTCGCCATAATATTAATTTTACATCCAGGAACATACTTCTACCCAAATCGTTAATCACAAAATCTTTCTCAATAACTTAGGTCTTCCTCTTCCTCTAGCTTTGAAAATCAATATCCACAAAATATAAAGTTATAAGGAAAAGGCCATAAGAGGACAGTTGTTAATAATTTCCTTTCACTGATAAAACAATCAAAACCTGACCCCAAAAAAATGAAGAAAAAAAATTCAGGGCACGAGCAAGTCAATAGAAGTATATGAATAATGTTTAAAGAGAGCTCTAAATATAGTTATAGTTTACAAAGAAACTTGCCATCTAGAATTGGAGAAATGAAGAATATTCTGTCTCACATAACTACTTACAATTCATTACATGAAATTAAATATATCACCTCTTTTTCTATTTGTTGAGCAAGTTCTCTAGTAGGAGCCAAAACTAATGCCAGGGGACCATCTCCACGCCGAATTGGAGGTTGGACCAAGCAATGCTAATAAAAATAGAAAGGAAAAAAAGTAAATCATAAAAAAAAAATGGCTGTTCACAATTGGTTTTTTTCACCACATGGTAATTAGAAATATCATCAATATGCCCAATCAAGCCTGCGTCTGCATACTGCATGTACAAAAAATTCAGACCTGTATCATAGGAATGGTGAAAGCTGCGGTCTTCCCACTACCAGTTTCAGCACAACCCAAAAGATCCCTTCCACTGAGAGCAATAGGCATGGCCTGTGCCTGGATGGAAGTTGGCCTGGTGTATTCATGATAAGCAATATCCTTCATGATACGTGGATGCAAACACTGATACAAATAAATTCACAAATTTTACACACATTTGTAAATAGTAGCTCAGGTTTTTTCTTTTACACTAGCTCTAGCTTATCATTACCTAGAAGAAATATAAATATGATTAAATACTTGGAAAAATTAAATACCATACCATATCATTAAACGATTCTATAGGTCCAGGTGCAGCAGGAGAGTCAGACGAAACAGTAACATCAAGATTAAGCCGTATGCGGACCTCTTCAATCTGGATGTAACAAGCACTATAATTCAGCAACCAATATTTTTTTATGTGGCTATATAACAAGAAAGAACATGTACTCACTGAAACAATAGGATATTATATTAATACAAATATGTGAAGATACAAGCTAGCTAGTTCAACTTTGAAAAGAGGAGATGATATAATGAGATCTCTAAAGGTACCCCAACTAAAAAAGAGAGACTATTGAGATAGCCAAAACAAAAGAGCAAGAGCTCTCCCCAGAGATAGAGAGGTTGCTGGAATCAAGTGCAAGCGAAATAAATTATCAGAACTGATGATGTTGAAGAAAATTTGATAACAGCTTTAGATAAACCACAATGTTTGAGCCAACTTCATCACAAATTAATAAATCTCACTTTTCATCCAAAGAGAAATGCTAACTTCTATAATCCTTTTTTTTACTAGAACCCCTAAAAACACAGTGGTGGGGTTTTCTCTTGGGCCAGGAGTGTAGTAGTTCGGTAAATTTTACAACAGTGTGGCAACTCTAGCTGTCTGAATGGAGTCACAGTTGATTTCCCTCTTAACCAAAAATCACCTCTAAGTCTAACTTGCTTATTCACTACAATTACAAAGCCTACAGCCAAAGTAGCAAATCCAAAATAATACAATACTATCCCACAGTTCCAAACCCTTCAATAGAAAACTTCCAAATTCAAGGTAGTTAAAAATACACCACTTATCCACTTCTCTTAGTTACCAGCACACATTACACTGGCAATAACCACGTTTCCGTAATCATATTCGCATATCAATGTAACAAAAACTTCACACTCAACTTCTTGAACAAAAACTTTGTAACACTAAGGACACAAATGAAATTAAAATCAGCTGATATATAAATAATAAGTAAGAACGAAAAACCCTAAATATACGAATTGAAATTTTTGAAACGGAAACAAAAACCTCGAAATAAAAACACTCATTCAGTTCAGAGGATATAAAAAAACGATAAGAAATGAGAAAAACAAGGGGAGATGAAGATTGGAGCGGAACCTGGTCGGGGTTCATGCGGGAAACGCGTTCAGAAGGTTGCCAGTTAGGGAAGACAGTATCAGGGACGGTGATAATCCGAGATGGCGGAGGTGCGGCGGAGGTGCGGCGAGTGCCATTGGAGAGAGAAGAATAGTTGGGGTGAGAGTGAGAGTATGAGGAAGAGAATGCGAGGTTGGTGTTGTTGTGGTGGTGGTGGTGGTTGTTGTCTAGGGTTCCGGTTGATGATAAAGGTCTGGTGGTGGTGGTGGCCACCGCGGTTGAGCTCGCGTTTCTCAAGTGTGGAGGAACATACGACATCGTTTTGCTTTTTCTAGCTCTCGAGGTTACTGAGTAGTAACAGAAAAATAACAAGAAATAAGGGTTACTGAGTGAGTGAGGAGGTAGAGTGTCCTGATAAAATATGATAATGATGTTGATAACAATGAAGATGAATATAAAAAATTTTAATAACTTAGAAAATAATATTTTTCTTACGCCCAAGTTTTTTTTTTCTGAAATATTATTATGCCCAAAGTCACTTTGCAAATATGTCATTGTTAAAATAAATTAAATGTGATATTATATCAATTATTTGTATACTCATTCAAAGTATCTCGTCTTTATCATTCTCATGATTATACGAGATTGTGTTTATATTGGTCCCTCACTCAAAATATTTTGTCCATTTTTATTTTTGTGTGTTTAATTTTAATTCATCACACTTTTACGATTAGTTTGTAATTTGATTTTAAATTGGTCATTTCATTTGTTAAGCATGTACCTTGAAATATCTCTATATTTAATCTATTGAGATTGGATCTATAAGAATGTATTTTTTTTATCTTTGTGATTTGATATAAGTTAAAATATTGGAGGTAGTTTGAATTACAAGTTAGACGACGTCTTAAATCAAAAATTTTGTAAAGCTTGATTAGAATCTAACAAGTTGTGATTCGAATCAAACACATACTTGAAAGTGAAGGATTTATCCATGTTAGTCTGATTCGAATAATGGAAGTATGTGATTCAAATTATGGTACTTCCACAGACAATTTGATTTGAATTATGGAAATCAAACTTTCTTTAAAATTAAGGGTGATTCGAATCATACTCTGTTTGACTTAAATCACACACTCAGGCGTGATTTAAATCACAAAAATAACAAACTATTCACTTCACTATATTTGATTTAAATCACAAACTCGTGATTTGATTTGAGTCACAATGTATTGCTCTTATCTTTTTTTGTCTTATCTCTAACATCTATTTAATCCTTTTTCTTGTCTCTTTTTCGAATGATGTCAAGGATGTCAATTGGTATAAACTGTGATGTTCACAAGTAGGCCCGTCCATTAACCTGTGCATCAACCTCACCGGAAATGGGCTCCAAATTTTTAAGGACTCAAGTTTTTTATTAGAAAAATATTTATAAAAAAAAAACAAAACATTAAAAGCACAAATTCGATTTGGGGCTGCCGTTCAAAACAGTATTTTGGAAACACTAAAATATGAAGACCTAGTTGATGAATTTGCTTCAAAAAATGTTCGGGGAAAGACTATTTTTAAGCACTTAGAAATTTTAAGTTGTATGAAATGATATTTGTATTTTAAATTATACTTTGCGTTTTTTAGCTCTTCATTTGGTTAATATATAATTGTATTTTTGGTGTGTCATTTTTAAATAGTAAAATTTTACTTTTTTAAAAAGAAATAGGCTCATTTCTTAAACTAGAATAGGGTCTCCAGATTGATTGGGTAGCCTATTCACAAGTGATATCATATGTAATCATGAAAACATCAAGTGATGTCTACTAAAGAGAAATTCTTTTGATGAATTGTTGAATATTTTTTATTGAAAATCCATAATATTCATCTAGAATTAAATCTTTCTTTGTCAAGAACTTTGAGAGAACCCATGAAAGCTTCTTCATTCACAAATACATTATCTTCATGATTCAACCGGTGAAAAACTTCCTAGAATGTTGGAAGTTGAGAAGTTTGTAGTTGTATTGTGTGAGATTCTTTAGATATTATCCGTCATCTTCAACCTTATACTAATAACAGAGTGTTGTGGTACTCAACTCTAAAGATTAGGTGTGAGAGGTGAATTAAGATACATTATGGAATCTAATGATTTTTCATATGAAGCTTTATTGTTTGTATCAGGAAAAAAGATTGCGTATAGGTCAAACTATTGATTAGCGTTTATTAAGCAAGAGAAGAGTTTTCTCCATACTCCAATGAAAACTTTCGTGGATTCGAGTAAAGGTTTTCACATAACAGAGTTGGGAGTTGTCCTTATTTGTTATTAGAACAATCTCTCAGACAAGTCTTTGTTAGATTCGAGTAAAGAGTGCTATAGAATTGAAGCTATGAGCGAAATTATTGTGTCTATAAAGTTTGTTAGATCAAGATCATTGAAGATCTTGAGTATTAGTAGTTGAGTAATTTGCATCAACATAGAGGATTATTGTTTTAGATTCATATTGGCTAAAGCATTTGATTGTTAGTGTTCGGGTTGATAATAATTTATTCTACCAAAAATACTTGTATCTTTAACATTAAAATAGTGGAAGATGTTACTATTTCCAATGTGAAAACCATCGAAGAGTGGAGGAGGCATAGCAAGGACAAATTGTTGAACCACTATATATTGTTTAAGAGCTTTCATTTGTTTTTCAGTTTCTAAAACTTTAGCTTCAAGGTATGAAAAATTCTTTTATTTGAAGCTAGCCTCTTAAAAGTGTAACACCATATTTTCCCCAACGCATAATTATAAATAAATCAGAGATTTTTTCACAACATTTTCACATATAATGCTACACATATCGAAACACACACACTTGTTGATCATGTAACACTTAATTTAAATAAACATGCAACACGATATATTAATGCACACAATTGCACTTAGGGTGTTTACACGACATCCAACTCATATGATTTGTACTTGGGATGTTTACACAATATCCAACTTATTTAATCTAATGGCAGCGAAATCATAATTAAAATATACATCAATTTAAATCTCATAATAAAACTTCATATTATAATTAAAAGCATCAACTCGTAAATCTTCTCCAATTGCTTATCGCACCAAAAACATAAATATACGAGAGCATACATTGTATCTTAGAAAATCTCAACATAAAACAAGAAATTGCTCCCTGGTGTTACATATCAGAGCATAACCCAAAATTAAGACAAGGAACTAAAAGAAATAGATACAAGATATAGCTTCCACTCACAGTAAAGTTTATACTCTTAAGTATCTGCACGATGTCTATGTAGAGGCAACATTCCAACGGAAGGGATGAGAAAGCACAATTAATAATAATAGGCATATACTGCAAGGTCGGATATCAACACATAACATATTCTACATAATCTCAATCACGGTACATCAATTACATTCTCACACCCAATACATTAATCAATCATCACTCAACAATTATAACTTAACAAATATTGAAATTCTGGCACTTGCAATAACAGAAGTCAAGACCAATGTCTCAACAACACACAATGTCATAGCAGATTTTATAACATCTGATGACAGAAAAATAGACTTGCTGAAAACAGAAATATTATGCAGAAAAGTAAATTCCATAAACTTAAAGAACATAATAAATTGTTAACCCAGTTCAGTGCAACTTACCTACTATGTGGGCTACCAAGCCAGAAAGAAAATCCTCTATCAGTAGTATCAATTTGAAGCTAAACAGTCCCAATTTACAACTCATCACTTAATCTCTACCCAGTGCAACTTCTACCTAGGAACCTCATAAATATGAGAATCCCTCTCACTCCCAATCACCGTAGTGATATCAAACAATCTCAATCCCAGGGAATGTCTCAAGAAACCAAAAATAAGATCACTATTCCAATACAAAAATACTTAGTTTGCTTAAAATCTTAACTAAGAACAATACTCAACTATTTGCTTAAAATATTAGATGAGAACAATAACTTGATAAACAAGTAACAACCAGTCAACTCAAATGTATCAAAAGATATATGAGGACGTATAAAGACACATAGAGAAGCTAAGGAACTCTCAACCTATAAACCCTTATGTGCACACGATTTTACAATAAAATAATGCTTAAGAACTAGGTCTTGGACGTCCCCTTTAATAGACTCTTGCAGTTGGGCTTATACTGGCTTGGACTCTTAAATAAAATCCAATCTTCAGTTGTAAATCCCTGTAGAATCTTCTCCATAAAAATAGAAACAAAAAAACAAATCTTTCAAATATTTCTTAAAAAGTCTCAAAGATCTTTTTTATGAAACAAAATCAAATATGTAATTGTTCCTAAAAATCCTTGATTGATTGTGCCTGTTATGAGTACTAGAAGCCTCTAAAAACTCATATTTTTCAATCAAATCTTCAAGGATATCAGACAGTTGTACTGCCATGATGTTCTATTATAACATGTTACAACATCTGATTGAACGTCTATCAAATAAAGCACTAGCAGATTGTGTTGTACCAGCTGGTCAAGATGTTATGACATCTTGTTCAACATTAGGTTGCAATTGATGTTTCCAAATGAAACATGTTTTGATAAAATTGTTGCCAACTACTTATTTTACCAAAATTGTTACCAACTACTTATTTTATCAAAATTATTGTCAACCATAAAATCACAGATCTAACAATCTCGCCATTTGGAAAATTTTGGCTAAAACAAAGTTTGTACAATAACCATGGAGAGAGGAATAAAACCACAAATACAAGTTACATGAATACATGAAAACTCTGTAAAAACACAACTCAAGAGTTTGTACAATTAAACAAGTCTATTACTCCCCTTTCATACACAATCAGTAATCCCCCTCAAAGGAACACCCCTAAATCAGAGCACATGCAGCAGAAGACATAGCAAAAGCAGCCACAGTAGCAGCTTCAGCGCATGACAAACTATCATGCTCCTCATTAATGGTTGCATACAGCTAGTAACCACAAACAACTACTCTCCCAAAAGCAGTAGCATACAATCCTATCACAATGTTAAATCAACATGTCAAAACATGTGATGTAACATCAGGACACAAAATACAACTAACATTTTACTCCCCCTTTTTAGCCAAAATATTAACAAAAACTGGAGTAAATGTACAATGGAAACACAAATAGCCTTGGAACCAAATATATTGCACACAAGTAATACCTCATATGGAAGCACGCAAGCAATACCTTAAATAGAAGCACACAACACAAATGGAAACACACACTAGCAGATGGAAACACAACAACTGATGGAACCAGACTTCAACAATTTTAGGTGGACATCCACCTCTTTCCCCTGTCAAAGAGTCTCTTGGACTCCTTGATGTTGTCACCGGCCTCTATGTCTGGCATAACACCTTCCTTCCTTCCCTTCTCAGTAGCAATTGGTCTAGGCATGTCATGCATTAGAGTATAGAAGAAAGATGCAGTATCAGTTGCATTTATCCATATTTGTAGTTGATATAACTCCTTAATAATATAAGTTCCAATCCCACTATTGTTTATAACAACAAGTTGTTCCTTGTTGTCCATATGCTCCAGAGTATTTTCCCCTCCTTCAATAAGATTATTGATTAGTTGATTACAACTACCAATATTCTTGTTCCAACCATGTTGAATGAGATATCTGAAAAAATCAGATATTCACTTTGAAATGTCATGACATTCTTCTTGACATTGTGTCTCTCCAACACCAATTTAGAGAAACTTTCTCTTGTTTCCTACATTTAACTCCCGCAGTATACCAAGAAGCACATTCCTGCTTCTTACTGATCCAGAAAAATAAACTATTCCTCAAGGCAAAACATCTATCAGTTTTTTATATCTTCACATTTAATTTAGTGATATTTCCTTTATCAGAGTGAATTGTAGTTAGTTCCTTGAATTTTTCTATTTGTCCTTCAGTAGACAGACCTTTGATGGATTGAGAATTCACTGATTCAGTGCTTGTGAATTCACAAATTTCCTCCCTTAATGCTCCATCAGTTTGCACACAGTATGCTCCAACGTCGTCTCTAACATCCATCATTTATTCAGTAATTGAATCATCAGCTGTCATATTGATAGATTCCAAAGTCATTCTAGTTCTGGAGTTAAAAACTATATGTTCTGCTCCTTGAAGAATAACACGGAAATATCATTTCATCCTGTCATACCCCAAATTTGCATGTCCTTTATCACCACGGTCGAAATTAATTTCAAAATTGAATTTTTATTTTGATTTAAATTAATATTTTGGGGTTTTATAAATATTAGTTCAATTCCAGTTAAAAATATAATAATTTATTTCAAATTATTTCTATTTTTAAAATAGAAAATATCTGCACACCTTTCATATACTTTCAATTGGGTTTATTTACGCACACAATTTTTTTATTGCATTTTCACTCTATCATTCTTACACATTTTTTCAAAACTTTCTTTCTAAAATTTATTTTTTAAAACAATTTAGCCGATAATTAACAAATTAATCAATAGACAAACATATGTCTAAATTAATTTAGTTTTATATGAGGACGTTCTTTCTCCACAGGTTTAGCTATTATTTTCACTTTACATGATTTATTGGTATTGTTTTAGTGGTTTTGCTAGAGAGTCACATGATAATTGATGATATAGTTTCTATTTGATGACTCCATCGTTATTTGGATATCAATGTTTTTGTCATTTATTTATATAGTTTATTTTGTTATATGATGACGAATCTTTAAAACTTTCACTGCCAAATATCACAAAATGCAACATCAACAATTTGTTCACTAACACGATCTTTTCTCCAACACAAACAACCCTGCCATCATCCATAACATAACCAAAACCTGTAACTTACTTCTACGCTAAATCAAAAAAAAAATTCTTAACCCACTCAATCATCTCTATTTTTCATTGTCCATCAAAGATTGGTTAATGTCTTTGTTGTTTTTTTGCAGAGAAAGAATAAGAAGAAGGATCAGAAACTCGCGAAATCAAGCATTTTCCATGACCGCGAACTGTTAGTCAAAATAAAAGAGAGATAAAGAGAGTATGAAGGAGAAACAAGAAAAAATAATAGTAAAAAGAAACAATAATGGTTATGAGAACTTTAAGGAGATGTTAAATAATAACCATTCACCTTTCTTGTTTTATTGGCTATAAAAGCCTTGTATCTTTCATTTGTAATCATCAGAACATAATTTCAATAAATTCTTTCAGTGTAATTGAGTTGTAAAAATTTCATGTGAGGAGAGGTTAATGAATTTATAGATTTCATTTTCATTAAGTTTGTGTGCTTCCGCATTATTTTGTTCTTCCACAAATCTGATAATATGGGGAAATTTTGCGTAGTTTCCTAACAACTGGTATCAGAGCCAGTTGGTTGATTTTTTTTCTATTTTTTTCTAGTAAAGAAATTTTTAGAGACGATCCTGAGGAAGTCAGATTTAAGTGGGAGTGATGGCTGCAGACGAAGGAAAAATGAAAATTGAAAAGTTCGATGGTGTGGACTTTAGCTTTTGGAAGATGCAGATCGAAGATTATCTATATCAGAAAAAGCTACATCAACCTCTCATGGAAACGAAGCCAGATTCGATGAAGGAAGATGAGTGGAACCTTCTCGATAGGCAAGCACTTGGTGTTATCCGATTGTCGTTATCTCGAAATGTTGCCTTTAACATTGCGAAGAAGAAGACAACCGCTGGTCTTTTGAAGGCTCTTTCAAGCATGTATGAAAAACCTTCCGCATCAAATAAAGTTCATTTGATGAGACGGTTATTTACACTTTGGATGACAAAAGACACTTCAATTGCACAACATATCAATGGACTCAATATTGTAACAACCCAATTGAGTTTAGTTGGAATTGAGTTTGACGATGAAGTACGAGCATTGATACTTTTGTCTTCCTTACCAGATAGTCGGAGTGCTACTGTCACGACAGTGAGTAGCTCGTCAGGAAGTACAAAGATGAAATTTGATGATGTTCGTGATCTGGTTCTCAGTGAAGAGATCAGGCGAAGAGATTTGGGTGAATCATCATCCTCTTCAGTATTACATACAGAGGAAAGAGGAAGAAATTCAACCAGGGGATATGGACGTGGTAAATCAAAGGACTGACGATCCAAATCCAAAAACCATCGTAGTTTCAATAATTCGAAGACTATCGAATGTTGGAATTATGGAAAGAAAGGGCATTACAAAAATCAATGTAGACTCCCACCAAATAATCAAGAGGTAAAGGATGAAGCAAATGTTGCTTCCACTTAAAGAGGAGAAGACGCGTTGATATGCTCTTTGGAGAATAAGGAAGAGTCTTGGGTGTTAGACTCTGGAGCATCCTTCCATGCCACTTCCCAGAAAGAATTCTTTAATAATTATGTCTCTGGAAACCTCGGTAATGAGCAATCATGTGAGATTACAGGTAAAAGTGTAGTGAAGATTAAGTTAGGTGGGTCTGAATGGGAATTGAAAAATGTAAGACATATTCCCGACCTGACAAAGAACTTAATCTCAGTAGGCCAGTTGGCTAGTGAAGGCTACACAACAGTCTTTCATGGTGATCAATGGAAGATTTCAAAGGGTGCAATGACAGTTGCTCGCGGTAAAAAGAATGGTACTCTTTACAAGACAGCGGGAGCATGTCACTTGATTGCAGTTGCGACAAATGAAAGTCCCAATCTATGGCACCAGAGATTGGACCATATGAGTGAGAAAGGGATGAAGATTATGCACTCAAAAGGAAAACTACCAGGTCTTAAGTCAATAGAAATTGACATGTGCGAAGATTGTATACTTGGAAAGCAGAAGAGAGTCATATTTTAGACAAATGAGAGAACCCCAAAGAAGGAAAGGCTTAAGCTTATTCACTCTGATGTTTGGGGTCCAACTACCGTCTCATCTATTGGTGGGAAGAAATACTTCGTGACTTTTATTGATGATCATTCCAGAAAGGTATGGGTATACTTTCTGAAATATAAGTCTGACGTATTTGAGGCTTTCAAGGTGTGGAAAGAAAATGGTAGAAAATGAGACCGAATTGAAGATCAAAAAGCTCCGAACTGACAATGGTGGTGAATATGTAGACACCAAGTTCAAGAAGTTATGCTATGAGCACGAAATAAGAATGGAGAGGACTGTGCCATGTACACCTTAACAGAATGGTGTAGCTAAGCGTATGAATTGAACGTTGACTGAAAGAGCTAGAAGCTTACGTGTGCAATCAGGATTACCGAAGCAGTTATGGGAAGAGGCAGTCAACACATCAGCTTATTTAATCAATCGAGGTCCATCGGTACCATTGGAGCATAGAATACCAGAAGAGGTATGGAGAGAAAAAGAGGTAAAACTTTCACATCTTAAAGTTTTTGGCTGTGTAGCATATGTGCACATTAGTGATCATGGCAGGAATAAGCTTGACCCCAAATCAAAGAAATGCACTTTCCTCGGTTATGGTGAGGATGAGTTTGGGTATCGCTTATGGGATGATGAAAACAAGAAGATGATCTGCAGTAGAGATGTGGTCTTTAATGAAAGAGTTGTGTACAAAGATAAGCATAACACAAGCACCAATGAATCAAAATTATATGACCCAGTTTATGCAGAGGTGGATGATATCCTAGAAAGTCCTATAATTGAAAGTCCTCAATTAGAGGAATCAAATGAATAAAGCAGTAAGCAACAATATGACGCATCAGAGACTTGTACTCCAACTCCTATATTGAGAAGGTCTTCTCGACCTCATGTTCCCAATAGAAGATACATGGACTACATGTTGCTAACTGATGGAGGTGAGCCTGAAGACTATGCAGAAGCATGTCAGACCACAGATGCTAGTAAGTGGGAGCTTGCAATGAAAGATGAGATGACATCTTTAATCTCCAACCAGACATGGGAACTAGCTGAGTTACATAGTGGAAAGAAGGCACTCCACAACAAATGGGTGTATCGAATAAAAGAGGATCATGATGGTTCTAAGTGATACAAAGCCCGACTAGTTGTCAAAGGATTTCAGCAAAAAGAATAAGTTGATTACACTGAAATATTTGCTCCAGTTGTGAAGCTCAATACTATCATGTCAGTTTTAAGTATTGTGGCCAGCAAAGAGCTCTACCTTGAGCAATTGGACGTGAAGATTGCGTTTCTCCATGGAGACTTAGATGAGGAGATCTACATGCACCAACCTGAAGGTTTCTTAGAGGAAGGGAAACAGAGTATTGTGTGCAGATTAAAGAAGAGCTTGTATGGCCTGAAACAGGCTCCAAGACAGTGGTATATGAAGTTTGAAAGCTTTATGCACAAGGAAGGTTTCCATAAGTGCAATGCATATCACTGTTGTTTCTTCAAGAGATATAAGTGCAATTACATCATTTTGCTACTTTATGTCGATGATATGTTAGTAGCAGGTCCATATATGGATGAAATCAGAAACTTGAAGATGCAGTTATCAAAGGAGTTTGACATGAAGGATTTGGGTCCAACAAATAAGATTCTTGGAATGCAAATCACGAGAGATAAGAAAAGAGGAATTTTGCAGTTATCTCAGGCAGAGTACATCAGTCGTATTTTGCCAAGATTCAACATGGGCAATGCCAAACCAGTTAGCACACCTTTGGCAAGTCATTTTCGCCTATCCAAGGACCAGTCTCCTCAAACGAAGGAAGAAAGAGAATTCATGGCTAAGATTCCATATGCTTCAGCCATAGGAAGTTTGATGTACGCAATGGTATGTACTAGGCCAGACATTGGCCATGCAGTGGGAGTTGTAAGCAGGTTTATGGCAAATCCAGGAAAAGCTCACTGGGAAGCAGTCAAGTGGATTTTGCAGTATCTACGAGGCACTAAAGAGAAATGTCTATACTTTTGCAAAGGAGAAATAAAATTACAAGGATACGTTGATGCAAATTTTGCTGGTGAAGTTGATTACCGAAGAAGTACAACTGGCTATATATTTATTGTTGGTACAGGAGCAGTTAGTTGGATATCTCAAATACAAAAGATTGTTGCTTTATCTACTACTGAGGCTGAGTATGTAGCCGTCACAGAAGCTAGTAAAGAATTAATATGGCTTCAAGGATTGTTAACAGAGTTGGATTTCATGCAGGAGAAGAGTGTTTTGTATAGTGACAGTCAAAGTGCAATACATATAGCAAAGAACTCTGCATTTCATTCAAGAACAAAACACATTGGTCTTCGTTATCACTTCATTAGATCTCTTCTTGAGGATGAGGTACTAACATTGAGCAAGATACAAGGAAGTGAGAATCCAGCTGACATGTTAACAAAGGTGGTAACAATTGATAAACTGAAGTTGTGCTCTTCTTCAGTTGGCCTGCTAGAATAATAGATTGATAAACGTTGTTGTTTGACCAAGGTGTGAAGACTGATTGAAATCACTCTTCAAGTGGGAGATTGTTAGTCAAAATAAAAGAGAGATAAAGAGAGTATGAAGGAGAAACAAGAAAAAGTAATAGTAAAAAGAAACAATAATGGTTATGAGAACTTTAAGGAGATGTTAAATAATAACCATTCACCTTTCTTGTTTTATTGGCTATAAAAGCCTTGTATCTTTCATTTGTAATCACCAGAACATAATTTCAATAAATTCTTTCAGTGTAATTGAGTTGTGAAATTTTCATGTGAGGAGAGGTTAATGAATTTATAGATTTCATTTTCATTAAGTTTGTGTGCTTCCACATTATTTTGTTCTTCCACAAATTTGATAATATGGGGAAATTTTGCGTAGTTTCCTAACACGAACAAAACCCACAACCGCTGCGGCTGACTCCCTCACATCACACGACTTCCGTCAGACCCTCCTCCGTTCGCTGCACCAAGATTATCATCGGTGAACATATAAGTCCAACCGCATAGCAGACCGCATCAGCCTACACCAGATATGCACTCGTCGATGCACACCACGCCCTCCAACCCATGCAGCACCTCTGATCGAGACTTACTGCAACACCACACATTGTACACCAACCTCTCTCAAATACCTCCACTACCATTAGAGTTGATTGACGGTTCACCACCAAAGGACACCACCGCACATAACACTTCGGCCGCCCATCACCACCACTCTTCAAAGCTGATGCAAGAAGATTCAATGGACGTCCACGGTCATTAAATGCGACTGGAGCATCACCATCGGAAATCCTACGTTCATCTCACTGTCACCGAATTTGATTTTGAGGAGAAAAGGAATCATATGAGAAAGATGAAAAAAAAATAGGTACAGGAGAAAGAGGATTCACAAGAAGAAGAAAGAAGAGTTATGAAAATGAAGAAGAAGTGGATCTGAGCATGTTTATTCCCTTGCGTTATCTTTCTATATTTTTTTTATTATTACAATTTCTGATATGTGTCAAGCTTCAATTTGAAGCTTACGGTATTTTGAAAAATATATAGACAACAAAATGAGAGGAAACGACACAACCCCGTGGTATCTCTTTTTACTTATCTCTCTTTTTCTCTTTTAATAATTAGTTAGTGTATACTAGGTTTTTTTTTTAATCTTATGGACTTTTGGGCCTTATTCTTTATTGTTTACATCATCCCTAATTCTTTCTTGCAATCTTTAATTTTATTTAATTAGTTTATTTTAATTTTATTTTAGTTAATATATTTTGTTTAGATTATTTATAATACTAAAATTATACAAAAGATCATAAAATATGTTTGATTAGTTAATTAGATTTATTAATTTATTAGTTATGCATATTTCCTAAGTCTCTCGACTAATCCAACATTTGACATTTGCCTAATCACATTTTTCTAAATCAAACTTTTTCGAATCAAATTAATTCAAACATTTTATAAATAATAGGATGTCCATCTTCGAGTAATTAAATTGGTCGACACATCATCTACCGGTTTATTATTCAAAATCAAACAATTAAAATCCACACAACTCACCAAATTCACCATCCATGAGCGGAACGTGGCCAATATTTGGCCACATGATGAGGAAGACTATATCAGACTCTCTCCGTATGCTTCATGATAAGCAACACGTGGCCAATATCTGCCATGTCAGGAGAAAGACTTTATCAAACTTCTCCCTCTCTATATCTTAATATAGCTAACGAATCAAAATCAATTTTTTTACTAATTTAATAAAATTATAAGATATTTTCGAAAAAAAGATTAAGGAGAAATACTTTCAAATTAATTGCGAACTGCATCTACGATCACTTAACTTACAACCCATATAAGGTTCAAGGATAGATTCGAAAGAAATTCTACACAATCCTGTAAAAAACACCAACCAACACTACGAATTATGAATTGAGACTCTGATTCCTCATAAGAGTTTACGTAGGCATACGACTATAATCGTGGCGAGTTCCCCTAATAAAAACTAAAACCATATTTCTTAAAGATTGCGTTTCTAAACCCTAGTATCCTTGTGAACAAGGTAGATTAGGGGTGCCTAACACATTCCCTTCGTCTAAAAACGAGTCCAACAACTTAGAATCTCTGACTTATTTAGGGTTAACCTTTATATTCCCTTCCTTAGGATAAAAATTAAGGGTGGCGACTCTTAATTTTAAACTGGTTACAACACATCCCTTATGGGATTCTTTTTACCCTCTTGACCTAGGTCAGTCAAGTAGTAGCATTTACTTCCAAATATATGAAAGTTTTTTACTCTTGGCTTCATTTCTTTCCATATCTCATAAAGAGTGGCTGAAGTACCTCTCTTCAAAGTACCCCCTATTATGAATATAACAAGCAGTATTCATGGCTTCTGCCCAAAAGTACAAAGGCACCCCCTTAGCATGAAGCATGACTCTAGGTGATTCTATAATCTCCTTGGTCACTTATTTAACAATTCCCCTTTGTTGAGAGCACTCATAACCAATATTGTTAGAAGCACAAAATTTAGAGAATTTTGTATTCTCAAACTCTTTGTCATGTTCACTTATAATTTTGACAATATCATCATTTCTCTCTTCTTGAATAATTTGACACAGACTTTTGAAGACTTCAAAAGTATCTGATTTTTCTCTAAGAAAATTTATCCAAGTATACCCAGAAAAGTCATCTAGAACTACAAAGACATACATTTTTCCTCCTAGGTTGTCTATCTCTAATGGTCCAACATGAAGAAGTTCCAACACTTTAGAAGTATTCTGATTTTGCAACATTTAATGTGACATCATGGTTTGCTTTTTACTTACACACTTATCACAAACTTTTCCTTATTCAACCTCGAGATCTGGCATATCTCCAATGGCTCTTTTAGATATGACTTTCTTCATTCATTTGAAATGAAGATGTTCAAGTTTTTAGTTCCATAGTTTCACTTCATCCTTATTGGTTATTGAACATGTGGAAGAGTAAGCAATCATTTGAGACTCCCACAAATAACAGTTGTCTTTGGACCTCATGCCTTTTATTAGAACAACTTTTTTCTCATATTTGACCAAACATTCTGATTTTGAGAAGTTGACTAACAGACCTTGGTCACATAATTGACTAATGCTAATAATATTAACAATTAATCTTTTACTAAACAACACGTCTTCTAAACTAGGACAGCCAACACACATCAACTTACCAACTCCTTTGACGTCTCCTTTAAACCCATCATTAAATCTAACAGATCATGTGGGATGTGGCTTGATATTTACCAACATCTTATAGAATCCAGTCATATGTCTAGAGCATCAACTATTAAAGTATTAGTCTTCACTAATTGAGTCTCTCAAGGAAGTATGAGCTATAAGGTTAATATCCCTATTTTTAACACTTCTCTTTTTGCTCACTTTATTAGCCTTGGAACGAACTAAAGACTTTTGATCTCCATATAATTTGAAACTGAAAGGCTTAATATGACCAGACTCACCATAATAGTGATATCTCCGAGTAGATTGAGGTTGATTTGAAGATTCGTTATATTTTCCAGGATGTTGTAACATGTGATTGAACATGTTGATCTTTTTCTTCTTTTCAGAAAGTAAGGACTCCTATTCAGATACTTTTATTTGTTTGTTACAGATTAATAATCAACTTCAGTATCTCTTTCCTCTTTTAACATATCATATTTAATATTCATTTTCTTCAAGGAATCTGACATTTTATTGAGCTTAGAATTTACGAGAGTTACTTCACTTTGAAATGTGAAACATAACATATAAGCTTCTTCTTTTCATTTTCCAATTCAGCTATAATCTTCCTTTGTTCTTCTAATATTTGAAAACTTTATTCACACTTTTCACAAGTATCCTTTTAGGATACATCAAGATATTCATAGAGAACACTATCATCATAAGCTTCAACTTTATCTGCCTATCTTCCAGAAAGAGCCACCACAAGTTTTGTAGATTCATTGTTATCCTCATCTTCTGACTCATCATCATCATACCAAGACATAGTAAAGCCCTTTTTCTGCCTTTTGAGAAAAGTGGGACATTCTGGTTTGATGTGACCAAAACCTCCACACTCATAGCATTTAATTCCTTTTCTTTTATTGGTCTTTTCTTCAGGTCTGGTATTCTTGTGAAAATCATCATCATTCCTGATGTTAGATGAGATGTTCCTAACATTTGGTCTTCCTCTTCTGTCCATTAATTTCAGAATTCGGTTGAATTGCTTTCCAAGTAACACAGTGGTATTTAACAATCCTTCATTTGTATCTATATTAGCTTGACCTTCATCCTCTTCAACATTGGATACAGAAGTTATGCTTTTATGCTTGAAAACTGGTTTGACAGTTTGGGGTTTTTTTGAGTTGTGTTTGATAATTTCTCTTCTATCTTCTGCTTTGCTTTAGACTTGTCCACTGTTATATTCAGGTTGCTTTGGTTTTGACAGCTTAAAAAAAAAGGGGGAAAACCATCATATTTTGAATGTTTTGGCCTCTTGTTCTTTTGCTCCCTTTTGCAGTTTTGTTTTTTCAGCATACTCTATGTAACTTGTGACAGGCTGTGGGCAGGGTAGCAAGGCTGTACCTTTTGTGAAATTCCAATAACCTAGGTGATTTCTTTCCTCTCTCCTCTCTCAATGATAAAAAGCAAATTGCTTTTTCTGAAAAGTTTGCAAATAAAATGGGAAATGATGAAAATGGCTTATTGAAACAAGCCTCTTGCTTGTTGACTTGGTTTACCATATTGCTATACTTCTGCCTTTTTTGCTGCCTGCTTCCTACTGCTATGCTGCTTGTTGCTTGTTGCTTGTATTGCTTGCATTTTGTTTTTGCCATGCTGTTGTTTGTTTGGTGATGCGTTGCATTCAGTTTGGAATATGTTTGGCTGTTGTCTAGTTACTTGCCATTGTTGCTTGTTTGGCCCTGTTTGCAATTCTTGTTTGGTGATGCGCTGCTGCTTGCACATTTTTACTTGTTTGGGCAGCTTTGTTGTTTGTTGCCTAGCTTGGTTGCCTTTCCTTTGTTTAGACAGCTTACTTGTATTTTTTTTCTTCTTTTTGTGAACCAAGAAAAATAATTCTCTTGTGTTTTGCAAATAGAGCAAATAAAAATGTGATAAATTAAAAAAAAGCCCTCTGATTCCAAATTGCAAACTTTAATGATGAACACTTTCTTTTCTTTTGAAAATTCTTACTCATGTCTAATTAACTGTACTAACTATTTTTTTGTCTTTCATTTTCATGTGAGCATAACTGGATGGTGGCAAAGCAGAGGAAGCAAGAGACTCTGGCAAGCATGGAAGCAATGGAAGCTCAGTCAACCTTAGGCATAGATTCATTTTATTTGTAATTTAAAGAGAAACATTCAATTAATTGTACTAATTTATTTTTCAAATACGATAAGTTGTAAAACCTAAAGCATTTAAATAATAAATTGTTTTGTAACAACTTTTGAAATAAATGGAGAAAGTCTTATGAGATATTATGATGTCCATTAAAATCCTTTACTGTCAATAACTCGCAATTTTCTCTTTGCATCTTCACTGATTCTTAAAGATTCCCGATCAAGATAATTGAAGCTGCATTCCAATAATTCCAATCAAGATAACTTAAATTCCAAATACTCCAATAACTCTGTAATCTTGCAACTGCATTCCAATCAAAACACACACTGTCTATTCCAATTCTTAAACAAGCAAATGTTTTTAGAAGACGCAAATCATCTGGTTAACCTTGAAAACAAACACTGTTTTCCCCCCAGTAATATTGAGAAAGCATGAAAACATTGTGAAAGCCAATTGGATCTTTGAGAATTCATTTCTTTTAAGAATTGCAAGAAAAACCCTAATTGTTGGTTTACTGCCACTGGAGAAAACCTGTTTGATCGATTCCTGAGCCAATCTTGAATATCTGAGGAACCATAGGGTTATGTTTTTTCTGTGAAAAATGGGAGGGCAAATTTTGGGGTACAACAGCTGCCCCTGTTCAATCTTCTTGAACCTGAAGAGTTAGATCGACGAGTTTTGTCGTTCGTGACTCGAAGGTAAAAGATGATTGGACACTAGAGTGCCTATAAATTTGCGCTCGACAAAAGTGTAATTGAGGGAATGGGCTTAAAGATGCCATTTGGAGAGATGTTAGAATCTTGTTGGAGATGGGCTTGCAGATGCCATCCAAGAATGTTTGGCTGTAAATCGACAAAATAAGCATCAGAATGGTGTCCGTATTTGGAACGTATCTGAACTGTATTTGTCCTTGAATCTGAATAAGCGACAGAATGACTTCCGTGTCTGGAGTGTATCTGTATTGTATTTGAACTGTATCTTGAAATTAAGTCTGAATGAGTATCAGAATGACGTCCGTATCTGGAGCGTATCCGTACTGTACCTGAATGAGAAATAGAATGGCTTCCGTGTTTGGAGTGTATCTAAACTGTATCTGAATTTTGAAATCTGAATGAGTAACAGAATGACTTCCATGTCTGGAGTGTATCTGTACTGTATCTGAAGTCTTTGAATATTTGTTAAAGATAACTGTTAATCTTATCCTGAAAAGGGTAAAATGTTAGCTGAAACATAAAGTTATGTTGCATGAAATGTATGATGCAATAAATGTGTTTTATCCATGTTTATGATATATGAATGTAATGTATGCGCATGTAAGCTGATTTGTTGTATTGTTGAGGAAAATAAATCCTTGACTGCTGCCGGGGAAAAATAAATCCTTGACTGCTGTGGATTCCGTTGTGAGAGTAATGCCATATACTTCTTGAGGAATCTGCTTGGGGAATCCAGAGAATTTTAATGACTTTTACTGGGGATTACTGACGGGAGTCTTTGTTCTGTCGAGAAGCAATAAAACTCTGTGGGGAAAAAATTTATCCTGTCATGAAAACTGTGGGGGAAAGCTTATTCCGCTGGGGAATTCAGGAGTTTGGGTTATCTGCCACTTTACTGGGGAGTTACCCTAGGTTTGGGAGAAACAAAAGTTAACTGTTAACTGGTAGATTTTCAGGCTTCAAGACAACTTGCTGGGGAAACCTGGAGAAACTGGATGAGTTCTGTTGTGGGTTGAAAGTTTCAGCTCCGCTGGGGATTGGTAGTTGGTAGTCTCATCTCCGCTGGGGATCTTAATGACGTGCTGTAGAGATTGTGTATGGAAATGGGCTTAAAGATGCCATTTGGAGAAACAGAGGAGAATCGTCGGAGATGGGCTTATAGATGCCATCCAAAGGTGATTGTTGACAGAAAGTTAAACTGGATCTGAACAGAGAATGAATCAGAATAAACCATTGGGAGATTTATCTGAAACAGCAAAAGTTCGGAAAATGAATCAAAATAAATCATTGAGAGATTTATCTGAAACAATAAAAATCTGGAATATCTTCAACTGGAATAAGAATCAGGGAGATCTTAGTGTCAATCTGAATGAACCAGAGAAGGTCTTGAATTAACTTTGACTGGATAAGAATCAGAAAAATCTTAGAATCGATTTAACTGAAACAGACGAAAGTATTGGAATATCTTCAATTGGAATAAGAATCAGGGAGATCTTAGTGTCGATCTGAATGAACCAGAGAAGGTCTTGAATTAACTTTGACTGGATAAGAATCAGAAAAATCTTAGAATCGATTTAACTGAACCAGACGAAAGTCTTGGAATATCTTCAACAGATGTCGGGGAACTGTTAAATCTTGGACTACTGTTGAAGAGTATATGTGTCTTCAAACTATGCTTAGAATGTTTCCACTGGGGATCCCTATTTTGTTGTTTGAGGAGGACTCCACTGGGAAATGTTGATCTTTGTCTTGAGAGAAATAGAATTTTAGGAGCTTCAGTCGTCCGTTATTCTACTGGGGTACCATCTCTGTTGAATTTTGGGAACTTCAGCCGTCCGTTATTCTACTGAGGAATCATCTCTGTTGAATTTTGGGAACTTCGGTCGTCCGTTATTCTATTGAGGAATCATCTCTGTTGAATTTTGGGAACTTTGATCGTCCGTTATTCTACTGAGGAATCATCTCTGTTGAATTTTGGGAACTTTGATCGTCCATTATTCTACTGAGGAATCATCTCTGAATTTTGGGAACTTTGATCGTCCGTTATTCTACTGAAGAAATATCTCTGTTGAATTTTGGGAACTTTGATCGTCCGTTATTCTACTGAGGAATCATCTCTGTTGAATTTTGGGAACTTTGATCATTTGTTGTTCTACTAAGGAATCATCTTTGTTGAATTTTGGGAACTTTGATCGTCCTTTATTCTACTGAGGAATCATCTCTGTTGAATTTTGTGAACTTTGATCGTCCATTATTCTACTGAGGAATCATCTCTGTTGAAGAGGAAAGTTGGATGAACTACTATCTGGTCGTGGTCCAGGCTTCATAGCTTGAATTTTGTGAGAATTTGATTGCATCTTTCCTGAAAGGTAAAGGTTAGTTGCATGACATATATCAAACAATGACATTCTCAAAATAAATGAGATTGCGTTGTATGATGTCCTGATGTACGGATATGTAATGTTTTCAAGATGATTTCTCGCTGGGGAAAATAAATCCCGAATTGGTGCTGGAGAAAAGAGTTGAAATCTCTGTTTCCTATAGTGAAAATTCTGGATACTTTAATGGGAAAAATCCTCAGGGATTCTTGAGGTCGACTCAGCTGGGAAGAGGTTATCAAAGATTGAAACTCTGGCTGAGAGTCCTCTTATGAGAAGGATTTTGGGGAGATTTGTCACTGCCCCTAGTAGCGAGTGTTTATGGCTTTGCCAGGAAATGTTTGACTGTATGTAACCCTTTGTTGGGATTGAAGTTCAATGCCCCAAGTGACGGGGAGGGAGACTTGCCCCTGGTTACTCTGCACTTTGAGAGATTTCTTGAAATCTTGACTGGACTGCCCCAGGTGTGCTGGACAATGACATGTCATGTCCTCTTGTTGATAGGAGATTTTTTGCAACAGAAGTGTCATCCCGCTTGAAGTGACTTTGTTCACTGAGAGAGCTTTTCGTTCATTGGATATTCATTGTGTGAATTTCTCCGCTGCCAAACAAATAGCCATATGCAAACAACGATATTCAAATAATGCAAAGTTTATGCTTGTCTTGAAATTTTGAAAATGTGTTTTTTTTAGCATAAAACTTTTGTAAGAAAAATTCAACTCAAGATTTATAGCAAAGCCTTACAGGAGTCAAGATACCTTTTGTAACAGTATGCTTTCGAACTAACCCATGCTTCAATTAGGACTTTTGAAGGGTTGTAACGTGGCTTGGTTCATGGTTTAAGAAACAAAGGATAAAAGCTCAAAGTATATTTGTACCCACCCACTCTTCATGATGTTCTTCAGTCCTAAACTTAGTTAATTGTGCGTTTAAACTCCAAATGAGCCCGTAACGACATTTTGGTGATGGTTCAAACAAGTTAAATTTGTTGGAAGGCAGTCATTTTTGCAACATTATTTTTGTAGTGACCTCTTTCTTTCAATTTATTATCCCTAATTTTTGCCTGACTGTTCCTGTTTTGGAGGTTACAGTCAGCGGGATGCCCCAGTTTTCTTAAGCCTCCTTTGTAGGTTTTGACTTAGTGGGCTTTTCTTTTTGAGAGATAATGACTGCCTATGTGATAGGGAATCATCACCGTCTTTTGATTCCAAAGGAATGTTTTTGATGTCATTCATTGTATTACAAGATGAGAGTTTGCGACTTTAACATGCGTTTGAATTAACTGAGAGACTACCCTGCCCCAGGTTTTGATTAAAGGTTTCAATTTGTGTTAAAACAGAAAACTTCTACTTCTTTGGCTCGAAGGGGTTGACTAGGGATTATCTTCCTTATAACTCCAGTGTTTAGGATTTGAAAGAAACGCATGTACATCGTCTGCAAGGTCCATCCAAAAGCATACTGTATGAGATTATGGCATTGTTTTCGTCATCCTCCCTCTAAAGGTTTGTGTCATAAGAAGAATAAAAAGCATAGTTTAAATATAGTGAAAACTAAAAGATGAATTCAAGACAAACATATGCAATGCATTAATGAAACAGAGTTTGACATTAATAGATAATTGTTTGAATAACAAAAGAAATTACAATTGGAAATTCAAAATGAACAGAAGCCTCTTTGTTCAAACTTGTCATTTTAGGTGGAGAGCCCTCATCGGAAGATTTTCATTTGGCCATCTTGTGTGAACTCCAGCGTTATTTCTTTAATCAAATCTTGAATTTTGTTTCTCAATGCCCAACAGTTATCGGTGTCATGTCCAGGACTGTTGGAGTGATACGCACATCTTGCATTTAGATTGTACCCTAGAGAGGCTGTGTTGGGATTCCGAGGGGGTCCCTTAATACAATCAGCTTGACTTCCAACAAGCATTGGAGCACTTGAGATAATGACATGCTAATCTCAGTGAAACACTTTTCAGATGTATTTCGCTTACGCTGATTACCCTGTTGACGTTGGCGAGGTTGTTGTTGGGATTGTGACCCTGAAGCAAACTGGGGAGGTTTTCTCTCGGCTTCTTGTCTCAAGGGAGGTTGAATGATGACTTGATCCTCAACCTTATTTGTTTGCCCCATTTGGTTACATTCATCTTGATGAAGCTTGTTGATGAGGACTCTCAGCTCCTCTTGTCCTCGTGCCAAGTTTTGGATGAGAGCCATCTGGCCCACCAGTTGTCCCATCATCTGGATTTTCATTATGGCTATCTCAGTTCGTAGTAGCTCCAGCTAATCATCTTTGTTGCCCTCAGGATTCCCCATGATCATGCCCCTAGTGAGGAGAGATTTCACTTCTTGCTGCCCCTTGGATAGGTTCAAAAACATCTCTTGAAGTTGGGTGTTTTGAGCTTGGATGTCCTTGATAGTCTTCTCTAGAGCCATCTCTACTGAAATAAACAGTAGGAAGATAAAGAGACCTGAAGGGGAGAAACCTGTCATGATATGATGCATGATATGTGGATGCATGCTTTCAAGGATCTCGCAGGGTAAACATAAGAAAATGTTGGAAGTTGAATTTTGATCAACATCTTTGATTGGAGAACTTCGCATCGGTGGATGTCTTTCCACGAGAATCAAGCTCACCATGTCAAGTGGGTCATAGCCCTTGACTCAAGTTGTTGTACTTGATCTTTGACGGTGTTTGTTTTAGAGGAAAATAGATCATCTTGCCCTTTGGTAGATGTCTGGTTCAACGTGACCCTGCATCAAAGACCCTTGAGATCCTTGAAATGGTTATTGAAAATGTTATGGTATGATGTTATAATGTTATGTACAAATATGCGAGGTAAGCAAGTTTATATACAAATAATCATATTCACACAAAGCAGTTGAGTCCTCAGGTTTAGGCTTGCATGGAGTTTGTAGGTAAGTACCCTCTTGAAGTTTAGTTGGCTCAACCTGTCCTAGAAATAGTAATCGGGTTCTAAAGGAGCTCAATATCACTGGATTGTTTCCTTGTTCATTGTTTCAATTCAGCCTCTTACCGGCAACCAAAATATTCCAAGGAACCAACCCTTAATGAGTGCAGTATCGAGTATCTACCAACTTCGGACTGTACCAAAGCCGGTCATCTCACTACATCTTAAAAGGCCAAGTTGGTCAAGTAAGGTTCTAAGGTCAGTTGATATTTCACGGCACCACGCGGCAGCCCCGTACTCTCCTTGATTCAACTCAAGGGTTACTGGTACCAACCAAAGTGCCACATCAACGTAGCTACTGCTTCAACCATGTCGGTATACCCCGCACAGTTCCCTCACAATCTATTGCTACTTACCTAAAAGGTGTCCCCAAATCCAGGTGTTGGATTTAAAACAAACCCAAACAAGGAACCAAAAATGTAAAGCATACAAATCAAACAAGATAAGCATGTAAAGGTGATCTAAAACCCTAAGGTAACCCCACTTTTATAATGTCCCCAGCAGAGTCGCCAGTTCTGTGATACGGTGGGAGAACTGACTAGAGGTTTTGCGTTTCGTTCGCACTTGTGCGGTTAGCAAGATTCGCCACCGACTTTTCTTTTATCCAAAAGGAAAGGCAAAAAGCACAGGAAAGACCTTTCGAGAATTTTCTTGGGTTCGGGGGGTAGATTATGAAAAGGGAAGGTATTAGCACCCTTTTCATCCATGGTTTTCCATGGGCTCTTAGTTACTCGTTTAGATCACTTGCTATTGTGTGCTTGTGGTGTGGGCTTTAAAAGTATTTTGGAAAATCTCTTTGTAATGGTTCTCGTCTCTATAAGAACGTATACAAAGTTTTGTTTCGAAAAAATGGTTCAAAGATGTGTTTGTGAATCGTGTTTTGAAAAGTATTTTGAAAAGAGGTTTTGCAATGATTCTCGTCTCTATAAGAACGTATACAAAACATTTTGTCTTTTGAAAGTGTTTTGAAATGGAGGTGTAGGTGTGAAATTTTTTGTTGTGAGCAAGCGAGTAACTAAGAGCGAATCTATCTACTCGAAAGGTCTTACGTTGTTCTTTTCTTCCTTTTAATGGTGTTATCTTACCATTGATTTGGTAAAAAGCCCCATCATTGGATGTTAAGGGACAAGTGCGGGTCAATTTTACAATCATTGAAGGCAACTTGTGAGACGCTCTAGCAATTTTTGTAAGGGACGAGATCGTTTTAATCGAAGGCAACATCGAGGGTCATCGAGAGACTATGATCTTTGTTTATCGAAGGGTCGTTGCTAGAGTGTCTCATATTCGAGGGACATGATTGTATTTCCGAGGCAACGAGCGAGGTTACCCTAGAGGTGCGCGTGTGAGAAAGTGTGTTAGTTTCAAGTTATTTATTCTTTGATTAGGTCATCTAGCGATTGATTTTTGGATCTTGCCATACATGCCTAGTTACTATACAGTATATGGAAAACAGTAAATTGCGGAAATTGAAATTCTACGCTATTACAAAATGTTCGGGAATGGGGGTACAATTGTTACAAATGGGGATGGATCAGATGAAATAGCAATGTCCAAATATCAGACAATACAACCAAATCGAATTGTTGTGCGATTTAATATAAAGCTATGACAATTTATGAAAATAAAATCAACAAAGTATGAGATGTATGTATTTACTTGAAAAGAGAAAAAAAACCTATTCTAAAAAGAAATTGATTAAATTAAAAAAAAAACTTTATTATTATGTATTTTATTAATTATGAATAAGTTTAAAGAAAGGAAACAAATTAAATTAAATTTTTTGATGTTTTTTATTAAGTGTAAAAAAAATTAATAAAGACAAGTTATAAAAAAAAAGAAAATAATAAAAAATTAACTTCAAGACTTAAATTAATTTAATAAAAAAAAATTAAGTTTTATTAGTATATTGTTAACAAAAAAGAAGTAAATTAAAAAAAAAACAAGTACAAATGGGCTTAGGGAAATTCAAAGTTATTAGGCCCAAATAGGTATTGTTACCATTGCTGAAACAAAAATAAGGCCAGATGGGGGGGGGGGGGGGGGGGGGCACTAGCAAAACGCGCTTGGGCTCTTAAGGGTTTGAACAACAAACAGGCCCAATGTTTAAAACTATTTAATGTTCTGATTAGGGTAAGCTTAAACGAATTTAGGGTTTGACCCCTCTTGCTCACAGCGGTGCTCTTGTTATCTCTTTCGTTCTCCCTTCAATCTTTGTTTATCTCTGATCTCTGTTACTATCTCAATCCCTCGCCTCTTCCTAATCTCATGAACAAATCACTCTCTCGGCCTCTTTGACTCAAACTGATTCACGTTCTTTTTCTGAAATCCCTAAGTTTGAAATGAAATTGACTAAGGGGTTTGAAATTTGTTTTGATCTGATCTTCCCCTCACTTTCCGTTACCGGAGCTCTCTCTTAACTTCACCTCCTAACCAAGCGCTAACGATTTCTTTCGTGAAAAGGTGATGTTCTGTTTTTAAACTTGAACGATTTTTTTGTTGTTGTTTTATCTTGTTCATACTTTTTCTGTTAACCTATGGTACTATCCATTGCGATGTAGGAAATGTTATGAGGAAGGAGAATGACCCATACCTGTTTAGAAATTTCTGTGAAACGAAAAGGAAAGTGAGACTGAGATGATGATGCTCCTCGGTGGCCGCAAATGGGGGGAAGAAATGATGCGCGCTTTTGGTAACCCTTTCTTTTTCTATCTTCTATGTTGAATGATGATGATGATGTTGTTTGTTGGATTTGGTTTGAACTGTTGTTGGTTGTGACAATTTGGTCTGTGGTTTTTTCTGAAAAAACTATTGTTACAGTTTGGTTTGAATGTTTTTTATGGTTGTTGCTATTACAATTTGGTTTGAATGTTTTTGATGGAAGATGCTGCTACAGTTTGGTTTTGATGTTTTATGATGGAAGATATTGGGAGTTTAGACAGTTGGTTATGTTTTGACAGTTTGTTATGTTTTGACAGTTTTGATGTTTGAACTGAGTTACAGGTTTGGTGTTGAAAATGGTTTTTGAGGTTTGAAATGGTTTTACAGTTTGGGATTTGAATGTTTGACAGTTTGGAGGTTTTTGAATGTTTTTGTTATTTTTGATTTGTTGGCAGTTTTGAGGTTTTTGTATGTTTGACAGTTTGGATCAGTTTCTGGTTATTGGTTTGAAATGTTGTAGGCTTTGTGAGTTTTTGAAAATGGTTTATCAGTTTTGGAAGGTTGGTTGTTGAGGTTTGAAAACTGGTTTGACAGTTTGGGTTTTTTTTGAGTTGTGTTTGATAATTTCTCTTCTATCTTCTGCTTTGCTTTTGCCTTGTCCACTGTTATATTCAGGTTGCTTTGGTTTTGACAGCTTTAAAAAAAGGGGGGAAAACCATCATATTTTGAATGTTTTGGCCTCTTGTTCTTTTTCTCCCTTTTGCAGTTTTGTTTTTTCAGCATACTCTATGTAACTTGTGACAGACTGTGGGCAGGGTAGCAAGGTTGTACCTTTTGTGCAATTCTAATAACCTAGGTGATTTCTTTCCTCTCTCCTCTCTCAATGATAAAAAGCAAATTGCTTTTTCTGAAAAGTTTGCAAATAAAATGGGAAATGATGAAAATGGATAATTGAAACAAGCCTCTTGCTTGTTGACTTGGTTTACCATATTGCTATACTTCTGCCTTTTTTGCTGCCTGCTTCTTACTGCTATGCTGCTTGTTGCTTGTACTGCTTGCATTTTGTTTTTGCCATGCTGTTGTTTGTTTGGTGATGTGTTGCATTCAGTTTGGAATATGTTTGGCTGTTGTCTAGTTACTTGCCATTGTTGCTTGTTTGACCCTGTTTACAATTCTTGTTTGGTGATGCGCTGCTGCTTGCACATTTTTACTTGTTTGGGCAACTTTGTTGTTTGTTGCCTAGCTTGGTTGCCTTTCCTTTGTTTGGACAACTTACTTGTATTTTTATTTCTTCTTTTTGTGAACCAAGAAAAATAATTCTCTTGTGTTTTGCAAATAGAGCAAATAAAAATGTGATAAATTAAAAATAAGCCCTCTGATTCCAAATTGCAAACTTTAATGATGAACACTTTCTTTTCTTTTGAAAATTCTTACTCATGTCTAATTAACTGTACTAACTATTTTTCTGTCTTTCATTTTCATGTGAGCATAACTGGATGGTGGCAAAGCAGAGGAAGCAAGAGACTCTGTGGCAAGCATGGAAGCAATGGAAGCTCAGTCAACCTTAGGCATAAATTCATTTTATTTGTAATTTAGAGAGAAACATTCAATTAATTGTACTAATTTATTTTTCAAATACGATAAGTTGTAAAACCTAAAGCATTTAAATAATAAATTGTTTTGTAACAACTTTTGAAATAAATGGAGAAAGTATTATGAGATATTATGATGTCCATTAAAATCCTTTACTGTCAATAACTCACAATTTTCTCTTTGCATCTTCACTGATTCTTAAAGATTCCCGATCAAGATAATTGAAGCTGCATTCCAATAATTCCAATCAAGATAACTTAAATTCCAAATACTCCAATAACTCCATAATCTTGCAACTGCATTCCAATCAAAACACACACTGTCTATTCCAATTCTTAAACAAGCAAATGTTTTTAGAAGACGCAAATCATCTGGTTAACCTTGAAAACAAACACTGTTTTTTTTTCTTCTAGTAATCTTGAGAAAGCATGAAAACATTGTGAAAGCCAATTGGTTCTTTGAGAATTCATTTCTTTTGAGAATTGCAAGAAAAACCCTAATTGCTGGTTTACTGCCACAGGAGAAAACCTGTCTGATCGATTCCTGAGCCAATCTTGAATATCTGAGGAACCCTAGGGTTGTGTTTTTTCTATGAAAAATGGGAGGGAAAATTTTGGGGTACAACACCGAGATACCCGGTTTAGACCCTGAGGCCGCATGCCATCACATGACCATTGATCCCACTATCAAGGCGGTCGCACAACGCAGAAGAAAGCAGTCGACTGAGAAGTCACAGGCTGCTGAATTAGCTGTAAAAGACCTCCTAGAGGCATATTTTATTTATGAAGCCCAATACACAACCTAGCTCTCCAATTTAGTCATCGTTAAAATATATAACAAAAACCATAATGAGAAACCATGGAAACCATAACCACTTCCAAATATTGAGAATTGAGGGAGATATGCACTGGTGATCAAGAAATCAAATACTTGTCCAATTAGGTCAAACTTCTCCAATCAACCCTTACATCTTTGGACTATCTTTGATAACTTGAGGCATAATGGATAATAATAGACTTTATCATGATATTACTTCAAAACATCTTCAATGATGAAGCTTGAATCTCAACGAAGCTTTATTGAAGAAGGCATGGGAATAAAACCATGAACCTATAGATCAAATTGATGGAATTTGTTGTGCTTTCACCTATAATATCATCAATTAGGGCAAACATTCATTGTATTTATTAGTTAAAAGTTAATCAATATAAAACATAAATGATCACGAAATACAAGTCACGATGCTTTCTGATTCCCCATGAGCAAAGCTAAAGATAAGGAGAAGAACCAAACCCTAGTGTGATCTTGTTGTGATTGAGTTGATATGATATGATAGAGGAATCTTAGGGGGAGAAAATTGGGGTACAATAGCTGCCCTTATTTAAGTGTCTTATATCCGGAGATGCAAAGATTAAAATCTTCATGTCGACGCGATTGAAGATACTTAAATATAACACAAGCCCTATTTTTGGCCCTAATATGGCATGCAATGCTTATGATTATGAATGCAAATGAACAAATACAAAAATGAAACAAGACACAACTAGGAATGTAGCAAATAAAAATAGGGATCAAAAGAAAAACCCGACCAGGAAAATAAATCACTGGTGAACAAGAGACCCAACTCTATTGGGGTAAAGCCCAAAGAGGAGATAATGCATCATCAACTCAAAGATTGAGGAGAGAAAGTAAAGGATAACCGTGATTGATAGATGACTGCGAACTATCCATTCACTGAGGAGATAGCAAAAAAAAAGTACTGTCGACCTACCGGGGAAAGAAATGGTAAGATAATACCGGTAAATACCAATATTAGGGTAGGTAATAAATGATTAGCACCAGTATTCACGACTGGGAACAAAAGAACTTATTAAGAGTAATGTGAATCTCAACGGCGAACTATCTCCCATAATGACGAGACTACCATCCATCAGAAAAAGATCTCAATAACAAACTATCTCCCATAATGATGAGACTACCATCCATTGGAGTAAAAAATCTCAACAACGAACTACCTTCCATAATGACAAGGCTACCATTCATTGGAGTAACAAGTCTCAACAATGAACTACCTTATATAATGACAAGGCTACCATTCATTAGAGTAACAAATCTCAACAACGAACTACCTTCCATAATGACAAGGCTACTGTTCATTGGAGTAACGAATCTCAACAACAAACTACCTTCCATAATGACAAGGCTACCATTCATTGGAGTAACAAATCTAAACAATAAAATACCTTCCATAATGACAAGGTTACCGTTTATTGGAGTAACAAATCTCAACAACGAACTACCTTCTATAATGACAAGGCTACCATTCATTGGAGTAACAAATCTCAACAACGAACTACCTTCCATAATGACAAGGATACCATTCATTGGAGTAACAAATCGCAACAACGAACTACCTTCCATAATGACAAGGCTACCATTCATTGGAGTAACAAATATATACAATAAACTACCTTCCATAATGACAAGGCTACCATTCGTTGGAGTAACAAATCTCAACAACAAACTACCTTCCATAATGACAAGGCTACCATTCGTTGGAGTAACAAATCTCAACAACAAACTACCTTCCATATTGACAAGGCTACCATTCATTGGAGTAACAAATCTGAATATTCTATGGGAACTGACAAACTTAGGAAGTACAGGTTACTTAAATAAATAGACCCGCCACTTTCCGTTACGAGAAGGAATTACAATAATGATTTCCTGGGGAAAGAAACAGTACTTCCTAGGGAAATGTCAATATATTCCTGCTGAGGAGATAAATTCTTCTCGTGGAAAAATAAATGCACATTCTCAAACCAGGGCTCAAAGCTTGCAGAAATCAAAATAATAATATTGCTAGGGACCATAGATTCAACCCAGAAATAAACTGCGATTAATCAGTCAACCAAAATAACACCTCATGAGAAATAAAATCAAGAGAGAACCATTTTCTATCCATACAAAGAGCTGTATAGGAAGGCTAAAGCAAAAATCCTCCATGAGGGATAACTCAGTGGGGAAACTTAAAGAATATACTTTTTCTACCTAAGATTGACATTCTATTGGAGAGAGGATAACACAACTCTGCAAAACAGGGTAACATGCCAACAAGATATTAATGAATGCAAATGAGCAATGATTTTCTAAATTCAACTATGCATGATGTATGTATGAGTGTATCAATGTTATCATGTATATTCTGACAAAATAGACATATAACACTGGGGACAACCAGACAAAACCAACTTGGGTAAAGTCAACACTCAGTGAAATCACATCCAAGATGAAAATTTCATAAGAAAGTAAGCACCAACTGAGGAAACAAATTCCTATTTCGCGGCTTAACTTCACTAGGAAGGAAAATAATCCGAAAATAATTAAATCATAACAATAAATCAGTATATATACAGGGATATAACATCCTCCTCCAGGCTTCACCGGGGAATATCACACAGACTTCAATGGGAAAACAAATGTTTATAGGTCTGTATTTCTACTGGGGATTGCAATACTGATTTCAATAGGGTAGATGAAAACCACATTGTCGAGACATCAATTAAGGATCTTGTACTGACTTCATTGGGGAAGGCAACACTACATCGTCGAGGGGAACCCAAGATACATTCTTTAATACTGAGAGGTATGATTACACCAAATTCTTTGGGGAGAAATTATGAAACCTCATAGGGGTAGTAATTTTCAGAGAGACCCGTTATCTCGACTTTTCTTGGAGATTTAAGAAGTCAAACAATACAACAAGAAATCAAAATTATGGGGATTTTAAGTCAAACCTAACATTTGGCAGGAGACAACCCAAAAAGTTGACAACTGTTTCAACACTTCTTAGAGAAGATATTGCCCTTGTCTGGTTGCCTGGGAAACAAATAACAACCACAATGTTAACACTGCAAAGGGCGTTGTTTTGCAAATATTCCATCTCAGCAAACAAAGGGGGAGAGAATTTCGTCATGTGAGTGAAGACCTTACTGGGGAATCTAGGATAGAGACTTTATATCATACAAACCCGAAATTAAAATCAAACAAGACCTGATTGGGGAAAACAAGATCATAAACCCAACACTGCACCACACATCAATTGGTATCATCTTCAATTATCTGATAAGCACAAGAATATCATACTCATACCAACAAAAGTTACCTGGGAGGGCCTTCTTGGGGAATTCATACTTCTAAAATTTCAGAGTTTGTCCATCCTTGAAGTCACTATTTTTGTTCTCCTTGAGTCGCAAAATCTAAAGCAAGAAGTAATTTGTAAATTCTTTTCAGAAAACAATTTTGTTATTTAATTTGTTTGCTTTTAAAATTACTATCAATAATAAATGGAGTGTTTGTAAGCAGAATAAAATAAGAATCACGAAGAATAGGATAAAAGCTCAACCTTTATTAATAGGATGGTAGTCTGTGAATGGAGAGACTCCATAGATGATTACAAAGTTTGTAAAATGGTAATATATATTGGAAAAGATACATTGAAATACACTTACCACTATTCTCCCTAACAACGTTGAATTCCTGAGCAGCGACTTTGGTTGAAGAGTGGTGAGGATCCAAGAAGATTGTTGCTTCAATGATCAAGTCTTGTCTGATGCAGTTACTTGCCAGGAAATCCTTACCTTTTTCCTAGATTACCCTTGCGGGTTTTCAACCTACCAGGAAAAATTTATTCTGTTTATGTCTCTAATTTTTGCCTAGACCGCCCTTTTGGGTTTTCGGCCTACTGAAATGCTCCTTTTTGCCTAAGCCATCCTTTCGGGTTTTCGTCTTAGCAAGTTGTTCTTTTATCTATTTAGGCGAAGTATTTATTGACTGCATTAGTATTCAAAGGACGTGGGAACTCCTCGCCATCCATTGTTTCAAGAATTAATGCACCGCCAGAGAAGGCTTTCTTGACAACATATGTGCCTTCAAAATTGGGAGTCCACTTGCCCCTAGAATCAGTGTTAAAAGACATCATCTTCCTGAGCACGAGGTCGCCTTCTCTGAATTCACGAGGTTTGAACTTCTTATCAAAATCTTTCTTCATTCTCTTCTGGTATAACTGACCATGACACAAGGCCGTCATTCTCTTCTCTTCAATCAAATTCAACTGGTCAAACCTGTTCTGGACCCATTCAGCCTATGACAACTTGGCTTCCATTATCACACTTAAAGAGGGAATCTCAACCTCAACGGGGAGCACTGCTTCTATGCCATACACAAGAGAGAATGAGGTTGCCCCAGTTAAAGTGCAGACAAATGTTCGATATCCATGCAAAGTAAAAGGGAGCATCTCATGCCAATCTTTATAAGTAACAACCATTTTCTGGATGATCTTCTTGATGTTCTTATTATCAGCTTCAACAGTCCCATTCATCTTTGGCATGCAGAGAGATGAATTATGGTAAACAATATTGAATTCTTCACAAAGTTTTCTCATCATCTTATTATTCAAATTTGAGCCATTGTCGGTGATAATCCTGCTTGGCACACCATACCGACATATGAGATTGTTCTTGATAAAGCACACTACCACCTACTTAGTGACATTAGCATATGAAGCTGCTTCCACCCATTTGGTGAAGTAGTTTATTGCCACCAAGATACAATGATGACCATTCGAAGCCGTTGGTTCAATCATTATGATCATGTCAATACCCCACATAGAGAAATGCCATGGGGAAGAAATAACATTGAGAAGTGTCAGAGGCACATGAATTTTATCATCATAAATCTGACACTTATGGCACTTCTTTGCAAATTTATAATAATCAGATTCTATTGTCAACCATTAGTAGCCTACCTTAAGCATCTTTTTTGCCATCGTGTCTATCCACGCATCTGAACAAGACTGTGTCATAATTTATTTTGTATATCACATCTTCATTGAGGGAAAAGCTACCTTCCAACCTTCTCAATGTCTTTCTATCTTTATTTGACGCACCGGTCAGGTATTCTTGAGTATGGAGAAAATGCTTGATATCATAATACCAATGTTTTTCATCTGAAGTTTCCTCTGTTGCAAACATATGAGTCGGTCTATCCAAATGTCGCACTATGATACGAGGCACATTGTTCCAAGTATTCACTTGATACATAGAAGCCAGAGTTTCCAAAGCATCTGCATTTGATTTTCATCTCTAGGAATATGATGGAATTCAACTTTATTAAAGAAGGGTAATAATATTCTATCATAGTCTTTGTAAGGGATCAAGTCAGGGTAACGAGTATCCCATTCTTCTTTAATCTGATTTACTACCAAATCTGAATCGCCATACACATCTAGAACTTTGATTCTAAGATCAATGGCCTCCTCGAGTCCCATGATGCAAGCCTTATACTCTGGCATATTATTGGTACAATCAAATGCCAGCCTTGTCGTAAAAGGAATGTGTGATCCATGAGGAGTGATAATCACAACACCAATTCATTTCTCATAAGCATTCACAGCTCCATCAAATACCATGCCTCAATGAGATTCAGGATTAGGACCTTCCTCAGGTAACGGTTCATCATAATCTTTCACTTTCAGAAACATAACATCCTCATCACGAAAATCATATTTAACAGACTGATAGTCATCAACCGGTTGGTGAGCAAGATCATCCGTCAACACGCTGCTTTTTATAGCCTTCTGAGTATGGTATTCAATATCATATTCAGACACAACATCTGCCAATGGGCAATTCTCCCAGTAAGAGAAGGCTTTTCAAAGATATAATTAATTGGATCCATTTTGGAAATCAACCAAGTACTATGATTCAACATATATTTCCACAACCACTTTGCCACCCAGGCCAGAGCACAACATGTTTTTTCCAGCATAGAATACTGCGACTCACAGTCAGTAAACTTCTTACTGAGATGATAAATGGTGTATTCCTTCTTTTCTGTTTCATCTTGTTGTCCCAAAATACAGCCCATAGAATTACCTAACAATGTTAAATACATGATCAATGGTCTTCTTTCAACAGGCAGAAGCAAGATAGAAGGTTTAAGCAGATACTCTTTAATACTTTCATATGCCCTTTAGAAATCATCTGTCCACACACAACCCTGATCTTTCTTTAACAACTTAAAGATCGGTTAACACGTTGCAGTCATATGGGAAATGAATTTGGAAATGTAATTCAGACGTCCAAGGAAGCCTCTAACTTGATTTTCAATCCTTGGTGCAGGAATTTCTTGAATTACTTTGACTTTATCTGGATCAAATTCAATTCCTTTCTAGCTGACAATGAAACCTAATAACTTCCCTGATCAGACACTGAAGGTGTATTTATTTAGATTCAAGCGGAGACGATATTTCCTCAAACCCTGAAATAATTTCAACAAATATTCTATATTCCCTTCCTCGGTTTGGGATTTGGAAATCATATCATCAACATATACCTCAATTTCCTTGTGCATCAGATCATGGAATAGGGTTGTCATAGCCCTCTGGTACGTTGCACCAGCGTTCTTCGACCCGAAGGGCATCACTCTGTAACAGAATGTTCCCCAGGGTGTGATAAACATTGTTTTTTCCATGTCCTCGGGAGCCATTCTGATTTGATTATATTCGGAAAATCTGTCCATGAACGAGAATACTTTGAATTTTTTTGTACTATCAACCAACATATCAATATGTGGCAATGGAAAATCATCTTTTGGACTAGCTTTATTTAAATCTCTATAATCAACACACATGCAAACTTTTCCGTATTTCTTTGGTACTGTGACAATATTGGCAACCCATTGAGGGTACATTGATGTCACAAGAAAACTGACATTAATCTGCTTTAAGACTTCTTCTTTAATTTTTACTGCCATATCTGGGTGAGTTCTTCGCAATTTCTGCTTGACTGGCGGGCACTCTGGCTTTAGCGGCAAATGATGCTCCACAATATCCGTACCCAAACCCTGCATATCTTGGTATGACCAAGTAAACACGTCCACATACTCTTTCAACAATATAATCAAATCACTCTTTACATCGGGATGCAACAATGCTCAAATCTTGACTTCCTTTGGATCTTCCTCTGAACCCAAATTGATTGTCTCCAACGGCTCTTTATACGGCTGAATGGAATTTTCCTCACGCTCGAGCAACTGTGAAACCTCTTCTGGAATCTCATCATATTCTTCTTCTTCGGCCCCATACACGGTATATTCAAAGTTGGGAGAGGGTGCACGGTCATTGTATTCAACATGTTTTTTTAATTAATCTGCACATATGATTTATGATTGCTTTTATAAACTGACACACATAGCAAGTGATTATGCAGATTTATTTACAGTTATTAATTATTTCAAAAGGGCTTTTTTCTGATTACCATTTTTCTAAGAAAAAACAGAAAATAAAGATACAATTTGAGAATCAAAGACAACTTTTATTAATGATTTTAATGATCAAAGCAAACAGATAAACCCATACAATATCAACTTTCACCTTGGGCAGAGTGAAAGCTTTTTGAAAAGATTAACAAAAACAAATTACTTTAAGATATGAATGCAAGAGGGAACATCAAAAGTGACCCAGTTCTGGACTCTGACTCCATGTGTCACATAGTTCGGCATTTACTGTTCTTCTTCATCCTCCACAATAGCATTAATCCTAGAAACAGTTGGATGAAGGTAACCTCCACTGTGAAAGATATCTTGATAGCTGCGTAGAGCAAACTTCAGCTTCATGTTCTCACCTTTATCATTCTTTGTAGAAAATCCCAAACCAACCCTATTCTTGATCACCGGTGGATCAACAATCTGTCCCCATACTTTACTAGGGCCATTATGCACAACCTGCTGAGCATCTTTGAATGAAGCCATAAAATTCTCATTCTCCCTTACGTTGTAAATGGATAAAGCTTGGAACTGGGTTCCAACAGTAGCTTCGTCTACCTCCACAACACTGAAAGAGGATAAATGAGATGTTAACAATCATTGCTTTCCATTTATGATAACCACTTTTCCTTCAGGCACGAACTTCAGCTTTTGGTGAAAAGTTGAAGTGACAGCCCCTGCCTCATGTATCCATCGTTGTCCCAGTAGACAGCTGCAAGTGGGCACAATATCCATGACTTGGAAAGTAATCTGAAACAAGTGCGGGCCTATGTGAATAGGCAAATCCAATTCCCCAATAACAAACTTCCTTGATCCATTGAAAGATTTTACAATTATGCCGCTTGGCGCATGAAAGCTCCTTGATACTTCAGCTTTATCAGCATGCTCCTCAGTATGGCATTTAAAGCGGACCCATTATCAATCAGCACATTAGACAATGAATCGTTCTTACAATTCATGAAGATATGGAGAGCTAAATTATGATTCCTTCCTTCGTCAGGCAATTTGTCATCACAAAAACTTAGGTTATTACAGGATGTAATATTCCCTACTACACTGCTAAATTGATCCAACAACATATCACTTTCCATGAAGGCATGATCCAATACTATCATCAACGATTCTCTGTGGGGCGGAAGAATTCATCAGCAAAGCTAGAATAGATATCTTTGAAGGAGTCTGCAATAATTGATCTATGATCCGGTAGTCGCTCATCTTGATAATATTCAATATATCATCCATAGTAGCACCACTGGATTCCCCTACTGTTTTCCTAGTATCAACACTTTTAACAACCTTCTTATAGGCACTAACATTTCTTCGAATAACTGGTGCAAAAACACGACCATTGCGGGTCACTCGACTGGCTTCAGCAATATTCTTGACATTAGACAAAGGTTGGATGGGAACTTCCATACCATCCTCTAGAATTGTAGCATTGTATTTGTATGCTACGACTTTGTCTAATTTGTAAGGAACAGGACCCGACAAGCAAATCACTATTGGAGCAACAACTGGCTTGCTACAGTATTCAATCTCGACAGGGGCGGGATCACTGAAACAAGGCAAAATCACGTTCACCCCTTCTTCGGAATATTTTTTCATTGCATAATCATCACTAGAGATAATATCTTCGTCTGAGGAAAAGAATTCATCCACAGAAGCGTATTCATCATCCGACACAGTCTCAGCCAAGCAACCTTCAATCACATTAATCACATTGTAATCATCCTTATAGCCTGAAACCTTGATAGTACCATTATCCAATAACAACTGAATACTTCTTTTCACAATGGAACAACCACGAGAATTTTTGCAGCAAAACCGGCAAGATCCATAATGGTGTTCTACTTGACCATCCATGTGGCAGAAGGTAGCGTGCAATTGCACCAAATCATCATTCATATGCTTCACGTCAAAGACCCGGAATTCCCCAGTGTTGTACCCCAAAATTTTCCCTCTCATTTTATCAAGTTTTTCCCCACAAGACTCTTTGGACTCCAGACAGGATTAGGGTTTGCTTAGCTCAAGACCATCTTCTTGCACTGTTGACTTAAAATTAGGGTTTGAGTTTGCACAAGGAATTTTGGACTTCCAATGCCCCATGTGACTTTCATACTTCATGTTGAACCTATAATATTTCTCATATCAAGTTTCAAGCCTTGAATCAAATTTTTGCCCAGTCAATTGGACAGTTGACCTAAAAATCAGTTGTATTGGGGAAAAAGTCAATTGTGGCCAATTTACAGTCAAACCTTATAATTTTTTATCCACATCAACATTATAGACTCATATGAACCATTTGATCAAGTTTGGACCACAACTCCTTAAGAAATTTGATCAGATCATCAAAAGGGCAAAATGGTCATTTTTAGGGTTTTGACTGTAGAAGGGCAATTTCTGATCTTTCACCTAGCCAATGGAAAATTGGGTTCAATCATGGTTTCAAGGACTCAATGGATAATATTTACCTAATCAAAAGGTTCAAAAGATCTCAAATGCATTGGATTGACAGATGAATTTTTCAATCAACTGATCAAAAATCAACTGTACACTGAAAAGTCAAACTTTGACTTTTTGGTCAAAATCAAGTGTCAAGGGTCATTTTTCATCAAGATGTGTCAAAACATGAAACTTGTTCACCAAGAAACCTAATTTTGAAAATTAGGGTTTAAAATGGAAAATTTTCATAACTTAGAAATTTTCTAAGTTATGAAAATTTCTTATTTTTTCCAACTTTTCCCAACTTTTTCACCATGATGCAATTGTATTAAAAGAAAACTTCCAACATGAAAGTTTTAGTCCTCCACAAAATCTACAACTTTTATTCACAAAGTTTTCCCAAAAGATGCTTGGATCTCAAGTTATGATTTTGTGAATAAGGGTCCATGAAACTTTTAACTTAGTGAAATTTTGCCCTAGTTTAGGCAGGATTTTGACCTATCTTCACGGCAAATTTTCACATAGTTCCAATTTGTATCTCAAAATGCATTTCAAATATGGATTGTAGAGCATGTTACAATATTTCAAAAATGTCCAAGAACTCTCCAAGATCATTTGTGGTTAGGGAGAATCGAAAGTTTGAAAATGGCAAATTGTCACTTTTGGCCAAGGCATTTTGCACATTGATACAAGTTGCAAATCAGTTTGGATCATGCTTGTACTTGGTTTACAAGTTCTAATCCTTTCTACACTCATAAATTAAATTCAAACACATTGGATTAAGGCTTTGTTCTGAGCTTTAGAGCATTGTACAAAGAACTATTCCAAAAATGGCAAAAAGATAACAATGCTACTTTGATAAAGGTCACTTTTAGCAACTTTGTTTATCTTGAGCCAAGGACCCAATCTTTTGCAGCAAACAAAGTCCATGAATATCAGGCAATTGGTACCAACTATGTGCAGGCTTTGAGCTATCCTGTACAGGCCTTGGCATTGTCAACTCGCCTTTTGCTTCAAAAACAAGCAAGTGTGCAAAAACTCCACAACTTTGGTATTTGATAAAACCAAGCTTTGTGCATATTTCAAACAACTTCAGCATATCACATCAAGCTAAGACACGAGCTCTTAGCATCTAAAACACCCTTAAGCACAAAAATCACAAGTTCTTGCAAAAACAGGGCCAGTTCTGCAGATCCACATCCAAAACAAATTTGCCTCGTGCGTTTTGTTTGAAACCACTTCAAACACATTCTATACAACCCACCTGAACTGTCCAAGCCATTGTTTAGTAACTGTAGCTTCATTTTCAAGCTTCACAATTTTCAAATTGTGAGTTTGCAGGTTGAGTTCTACAAGGAGTTTCAGACCATTTCAAAGCAAGCTAAGCATTGGGAAAGGTCAAGGGAACATCAAGCAAGCTCAAAAGTCCTTCAGGCCTCACTCACCACCCCTACATTGCCATACTCGAACTTGACTGAAACAGGTATTTCTCAAACCTCGATCTCCTTATTTAGGCATCATTAGGCTTATGTTTGTGAAGAAAACATGTAGTCTTTAAGTTGCTTGAGCTGTACATATGCATAGAATTCATTTATGTTAACTGAGTTAGGGGAATTCGGATGTTGAAGTTGCATAAATTAGGGGCTCTGAAATTCTCCCTGGTTTCTTAGAGTTAGATTAAGTTTTTTATATCATTGAAATCATGGTTTAAAGCTTTATAATTTTCATGTTATGAGTTTTTGATTTCATGCAAGAACAAGAGAGAATAGGTTTGAACTGAACAGGGCGCGCGCGTTTGTCCAAGGTCAGGGACGAAGTGGACATTGGGCTGGGCTTGGTTGTTCTGGCTATTTGCACCCCTATGCTTGCTTTCTGCACCCCTTAGCCCATTTGATTTATTTTTGTATATTTTTGTATTTCTTTTATATTTTCTGACTTTATTTATTTTTCCTAAATATTAAAAATCACCAAAAATATTCTCTTAATTTTTCACATTTTATTTTATTATTTTTATTATTTTTTAGACATAGAAATAGTTTAATAATAATAATATACTTTTATTTCTTAAATAAACTTATAAATAATATAAAAATATTATACATTTTTTATTTTTATACTTAAAATATTATTTTCTCACAAATATTATTTTTTAATATATTTATATATATATTTTTATTTATTTTCTTGTATATAAATAAATACATAAATAATATAATACATTTTCTTTTAAAACCAAAAACTAGGGTTTCCACCCTTTCCAAAAATAATCATTTTTATTTTCTTATTTTTTAAGACATGAATAAATTTATTTTTACTTACATAAAAATAATACAAAAACATCCTTTGCATATTTATATTTATTTGTACATTTAAATATTTGTCTATTTATTTATTTGTGCAATATTTCAATTTGGTTGTAATAATAGTTTAGGGTTTTATTTTGAGAAATATTCCCCTATTCAAACTTGTATCCTCCTCCCCATAATAATGTTATAATAGTATTAGATTTACTTTTACGCACTTTGTTGCTTTCAAATATGCATGATAGTAAGATTAGGGTTTGTATGCAAAAGACCAAAATCAAACAAATAGCATGACTAAACACAAGACAAAAATGCATGAAAATGACAACACAATGCACACAAGCATCTCTTGGGTTTCATCCACTTGTTGCCTTAAAAAACATGGCCATGGTATGCATGCTAGGTATCTTCGCAAAACAAAACAAAGAAAAGATCATAGTCCCTCGATGACGCTATCTTGGTTGCCTAAACAAAAATGATCTAGTCCCTCAAAAACTTGCTAAAGATAATTGGCAATATTGTTATCATGGTCATACGATGACCCACACCCGTCCCGTTTAACATCCAAATACAAGGTTGTTTACCCAATACAATGGTAAAACAATAATGTCAAAGGGTTAAAAATGTGTAGGAAAGATCTTTGAGTAGGGTAGACAACTCCTAGTTACTTGATCAATTTGAAAACATCCTTGCTAATTCCAAAAACACACACACAATTTCAAAACATTTCTCAACAAACTTTCAAACATTGAAACATTTTTCAAAAGACAATACATCTTTATATACATTCTTCAAACAAGAATCATTACAAATATTGCCACAACGATGGTCTCCTTTCAAAATACTTTCAAAACCACACAAAGCACCATTTCAAACAATTGAAAAAGCAAAGCAAGTGATCTAAACAAGTAACTAAGAGCCCATGGAAAACCATGGATGAAAAGGGTGCTAGCACCTTCCCTTTTTATAATCTACTCCCCAAACCCAAGAAAACATCTCAAAGGTCTTTCCTGTGCTTTTTGACCTTTCCTTTGGATAAAATAAAAAGTCAGTGGCGACTCTTGCTAAACCGAAACATTTGAGAACAAAAACGCAAAACCTCAAGTCAGTTCTCCCACTGTATCACAGAACTGGCGACTCTGCTGGGGATATATATAAAAGTGGGGTTACCTTAGGGTTTAAATCAGCTTTACATGCTTACCTTATTTGCTTTGATTGCTTTACATTTGGTTCTTTTGTTTGGGTTTGAATCCTCTACCCGGATTTAGGAAACACTCATAGGTAAATAGCAATACATTGTGGAAACTGTGCGGGGTATACCGACACGGTTTAAGCAATAGCTATATTAGTGCGACATATTTGTGGGTACTGGTAGCCTTTGAGTCAATCAAAGAGAATACGGGGCCGCTGAGTGATGTCATGAAGCACTAATGGACTTTTAGAACCTTTACTTGACCATCTTGGCCTTTTTAGGATGTAGTGAGATGACCGGCTTTGGTGCAGTCCGAAGTTGGTAGATACTCGATACTACACTCATTGAGGGTTGTTTTCTTGGAATATTTCGGTCGCCAGTAAAGTGGCTAAACTGAAACAATGAACACAAAAAATAATCTAGTGATATTGAGCTCCTTAGAACCCGGTTACTATTTATAGGACAGGTTGAGCCAACTAAACTTCAAGAGGGTACTTACCTATGAAACCCCATGTAAGCCTAAACTAGGAACTTGTGTGATTTGTTTGTACATATATACTTGTGCATACATCATGAGCATCATGAAGCATCATATGCATCCACTAACCATCTCAAGGATTTGGATCTCCATCTTTGTTCCTGTTTTGCAGGTAATGGATTCACTCCGCAGGAAAACTATCCAGGTCAATCTTGTGAGAATCCCTCCTCAACTCAAGGAGCTTGCTTCCAAGATTCCAGAGTATTCTCCATTCACTGAAAGACATGGTCTACTTCTCAACTTGGTCAACTCCAACACAAAGGAAGACATGGTGAAAGTTCTCTTCCAGTTCTTTGACCCCCTACACCATTGCTTCACATTTCCTGATTACCAGCTAGTGCCTACTTTGGAGGAATTTTCTCAACTCCTGAGGATTCCTATTCTCCATCAACAACCTTTCAACGGTACGGAAAGATATCCAAAGCCTGAAGATGTTGCTCAAGCCCTACACTTGCAACCATCTGATATCATAGGTCATTGGGAAGCCATAAGTGGTGTCAAAGGTTTCTTGTCAAAGTTTCTGTTTGAGAAGGCCCAAAGCTGCTGGAACTCATTGGACTTACAAGCTTTTGAGGAGATTGTAGCTCTTCTCATCTATGGGTTGGTCTTGTTCCCAAACCCTGACCAGCTTATAGATATCAATGCTGTCAAAATCTTCATGGCTCGCAACATGGTGCCTACATTGCTTAGGGATATCCTCCACTCATTTCACACTCGAACAATGAGGAAAAAAGGTGTTCTCATGTGTTGTACTCCTCTACTGGTAAGATGGTTTATTTCTCATCTTCCCCAATCAGTTTTGAAGAATGAGCAAGGTTTGAGGTGGTCACAACGGTTGATGACTCTTACACATTAAGATGTTCATTGGTGTTCTCGATCCAGAGAAAATGTTATCATCATTGACCATTGCAGAGAATTCCCTAATGTCCCTCTACTTGGCATTAGGGGAGGCATTACCTACAACCCCTGCTTGGCTCTGAAACAATTTCGGTATGCCCGAAGGGATGGCCCACATGACATGCTGATTCAAGACTTGGTTTTTGACTTCGACAACTACGGTCAAGGACTTCGACAAAGGTTCATCCGAGCTTGGAGGATGCCTAACAAGGTGGACAGTAAGACTCTGGGACACAAGAATTCCATCCCCCTTGAGCCTTACCTTAAGTGGGTACGAACCCGCGCCCAAAGTCTTATGATACCTTACCCCTACATTCTCCCTGTGATCAAAGAGCCTGTTATGGAAGGAGAGGTTCCATACACCCTCCTACATCCTGACATGCCAACATCACTAGAAGATTTACAAAGGAGTTGGATACATCTCAAGGGAGAACGCGATACATTTGAAGCCCAATTCTACGCCGGTGAGAAGAAGGTTTTGGAACTTACTCGTCAACTTCACGAAGAGCAGACTCTCAACACCTACATTGCACCCACTATGCCAAACAAGGGATTAAACAGCGCTTTTTTAGGCCTTTAACAGCGCTTAAAAGCGCTGCTAAAACCTCCGATGCTAAAGGTATAGACAGCGCTTATGTAATTTCAAAAGCGCTGCTATAGGTACCCCCTTTAGCATCCCCTTTAGCAGGGCTTACACTTTAGACAATGCTTTTAATGTGGAACTTTAGACAGCGCTTGGTAAAAGCGTTGTCTATTCCCCCCCGTTAGCAGCACTTTTCCTTATTATTTTTTAATATATTTTTTTTCTCAATCACTTTAGACAACCCTTTCATTAAAAGCGTTGTCTATTCCCCCCCTTTAGCAGCGCTTTTCTTTATTATTTTTTTAATATAATTTTTTTTCTAACACTTTAGACATCGCTTCTCATTAAAAGCGATGTCTATTCCCCCCCTTTAGCAGCGCTTTTCCTTATTATTTTTTTAAATATAATTTTTTTTCCATTTAAAACAAAACGCTGCCTATCAAATTTAATCTCACCATTTTTGCACCAGAATTTATAGCTTCATTATAACATTTTAAACAACAACAACATCAATATACCACAATGAAACAATATTATAACAACACCAATATTCATCTCTTCAATCCTTTTTGCATAATATACACAACAACAACATTATTATATACAACAATGAAACAAAATCAACAATGAATTACAAAATAACTCTATCTTCTAAATCGAGCTGCACCTATATAACCTAAAACAAAATCAAAAAATCAAAATTCATACAAGTTACCAAATAACAACAACAAAAACAATAATATTGTAACACAACTATAACGACATATATTATATTCTCAAAACTCAAAGTTATACCTTATAATAAAACTCTCAACTCCATAACAAATTGGCACCAATCCTCCATAAGTTCATCCAATTGATCTTTTGAGTATGAAGCACACTTAAATTCATCAAAGTACTATATAATAATATAATATAATATGATTTAATTAAAATACTAAGTCATTTTATGAGAAATATTAAAATAATTCTTAAGTTAGAAATTCATACCGTGGATGGAATCTCTAATCGGTCCAAAAGAATAGTTTCTTTCATAAACCTCAACATAAAATAACCGCAATCTACACCATTGCGCTGACGAGGACACTACACATGGAAAGAAAATACGGATATACATCAAGATATACACCTTAACTTGTTTTATCAAGTATCATCGCTATATAATCAAAATTGTGAAAATCTATACCTCCACTTTGATCCAAGAAATATTGTTGACTCTACTCCTTGGTACTTGAATATCTCTTTGTGCTCGAAAACTTTGTAGAATGCTATAATAAAATAATAACGAATATTTAGAACTATCACACATAAATAATTAAATATACACAATAATATTTTGGAACAATCTTACTTACGTGTCAATCGTCTTCTTCATATCTGGGTATGTTGTCCAATCATTGCCCAATGAATCCAGATAATATACAATTTCTCTCACAGGATTAATTGCAACCAATAACCAGTGTCCACTGGAATATTAAACAAAGGTTAGATGGAAATTTTTTGCACAACGTTAAAAAACGAAAAATTATAATAGAGGAAATTTAGAATGAAAATCTTACTTGGGGCCAGTATTATATGATAAAAAGAACAATTTTTCTGTATCTTTGCTGGCCATAAATAAACTGAGCACAAATGCTATTACTTCATCTGGTTTTGAGATGATTGACCCTGCGTGGGCAACATTGGGATTTATGAAAGCGAATCTGGACTCCAATCCACACGGGCGAATCAACTTGTCATACATAAACCTTAAATAAAAACATCATTAACATTAATTATTCATTGAAATGAGTAAATAAATTCTGCAATTAATTAAACAAAGTTGATTGGAGTATACCTGATGTATGTATTGATAACAGCGATGCCTAATGTCAAGTGTCCAAAAACTTCTTCCAAATCCTCCTTACCAATTGTTGTCATGCCTTCAGAACCATAAATCCCTTCATCCAGGGGTATAAGAGAAGTACCACCTTGCGAAATAGTTGTGAAGCTTATATATTTCTGAAGGCACGACCTATATTGTGAAGTAGTTTTCTTTCTAGCCCCGGTCCTCTTAGCAACACTCTTTGTTTCTGTGGGAATGTTGCTAATTACAGGCTCCTTACCCCTAGTTACAACTTCAATCTCTTTAGCAGGAATAATCTAAATATCATAAAATTAGAGTGGTCAAGTATAGGACGACAAATTAACATTATCTAAGCATAAATATCATATAATTGTGTTGTACCTGTTTTTTTGCTGTCACTGACTCCTTTGGCCGCGTAATCCCTTTATATTTTGGTTTGGGTTTTGTAGGAGTCTAACATTACCATGCAAAAAAAATGTAAGTAAAACGAACGTAAAAAATTTGAGTACTAAAAGGTTCATAACGGTTTTAATTATACCTCATCATCTATGCGAACGAGTCTTGACGGCCATGCTACAAACGCTCCTATTGCCTCTCCCACCAATGTTGCATCCGAAACTTCATCTGGGATTGGTAATAACGCACCCTCCTCTAAAGCAATATCAATCGACACTTTCAAATATCTAGAAGGGAGCGGTTTATGATGAAGTACTTCTCCCAGAGTGTTATGGACTTTTCCCTTGCCAACCATGCGATAAGTTGGTGTCTCTAAAAAGAGTCGACAAGGTGAAATGCCCTAAAATCAATAATAAATATGACATCGTTAATGTGTATATATGTCAGTTAAATAAATTACACTAATTTAATTTCATAATAATATATGTAAGTACCTCGGGAATACTCGGTTGAGCTGCACAATTGACACTAGCTATGTCACTAGTTTCTTTAACACCCGAAGTTTCCCTTTCTGATTGGTACTGTCTTGCTTTTTCCTTCCTCAATTCAAGAACTTCAGCTTCTAATGCATCCAACCTTGCCTGCAGTTCTTTATTGCTAGCAGATTTTGTATTTGGGTTGTTCTTTTTCAAGGAGCTTGGAGTAACCCCATGTCCTTTACCCCTCACCCGACCAGAATACTCATGAACATGTAATGCTCGACTAAGTATGCTCCTGCAATCATCTGGTGGAGATGTAGACTGAGACAGACTCTCCTGAAATTCATATGAATATTGGAAAAACATGAATACTATATCTTAATAAAATTTTGATTTAATTAGAATTAATGTTATACTTACGCATTTTTCAAAAATTTGTTGTGCATCTTCTTTAAGAACTCCATCCTTACCCACACGGGCAGCCTTCCACAAAACATGCTCCAGAAGAGATGTTTCAGAACTACTCTCCTCTTTTAACTACACATTAACACAAAAAACAAGCTCAGTTATAACTCTTGATGAACAAGTATATCATTGCAATTTGTAAATACTTACTATTTTTTGTTCTAATCGTGCATATCCCAAACACCCTTTTTTGTATGGATATGCGGGAGATGATGCTCTTTGGCGATTTACGTCACTTACACTCTGAAATTTTGGGGTTTTCCGTTTGGCTTTAAAAACATCCCATTCTTTAACTGAAATCACATCTGCATATTCTGCTGGACGCTCTGCAGCAACAAATTTTTTTTCGGCATCTCTAAGATATTTTCTGTTTAAATATGTTCTAAACCCTCTTAGTATTTTGCCGGCCAATCCAAGACAATAATCTTTTCTTGTGTCATCAATGTTGAAAGACCTCTACAAAAAACATACACAAAGTGCGTTAGTATAAGTAATTTAAAGACATGATTTAAAGTACATAATCGTAATTTAAAGACATAATTTAAAGTACTTGTATCTCACTCCAGATTTTGTTTTTAGCATCATCCAGCTTATCATCTCTCCACTCATCATAAGTTATTGGAATTTCTCTCCTTACAATTGTACCAATGTAACTTGTCAATTTAGAACCGTTAGGCTCAATTAATTGGTCATTTGGACTCCAATGCACATCGTATTTTATACCTCTATCTCTATCACGAATGATATTCTTCATAATAGTTTTTCCTATTTTAATTTCTTTTTCCACTCCCTTACTGGATTTTCCTCCATCATTGTCTCCATCATTAATAGAATCATCGTGTGGGTGCTCCTCGTTACTAGCCATCTAACCTGTAATAAAGAAAAACATTAATATCTAATGACAAATATTTAATTCCAAATATATAATTCCAAATATCTATTTAGTATATAAAATGACAAATATCAATTGAGTATATAAAATGACAAATATATCATTTATTAGAAGTTTGCTAAGTGTTAACAGGTATGGAGGAATATATATTACCTCTTTCACTAACATCACTTTCTTTTCTTGGTTGGATTCCGAATTACTTGTCTCTTAAGAACGCGGACGGAGGGATTGATCCAAATTCCCTCATCATGATCTTTTCTGATATATGATTCATCCGCTGTAGTATTTTCATCTCAATCATTTCTAATATACGACTCATTCTCAACATCAACATCACCTTGATCCACACTTTTATCATCAATCACTTTGTTAAATAAAAGCACTATAGACCATTTCGTACTCTTCGGGTCTGTGACATAGAACACTTGTTTAGCTTGAGAGGCTAGAATAAAAGGCTCATCTTTGTACCCCACCCTACTAAGATCCACTTGCAAAAACCCTGACTTATCCATTCGTATGCCACTGGTATGTACCCACTTGCAACCAAATATAGGAATCTGAAACTTCTCGTAATCAAACACCCATATGTGATTGATAACCCCAAAATATGACAAATTTTCATATTTGGGGTTTAAGTCCTTCATACTAGAAATGTGCATTGCTTCACATACCACCGTGACACCACTATTTTGCATAGTACTTTTCTCATCTTGTTCTTTGGTATAAAATGTGTATCCATTAATTCCGTATCCTCTATAAGAGAACACAATCGAACTTGGACCAATGCCAAACATCTCAACCTGTCTGATATTGAAGCGGGATCTGAATGAAACTTTGAATATATATGATCCTTAAACCACTGTATAAAACTTTGATTGTACTCTCGTACTATCCAATTTTCATTTCTACTTTGATTCTCACCTCTGAGTATAGCCTTGTGCATTTCAACAAACGGCTCAACCTCAGTGTCATTGTGCAGAACATACAAATGCACTTGATCCCGTTCATCCCTTGATACTGTCACAATTTCATTTCTAATTAATTTTTTACCTTCTTTTTTTTTTCGAAAAAATGAGATTTGGGGAGTCCAATGGATTGCACATTGGACAAAAAATCAGTACAAAACTCAACCGCTTCTTCAACAACGTATCGCTCAACGATACAACCCTCTGGACGACTTTGGTTTTTCACGTACCCTTTTAATATTTTCATATAATGTTCAACAGGGTAAATCCATCTCATATAAGCTGGTCCACACAATTGTGTCTCTTTCACAAGATGAACAACAAGTTGTACCATAATGTCAAAAAATGATGGAGGAAAATACATTTCAAGGTCACACAGAGTAATAACGATTTCTTTTTGTAATACTGGTAAGATCTCAGGATCGATCACCTTAATACAAATTGACCTGAAAAAAAACACAATTTAGTTATAGCGCTTCTTACTTTTTCTGGCAAAATAGAACGTATACCTATTGGTAGAAAATGTTCCATTATGACATGGCAATCATGTGTCTTCAGACTCTTTAACTTGAGGTCTTTCATGGACACGAGTCTTCTAATGTCTGAGGAGTAACCTTCTGGAACTTTAACTTCACTCAGAAACTTACACAATATTTTCTTTTCCTTTCTAGATAGAGTATAAGCAGCAGGTGGTAGATATGTTCATCTTCCTTTCTTCACAGGTCCTAATTCAGTTCTTATTCCCATCTCTACCATGTCCTCTCTTGCTTTAAGGTCATCCTTAGACTTTCCTTTTATATTGAGTAACATACCAATAACACTTTTAAATACATTTTTTTCAATATGTATAACATCAAGAAAATGTCTTACGTACAAAGATTTCCAATATGGCAATTAAAAAAAAATTGACCTCTTCTTCCACCCACCTGTGACAACTTTATATGCAAAAGGCTTGCCAAACTGAATACTCACATCTTTCACCTTTTCACAAATTTGATTACCTGTCAATCCAGGTGGAGCTCTACGTTGTTCGATATTTCCATTGAACGCTTTTCTCCATCCACGATATTGATGTTTTGAATTTAAGAATCTACGATGATCGAGAAAGACATTCTTCTGAAAAAGTTTCAATCGTGTTGTATCGGTTCCATCTTCACAGATAGGACACGCTTTTTCACCTTTAACGCTATACCCGGATAGATTTCCATATGCTGGAAAATCGTTAATTGTGCCAAACAACATCGCCCTCAAATTGAAACTTTCTTTCCTATATCCATCATAAACCTCCACACCGTTCTCCCACAAAATCTTCAAATCTTCGATTAAAGGTTTCAAGTATACATCTATGTCATTCCCTGGTTGTTTAGGCCCAGAAATTAACATAGATAACATCATGTACTTGGCTTCATACATAGCCATGGAGGTAGGTTATAAATCATAAGAATCACAGGCCATGTGGAATGTGAGATACTTTGAAGACCATGCAGATTCATTCCATCCGTAGATAATGCCAAGCGAAGGTTTCTTGTTTCTCCTCCAAAATCAGGATAATAATTATCAATTTTCTTCCACTGTGGTGCATCTGCCGGATGTCGAAACTTTCCATCGATAATTCTTTCATCTGCATGCCAAGTCAAGTGTCTAGCATCGGTTTCACTATGAAACATGCGTCTAAATCTCGGAATAATAGGAAAATACCATAAGACTTTCGCTGGAGATAATTTTTTCTTATATCGAGATAAACCGCACTTTGGGCACTCATTCAACGATGCATATTCGTTTCGAAACAAAATACAATCATTTAGACATGCATGTATCTTATCATAGCTCATGCCAATAGAGCACAACATTTTTTTGGCCTCGTAGGTTCGATTAGGAAGAACATTATCCTCAGGAAGCATATCTCTCAAAAGGGCTAATAACTGTGTGAAACTTTTATCCAACCATCCATTGCGCGCCTTTAAGTTGTACAATTTTAATACCGCAGACAATGTTGTGAATTTGGGGCAATCTTTATACAACGGTTTCTCCGCATCACTTACGAACCTCTCAAACATTTTGGGACAATCTTGAAGATCTTCTTCAAGTGCTTCTGCAATCTCTTCGACTCGATCACAATCATATGTATCAGTGGCATTGTCGTACGAAACATAGGTCGCATTACTTTTCACCCCCGGTTCAACATTCTCGATGCTTTTCTCACCATGAAATATCCAACACATATAACTTCAATCAATTCTGCGCATTAGTAAATGCGATTTCAATCCATCTGCGTCAACCCGACCCACATAACAACAACCCAAGCAAGGACATTTCATTCTATTCGGGTCTTCAGCGTGTTCAACATCAAACTTAACGAACTCTAATACCCCATTCCCGTACTCTTTTGACAATCGATCGGCACACATCCATTTTTTATCCATGGTTTTAACTATTATCTAAGTTAAACAAAAACACTAATTAGGGCACAAAATGGTATAATGCGTTTCTGTCAAAACACAAAGTATACACGGATTTAAAATAAATTTGAGTTCTAAAAAATCAATTCGGAGAAAATATAAAAATTGATCTAAAGTTCCAACATAACTAAGGAATACCATATCATAAGTAAGGGTAGTTAATTACGGCTCGGTTCAGCAAGTTATGGTTTGGTTAACTATGGTTTCAGTTCGGTTATTGAACTGTTTGATGACATGTGGTTCGGTTCATAAACCATGAATAACAGTTCGGTTATTTAAAAACGGTTCAGTTTGGTTCTGTGGTTCAGTTCAGTTCTGTGGATTTTTTGAACACCCCTAATTATGATTTATTTTTTCTTCACATTATCAATACCATAACCACAAGTTCACGAATCTCACTACATATTATTTGGCTGTTGGTAATTGCTATTTAGTTAGCAGGTGATAGACAAGTTTAAAAAAATAATATGCTTTTATAAACATATTAAAATTGCACAATAAATAATCACATGTTACAAAATTGAACTAGTTTTGTTTTTGACCATAGAGGTTTACTATAGTAATACAAAACTTGGAAGCAAAGAAATAGAAAGAGCAAGAGTTTCTTACCGTAGTGCCTGCAACCAGGAAAATTGCACTAGATAAGCTTCCTGTTAATGTAAAAAAAAACATGAATAAGTTAAATTCACACACAAAAGCACTTATTTACAAAAGCACTGACATTCTTGAGATTCTTGAGATTCTTGAGATTCTTGAAAGCACTTATTCACAAAAGGGTGCGTTATCCCCCAAACAAAAGCACTTATTCACAAAAGCATTGTTTCCTTCTTATCCAGCTCTAGCTAGTATCACGACCGCCCACATTTTTATTCAATAGAAAAGAACAACTTAATAATGTAAAAGTGTATAAATGGTGTTATCGGAACTAACCTGTTGTTGTTATCGGAACACCGGAGAGAGTTGCTTCTGCATGGAGGAAGAACCACCAAAGTACGGTTGGACGGTGAGGAGACGAGTTGGAGAAGAGTTGGAGGAAGAACCACGGTTGGACGGTGAATGGGAGGAGACGAGTTGGAGAAGAAGATGAACAAGAGCAATTTCTGGGTGCGGGGTTTCGTTTGTACGAGTTGGGATTTCTGGAAATCTGATAACCAATTTAGGGATTAAGATACTATTTAATTACCTTAGACAGCGCTTTCAAGAAGCGCCGCTAAAGGTATTACCTTTAGCAACGCTTTAGGCTTTAGCAGCGCTTTTAGAGTAATGCCTTTAGCAGCGCTTCTGGAAAGCGCTGTCTAAGGTATACCCTTTAGCAGCGCTTCTGGAAAGCGATGTCTAAGGTATACCCTTTAGCAGCGCTTCTGGAAAGCGATGTCTAAGGTATACCCTTTAGCAGCGCTTTAGGCTTTAGCAATGCTTCCTAGAATAACACCTTTAGCAGCGCTTTTAGTAAACGCTGTCTAAAGTATAACCTTTAGCAGCGCTTATTCTAATTTTTTAATTTTTTTTACTGAAAACCTATAGCAGCGCTTAGGGAAAGAAAGCGCTGTCTACGGTAAGGCCTATAGCAGCGCTTCTCCTTTAATTTTTAATTATTAATTTTTCTGAAAACCTATAGCAGCACTTTAGGCATAAGCGTTGTCTATGTGGCGCTGTCTAAAGTCAATTTTGGCATAGTGGCCAAAGAGGATGCGCAACGTCTTTTTACATTAGAATTTTGTATTATTTTGCCCATGGGGCATTGATGTACTAACAAATTCTATCTTATTAATATGACGTGTGTTCCTTTTTGTCTAAAACAAATTTGAATTTCTGAATCCTTGAATGCATTACATGAATACATATCATTCATCATATGCATAAACAAGTCTTCACACCAGGTTTCCTTATCTCTCTGCTGTTTATTTCAGCAAGATGGATATTGAGCAGACGGTCAAAGATTTGCAAGCACAAAATTCACAATTCCAACAGCTACTCATGACCTTGGCTAAGGGTCAGGAGGATCTTAAAGCTCTGTTAGAGAAGGAAAAGGAAAAAGAGAAAAATAAAAACAAGAGAGTTGGTGTGGCTACTTTGGGTAGAAGATTTAAAGGTCAAGCTAGAAGGGTCTTGGATTTCCCCTCAACATCTGATGAAGGGGTAGGGAAAGGAAAGGGAGCTGCAGTACCATCTAAGTCCAAGGAAGAAGAAGAAGAAGAGGATGAAGACTATTCTGAACAGCAGTATCCTCCTGCAGATGAGAAGTATAAAAATCTGGAAGAACGTCTGGCAGCCATGGAGATTCAGAGAGTGCCTGGGCTAGACTTTGAAGAGTTGGGTTTGGTTTCTGGAATTGTCATTCCCCCGAAGTTTAAAGTACCTCTGTTTGCTAAGTACGATGGGGTGTCTTGCCCAAAGATGCACCTACGGTCCTACGTCAGAAAAATTCAACCACATTCTTCTGACAAAGACCTGTGGGTACATTTCTTCTAGGACAATTTGTCGGGGATGCAATTAGATTGGTTCTACCAACTAGAGAGGTCTGATGTGCACAATTGGGAGGATTTGGCTGCTGCCTTCTACAAGCAGTATCAGTACAATACGGACTTAGCACCTACCCGTACTCAATTACAGAGTATGGGCATGGTCTCAAATGAAGGTTTTAAGGAGTATGCCCAGAAATGGAGAGACTTGGCGGGACGAGTACAACTACCTCTATCTGAGAGAGAGCTTGTAGATATATTTTTGGGTACACTGTCAGGCCCCTTTTTCAATCACCTGATTGGAAGTTCGTCTGCGGGGTTCACCGAGTTGATTCCAACTGGTAAGAGAGTTGAAGCCGACATCAAGAGCGGTAAAATTCAAAAAGATGCATCTGCTTCTGCTGCCATCAAAAAGCCTTTCCAGCAAAGAAAGAAGTCTCAGTTGTCTACTCCTAAAGAGGTCAAGGAAGAGTTGAGCGCCGGCCAGCGGTGGGGGCCGTAATGATTCAGAAGTCTGCAGCTGATCAGCCCAGGAACAATTAACCCAGAACCAACCAAGCAAGGGTGGAAAGGCCTGTACGACAATTCACTCAGATAAACATGACTCATGCTCAGGTTCTTCCCCATATCTTGAAGTTACACCTTGCAACCTTGAAAGAGGCACCGAAGAATCCGAATACAACTTCTTCGTACTACCATTCAAATGCCAAGTGTGCTTATCATTCAGGGAGTATAGGGCACGACACCAACAATTTTTGGGCCCTAAAAAATAAGATTCAGGATTTGATAGACGCTAAAGAAGTGGAGTTCGACGCCTTTGAAAAGCCGAATGTGATCTCTGCTCCAATGCCAAGGCATGGCCATAATACCCATGCTGTTGAAGAGGATCTTTTTGTTGCTACTGTTGATGATTTGATGACTCTGTTACCGATAATCAAGTTGAATTTGTTGAAGGATGGGATTTTCCCAGGTTGTGAAGAAGATTGTTGCCTTGTTCATCCTTACCAACCAACTGTCAGTTGTTGAAGATAGGCATCCAGCGTCTAATAGATAACCAAGAAATCCTTTTTGAAAAGACTCCTGTTACACCAACTCCTGTCAATGATATTTCAATAACTACCATATCCGCTAATCTTTCCAAGGTCTCCAAAAGATCTGTTAAGATTACATCCTATCCGAAGATTGTACCTTTAAAGATAACTATACCGGGGCCCATCCCGTACAAGTCCAACAAATCAATACCGTGGAACTATGGTGGAGAGATCTATTACCACGGTGTTAAACAAATTGAATCAACCGAAGGAAGTTCCAATGAAGAGACTACCGATATTGGAAACATTGCTGGAACGAGTAAAATCACCCGCAGCGGAAGAATTTTCTCTCCGGAGATTGCTCCTCCAAAGGCAATCTCTGGACCCTCAATTGCTCCTAAGGTTACCCCTGTGACAGTCAATATATCTACGAAAACTCCAATTATTGAAGAAATTGTAACTCCTGTGGTTGTCCCCTCTGCTGCTGTTGATGATAAAGGGAAAGGGATCCAAGAAGCACCCGTCAGGACGAGGGCTCAGCCATTGGTCATCCCTGAGACCTCTCAAAAAGAAATGGAAGAGATTTTGAAAATAATCAAGAAAAGCGATTATAATGTTGTGGAGCAACTGGGGAAACCCCCTCAAAGATCTCTATGTTGGCCCTGTTGCTTTGTTCCGAAGCTCATGTCAAAGCTCTGCTCATATTTTTGAAGACGACCCGCGTGCCACAGGAAACCTCCGCAGATCAGTTCCAGGAATGTGTAGCTAGCCTAACAGCCAACAATGGTCTAGGATTCTCCGATGCCGATTTGACATCTAAAGGGAGAAAGCATAATGACGCTTTGCATGTTTCGGTGGAATACAGAGGGACTACTCTAGCACACGTACTGGTAGACACTGGTTCTTCACTGAATGTCTTACCGAAGAAAGCCTTGGATAGGTTGAACTGTGAAGGCCTAACCCTGAAGCCCAACAATATCATTGTCAGAGCCTTTGATGGTTCTAAAAGGATGGTCCACAGGGAGGTGGACATCCCGATTAAAGTGGGAACTGAAACATTCAACTCCTCATTCTATGTGATGGACATCCGTCCTTCCTATTATTGCTTGTTGGGAAGACCCTGGATTCACAATGCTGGAGCCGTCACTTCTTCTTTGCATCAAATGCTCAAGTACCCTGTCCAGGGGAAAATCATAATAGTTCATGGCGAAGAGGAGTACATGATAAGCCATCTAAATTCTTTCCGCTATGTGGAATTAGATGGCGAATTCATAGAAACCCCTTTCCAACACTTCGAGGAAGTTTCTGAAGAGATTGTAGCAACCAAGACAGTGTCTTCTGTACCCATGATTACTAAACCTGTGCCTCGGATGTCATCCCTCAAAGATGCAAAGGCTGTGATTGAAGAAGGAGGAAGCACAATCTAGGGGCAGCTTCCCGATTTTCCTTTCAAATCTGATAAATTCGGCTTGGGTTTCACTTCGGCTAGTCAGAAGGTTGTGCGTCGCTCTCGTGCCGGAGGGCCACCAGTGAAGATCACCCATCATGGAGTCAATGCTTTGGAGGATGGTGAAGAGGAGAGCAACTTGGAAGACTGGATTTCCCTACTGTTAACGAAGGACTATGCAACTGGGAGGCAAAAGACTTTGTTCCCATTACTTTCATAATTCAATAATTTATCTTTCAAACATTTCTGTTGGTTTGTAATAATTCTTGAATAATTCGTACACTTTTTACCTTGTGCCTTACCCGAGGCATATAGGTCCATTTGTAAGAGTTTGATTTTTCATCTTCATATGCCATTTTAATGAATCATGGATGTTTTCACATATAAACTTTTGTGTTCATTTTCTTTCCTTTTACATTTTATTTGTTTAAAGGTGGCTATCCCTTACACACACCCATACTCACAAATGCAGATACCCTTATATTCTGGATTCCATGGGTAACAATTCTGCTATGGCCTTCAGTGACTCTGAAGATCTGGTCTACCATGCCGAATACGAAGGTAATGAAGACTGTGAGGTGCCGGGAGAATTGGCTAGACTGCTGCAACAGGAAGAAAGGGCTATTCTACCTCATGAGGAGCTGTTAGAGACAATCAATTTGGGTACTGAGGAAGACAAAAAAGAAGTCAGAGTGGGTGCCAACCTAGAGCCAAGTGTCAAGGAGCGCTTAATTTAGCTGTTGAATAAATATGTTGAGATCTTCTCCTGGTCCTACGAAGACATGCCGGGACTCGATACAAATATTATGGTTCACCGTCTCCCTACAAGAGAAGACTGTCCACCAATTAAGCAGAAAGTACGCCGAATGAGGCCCGACATGTCTGAAAAGATCAAAGTAGAAGTTATGAAGCAGTTCAATGCTAGATTTCTTGCCGTTACTTCTTATCCACAATGGGTTGCTAACATTGTGCCCGTGCCTAAGAAGGACGGAAAAGTGAGAATGTGCATGGATTATAGAGACTTAAACAGGGCTAGCCCTAAAGATGACTTTCCACTACCGCACATTGACATCTTGGTTGACAATACAGCTCAGCACAAGGTATTTTATTTCATGGATGGATTTTCAGGTTACAACGAGATCAAAATGTCCCCTGAAGACATGGAGAAAACTACTTTTGTTACACAGTGGGGTACGTTCTTCTATAAAGTGATGCCATTCGGACTGAAGAATGCCGGGGCAACCTATCAACGCGCCATGGTAGCTTTGTTTCATGACATGATACATCATGAGATTGAAGTCTATGTAGACGACATGATAGCCCGTTCACAGACAGAAGAAGAACACCTCGACCATTTGCAAAAGCTGTTTGTCAGGTTGAAAGAGTACAAGATCAGATTAAACCCTAACAAGTGCACTTTCGGAGTCAGGTCCGATAAACTCTTGGATTTCATAGTCAGCAACAAAGGCATCGAGGTTGATCCTGCCAAAGTCAAAGCTATACAAGAAATGCCTGCCCCTCGCACTGAGAAGGAGGTCTGAGGTTTCTTGGGACGCCTAAACTACATTGCAAGGTTCATTTCTCACCTAACATCTACCTGTGAACCAATCTTCAAGCTGTTGAAGAAAGATCAGGTGGTTAAATGGAATGATGACTGTCAAGCTGCTTTCGATAAAATCAAGGAGTATTTGCTAGAACCTCCTATCTTGATGCCTCCCGTAGAAGGAAGACTGTTAATCATGTATCTGACTGTTTTGGATAACTCAATGGGGTGCGTATTGGGCCAACATGACGAGTCTGGCCGAAAAGAGCATGCCATTTATTACCTTAGCAAAAAGTTTACCGACTGTGAGACCCGATACTCACTTCTCAAGAAAACTTGATGCGCTTTGGTATGGGATGCTCACCGGATAAGGCAGTATATGTTGACTCATACCACTCTATTGATATCTAAGATGGACCTGATCAAGTACGTCTTCAAGAAGCCTGCTTTATTTGGAAGAATAGCTAGATGACAGATGATCCTGACTGAATATGATATACAGTACATGACCCAAAAAGCTATAAAGGGGAGTGTGCTAGCTGACCATCTAGCTCATCAAGCTGTCGAAGATTACCAATCCATGAAGTTTGACTTCCCCGACGAAGACATTATGACATTGGATAACATTGAAGACTTCAGACCATATGACGGACCTGAACAAGGATCCCGATGGACCCTGTACTTTGATGGTGCCTCCAATTCACTTGGCAACAGCATCGTCGCGGTACTTATATCTCTAGAAGGTTTCCATACACCTTTCACAACCAGACTTTGCTTCACCTGCACCAACAACATGGTCGAGTATGAAGCTTGTATCTTTGGACTCAAGGCTGCAATAGACTTGGGAATCAAATCATTGATTGTGTTTGGGGACTCAGTTTTGGTCATCAGTCAGATCAAAGGAGAATGGGACACTAAGCATCCTAACCTCATCCCTTACAAAGAACATGTCTTGACAATGATATCACATTTCGAGCAGATTACCTTCGAGCACTTCCCGCGAGAAGAGAATCAGCTAGCAGATGCTCTAGCTACAATGTCATCCATGTTTAAACTTAACTGGGATAATGAGGCTCCCCAAATCACCATTGAGCGGATGGACAAACATGCACATTGTCATGAGATTAATATCGAAGAAGTAGTGGACCGACCTTGGTTCCACGAAGTCAAAAGGTATCTCGAGGCTCAAGAATACCCTGAAGGAGTTTCAGTCAATGACAAAAAGTTCTTGAGGAGGTTCTCAGCTAAGTTCTTCCTAAGCAATGGTATCCTATACAAGCGCAATCACGATTGCATTCTGCTCCTTTGTATGGACAAAGTTGAAGCTGAACAGATCATGGCTGAACTGCATAATAATACCTTCGGCACTCACTCTAGCAGACACACGATGGCCAAGAAGATTCTACGGGCAGGCTATTACTGGTCTACCATGGAAGCTGACTGTCATCAACATTCCCGGACTTGTCACAAATGTCAAATCTATGCGGACAAGGTACATATACCTCCAGTTCCTCTCAATGTCTTAACAGCTCCTTGGCCATTCACGATGTGGGGAATCGAAATGATTGGAGAGATCAAGCCTACAGCATCCAATGGACACCGCTTCATCCTGGTGGCCATTGATTACTTTACCAAATGGGTCGAAGTAGCTTCCTTCGCATCCGTTACAAAGAATATGGTTGCCCGCTTCATCAAGAAGAACCTCATTTGTCGGTACGACATCCCCGAAAGGATCATCACTGACAATGGTAAAAATCTGAACAACACTATGATCACTGCCTTGTGCGAGCAGTTCCAGATTCAACATCATAATTCATCTCCCTATCGGCCAAAGATGAACGGTGTTGTCGAAGCTGCGAACAAAAATATCAAGAAGATCATACAAAAGATGACAGTCACCTTCAAGGACTGGCATGAGATGTTACCGTTTGCTCTCCACGGGTACCATACCACGGCACGTACATCAACTGGGGCAACACCCTATTCTTTGGTATACGGCATGGAAGCTGTTTTACCTATTGAGGTTCAGATTCCCTCCTTGAGAATCATGAAGGATGCTGGTTTGAGTGAAGATGATTGGATTCAGACCCGGCTTGATCAACTTAGCTTGATTGATAAAAAGTGACTTACTGCTGTTTGCCATGATCAGACTTATCAAAAACGAATGATCAAGGCTTTCAAGAAGAAAGTCAGGCGCCAGGTATATCAAGTCGGAGATCTTGTAATCAAGCGGATCATCTTGCCGCAAAGTGATCCCAGGGGAAAATAGACTCCTACTTACGAAGGATCATTTGTGATCAAAAACATCTTTTCTGGTGGGGCAATGATATTAACCACCATGGACGGCGACGATCTGCCGCACCCTGCGAACGCAGACATAGTCAAAAGATACTACGCATAAATGACCCGCTAGTTTGACACACCTGGGCAAAAAAGGGCATCCCGGTGAATCGAAAACCCGAAAGGGCGGTTCGGGAAAAAATTAGGGATAAAACAAAAAAATTTATACACCCGACAAGTTGAAAACCCAAAAGGGCGACTTGGGAAAAAAGGGTTTCCCAGTGGATCGAAAACCCGAAAGGGCGGTCCAGGCAAAAGTTAGGGAATTAAAGCGTATGACTATGTCTCGTCGGATCACTTTAAGGATAATCTCTTCACGGACAAGCTCCAGGCTTCTGATCAACTCAATCATCTTCGGATGAAGCAACGAATGGACAAGATATTCAGAGTTACGAAGGCTATAGCAGAATGGGAACCCCATGGAACTTTTACACATATCAATCTTTCTTTGTATAAATTTTTCTCAATTTTTATGACAACATTCTCTTACTAGGATGTCTGTCTCCTTTGTACAAAATACTTACACAAAGTTAATACAAAGATACTTCAAAGTGCAGAAAACTATTTGCCTTTTCTTCTTTTTACACTTGTGTTTTATTTGAAAACGTCCAATGATTTGTTAAATGAGCATATGCATTTGAATATAATCACTGTTTACAAATAAACGAAATAGAAAAGAATAATTACTGACAGGTTGAAAGTATAGGAAAACATCTTTAGGCTATTCCAAGAGAAATCCCTTGCAGTACATCATCTAGATCCCCAGTGGAACTAAAACCTTGAAATACATATCCCCATCAGAGTTAAAACTTCAAACTCCCAATCCTCAGCGGAGCCAAAACTTTGAACTACAGACCCTCAGCAGAGATGAAACCTTCTTCCCCAACGGAGTCAAAATTCCAACTATCAATCCACAGCGGAAACCATTCAAGTTTTCCCCAGATTCCCCAGCATGTTGTCTTAAAATCTGAGAATCAACCAGATAACAGTTGACTTTTGCTTTATCCCCAACAGATTGAAGATTCTCATTCTTGAATCCCCAGTAGATTGGCATACAACCCAAACTCCTGAAGTTCCAACAGAATGAAGATTCTCATTCTTGACCCTCCGCTAGATTGGCATACAACCCAAGCTCCTGATATCTCCAACAGAACGAAGATTCTCATTCTTAAAGTGGCATACAACCCAAACTCCTGAACTTTTTCCAAACAGGAATAAGCTTTTCCCCAGAGTCCTGAGCTTACTCTCCAGCAGGATAGCTACTCCTCAGTAATATAGCTACTCCCTACATAGTTTTTCATCCCCTAACAGAGTGAAGATTCTCATTCTCGATTCCCCAGTGAAGTTGCCAGAGTCTTCTTTACTCCCCAACATGAATTTGTCAGAATTTTTAATTCCATGCAGATCGAAGATTCTCATTCTTGACTCCTCAACATGAAATCCCCAAGTATTCAAATTCCCCTAGAAGAATGAAGATTCTCATTCTCAGTTCCCCGCAGAAGCCATCAAAGCCTTCCTTATTCTCCAGCAGATCAAGGTTTTCCTTTGTTTGATCCCCGGTAGAGATCTCCAGAATTTTCCTTATTCCCCAGCCGAGTAAGGATTCTCATTAAGTAATCCCCAAGAAAGCCGTGAAGGATTCTCACATCCCCACAGAAGTTGTCAAGGATCTTTAATCCCCAAGCAGTCAGCAAGGATTTCTCATTCTCAGCAATCAAAGATTTTTAATCTCCAACAGCGTTCAACAATTTATCTTCCCCGACAGCAGTCAAGGATTTTATTATCTCCAGCTATCAAGGATTTATTTTCCTCAGCAAGACAACCATTCAGCTTACATGCACATACATTACATTCATATATCATAGACATTGATAAAACACATTTTATTGCATCATACATGTCATGCAACATAACTTTGTGTTTCAGCTAACATTTTACCCTTTTCAGGATAAGATTAAAAGCTATCTTTAACAAATATTCAAAGATCCCAATTATAGTTTCAGATACACTCCAGACACAGAAGTCATTCTGCTACTCATACATATCTCAATTTCAGATACAGTCCAGATACACTCCAGACACGGAAGTCATTCTGTCAACTTATTCTGACTTTATCCCCAGCTCTGAGATGCTCTAGACACGGAAGCCCTTCTGTCGCTTATTCAGATTTCAGATTCAGATATAATACAAATACACTCCAGACACAGAAGTCATTCTATTATTCATTCAAACTCTAATACAGTTACAGCTCGGATACGCTCCAGACACAGACGCCATTCCATTGCTCATACAGACTCAGTCTCTAGATACAAATTCAGATACGTACCAGACGCGGATACCATTCTGACACTCATTCTTTTGACTTACAACATACAATTTAGTAGACATTCTTGGATGGCATCTTTAAGCCCATCTCCGACAAGATTTTGTCACATCTCCAAAATGGCATCTTTAAGCCTATTCCCTCAACTATACTTTGACGAGTGCAAATTTACGGGCACTCTAGTGTCCAATCATCTTTTACCTTCGAGTCACGAATGGCAAACTCGCCAATCTAACTCTTCAGGTTCAAGAAGATTTAACAGGGGCAGCTGTTGTACCCCAAAATTTTCCCTCTCGTTTTATCAAGTTTTCCCCACAAGACTCTTTGGACTCCAGACAGGATTAGGGTTTGCTTAGCTCAAGACCATCTCCTTGCACTGTTGACCTGAAATTAGGATTTGAGTTTGCACAAGGAATTTTAGACTTCCAATGTCCCATGTGACTTTCATACTTCATGTTGAACCTATAAGATTGCTCATACCAAGTTTCAAGCCTTGAATCAAATTTTTGCCCAGTCAATTGGATAGTTGACCTAAAAATCAACTGTATTGGGGAAAAAGTCAACTATGGCCAATTTACAGTCAAACCTCATAATTTTTTATCCACATCAACATTATAGACTCATATGAACCATTTGATCAAGTTTGGACCACAACTCCTCAAGAAATTTGATCAGATCATTAAAAGGGCAAAATGGTCATTTTTAGGGTTTTGACTGTAGAAGGGAGATTTCTGATCTTTCACCTAGCCAATGGCAAATTGGGTTCAAGCATGGTTTCAAGGACTCAATGGCATCATCTTGACCTAATCACGAGGTTCAAAAGATCTCAAATGCATTGGATTGACAGATGAATTTTCCAGTCAACTGATCAAAAATCAACTGTACATTGAAAAGTCAAACTTTGACTTTTTGGTCAAAATCAAGTGTCAAGGGTCATTTTTCATAAAAATGTGTCAAAACATGAAACTTTTTCACCAAGAAACCTAATTTTGAAAATTAGGGTTTAAAATGGAAAATTTTCATAACTTAGAAATTTTCTAAGTTATGAAAATTTCTTATTTTTTCCAACTTTTTCACCATGATGAAATTGGATTCAAATAAAACTTCAAACATGAAAGTTGTAGTCCTCCAAAAAATCTATAACTTTGATTCACAAAGTTTTCCAAAAATATGCTTGGATCTCAAGTTATGATTTTATGAATAAGGGTCCATGAAACTTTTAACTTAGTGAAATTTTGCCCTAGTTTAGGCAGGATTTTGACCTATTTTCAGGGCAACTTTTCACATAGTTCCAATTGGAATATCAAAATGAATTTCAAAGATGGATTGTAGAGAATGTTACAAGATTTCCAAAATGTCCAATAACTCTCCAAGATCATTTATGGTTAGGGAGAATCAAAATTTTGAAAATGGTAAATTGTCACTTTTGGCCAAGGCATTTTGCACATTGATACAAGTTGCAAATCAGTTTGGATCATGCTTATACTTGGTTTACAGGTTCTAATCCTTTCTACACTCATAAATTAAATGCAAACACATTGGATTAAGGCTTTGTTCTGAGCTTTAGAGCATTGTACAAAGAACTATTCCAAAAATGGCAAAAAGATAACAATGCTACTTTGATAAAGGTCACTTTTAGCAACTTTGTTTATCTTGAGCCAAGGACCCAATCTTTTGCAGCAAACAAAGTCCATGAATATCAGGCAATTGGTACCAACTATGTGCAGGCTTTGAGCTAGCCGGTACAGACCTTGGCATTGTCAACTCACCTTTTGCTTCAAAAACAAGCAAGTGTGCAAAAACTCCACAACTTTGGTATCTGATAAAACCAAGCTTTGTGCATATTTCAAACAACTTCAGCATATCACACCAAGCCAAGACACGAGCTCTTAGCATCTAAAACACCCTTAAGCACAAAAATCACAAGTTCTTGCAAAAATAGGGCCATTTTTGCAGAGCCACTTCCAAAACAAATTTGCCTCGTGCGTTTTGTTTGAAACCAATTCAAACACATTCTATACAACCCACCTGAATTGTCCAAGCCATTGTTCAGTAACTGTAGCTTCATTTTCAAGCTTCACCATTTTCAAATTCTGAGTTTGCAGGTTGAGTTCTACAAGGAGTTTCAGACCATTTCAAAGCAAGCTAAGCATTGGGAAAGGTCAAGGGAACATCAAGCAAGCTCAAAAGTCCTTCAGGCCTCACTCACCACCCCTACATTGCGATACTCGAACTTGAATGAAACAGGTATTTCTCAAACCTCTATCTCCTTATTTAGGCATCATTAGGCTTAGGTTTATGAAGCAAAAATGTAGTCTCTAAGTTGCTTGAGCTGTACATATGCATAGAATTCATTTATGTTAACATAGCTAGGGGAATTTGGATGTTGAAGTTGTTGAAAAAACTAGGTCATAAATTAGGGGCTCTGAAATTCTCCCTGGTTTCTTAGAGTTAGATTAAGTTTTTTATATCATTGAAATCGTGGTTTAAAGCTCTATAATTTTCATGTTATGAGTTTTTGATTTCATGCAAGAACAAGAGTGAACAGGTTTAAACATAACAGGGCGCGCGCGTTTGTCCAAGGTCAGGGACGAAGTGGACATTGGGCTGGGCTTGGTTGTTCTGGCTATTTGCGCCCCCATGTTTGCTTTTTGCACCCCTTAGCCCATTTGATTTATTTTTGTATATTTTTTTATTTCTTTTATATTTTCTGACTTTATTTATTTTTTCCTAAATATTAAAAATCACCAAAAATATTCTCTTAATTTTTCAAATTTTATTTTATTATTTTTATTATTTTTTAGACATAGAAATAGTTTAATAATAATAATATAATTTTATTTCTTAAAGAAACTTATAAATAATATAAAAATATTATACATTTTTTATTTTTATACTTAAAATATTATTTTCTTACAAATATTATTTTTTTAACATTTATATATATATATATATATATATATATATTTTTAATTTATTTTCTTGTATATAAATAAATACATAAATAATATAATACATTTTCTTTTAAAACCAAAAACTAGGGTTTCCACCCTTTCCAAAAATAATCATTTTTATTTTCTTATTTTTTAAGACATGAATAAATTTATTTTTACTTACATAAAAATAATACAAAAACATCCTTTGCATATTTATATTTATCTGTACATTTAAATATTTGTCTATTTATTTATTTGTGCAATATTTCAATTTGGTTGTAATAATAGTTTAGGGTTTTATTTTGAGCAATATTCCCCTATTCAAACTTATATCCTCCTCCCCATAGTAATGTTATAATAGTATTAGATTTACTTTTACGCACTTTATTGCTTTCAAATATGTATGATAGTAAGATTAGGGTTTGTATGCAAAAGACCAAAATCAAACAAATAGCATGACTAAACACAAGACAAAAATGCATGAAAATGACAACACAATGCACACAAGCATCTCTAGGGTTTCATCCACTTGTTGCCTTAAAAAACATGGCCATGGTATGCATGCTAGGTATCTTGGCAAAACAAAACAAAGAAAAGATCATAGTCCCTCGATGACGTTATCTTGGTTACTTAAACAAAAATGATCTAGTCCCTCAAAAACTTGCTAAATATACTTGGCAATATTGTTATCATGGTCATACGATGACCCACGCCCGTCCCGTTTAACATCCAAATACAAGGTTGTTTACCAAATACAATGGTAAAACAACAATCTCAAAGGGTTAAAAATGTGTAGGAAAGATCTTTGAGTAGGGTAGACAACTCCTAGTTACTTGATCAATTTGCAAACATCCTTGCTAATTTCAAAAACACACACACAATTTCAAAACATTTCTCAACAAACTTTCAAACATTGAAACATTTTTTAAAAGATAATACATCTTTGTATACATTCTTTAAACAAGAATCATTACAAAGATTGCCACAACGATGACCTCCTTTCAAAATACTTTCAAAACCACACAAAGCACCATTTCAAACAATTGAAAAAGCAAAGCAAGTGATCTAAACAAGTAACTAAGAGCCCATGGAAAACCATGGATGAAAAGGGTGCTAGCACCTCCCCTTTTCATAATCTACCCCCTGAACCCAAGAAAACATCTCAAAGGTCTTTCCTGTGCTTTTTGACCTTTCCTTTGGATAAAATAAAAAGTCGGTGGCGACTCTTGCTAAACCGAAACATTTGCAAACACAAACGTAAAACCTCAAGTCATTTCTCCCATCGTATCACACCCAGGACATCCAAAGACCATGTTCACATCTTCCTCATATTCTGCCCTAGGCCTGATTATATGAATGAGGCCTTCATCCATCATTTCCTATAGATCAACCTTTATCTTATCACACCCTTGTATATTTGTACTGCAAATACCACAACAATACATGGTCATGCATATAGTAACTAAACTTTCAAAGGTCGACATGCATCTTTACCAATTCACCTCTGACCAGGTTGATATCGAAGATCTGGAAGTTCCCTGGACAACCAGCAACCATGCTGACAGCATTTGCTCCTTCATGTTTTGGCAAAGGATTATATTTTACATTAGGACCGGCATATTTAAAGGACAAAAGGATAGATCTCACATTTTTTGAACCTCTAATTTCAGAGGATAACAATTTTCCATATTGTGCCCTGATGCACCCTAATGAAAAACGCACGTCTGATTTTCCTTATAATACCAAGGAAAAGGTGATGGTATAGCAGAGGGTTGCCTGGTTTGAACCAACTTTTTATGAATCAATGCTGGGAGTAACTATGCATAAATCATGGAGATATAGTCAAAAGCCTCTCTCCTCTGATTCCGCCCTTGATTTCCTTGAGGGATTGGTCTTTGATAAGCCACTATGGTCGGAGCCGTATTGACAACTGGAGACCGAAGCAACCTGTTGGTGGAGCTGATTATTTCTTCTAGGAGGATTAACCCTTCTCTCTTGAATACCAATATTTGTCTCTCTTTCTTTCTTTTTAACAAACCCGTATGATGGTTTCTTCGTACTGCCAGAATTTTCACCTCTGGTCAAGCGACCCTCTCTTACAGCTTCTTCCAAACGGACACCCATGCCCACCATCTTGGCAAAATCACTTGGCGCACTCGCCACCATTATTTCATAATAGAAAGCATCTAGAGTCTTCAGAAAAATATTCATAATCTCTTTTTCTTACATTGGAGGAATCACTTGGGTGTCTACTTCACGCCATCTTTGTGCATATTCCTTAAATGAATCTTTGTCCTTTTGGACCATTGCCCTGAGTTGATCATGTTCAGGTGCCATGTCCACATTATATTTGTACTATCTAATAAACGCTTCACCGAGGTCGTTGAAAGTATGAACATTGGCACTATCCAGGCTCATGTACCATTTCAATGCTGCATCAATTAAACTGTCTTGGAAGAAATGAATTAACAAGCGTTGATCATCGGTGTGAGTAGACATTCTTCTCACATACATCACTAAGTGAGAACGAGGACAAGTATTGCCTTTGTACTTCTCGAATTTTGGTACTTTGAATTTCGCAGGTATTTTCACATTTGGAACTAAACACAGATCATTCACATTCTGCCCAAACAATTCTTTTCCTCTGAGGGCCTTCAACTCTTTCTGCATCTTATCAAACTAATCCTAAAAATCGTCCATTCGATCATAGACACATAAGCTTTCACTTGGTGGAGGAATAGAGCGATAAACTTCATCATTAGAAAATGGTACAACATTCACCGAAGGAGGTGCGACATAATGAATCTCATTTATAGCAGCAGGAGTAATATGCACTACAGGAGGTGCAGGAGCAGCAGCAGCCTGAGAAAATGGAGCAACCTGAGCATCTTGATTATAACCTTCTGGCATGGAGTTCTCTGAAATTCCCCACGGATAACCCCAAGGCATACAGTTCTGAACAACAGTAACTTGAGTAACAGAAACAGGAACTGTCGGAGCTTCAGAAGTAACCGTTGTCTGTTGAGGTTGAGTAAGTGTTGGCTGATTCTGAGCAGCCACCAACGATTCCACCAAAGTAGTGAGATTGGCCATACCAGCCTTCAGAGTAGTAACTTCTTCGTGTAACTCACGATTCTCTTGTTCTAGATTATCCATCTTCCTTCTGAAATTGGCCTGAGTATTGTACTGGTGAGACAGCTTGCTGAATGAAGTAAAGAAGCATAGTAAGACACCTGGATATGAACAAAAGTGCAAGTATGTACAATATGATGCATGATATGCAATGCATATGATTTATTTTATTATTAATATTTCAAGGAACTCAAAGATTTATAGACAATTTGCAAATATTAAAGTACTAACACATTTGAAATACTGAAAATCTCATTATAATAACTTCAAAACAGATTATAACTTTTAGTACAAGTTTCAATAATCCAAAGTATAAGATAAGATAAAAATCTAAGATCCTAAGAAAGCAAAGCTGATGAAGATCACTCCATACTGAAGTTTCCATGTGAGTTTTGCAATCTTAGCCTTCAACTGCTTGTTTGCTTCTACATACTTGTTGACGACCTCTTTCCAATCACCAGAGTCAGGAAGTGAGAAATTCGGTTCTGACTGAGCTCTAGAGGAAAATAAATCCTCTTGCCTCTCTACAACATGACTCTCAAGAATCTCGATCAAGTCATCTTTCTCTTTCAAGTCTGCTCGATAGGACACTCTAAATCTGACACTTATTCCTCTAAGCTTCCTTTTCCTGCTGCATCCTAACTAGGTCAAGCTGGAGCTCTCCCACATCATCTAATAGGGGATAAGTGGTCTTTACAAACATAGCAGGCATGTTTGCTTCACGAGAATACGACATCTTCAACTGGATGGCTCTTTCTTGTACCCACTGAAGATAAGGCTCCAAAGAAACAACCCCTCTAGGTCCTAAGTCCTTTCTGCTCTTCCTGTGAATGTGATGCCAAGCCTTCAAAATATCCTCTTTAGCTTCCTTATGAACCTCTCCCTCTTTAAGGAAGAAACAACTCAGATGAATACTATTTGGCTTATCCCTCATTGGATTTCCAAGCTGTCGTCGTGCAAGAACGGGATTGTAGTTAATTCCTCCCTTTGTACCAAGAAGAGGTACATTGGGGAAACTGCCATAATTGTTAACAATCTCTACATAATGGTAAGCCTGATGGTACCAAACAATATCTAAATGAGTGAGGCCTATAATCTTTGGAGCCCAACGAGGTTCCTTCCTGACATCCCAGAAAGCATTAGACTGAGGCAAGTGAGAAATAAACCACTGATAAAACAAAGGCGTGCAGCAAATGATCATCCCTCCATGGTAAGAATCTAAAAGATGAATAGAGTATTAGGCATCACCTAATAATGTAGGGAATGTATTCCCAATCATAAAGATCCTAATGGCATTGATATCCATAAACTTGTCGACATTGGGAAATAAGAACAACCCATAAGCAAGTAGAGCAAAAATGGCCTCAAAAGCAACCATGCTCTTCATCCTAGCAAAACACCGAGCTTTATCCAACAAGAACTTAGCAGGTAATCCTCTAATCCCTCCTTTGGTAGTCATGTAGGCTTCAACCTCAGCCTTTCCCAAATGGATCAAAGCACCAATCTCATGGGATTTTGGCTCCCCCTCCAAACTGGTAAAAGGAACACGATCGATAATAGGTAAACCCAATAGATAAGAATACTCTTCCAATGTAGGCATCAACTGATAATCAGGGAAAGTAAAGCATCAATACATCGATTTATAGAACTGGACCAAAGTCGAGAGAATATCCTCCTTCATCCTGAGCTTCATATGAGAAATGATGGACCCATACTTTCTCTGAAAATTTGTAGAACTCTCGATCTCCGGAATCAGACTTATCAACTCATATATCTTGGGATCTTTGAAACTGTACTTCTTAGTCTTTCTTTTTCTAGAATCCATAGTCAAAAAGTACCTTAGATATTCGTAAAGAGTCAACTTTTAAGTCCCTTGAAACAAAATGTTTTTAACGGATGCTCATAGGTGCATGAATGCATGATGCAGCAATCACATACAAGATCACAAACATAGGTGTAACACGGTGGGAGAACTGACTTGGGATGTTTTTGCGTTTGATCGCAATTGTTGCGGATAGCAAGAGTCGCCACCTACTTTTCTTTTATCCAATAAGGAAAGGCTGAAAAGAATAGGAAATACCTTTGAGATTATTTTCTTGAGTTCGGGGGGTAAATTATGAAAAAGGAAGGTATTAGCACCCTTTTCATCCATAGTTATCTATGGGCTCTTAGTTGCTTGCTAGATCTTTTCTTTTGTTTGAAAGTGTGCTTTGTGGTAGTTTTTGAAAGTATTTTTGAAAAGTGCCTTCGTTTAGGCAAACTTTGTAATGATTCTCGTCTCTATAAGAATGTATACAAAGTGTTGAACTTTTGAAAATATTTCAACGGAAAGTGTTGGTGTATTTGAAAAGGTGTCTGCGTTTTGAAGATGAGCAAGCAACTAGGAACATTCTACCTTACTCAAAAGTCCTTTGTTCATTCCTTTTTTCCTTTGATATTTCTATCTTACCATTGATTTGTAAGAAGCCCTATCTTTGGATGTAAAAGGGACGGGCGTGGGTCATCATATAGTCATGATAACAATGTTGTGAGATATCTTAGCATTTCTTTTGAGGGACTAAGATCATTTGTAAGGCAACATTCGAAGCATCATCGAGGGACTATGATCTTGTATTTTTTTATTGTTTTTGCTAAGACATCTCACATGCATAACATGACTATTTTTCATAAGGCAAAAAGTGGAGTTAACCCTAGAGGTGCATGTGTGCAAAGTGTGTTTAATTGCATGCATTTTTGTCTTTTGATCATGGTGGTCTACTTGTTGATTCTATCTTGCCATACACCCTAATTAATAGCATTTTGTATAAAGTTAAAAGTGCAGAAAGATAAAATCCTACACTATTACAACCATATTGAATTGCATGAAAATATAAAGTCAAAAAGAAGGTAAAAGCAAAAAAATAGATCTTTCGATTTAGAGCAGCAAACCCTTCAATTATGCACTTTTTGGCTCTCTTCGATCTGGCCTGAAAAGGTGTGAAGGCATGGCTTTCGATTGGGGCCTGGAGGCCAGCATGTTGTGTATTTCGATTGGGGTCTAGAGGCCAGCATGTTGTGCCTTTCATTTGGGGCCTGGAGGCCAACATGTTGTGCCTTTTGGCTGCCTCTTTCGTTTGGCCTGAAGGTTAGTATGGAAGCCAGAGGCTTCGTTTCTAACTTTCTGTCTCCTATTTATTTCGTTTGAATAGCAACATGGCCCAAGGCCATGCCAACATCACCTTAAGGCTAGATTAGTGCTTAAAGCATGTTTAAATGTACAAAGAGCAAAAGCCAAGAAGATTGTTAACCATGACACACATTAAAAGAGTGAAAACAAAAAGAAGAAAATAGTATATAGATATGTTTGTGATACGGTGGCAGAACCGACTGTTTTTGAAAATGCTGGTTTACGCTTTGCGTTTTGTATTTGCAAAATGTCGCGGTAAGCAAGAGTCGCCACCTTCTTTTATTTTATCCAACCGGAAAGGAAAAAAGCACAGAAAAAAAATCCTTTTTCGAGATTTTGAGTACGGGGGTAGATTATAGAAAGGGAAGGTATTAGCACCCTTTCTATCCATGGTTTTCCATGGGCTCTTAGGTACTTGCTCATCTTTTAAAATTGCTTGTGTGTGTTTGTTTTGAAAAGTTTTGTTTTACTTCGTTTTAACCCTTGTTTCTGTCCTCAAGAGTGTTACGAAGTTGTTTTTGAAAACTTTGTTTGAAAAGTGTAGGTGTGAAAGGTTTGATTTTGAGCAAGTACCTACTAGCATCTACCTACTCGAAAAAAGATCGTTTCTGTTCTTTTTTCCTTTAGACAGCGCTATCCCACTATTGAGAAATAGGTAGCACCATCGTTGGAGTTGTAAGGGTCAATTCGTAAGGGACGTACGTTCACTAAAGCAATGTTAGGACGTCTTAGTAATAACCCTAAAGTCTTAAGATCATATTCGAGGCAACATTTCCGAACGGGACATTTGATCTTTGTTTAGACAGGAGGGCAACCACTAAGACATCCTATACTTAATGACCATTTAAAGAAGGCAACCGAAGTGAGAGTATACCCTAAGAGTGCGCCTGTGCGGGTGATTTGATTTCAGTTATTATCTTTGCACATTAGGGTTTTCTAACCGTTTTAAATTATCATGCAATCTTGTCATACAATCCTATTAACATACATCTAAACAGTTAATATTTGCGAGAATTAAAATGCGAGAAAATAAAACCTACGCTATTACAAGGCTTCGGGGAGGGGATTAATTACATAGCCAAAAACCCGTAAAAGACGATAAATAAAGAAAATCTTAGATTAAACTATTACATACTGTAGACAGTTACATCAATATTGCAAAAGAAATAATAAATGCGCGCGATGAATCGAAGCGAGAGATTTAGGGTTTTGACCCCAACTACCTAATTGTAAAATTTAAAAGAAAAATCATTTTTTGTCGTTTTTGTATTTTTTGAGAAAATAAAGTTTAATTGAATAATAACAAAACCTAATTACTAATTAATTTAAATTTAAGAAAAATAATTAAATTAACCTATTTTTGTTTTTATTTTATTTTGAGAAAGAAATAAAAATTAAATCACAAGTCTAACCCTAATTTTCTAATTGGTTTTGATTATATAAAAAAGTTAGAATTACCCTAAATTAAATCAAACTAATTATATTAAATTTGATAAAATAAAAACCTAATTCTATTTTTTTTGTGAAATTCTTGATTTTTATGATTTTTTGTGAAAAAGAAATTAATTTTGTTACAAAACAATTAAGTAAATTAAATTAAATAAAAAGAAATAACTAGAAAAGAAAAAGAATGGGCCTGGTGTTGTTTAGCAAGAAGGGGGTGTGAATCTGACTTATAGGCCCAACAATTCCTGGCCCTTTTTGACTTTGCTAGATCTTGTATGCCAGCTTGACTTAGGTGCATGTTGGCCCTTCAGGGAGAAGACGTTGGATCTGAAGCCTTGATGCGTTGAATGGTCAGATCTGGGTAGCGCATGATGGGTCCCTTGCCATGTGACACACTAGATTACCTGTCCAAGAAAAACATGAAATAAAGTTGGGACCTAGGGATCGAACCTAGGTCCTTATGCATTGCCCCTTTGCACGCTTGCCATTTGAGCTGGCTGATTCAATTGTACATATGACCAATAACAATTATAATATGATAAAAGCAAAGTATTATATTTAAAAACACGCAGAATTCAAACTGGCAAGTCAGGGAGCGCCACGTATCCTTCTTCTTCCTCCCACCGTTGCTGTAAGTTTCATGGCTTTTACCTACGGACATTGAGTGTAGGTATAACCCTGTGCATTTCCAAAATCTCATACAAGCATGATAAATGAAAACTAATGGTACCAATCAACTCGTTGCAACCTCACGAGCATCATGGTACCATTATCACTGGCCAATTTTCCCTGTACAATAAAACCCTAAAAACGAAGAAAAAAACCTAGCCATGGCACTTTGCTGTACAGTCAATAAAAATGCAATTAATCATAACCATTAGCTTGCAAACAACTCAAGGATTATGAATATATCAATTAATTATGCTAAATATGCCAGAATTAATGTAATCGATTTCAAGAAAAAAGCCAAACCGTGTGACTCTTACAGGGCGTTTCAAGGCGCGGGGAAGCTTGATAGCGGTTGAAACACGATCCTGGGGAGTCCAGCAATTGATTGGTAGGATTAGAATGGCTTGAGATGGCCTGAAACTTGGAAATCAGTTTGCACTTTTTCTTGAATTTTTGCAATTTGTTCTTTGCCTTTGCGCGCCTCTAGCCTCTTTTTTTTGGTCTCCACTTGTTCCTTATGTATACTAGAGTGTATTAGGGTTGCAACTTTGTATCAAATCTCTCTCAATTATGAATATTGATTCATGATTCAATCCTTGCACTAAATCTTTACAAATCAAGCAAATTCAATCTTTTTGTGTCCATCTAAAGCCTTGCACGATTTGATCTTGTCTCCAGCTATATAATGAACCTAATTATGCACAAAATCTCAAGATTTAATTAGTTTTTGATATTTTCATTATTTTATATTGATTTTATTTGATTTAATTGAAATAAAATAAAAATAAATAAAAAAATAAAATAATTACAAGTGGAAGGACTCATGGGTCGTGGGTCACATTACAAACTCAGTGCAAGCATAAAAAGTTGGGCCCATTTGACAAAAAATGCAATTTTGGACACATTTGACTTTTGGCAATTTTGCAAAAAGGGTCAACTCGACCAATGCATAACTCTCTCAATTTTGACCCTAGAGAGGTGTTCTTGGACTTTTTAGAAAGCTTAAGATGTCCTTTAGGCAACCCTTTTTGTCTCATCTCAATTGAGTCTTCCATGTTCATGTATGAAGCTTTGACCCAAAAGGTGTTTTTGTTGACTTTTCAAAATGACCTATAATGTCCAAATTCATATCTTCTTGTGAGTGCATATTTTGAACTTGGGAGCTGAATATGGATTGTAGGGGATTACATCCTCTTAAAAATGAGCTTTAAATGGATCATTTTGGATAAAGGACGAGAAAGTTATGCTTGGTCAAAGTTGAGTTGACTTTTCCTACAAAACCCTAATTTAGCAACTTTTGGGTTTTGATGAATTGTGAGCAATCATTGAGGAATCATGATCAACCCTTTATGAAATGATGAATAATACTTCAAAATGATAATTTTGACCAAAAATATTGAAGTTTAACTGTATGTGGGCCACAATTGACTTTTGCCCTTTGCACAGTCGATTTTTAGGCCTTTGAGTAATTGACTGAGCAAATTTTCTCTACAAGGCTTGAAACTTGATATGGATGATATTGAGAATATATTAGGACAATGGTGAGAATTTGGGATCCTTTGGACTCAAGCATCTTGATGCAAAATGAAACCCTAATTTGGGGTAGACTGCCTTAGGAGAGAGTTTGTCTGGTCAACCCTTGGACTTCCTTGAGCATTTTGAGGACCTCACTTGACATGTATTGAGAAATATGGGAGGGAAAATTTTGGGGTACAACAATGTTTAAAACAAAAAGAAAACTTATTTACATGCTATTCTGGAAACGAAGAGTCAAAGGTTAAGAGTGACTTACCTTGCTGGAGGCTGAAGCGTGTGTTGGACTTTGAAGTGGTTGCCTTGAATGCCTCTGGATTCGAAGGTAAAGACCAGGGGTGGGCCTTTGTCAGTGGATTCGAAAGAAGCAAAACTAGTGAAATGTCCTTCTTTTCCGGATTTGAAGGACAGTAAGATGTAAGTATTTTTTTCCAGATTTGAGAGGGACAAGCACTTGTATTCTGGGTTTGGATTTGCAAAAGTATTTAAGTATTTGAGAATTTTATGGTGTGTAAGAATTTTGAAGATACATTCCCCTCTTTTTATTCTCTTTTTTTTCTTATGTGCAAATGAACTCTCTATTTATAGAGAAAATCTTTTGAAATGTTTGGGAGTCAAAATAATAAAATAAAGGCTCAGCTGGATAGAAAGCACCCACTTGTGTCATGATAGCAAGATGGATGGTCCAGATGGATTGCTTCCTTAGAAGGAAAACAGGCGCAAGGCTCAAGAAAAACTTTTTTTCCTAAAAGTAGTATTATACTATTAAGGGCGAGTGGTATTGGATAGCAAATGGGTAAAAGCCTATTTCAACTTGCATAAACAATTAAATATAGAGTGAGTCATAGGTTTGAGGCCTGAAAAGGGGAAACACGTAGCCTAGCCTATGGGTCTAATGTTCAACTTGATCTTTTGAGTCGAATCCTCCCTCTTTCTACACCTTTCGACCAGACCAGAACATCATTCGTTCTCACCAGTTATGTGTCCTTCGAAAGGACCAATTGTGTGTTCTTCGAATGCCCCTCTTCAGCTGAATATGCAATTTTGAGTCCTCTTGCTTTTAATCACTTAGGCCCAAACCTTCGACCAGACTCCAAAGTAAGCAAAAACAATTATTTCCCAACTATGGCAAGTCCTTCGAATGGGCCACCAAGTTGTGTGTCATAATGCAGCACTATGGCGTATTGAAGGGTTTGCAAATGGATTCGAAGGTGATATAAAGGCGCATTCGAAGCAAACATGAAGATGAAATAGAAAGTCACAGGAAGGTAGCCATTCATCTAATCGAAAACTTGTGAATCCAAGGCAAACAGGTGAGGGGACAATGGTGCAATCGAAGCTTGCAGGCAGGAGCCATTGTCCAAATAAAGATTGCATGTAGGAGCTATCTTAGTGCATCAAAGCAAACCTACAGGAGGTCAAATGCCCAAATGAAACTTATGGACCAAAGCTTGATCAAAGAATCCAGATTCTCAATCGAAGGATATGAATCAAAGCTTGCATCGAAGGAGATTTCCTGCCCAAATGAAGTACGTAACCCCAATTTTCATTCGAAGGAGGACACAAAGCCAAACGAAAGATGCATGTAGGAAGTTTAAATGTGAAATCAAAGGATGCCAAAAGGAGGATTTTTGCCTTGTGACTTCATGCCAACATGAAAAAAATATATGTTCGAACAAAAATTGCATGAAGGGAACCAATATGCCCAAACGAAAGGTGTGGCCAGTAGCTTGTACTGAAGGAACCACATGCCCAAATGAAAGGTGTGACCAGTAGCTTATACTGAAGGAAACACATGCCCAAACGAAAAGTGTATGTAGGAGGCCAAAATGTCCAGATTTGAAAGAGGCATATAGGAGACAAAAAGTGCAAATCGAAAGATGCTAAAAAGGGATACTTTTGCTTTGGAATCAAAGGAGACTACATGGGGATTTGTGCCTTGTGAATCCAAAACAACGTGCCATAGGCCCACGTCCAGTTGAAGGATGCAAGCCAAACTTGCATCGAAAGAGGCCAGAAGGCCGATCGAAGGAGCTGAATCGAAGAACACTTGTTTTTCTCCAAATTTTGTCAAAATATTATTTTTGCCGTTTTCTCTGTTTTTGACAGTTTCCTTTTAATCTTGGTACTAGAAAATCCCAATGTACCTGTGCAAGTTTGAACCTTGAGAATCCTTGTGAGAAAGGCCTTGAAAAATGAGAGGTCAAATTTTGGGGTACAACAGCTGCCCCTGTTGAATCTTCTTAAACGTGAAGAGTTAGATTGGAAAGCCTGCCATTCGTGACTTAAAGGTGGAAGATGATTGAACACTAAAGTGCCCAGAAATTTGCACTCGATGATATGTTAGCTGACTGTGTAGGGAATGGGATTAAAGATACCATTTGGATGGATGATGGATGGTATCAGGATAAATCTTTTGGTTGATTTATACTGAAATGGTAGATGTCTTTTTCCTGTTGATTTTCCTGCAAGGAAAAAGGATTAGCTGCATGCAGATGTATGTATGACGTAATGATGTTCTCAAAATAAATGAAATTATGTTGTATGAATTTGTCATGTATACGTTATGGTTTATGAATGTGATGTGTTCATTGCAGCGTGTCTTTATCTAGGAAAATAAATCCCTGACAACATGTTGGGGAGCCTTGGGAGGCTGAGACTTAAACTATTGTTTAGACTGTTTCCGCTGGAAATTCCTGTTCTATTGTTTAAGGGGAAACTCTGTTAGGGAATAATGGCTTGTTTAAGGAGACTAATTAACTATTATCTGGTCGGAATCCAGGCTTCACAGAAAATTCCTTAAAAGTTAAACTATTATCTGGTCAGGTTCCAGGCTTCATAGTGACTTACCGGGGAAGATTAAATTAACTGTTATCTGGTCGAATTCTAGGCTTTGCATAAAATTTCTTGGGAGTATGAAGTTAAACTATTATCTAGTCAGGTTCCAGGTTTCGCAACAACTTACTAACATTAAACTGTTATCTGGTCGGACTCCAGGTTTCACAGATTTCTGAGGTGGATGAAGTCAATTGCTATCTGGTCGGACTCCAGGCTTCATAATAACTTGCTTTAATAGATGAAGTTGAACTGGTATCTAGTCGGATCAGACTTCACAGTAACTTGCTTGAAATTAGTTGTTATCTGGTCGGATTCTAGGCTTCACAACAAATTTATGAGGGAATAAAGTCAATTGCTATCTGGTCGAATTCCAGGCTTCACAATAACTCGCTTGAAAAGATAAAGTTGAACTGATATCTGGTCGGGTCCAGGCTTCACAGTAACTTGTTAGGGGTAGAGGCAAACTCTATTGGGGAAAAGAAGTTAAACCCTTGTCTGGTTGAGTCCATGTTTTTCAATATCTCGAAGAGTTAAACTATTATCTGGTCGGGTCCAAGCTTCATAGTGTCTTTGAGAAGTTAACTATTATCTGGTAGGGTCCAGGCTTCATAGTATTTGAAAGTTGTAATATTATCTGGTCGGGCCTAGGCTTCATAGTAACTTGTTTGAAAGAATGAATTTGACTGTCATCTGATTGGGCTCCGGTCTCTACAGTAACTTTCGGAGATAGCAATGACTTTGTTGGCGACTTCACCGGGGAAAAGAGGTCGCGGTCCTCTGATTTGTGATGGTCTGAAAGGCAAACTCAAGCTGGAGAGGATAGACTCAACCGGGGAAGACAGACTCAGTTGGGGAAATAAACCCTGTTGAGGAATATTTGATGAACTACTGACAAGGTGAGTTCATTTAGGAAGAGAGCCACAAGGATTCTTCTTTTAGGACCAACTCAGCTGGGGAGAGGGCTGTTAAGAGATTGAGACTCTGGATGGCGACTAACCTATGAAAAGGACTTTGTGGCGATAGTGTTAATGGAATAACTCTGGGGGGACATCCCAAATGCATAAAGAGATGTTTGTTGCTGCTTGGCAGGACACATGTGCTAAATAGTTTTAATTATGTTCACATGCATATGTTCGTTCAATTTTAGTCATTGGACGTCTTTTCATTCTAAACAAAAAACAGAAAGTCTGCACTTCAAAGTATATTTGTATTGATATTTTACCCATGAATAGGCGTTTTTGTACAAAGAGACGAAGATCCTAGTAAGAGGAAATCTTCGAAAGGAAAACAAAATTGAAAACAAAGATAATAGCCATGTGGAAGTGATCTCATTATGTTCCAACTCTACTATTTCCCCAATGTCTTCAAACGTCCCTTGTCTTTGACAGAAGTTGATTGGATTGATCTTGGACCGTTTAAACTCGAAAATTGGTAATAAAGTCGATTGTGGTAATTCCATAGAGACATAGTCATACGCTTTCAATCCTTAATTTTTTCCTGGACCTCCCTTTCGGATTTTCAGCCCACCAAGATACCCATTTTTGCCAAAGTCTCCCTTTCGGGTTTTCAACTTGTCGGGTGTATAATCTTTTGCATATATCCCTAATTTTTGCCAAAAACTTTGGTTTGCCGGGATTCCCTTATCTTGCCTAGGTGTGTCAACCTAGCGGGTCTCTTATGCGTAGTATTTTTTAACTATGTCCGCGTTCATAGGATGTGGGAAGTCTTCACCGTCCATGGTAGTCAACATCATGGAACCACCAAAGAAGACTTTCTTGACAATAAATGGCCCTTCGTAAGTGGGAGTCCATTTGCCCCTGGGGTCTCCTTGTGGAAGAATGATGCGCTTTATTACCAAGTCACCAGCTTGATATACTTGAGGCCTGATCTTTTTGTTGAAAGCCTTAATCATACGCTTTTGGTACATCTGACCATGACAAACGGTAGCCAGTCGCTTTTCATCGATCAAGTTCAACTGATCCAATCTTGTCTAAATCCATTCGTCTTTGCTTAAGCTTGCTTCATTCATAATCCTTAAAGAGGTAATCTGAACTTCCACTGGCAGAACAACTTATATGCCATAGACCAAAGAAAAGGGAGTTTCCCCAGTTGATGTTCGAGCTAAAGTACGATAGCCATAAAGAGCAAATGGTAACATCTCATGCCAGTTTTTGTAGGTCACTACCATCTTCTGCACAATCTTTTTAATGTTTTTGTTGGCTGCTTCTACTGCGCCATTCATTTTAGGTCTATAAGGAGAAGAATTGTGATGCCTGATTTTTAACTGAGTGCAAAGTTCGGTAATCATATCATTGTTGAGATTGGTCCCGTTGTCAGTGACGATCCTTTCGGGGACACCATAGCGGAAGATGAGGTTATGTTTGATGAATTTGGCTACCACATTCTTGGTGACTGAGGCAAATGAGGCAGCTTCGACCCATTTGGTGAAATAATCGACAACGACTAAAATGAAGTGATGTCCATTGAAAGTAGTAGGTTTGATCTCTCCATTCATGTCGATTCCCCACATTGAAAATGGCCACAAAGCGGTCATGACGTTCAGAGGAATAGGAGGCACATGGACCTTATCAACATATACTTGGCATTTGTGGCAAGTCCTTGAGTGGTGATGGCAATCAGCCTCCATCGTTGACCAATAGTAACCAGCTCTTAGGATTTTCTTGGCCATAGTATGTTTGCTAGAGTGAGTCCCAAAGAGACCATCATGCATGTCTTCCATAATTTCCTCTACCTCCTTCTTGTCCACACATCAGAGTAGAGTTGAATCATGGTTGCATTTGTATAGGATTCCATTACTTAGGAAGAATTTGGCTGAGAATCTTCGTAAGAACTTTCTGTCATTGATGGAAAATCCTTCGGGATACTCTTGTGCTTCAAGGTATCTCTTCACCTCATGGTACCATGGATTTTCTATGTTAGTGTCAAGCTCAAAGCAGTGCAGAGGTTCTTCAAATATCTCAATTGTAATCATAGGAGCTTCGTTGTCCCATTTGACCTTGAATATAGAAGACATCATGGACAAAGCATCAGCTAACTGATTTTCTTCCCTAGGGAAGTGTTCAAAGGTGACCTTTTCAAAGTAAGGAATCAGAGATAGTACAAGCCCCTTGTAAGGAATAAGGTTAGGGTGTTTAGTGTCCCAATCTCCTTTTACTTGGCTAATCACTAGAGCGGAATCCCCGAACACATTCAAATGCTCAATCCTTAAATCAATGGCATCCTTCAGACCCAAAATGCATGCTTCGTACTCAGCCATGTTGTTCGTACAATCGAAGCATAACCTGGAAGTGAAAGGAGTATGGCAGATTGTGTCCAATGGTTATCACAACACCAATTCCGTTACCCAAAGCGTTAGAAGTCCCATCGAAGACCATAGTCCAATGGGATCCTTGTTCAGGTCTGTCATACGGTCCAGGTTTCACGCAGTCGGTCACTAGCATGATATTCTCATCCGAGAAGTCAAAGTTCATAGACTGATAACCATCAATAGCTTGATGGGCCAAATGATCTTCTAATACACTTCCTTTGATGGCCTTTTGCATTGTGTATTGAATATCGTACTCAGTCAAGATCATTTGCCATCTAGCTATCCGTCCGGAAAGAGCGGGTTTCTCGAAGATGTACTTGATAGGGTCCATCTTGGAAATCAATAGAGTGATATGAGTCAACATATACTGTCTTAGCCGGAGAGCAACCCATGCCAGAGCGCAACAAGTTTTCTCGAGCAGTGAATATCTAGTTTCACAGTCGGTAAACTTTTTGCTCAGGTAGTATATTACATGCTCTTTTCGGCCAGACTCGTCATGTTGGCCCAACACACCCCCTATAAAATTCTCTAGCACCGTCAAGTACATGATTGTTGTACCCTAAAATTTTCCCTCTCATTTATCAAGACTTTTCTCACAAGACTTCTTGGACTCAAGACAAGATTAGGGTTTGGTCAACTCAAGACACCTCACCTTACACTGATAATCCAAAATTAGGGTTTGAGTTTGCACAAGGATTTTTGGATCACCAATGCTTCATGTGACTTTCATACACCATCTTGGACCCCTAAGATTTCTCATGTTAATTTTCAAGCCTTGAACCATATTTTTGATCAGTCAATTGGACAGTTGACCTAAAAATCAATTGTATTGGGGAAAAAGTCAACCATGGCCAATTTACAGTCAAACTTCATAATTTTTTATCCACATCAACATTTTATACTCATATGTACCAATTGATCTAGTTTGGATCACAACTCCTCAAGAAATTTGATCAAATCATCAAAAGGGCAAAATGGTCAAAATTAGGGTTTTCACTGAGAAAAGGCAATTTCTGATTTTTAACCTAGCCAATGACCAATTGAGTTTAAACATGATTTCAAGGGTTCAATGGCACCATCTTGGCCTAATTACATGGTTCAAAAGATCTCAAGTTCATTGGAGTGACAAATGAAATTTGCAGTCAACTGATCAAAAGTCAACTGTATACTAAAAAGTCAAACTTTGACTTTTTGGTTAAAATCAAGTACCAAGGGTCATAATTCATCAAGATGTGTCAAAATATGGAACTTGTTCACCAAGAAACTCAAAATTGAAAATTAGGGTTTTGATTTGAAAAATTTCATAACAGAATTTTTCTAAGTATAAATTTTTTCTTATTTTTTCCCAACTTTTCACCACTTTTTCACCATGATGCATTTTGATTCAAAGAAAAATTACAACATGAAAGTTGTATTCCTCCATTATATCTACAACTTTGCTTCACAAACTTTTCCCAAAAGATGCTTGGATCTCAAGTTATGAATTTGTGAATATAGGTCCATGAACTTCTTAACTTAGTGAAATTTTGCCCTAATTTAGGCAAGTTTTGGACCCAACTTCATGGACATTTTTCACCTAGTTCCAAGAGGTATCTCAAATTTCATTTCAAAGATGGATTATAAAGCACATTAAAAGCTTTCCAAAATGTCAAAGAACTCTCCAAGATAATTTTTGAGTAGGGAGAATCAAATAAGGGAAGTTGGCATTTTCTCACTTTTGTTCAAGCCACGATTTGTGAAGAAAAAATGTAGTCCATATCATAGTGAAACTGTACATATGCATACTTTTCATTTATATTAACTGTGCTGAGAGAATTTGAAGATTGAAAATGCTGAAAAAGTTAGGTCACGAATTAGGGCTACTAAAATTCTCTCTGATCATTAAGAGTTAGGTCACATAATTCATATGGTTGGAATCGTGAGCTCAAAAGCCACATGTTTCATGTTATGAGTTTTTGTTTTTGTGCAAGCATATGAGAGTTACAGGTTTGAAATATGGACGCGCGCGCAGGGATGACCAAGGACATGGATGAAGCGTGTTCTGGGCTTTTTGGCGCCTGGCCTTTTTTGTTTTTGATATTCACACCCCTCTGACTTGTTATTCGCACCCCCTGGCTTATTTGTTATATTTTTCATATTTTTTTTCATATTTTCACATTTATGGCTTTTATTCATTTTTTCTGAATAATAAAAATCCTAAAAATAATTTCTTTATTTTTTGCAATTTTATTTTATTATTATTTTTTGCATAAAAAATAGTTTATTAGGATAAATAGAACTTATTTTCTCAAATAGTTTGTAAATAAATATAATAAATACTTAATATTTTTATTATACTATTTATATTCATAAATATTTATTTTTATACATATTTATTTTTTAATATTTACATATAATATTATTTATTATTTTCTTATACAAAAAATGTGCAAAATAATAATAGGAAACATTATTTTCTTTTAATAAAAAAACTAGGGTTTCATCCCTTCCAAAAATAAATTATTTATTTTTCCTTATTTTTTTAGGGTTTGAATTAAATTATTTTCTCATGCAAAAAACAAATACCAAAACATTTTTTTACATAAATACATTGCATTGCATTTTAAATATTTATATATTTATTTAATTCGAGCAATATTCGATTTGGTTGTAATAATATATTTAGGTTTATATTTATGCAAAATCCCCATTCAAAACTTGTATCCCCCCTCCCATAATAAGTGTTGTAATAGCTTAGTTTATTTTACGCAATTTATTGCTTTATATACTATGCTTAGTAATTAGGGTTTGCATGACAAGAACAAAAACAAAACAAATAGAAAACCTAAATGCAAGACAAAAGCATGAAAATGACACACTTTGCACACAAGCACCCTTAGGGTTTCTCCCACTTGGTTGCCTAAAATAAATGGCCATGTTACGCATGCGAAGTATCTTGGTAAAACAAAACAAGTATAAGATCATAGTCCCTCGATGACGCTATTCAAAAGTTGCCTAAAACAAAATGATCTTGGTCCCTAAAAAATGCTAAGATACTTGGCAACATTGCTATCATGGTCATACGATGACCCACGCCCGCCCGTTTACATCCAAAGATAGGGTTGCTTACCAAATCAATGGTAAGTCAACAATGTCAAAAGAATAAAAATGCACAAGAAAGACATTTGAGTAGGTAGATAACTTCTAAGTTACTTGCTCTCTTTCAAACAATCCTTGCTATTTAAAAAAAACACACATTTCAAAAAACATCATTTCAAAACATTGAAACATTTTTCAAAAGACAAACATCTTTGTATACATTCTTACGAACGAGAATAATTACAAAGATTGCCTAAACGAATGGCCTCTTTTCAAAATACTTTCAAAATCACACCAAACATCATTTCAAACAAAGCAAAGCAAGTGATCTAAGCAAGTAACTAAGAGCCCATGGAAAACCATGGATGAAAAGGGTGCTAGCACCTTCCCTTTTCATAATCTACCCCCCGAACTCAAGAAAACATCTCAAAGGTCTTTCCTGTGCTTTTTTACCTTTCCTTTTGGATAAAATAAAAGTAGGTGGCGACTCTTTCTAACCGTGACATTTGCGATAAAACGCAAAACCTCAAGTCAGTTCTCCCACCGTATCACAGAACTGGCGACTCTGCTGGGGAAAATTCTAAAAGTGGGGTTACCTTAGGGTTTAGATCACCTTTATTTGCTTACAATTATTTAACTTGTTTTCTTTACATTTTGGTTCTATTGTTTGGGTTTGAATCCTCCACCCGGATTCGAGAAACATTATAGGTAAATAGCAATATGTTGTGGAAACTGTGCAGGGTATACCGACACGGTATAAGTAATAGCTATGTTAGTGTGACATATTTGTGGGTACCGGTAGCCTTTGAGTCAATCAAAGAGAATACGGGGCCGCTGAGTGATGTCATGAAGCACTAACGAACTTGTAGAACCTTTACTTGACCAACTTGGCCTTTTAGGATGTAGTGAGATGACCGGCTTTGGTGCAGTCCGAAGTTGGTAGATACTCGATACTACACTCATTGAGGGTTGGTTTCTTGGAATATTTCGGTCGCCAGTAAAGAGGCTTGAATTAAAACAATGAACAAGGAAACAATCCTCTGATATTGAGCTCCTTAGAACCCGATTACTATTGCTAGGACAGGTTGAGCCAACTAAACTTCAAGAGGGTACTTACCTATGAAACCCCATGCAAGCCTAAACTAGGAACTTGTTTGATTTGCTTGTACATATATACTTGTGCATAACATCATGGACATCATGAGCATCATATGCATCTTCTAACCATTTCAAGGATTTTAGAAATTCATCTTTGTTCTTGTTTTGTAGGATATGGAGTCACTTCGCAGGAAAACTATCCAAGTCAACCTTGTAAGAATTCCTCCACAACTCAAGGAGCTAGCTTCAAGGATTCCTGAGAACTCTCCATTCACCGAGAGGCATGGTCGCCTACTCAACTTAGTCACTTCCAACACAGAGGAAGACATGATGAAGGTTCTCTTCCAGTTCTTTGACCCTTTGCATCACTGGTTCACATTTCCTGACTACCAGCTTGTGCCTACTTTGGAAGAATTCTCTCAACTCTTGAGGATTCCCATTCTCAATCAACTACCCTTCAATGGTATAGAAAGATATCCAAAGCAAGAAGAGATTGCTCAAGCCCTGCACTTGCACTCATCTGATGTCACAACCCATTGGAAAACTAGAAGTGGTATCAAAGGCTTCTTGGCAAAGTTCTTGTTTGAGAAGGCCCAAAGCTGTTGGAACTCCTTAGATTTACAAGCTTTTGAGGAGATTGTAGCTCTTCTCATCTACGGGATGGTCTTGTTCCCTAATCCTGACCAACTCATATATGTGAGTGCTTTCAAAATCTTCATGTCTCACAACCCAGTGCCTACATTGCTTGGAGATATCTTACACTCTTTTCACACCCGTACAATGAGGAAAAGAGGTGTTCTCATATGTTGCACTCCTCTCCTGGAAAGATGGTTTATTTCTCATCTTCCTCAATCAGTATTGAAGAACGAGCAAGGTTTGAGGTGGTCACAAAGGTTGATGACACTTAAATATTCAGATATTCATTGGTGTTCTCGATCCAAAGAGAATATTATCATTATCGACCATTGTGGGGAATTCCATAATGTCCCTATACTTGGCATTAAGGGAGGAATCAACTACAACCCTTGCTTGGCTCTAAGACATTTTGGTTATGCCCGAAGGGATGGCCCATATGATATACTGATTCAAGGCTTGGTTTTCGACTTCGACAACGACGATCAAGGACTTCGCCAAAGGTTCATCCGAGCTTGGAGGATGCCAAACAAGGTAGATAGTAAGACCTTGGGATACAAGAATTCCATCCCTCTTGAGCCTTACCTCAAGTGGGTATAAACCCGCGCCCAAAGCCTTATGATGCCTTACCCCTCCATTATCCCAGTGATTATAGAGCCTATTAAGGAAGGAGAGGTTCCATACACCATCCTACATCCTGACATGCCAACATCACTCGAAGATCTACAAAGGGGTTGGATATAGCTCAAAGAAGAACGCGATACTTTCGAAGCCCAATTCTACGCAAGCGAGAAGAAGGTTTTGGAACTCACTCGCATACTTCACGAAGAGCAGACTCTCAACATCTACATTGCACCAAAGAGGATGCGCAGTGTCTTTTTATCTTAGAATTTTGTATTATTTCGCCCTAGAGGCATTGATGTATTCAAATTCTATTTTATTAATATAACGTGTGTTCCTTTTTGTTTGAAACAAATTTGAATTTTTAAATCCTTGAAAACATTGCATGAATACATATCATTCATCATGAGCATAAACAGGTCTTCGCAACAAGTTTCCTCATCCTTCTACTGTTTATTTCAGCAAAGACGGTTCTTGAACAAACGGTTAAAGACTTGCAAGCTCAAAATACACAATTTCAGCAGTTACTCTTGACCTTAGCCAAGGGGCAGGAGGAACTCAAGACTCTGCTAGAGAAAGATAAAGAGAAAAAGAAGAAGAAGAAGCCAGCTGGTGTGGTTATCATGGGCAGAAGGTTTCAGGGACAAGCCAGAAGGACCTTAGAATTTCCAACAACCTCTGATGAAGGGGAAAGAAAAGGAAAAGAAACGATAGTACCATCAGATTCTGAAGAAGAAGAGGAGGAAGAGGATTACTCTGAACAACAATACCCTCCGGCTGATGACAAATATAAACACTTGGAAGAGCGTCTAACTGCTATGGAGATACAAAGAGTACCGGGGCTAGATTTCGAGGAATTGGGGCTGGTGTCAGGAATAGTAATCCCGCCGAAGTTTAAAGTGCCTTTATTTTCCAAGTATGATGGGGTGTCTTGTCCCAAAATGCACCTTCGGTCGTATGTCAGGAAGATTCATCCATATTCTACGGACAAAGACTTGTGGGTTCACTTTTTCCAGGACAGTTTATCAGGAACGCAACTTAATTGGTTCTACCAGTTGGAAAGGGCTGATGTGCATAATTGGGAAGACTTGGCAGCAATCTTCTATAAAAAGTATCAATAAAATGTTGATTTGGCACCAACCCGTACCTAACTCCAGAGTATGGCTATGGTGTCCAATGAGGGCTTCAAAGACTACGCCCAAAAGTGGAGGGATCTAGCCGGAAGGGTGCAATCTCCTTTATTTGAAAGAGAGCTAGTGGACATGTTCCTGGGAACTCTACCAGGCCCTTTCTTTAATCATCTGATTGGAAGCTCCTCTGTAGGGTTTACTGAATTGATTTTAACCGACGAGAGGGTGGAAGCCGGTATAAGAAGTGGTAAAATTCAGAAGGACGCGTCTACCTCTGCAGCTGTAAAAAAACCCTTCACTGGAAAGAAAGAAGTGTCTGCTGTCTATTCACATAAAAATCAAGGAAGAATGAACACCGATCAACGGTGGGGGCCGTTATGATTCAAAAGCCTACTTCATATCAGCCAAGAAATAATCAGCCAAGAAATAACCAGCAAAGGGTGGAAAGGCCAATTCGGCAATTCACCAAGATTAACATGACTCCAGCTCAGGTCCTACCACATCTTCTGAAGTTGAATCTGGCCATGTTAAAAGAGGCCCCTAAAAATCCCAATACTGCATCTCCTCACTACCATCCGAATGCCAGGTGCGCATACCATTCTGAAAGTCCAGGGTACAACACTGTGATACGGTGGGAGAACTGACTTGAGGTTTTGCGTTTGTATTCGCACTTGTTCGGTTTAGCAAGAGTCACCACCGACTTTTTATTTTATCCTAAAGGAAAGGTTAAAAAGCACAGGAAAAACCCTTTTTGAGATATTTTGTGGGTTCGGGGGGTAGATTATGAAAAGGGAAGGTATTAGCACCCTTTTCATCCATGGTTATCCATGGGCTCTTAGTTACTTGGTTTTTAGATCACTTGCCTTGATTTTTGATTGCTTGAAATTGTGGTTGTGATCGGTGGATCTGGAACTGACTGTTTAACGCTGGTTCGCGAAATGTCGCGGAAGCAAGAGTCGCCACCGTCTTTTATTTTCTCCAAATGGAAAGGACAAAAGCACAGAAAAATTCCTTTTAAGAGATTGCTCTCGGTTCGGGAGGTAGGTTATAGAAAGGGAAGGTGTTAGCACCCTTTCTATCCATGGTTATCCATGGGCTCTTAGATACTTGCTCAATGTGTTTTCAAAAATGTTTGCTTGCTTTTCAATGTGGGTTTTAAAAAAAGTTTCTTTGAAAAATTTCAGTTCGACTCGTACGTCAGAGTGTTTGAAAGCTTTTTGAAAATGTGTTGGTGTGAAAAGTCTTTTTGAGTTTGTTTCGAGATTAGAGCAAGTATCCTTGAGAACCTACCTACCCTAAGGAATTCGTCTGTGTAAATGTCTTTTAAAGTAGTGCCATCCCACCATTGAGAGGTAGGTAGCACCACCGTTGGAGGTGTTCGGGTCAATTCGAGTTTTAGGGACGTGGTGATCACCAGAGCAATGGGAAGACACCTTAGAAGCTACCCTCATGCCAGGTTCCCGGATCATGAGGACTTACTAAGACGCCCTCTACTCGACGACCACCTTTCGAAAGGCAACAGTGAGGCGTACCCTAGGGGTGGTGTGTGCGAATTGTGTGTCATGTTTCAGTTCATTTGTCTTGTCATGTTATGTGATCTACGCTTGATTTTAATTAAGACATTCATTCTTGCATGCTTGGTTAACAGTTATAAAGTTTGCGGAAAAATAAATCTAAGGCTATTACAAATGGCGCGGGTCCACATCGCCAAAATTAAACCGGACCCGATTTAGTGGAAAATAAATAAAGCGATAAAAGTGCGATAAATAAATGTACATGGCCTTGGGAGAGATACAGAATTATAATAAGCAATACAAAGTAAACGCGCGAATTAAATAATTAAGATAATGGGCGTTGGACCCTTTTGCAAACAATTAGAATTAACAAGGAATTAAAAATTAAAATTAAATGAAAAATGTTATTTTTGTGTTTTTAGATTTAATGAGAAAAAGGAATTAATTGAAATTAAATTAAAAGGCAAACCCTAATTCTAATATTTTTTATTTATTATGAAAGAATTAAAATATGATCTAAATTAAACCCTAATTTATTTATGCACAATTTTTAATTTATGAAAATAACTAAATAATATTATTCTGAAAAAAGGAAAAATTAAAAGAAAAAATCAAAAAAAGATATTAAACCTAAATTCTATTTTTGGTGTTTTTTTTTATTAAAAAGATTAAAACTATAACCTAATTAAACTAAATATTTACATATTGTTTAAAAATAATTATAATATACATATTTATTATTTTTTGGTCTTTTCTGATTTTTATAATGTTTTTATTGTATTTTTTGTAAAAGTAATTAGTTAATTAAAACAAATAAAATAAATAAATAACATAACAAAAAAAAATGAAATAAAAAGAAAATCAAACCAGGGTGGGGTGTAGTCCCCCAATTCAGGAGGTATAGGCCTAGCAAGTCAGGCCCATTAAGCTTGATTTCGCTGACTTTCCTCAATTTTGTATGGCATGTTGACCAGCCTCCATGGTATGCCTTCAATCTGAAGCCTTGATTAGATCTCCTGGGACGCGTGGCTGCCTGATGGTGAGGGAATATGGTACACCTGGACGTTAGCAAAGCATAGAATTTCATATTGAAAAATAGCATTGGAATTTGCCAGACCTGGGACTTGAACCCAGGTCTTTGAGGTTATATGCACAACGTGTTACCACTGAGCCAAGCGCGTTTCATTTAATATATTATGGTTAAATAACAACAAAAATCAAAACCAATGCGTGATGGTTAAAACGCGCGAAACTTCAAACGGACGTATCACTGGCTGCCACGACTTCTTCTTCTTCACGTACCTGAAAATATAAAACACAATAGCAACGGTTTTAACGCGTTGCTTTAAGCATGCTATGGGAAAATAGCGAATAGGGCCATGGTGCATATAAATTGATCGCGAGGCTTGGGTTTGTTTCGTCTTGACATGACAAATTAGCCTGTACCAGTTTGGGGATCTAATTTTACGCCTTGCACAAAGCCCCAATTTTGAAACCTTGGAACCCTAGAATCTGTCAATGGTGGAATCTTATATACAGCGCAATAATGTAATTAAACGTAGTGGTTAGCTCAGAAACATCAATATGAACATGAATCAACAAAGAAAAATGCAAAAAGATGATGGAATCATGCTGTACGATTTCAAAATTTTCAAGGTACAGTCCGGATTCTTGATACCGATTCAGGGCGTTTGAGAGAAAGTTTTTGATTGGAATCTCTTCAGGGATGCTTAAGGATGCTGATGGAACAAAAATTGGAGCTTGGATCGACCCCTAAGGTTGATTTCAGTGTTTGAGTTTTTTAGGAGAATTTTCAATTTGCCAAAGGTTTCTTATGCGCAGCTTGCAGTCTCCTTTGATTAGGTTTACCTTCCTGTATATGTAAGGAAGCAATTAGGTTGAAAATATTGAATAAAATCCAAAGCAATAATTGTTTTCAATCTTTGATTTTGGAAGATCTTCTTTTGAATCTTTTTCCATGGTTTTTGTGTCAATTAGGTTTCAATCAAGCCAAAACCTTCTATATTAGCATGTGCACGAAATATTAAGTTCAAATCATGCATAAAAAGATTTGTTTAGGTCAAATTTATATTTTTCACATATTTAAATAATTTAATTGAATTAATATTGATATAAATTCAAATAAATAATTAAAAAATGAGAAAATACTTCCCTTTGGGCCTAATGGTCGTGCATAGGCTTGGCATGAAGAAACTTGGAAGAAAAATGGGCCCATTTGCATTTTTGGATCATTTGCATCATTATTGACTTTTCAAAATTCCCAAAACTTTCCCAACTTCCACAAGGCATAACTTGGTCAATTTTTAAGCTTTTCACATGTTCTTGGACATTTTGGAAAGGTCTTTGAGTCCTTTAACCAATGCCTTTGGTCCCATGTCATTTTGATTTACCAATCTCAAGTTATGGTCTTTGACTTAAAGTCCCTTTTTGTTGACTTTTGAAAATGACCTATAATGTTGAAATTGATAACTTTTTGTGAGAGCATTTCTTGGACTTGGAATATGAAGATGAGTTGTAGGAAATGTCTTTCTCTTCAAAATGAGCTTTGGATGGAATTTTTCTGATAATCCATGTGAAAGTTATGCCCTGGTCAATTTCAGTTGACTTTTTCAGCTGTCCAAATATAGCAACTTTTGCATCTTGATGATTTTCTGAGCCAAATTTTGAGAATCATGATCAAGCATTGATCAAATGATGTTTGTGGCTTCAAAATGATATGTTGACCAAAAATTTGAACTTTTGACTGTCAAATGACCATTTTGCCCCTACAGTTGACTGTAGTGCAATCTAGGGTTTTGACTGTGCAATTTTGAGCTGAATGCCTTGAAACTTGACATGAAGACACTTGACCATCTTTTTAAGCATGTGAGACTTGATTGGGCCTTTGAAACCTTCAATTTCTTGATCAGGACTCAAACCCTAGTTTTGACTGTCTAGGAGACAGTTGAGCTGCACAACCCTTGGGGAACTTTGTGACCTTGACTTGACAAATCTTGGAGAATATGGGAGGGCAAATTTTGGGGTACAACAGTTGCCCCTGTTCAATCTTCTTAGACCTGAGGATGCAGATTGGCTGACGTGCCTTTCGTAATCCGAGGGTAGAAGATGATTGGACACTAGAGTGCCCAGAAATTTGCGCTCACATAGTAGCAGTGATGGGGGAATGGGCTTATAGATGCCATTTGGAGATTGCTGGATAGGATGATGGGCTTATAGATGCCATCTGGATGTTGATCGCGTAGGAGATTCCTTAGCGAGAACCTGCATACCTGCAAAAGAGAAAATGAGTACCTGACACGTTGCAGGAGCTGATTTTAGATGCTTGGTGTAGATGCGTCCTGACTGGTTACAGGAGCTGAGTCTGGAGCTTCAAGCGCTGATGAATGAACCAGGAATGGTTACTGCCTTAGCATGGATGGTAAGAGAACCTTGGATGACTTTAACTTCAACAACGCTCGTTGAGAAAACTCTTGGCAGGAATTACCATCTTTGCAATATCAGGAAGAGAACCATAGGCAATTATAATCTGAAAGGAATGATCACCTCACTCAACGTCGGGGAGGGAAACATCTAAAAAAAAGGGATTACTACCTCACACACCGCTGGAGAGGGAACCATAGGGAGAATATCACCTCATACTCATCTTCGGAGAGGGAAACGTCTTAAAAAAGACTTCTGGAAGCAGTATCGGAACGTCACCATATCTGGTTTACATCTGAAACTATATCTGGAAGGAAATCTGGAAGCAGTATCAGAACGTCACCATCGCTGGGTTTACATCTGAAACTATATCTGGAAGGAATTCTGGAAGCAGTATCAGAACGTCACCATCGCTGGGTTTACATCTGAAACTATATCTGGAAGGAATTCTGGAAGCAGTATCAGAACGTCACCATCGCTGGGCTTACATCTGAAACTATATCTGGAAGGAATTCTGGAAGCAGTATCAGAACGTCACCATCGCTGGGCTTACATCTGAAACTATATCTAGAAGGAATTCTTGAAGCAGTATCAGAACGTCACCATCGCTGGGTTTACATCTGAAACTATATCGAGAAGGAAATCTGGAAGCAGTATCAGAACGTCACCATCGCTGGGTTTACATCCGAAACTATATCGAGAAGGAATTCTTGAAGCAGCATCAGAACGTCACCATCGCTGGGTTTACATCTGAAACTATATCGAGAAGGAATTCTTGAAGCAGCATCAGAACGTCGCCATCGCTGGGTTTACATCTGAAACTATATCGAGAAGGGAATCTGGAAGCAGCATCAGAATGTCACCATCGCTGGGTTTACATCTGAAACTATATCGAGAAGGAATTCTTGAAGCAGCATCAGAACGTCACCATCGCTGGGTTTACATCCGAAACTATATCTATAAGGAAATCTGGAAGCAGTATCAGAACGTCACCATCGCTGGGTTTACATCTGAAACTATATCGAGAAGGGAATCTGGAAGCAGCATCAGAATGTCACCATCGCTGGGTTTACATCTGAAACTATATCGAGAAGGAATTCTTGAAGCAGTATCAGAACGTCGCCATCGCTGGGTTTACATCTGAAACTATATCGAGAAGGGAATCTGGAAGCAGCATCAGAATGTCACCATCGCTGGGTTTACATCTGAAACTATATCGAGAAGGAATTCTTGAAGCAGTGTCAGAACGTCACCATATCTGGATCATATCTGAAACTATATCGAGAATGAATTGCGATAGTTGATAGTAGTCATTTTTGTATTGATCTTTTTCCTGAAAAGGCGAGACATAACTGGATGCAAAATCATGATGCATGAATTATATGTCTTCAAAATCAATGAGACTCGTGTAGTGTGATGCATATGCATGCTATAATGATGTATGTGACGTTTTATGAATGTATGTTTGTCTAAGAAAATAAATCCTTGACGGGTGCCGGGAAGTTGTATCCTGGGCTGATGTTGAAGAATAGTTGCAAGAATTCCAATAGACGAAGATAACTCCGTTGGGGAATAAACTTGGCGAATGGAGGATTCTGCGGGGAGAAGAGGATATTCTAGCGACCATGCTGGGAAGAAATACTCTGTGGGGAGATGCTTTCGCTGCATTGTTGAGGATGACTCGCTGAGGATACCTTACTGTATTGGAAGTATGAATGGACTTCGCTGGGGATAAGAAGATTCTGTCGACGACGCTCTTTCCGTGGCTTTTGGCTGAGGATAACCCAGTTATATCCTGTTAAGGAAATAACTCTTTAAATCAAGCCGGACGACGCGTTCGTGCCCTGCTAGGGGATAAGCTTCCCGGATAGTCTGGGGATAAGCTTGCTGCTTGGGGATATGTGGATTCCAACTTTCTTGGGAATTGGATTGGACTCTCCTGGGGAAGTATTGAACCGTATTGGTTATATTCTTCCACGGAACCTACCCTGATACCTTGGAGGGTAACAATCAGATTGCTTAGACCGCTCTTTATTGCCCCTGTTTCTGATGTGGGAGAGGAAGACCTGTGAGGTGCTGATAGTTGTTGATGGACCAACCTTCTTCTGGTAGGCAGGTGACAAGATGACAGGACATAGTCGTACGCTTTGATCCCTAACTTTTTCTTGGACCGCCCTTTCGGGTTTTCAGTCCACCGGGATACCCATTTTGCCCAAGCCGCCTTTTCAGGTTTTCGACTTGCCGGGTGTACAGATTTTTCATTTCATCCCTTCATTTTGCCCGAACCCTTTTGGTTCGCCGGGAAGCCCTAATTTTTGCCTAGGCATGTCAGCCTAGCGGGTCTTTGATTTTGCGTAGTATTTTTTCGACTATGTCCGTTCCTTTAGAATGTAGGTAGGTGCCCCTGGCTGCTTGTGTTTTGTCATGCCGCCAGAAGGTGTTTGATCAGGCAAGATTCGTTGTTGGGATGCCCCAAGTGACTTAGGCGGAGATTTGCCCCAGGCTATTTGGCCTTTGAGAGATTCTCCGAATCTTGATTGGACTGCCCCTGATGATGGACCACGATCATATCATGCCCCTTGGTGGGAAGAACTTTTGTTCACCAGATATTCTTCGTGCGAATTTTCCTGCTGTTCAAACAAAAAGTCATATGCAAGCAATGTTATATCAAAAACGCAAAGCTTATGTCTGTCTTAGAGATTTTGGAAAATGTATTCTTTTCATAAAACATGTGACTGTTTGTAAAACATGATGTCAACTCTGTTTTTTTACCGTAAGCCTTCAGGAGTCAGGATACCTTTCGTAACAGTATGCTTTCGAACTAACCCATGCTTCAGCTAGGACTTTTGAGGGTTATAACGTGGCCTGGTTCACGGTTTAAGAAACAAAGGATAAAGGCTCAAATTATTTGTACCCACCCGCTCTTCGTGATGTTCTCCAAGCCTAAACTCAGTTGATCGTGCGTTAGACCTTGTTTGAGTCTTTGCTTTGATTTTCCGGTGATGATTCGGATGCTGATAACTTATTTTGAATAGGCAGTCATTCCTTGTTTTTGTTGAGGGTTTGTGAGACCTCTTTTTTTGATTTTGTTATCCCTTTCTTTTTTTTTGCCTGAACTGCTTCCTTTTTTGGAATCACAGTCAGCGGGATGCCCCAGTTTCATAAGTCCCCTTTGTAGGTTTAGACTTTTTGGGCTTTTCATTTATGAATTTTGATGATGACTGCCTGTCCTTTTGATTGTTCTGAACCATCACTGTCTTTGTTCGTTTTGTAAAGATCTCTTCGGTGCCATTCGTCCTGCACTTGGATCAACTGAGAGACTACCCTGCCCCAGGTTATGATTAAGGGTTTCAATTTTCGAAAATAAAAAACTCCTACTTCTTTGGCTCTGATGGGTTGACGAGGGATTATCATCCTTATAACTCCAGTGTTTAGGAATTGAAACAATGCCTGTACCTCATCAGCGGGGTCCGTTCAAAAGCATACTGTGAAGATCGTGGTATCGTTTTCGTCATCCTCCCTCAAGAGACTTAGAATTTTAGATCCAGAGTTGAAATATGAAAAGATATTTGAACATAATGAAAATAATTGTATTAATTTCCAAAACAGACATATGCGATGCATTTTTAGAATAAAAGAGTTTGCTATGACATTAATTGTTTGTATAAGCAAAGAAAAGTATAGCTCAAAAATTCAAATAAACAAAGGCTTCAATGATTGGGCAACGGAGCAGTGATTATGTTCGGAGTCTCTGGCACTTCAAACTGAATCTCTCCAGCGTCGATCATATCTTGAATCTTGTTCTTGAGAGGCCAGCAGTTGTCTGTAGTATGCCCCGGGCTATCTGAATGATATGCGCACCTATCGTTGGGATGATAGTTGGGTGCAGAAGTGTTTGGATTCCGGAGAGGGGCCCTTAAGGTGATCAGCCCTGTCTTCAACAGTTGTTGCAGTGCTTGATCCAACGACATGTTGAGTTTGGTGTACTGCCGTTTCTCCTTGCGCTGCTGCCCCTGTCCTTGTTGAGCAGGTCCGGGATTGGAAATCTGGATTGCCCCGGTCTCATGACGGCTCTTTTTACCGTGCACGGCATTGGACTCTTTCTTTCCATGATGAGGCTTTCTATCAGAAAGTGCAGCCTCTTGAATTTTCCCAGACCGGATACCAGCTTCTATTCGCTCTCCAGTCAAGATAAGATCTGTGAATCCAGCAGACGAATTTCCAATCAGGTGGTTATAAAATGGACCAGACAAGGTCCCCAAGAACATATCCACAAGTTCCCAATCAGTCAGAGGTGGTTGTACCCTTCCAGCAAGGTCCCTCCATTTCTGTGCATACTCCTTAAAACCTTCACTTGACCCCAACGACATACCCTGGAGTTGGGTACGGGTGGGAGCAAGGTCGGCATTGTACTGGTACTGCTTATAGAAAGCAGTTGCCAACTCCTCCCAGTTACGAACTTTGGTCCCATCCAGTTGATAGAACCATTCAAGGTGAGTCCCTGAAAGACTTTCCTGGAAGAAGTGGATCCACAAGTTTTTGTCCACCGTATATGGTTGGATCTTCCGCACATAGGACCTTAGATGCAGCTTGGGACAAGACGCCCCGTCATACTTGGTAAAGGATGGTGCTTTGAACTTCCGGGGAATAACCACACCAGTTGACAAACCCAGATCTCCGAAATCCAGCCCAGGTACCTGTTGAACTTCCATAGCCTTCATCCTATCCTCCAACTGTTTGTACTTGTCCTCAGCCGGAGGGTACTGTTCGTCGTCGAAATCTGTTTCATTGTCAGAGACCTCTGGACTGGGCACCCTTTCCTCTTGATGACTGCTTTTTCCCACAGATGGGGTTGTCCTCTCAGTTTCAATTTGCGGTGTATTCCCAGATCTGCGTCTAGGGCTGAACAGAACAATCCTCTTTTTCTTCTTGTCCTTCTTCAAGAGCAGAGCTTTCAGATCTTGTTGCCCCTGGGTCAGATTCATGATCAGCTCTTGGAACTGGGCATTCTGAGCCTGGAGATCCTTGATAGTCTGCTCGGCTGATGATTCAGGATTCATGACGAGCGGCTGAAATAAACAGCGAAGAAGGGTAAGCAACCTGTCAAAGGGATACCTGCAATGCAATGAGATGTATGACATGCATGTAATGTTTTCAAGGACCTCGCGGGGTAGACAAAAAAATGTTAGCATTTGGATCCGGTAGCTTGATCATAAGAACTTCATTTTGTAGAGAGTCCTTCGTCAAGGGTCAAAGGCTCACCATATCCAGTGGGTCATAGCCCCTGACGCCCTTGGCTAGAGGAAAATAAATCCCCTTTGCCCCTTGCTGGGTAATTGGTTTATCATGACCTGCATCACAAGCCCTTGAGATCCTTGAAATGGGTTAGGATGTATGCAATGGTATGCAATGGTATGATGTCATGCTATGCATGGGGTGAAGTAGGTAAACCCTGTTATGAGTCCTAATTAAGGACTATAAACAAACCCTGCAAGAAATTCAGTATACTTTGTTATGAGTCCCAATTAAGGACTATAAACAAAACCTGCAAGTAATTTGGTAAACCTTGTCATGAGTCCTAGTTAAGGACTATAAACAAAACCTGCAAGTAATTTGGTAAACCTTGTCATGAGCCCTAGTTAAGGACTATAAACAAGACCTGCAAGAAACTTAATATCCTGTTATGAGTCCCAATTAAGGACTATAAACAAGATCTGCAAGAAACAAGTGTCAGGTAACAAGCACGCGGATAGTCAAGTACGAAGGCACACAAGTCACACAAGAGAAAGCCCTTAGAGTTTAGGCCAGCATGGGGTCTGGGTATTACCCTCTTTCAGTTTGTTGGTTCATACCTGTCCTATCAAAAGTAACCGGGTTCTTAGGGGATCCCAATATCATTGACTACCCTCAATCGGTCATAACTCCAGCATCGCAATCTTTTCTTGCGGCCAGAACCATCACGAGAGTTTAGCCTCAATGGGCGTAGCATACTGCTACTGTTCTAATGGCCAAGTTGGGTCATTTAAGGTTCTAAGGTCTGTTGGTGCTTAATGACTCCTTGGAAGACCCATATTCTCCCCGTTTCAACACGAGGGATATCGGTACAGACCAAGGCGCCACACCAACGTAGCCACTGCTTCACCCATGTCGGTATACGCCGGACAGGTCCCTCACAGCTTATGCTACCTAAACAGGGTATCCCCAGATCCGGGTTAGGATCTATGTAACTCCCATGCAACCCACAATAGTAAAGCAAGCAAAACAATACAAGTGAAAACACAGTTATGACCTAGCCCTAAGGTACACCTCACTTTGAGTATTGCTCCCCAGCAGAGTCGCCAGTTCTGTGATCGGTGGATCTGGAACTGACTGTTTAACGCTGGTTCGCGAAATGTCGCGGAAGCAAGAGTCGCCACCGTCTTTTATTTTCTCCAAATGGAAAGGACAAAAGCACAGAAAAATTCCTTTTAAGAGATTGCTCTCGGTTCGGGAGGTAGGTTATAGAAAGGGAAGGTGTTAGCACCCTTTCTATCCATGGTTATCCATGGGCTCTTAGATACTTGCTCAATGTGTTTTCAAAAATGTTTGCTTGCTTTTCAATGTGGGTTTTAAAAAAAGTTTCTTTGAAAAATTTCAGTTCGACTCGTACGTCAGAGTGTTTGAAAGCTTTTTGAAAATGTGTTGGTGTGAAAAGTCTTTTTGAGTTTGTTTCGAGATTAGAGCAAGTATCCTTGAGAACCTACCTACCCTAAGGAATTCGTCTGTGTAAATGTCTTTTAAAGTAGTGCCATCCCACCATTGAGAGGTAGGTAGCACCACCGTTGGAGGTGTTCAGGTCAATTCGAGTTTTAGGGACGTGGTGATCACCAGAGCAATGGGAAGACACCTTAGAAGCTACCCTCATGCCAGGTTCCCGGATCATGAGGACTTACTAAGACGCCCTCTACTCGACGACCACCTTTCGAAAGGCAACAGTGAGGCGTACCCTAGGGGTGGTGTGTGCGAATTGTGTGTCATGTTTCAGTTCATTTGTCTTGTCATGTTATGTGATCTACGCTTGATTTTAATTAAGACATTCATTCTTGCATGCTTGGTTAACAGTTATAAAGTTTGCGGAAAAATAAATCTAAGGCTATTACAAATGGCGCGGGTCCACATCGCCAAAATTAAACCGGACCCGATTTAGTGGAAAATAAATAAAGCGATAAAAGTGCGATAAATAAATGTACATGGCCTTGGGAGAGATACAGAATTATAATAAGCAATACAAAGTAAACGCGCGAATTAAATAATTAAGATAATGGGCGTTGGACCCTTTTGCAAACAATTAGAATTAACAAGGAATTAAAAATTAAAATTAAATGAAAAATGTTATTTTTGTGTTTTTAGATTTAATGAGAAAAAGGAATTAATTGAAATTAAATTAAAAGGCAAACCCTAATTCTAATATTTTTTATTTATTATGAAAGAATTAAAATATGATCTAAATTAAACCCTAATTTATTTATGCACAATTTTTAATTTATGAAAATAACTAAATAATATTATTCTGAAAAAAGGAAAAATTAAAAGAAAAAATCAAAAAAAGATATTAAACCTAAATTCTATTTTTGGTGTTTTTTTTATTAAAAAGATTAAAACTATAACCTAATTAAACTAAATATTTACATATTGTTTAAAAATAATTATAATATACATATTTATTATTTTTTGGTCTTTTCTGATTTTTATAATGTTTTTATTGTATTTTTTGTAAAAGTAATTAGTTAATTAAAACAAATAAAATAAATAAATAACATAACAAAAAAAAATGAAATAAAAAGAAAATCAAACCAGGGTGGGGTGTAGTCCCCCAATTCAGGAGGTATAGGCCTAGCAAGTCAGGCCCATTAAGCTTGATTTCGCTGACTTTCCTCAATTTTGTATGGCATGTTGACCAGCCTCCATGGTATGCCTTCAATCTGAAGCCTTGATTAGATCTCCTGGGACGCGTGGCTGCCTGATGGTGAGGGAATATGGTACACCTGGACGTTAGCAAAGCATAGAATTTCATATTGAAAAATAGCATTGGAATTTGCCAGACCTGGGACTTGAACCCAGGTCTTTGAGGTTATATGCACAACGTGTTACCACTGAGCCAAGCGCGTTTCATTTAATATATTATGGTTAAATAACAACAAAAATCAAAACCAATGCGTGATGGTTAAAACGCGCGAAACTTCAAACGGACGTATCACTGGCTGCCACGACTTCTTCTTCTTCACGTACCTGAAAATATAAAACACAATAGCAACGGTTTTAACGCGTTGCTTTAAGCATGCTATGGGAAAATAGCGAATAGGGCCATGGTGCATATAAATTGATCGCGAGGCTTGGGTTTGTTTCGTCTTGACATGACAAATTAGCCTGTACCAGTTTGGGGATCTAATTTTACGCCTTGCACAAAGCCCCAATTTTGAAACCTTGGAACCCTAGAATCTGTCAATGGTGGAATCTTATATACAGCGCAATAATGTAATTAAACGTAGTGGTTAGCTCAGAAACATCAATATGAACATGAATCAACAAAGAAAAATGCAAAAAGATGATGGAATCATGCTGTACGATTTCAAAATTTTCAAGGTACAGTCCGGATTCTTGATACCGATTCAGGGCGTTTGAGAGAAAGTTTTTGATTGGAATCTCTTCAGGGATGCTTAAGGATGCTGATGGAACAAAAATTGGAGCTTGGATCGACCCCTAAGGTTGATTTCAGTGTTTGAGTTTTTTAGGAGAATTTTCAATTTGCCAAAGGTTTCTTATGCGCAGCTTGCAGTCTCCTTTGATTAGGTTTACCTTCCTGTATATGTAAGGAAGCAATTAGGTTGAAAATATTGAATAAAATCCAAAGCAATAATTGTTTTCAATCTTTGATTTTGGAAGATCTTCTTTTGAATCTTTTTCCATGGTTTTTGTGTCAATTAGGTTTCAATCAAGCCAAAACCTTCTATATTAGCATGTGCACGAAATATTAAGTTCAAATCATGCATAAAAAGATTTGTTTAGGTCAAATTTATATTTTTCACATATTTAAATAATTTAATTGAATTAATATTGATATAAATTCAAATAAATAATTAAAAAATGAGAAAATACTTCCCTTTGGGCCTAATGGTCGTGCATAGGCTTGGCATGAAGAAACTTGGAAGAAAAATGGGCCCATTTGCATTTTTGGATCATTTGCATCATTGTTGACTTTTCAAAATTCCCAAAAATTTCCCAACTTCCACAAGGCATAACTTGGTCAATTTTTAAGCTTTTCACATGTTCTTGGACATTTTGGAAAGGTCTTTGAGTCCTTTAACCAATGCCTTTGGTCCCATGTCATTTTGATTTACCAATCTCAAGTTATGGTCTTTGACTTAAAGTCCCTTTTTGTTGACTTTTGAAAATGACCTATAATGTTGAAATTGATAACTTTTTGTGAGAGCATTTCTTGGACTTGGAATATGAAGATGAGTTGTAGGAAATGTCGTTCTCTTCAAAATGAGCTTTGGATGGAATTTTTCTGATAATCCATGTGAAAGTTATGCCCTGGTCAATTTCAGTTGACTTTTTCAGCTGTCCAAATATAGCAACTTTTGCATCTTGATGATTTTCTGAGCCAAATTTTGAGAATCATGATCAAGCATTGATCAAATGATGTTTGTGGCTTCAAAATGATATGTTGACCAAAAATTTGAACTTTTGACTGTCAAATGACCACTTTGCCCCTACAGTTGACTGTAGTGCAATCTAGGGTTTTGACTGTGCAATTTTGAGCTGAATGCCTTGAAACTTGACATGAAGACACTTGACCATCTTTTTAAGCATGTGAGACTTGATTGGGCCTTTGAAACCTTCAATTTCTTGATCAGGACTCAAACCCTAGTTTTGACTGTCTAGGAGACAGTTGAGCTGCACAACCCTTGGGGAACTTTGTGACCTTGACTTGACAAATCTTGGAGAATATGGGAGGGCAAATTTTGGGGTACAACAGTGGTGTATGTGTGTGTTTTGAAAATGTTTTTGAAATAGATGCCTTTGTTGCGGCAACCAATGTAATTAACTCGTGTTTGAGTGTTTTACAAAAGTGTGTATCTTTTCGAAAAGATGTTTCAAATGTTTTTAAGAATTTGTTTTGAAAGTGTTTGTGAGGTGTGGTTTTTGAAAAGGAGGCAAGTATTTTTTGCAAGTTGATCTCAAGTAACTAAGAGTTTTGTCTACCCCTATTGTACTCAAAGGTTTTCTCTATGTTTTCAACCCCTTTTTAACAATTTTGTTCCACCATTGAATTTGGTGGACAATCTTGCGTTTAGGAAGTTTAACGGGACGGGCGCAGGTCATCGTATGGACCATGAATGCAATGGTACCAAGTGTCTTTGGCAATTTGCTTAAAGGGACTTGATCATTTTGATAGGCGACTTTCGAAAGCCTCATCGAGGGACTTATGATCATTTGAATTTGTTTTGCCAAAGAAACTCGACGTGCAAGCATGGCCCATTTTGGAAGGCAACATGTGGGATCACCCTAGGGGGGTGCAAGTGTGATTGTGTATTGATTTCATGCATTTATCTTTGTATTAGGTTATCTAGCGTTCGATTTTATGTACATACAAACCCTAGGTCTAACCATGGTATAATTCGAAAGCGGTAAATTGCGGGAATTTTAAAGTCTACGCTATTACAAATGGTATCCGGGAGTGGGGGTACAAATTCACAAATGGGGATGAGACTTAAATAATTACAACCAAATCGAATTGCGATCAAATGTAATCAATGTAATGTATAGCAAAGTGTAAGAATATCAAATGTATAATGTATCAAATGTGAAATGTATTGTGTAAGTGTACGTGTAATTTATTTACAAGTTAGGAAATGTGAATTTAATGTATTATTAAGTATTGTTTGATTTAAATTTGTATTTTTTATATTCTTTTAATATGTACAAAAAAGTATTTTAATGAAGAGAAAGGAAAATGTTTTTTAAATTCTATTTTTTTATGCATTTTTTGGTATTAATGTACAAATAAAGAATATTTTAAGTTTTATTTCTTATATAGTATTAATATATATATTTATACAAGAATTTTAATTGAAAGAAATGTTTTAAATTTGAGAAAAATACATTGTGTTCAAAACTATAATTATGTTATAAAAGTATTATTAAATGAAAAAATTTGTTGTAAAAAAATGTTATGTTAATTTATTAATCAAAAGAAAATAATAGTTTAAATTGTGAAAAGAAAATAAGTAAAAATAAAATATAAAAAATTTGGTTTAAGAATTGAATGGGCCTTTGTTATGCTGGCCCAAACTGAATTGTAAAAGGGAGACAAAAAAGGGAGGGGGTGCGTTCAGGAAAAATAACATAGGCATAGGCTGAGTGAATGGGGCGAGGCCCACTGATTTCATAACATTGTTTTTTAGGGTTAATCAAACTTGTTTCATTTGGGTTATCTTAGGGTTTGTAACACAGAAGCGGCGCCGCTCGCTACTTCGTTCGTCATCTCGTTCGCCTTCGCCTTCGCCTGAGTTTCCTTCTTCGCCCAAGCCACCAGCGCAACTTCCACCTCTTCTCCCTCCAGTGGTTGCTCCAGCGGTGTTGTACAAGGTAGTGAATTCTTAATCGTTCGCGTTAGGGTTTTAGTTTATGTTTCGTATGTTTTATTTTTCGCTTACTGATTCGGATTAAATGTTGTTGTTTCTGTGAAAGGAGAAAGGGGATAGGTTTATACCTTTAGCCTTGGAGGTGGAGACGAGGTGGACCGGAGGCGCATGGAGGGCCGGGCGGCGAGGTGATGATGCTAATGAGCGTTGGCTTGGAACACCTGGTTTGTGTATTCTTTGGCCCTTTTGAGAGTTGGTTTGATGATGATATTTGAAAACCCTTTTGTGATATATTTTTCTCTTCTTCTCCGTTCGCCTCGTATGCCTGCTTCTGTGCTTCTTTATCTCCTTCTTCTGGTTGCCTTATCTTCTTCTGGTCGCCTTTGTATGCTTAAGATTTATTTGAACCTTTGCCCAATGATGAAGTTTTCTGAGGGTTTTAGAAGTCTTTTTTTGACTTTGTTGGTTGACAGTTTGATGCTGGAGGGTTTGGTGTTTAGGTTGTGGCCTGGACCATTTTGTTGACAGGTTAAGGGCTTTGGTTGGACAGTAGGTTTAGAGCTGGACAGGTTCTACTGGTTTATGCTTCAGGCTTTAGTTATGGTTTGTTGAGGTCTTTAGCAGGTTATGGTTTAAGGCTTGAAACAGGTTGAAGGTTTAAACAAGTTTTGGGATGGAGGTTTTTGCTTCAGATTATGGTATGCTGTTTGGATATGGTTTTTGGCTGGAGGTTTGCTTCAGGTTATGTGTTAAGGCTTGTGCTCGTTTTTAGGCTTGTTGAAAATGCAGGGTCTTTTTTTGGTCTAAGGCTTATGCTGGTTGAGATTGTTTTTTTATATTTGCTTCAGATTACAGGTTATGGTTTAAGGTTTGTTGAACTGTGTGATAGGCTCTTGGGCGCGAGGCCTTTTGAATGCTTTAGATTTTTGATATCTTTTCCTTGGTCAAACTGATGGGCAGACTTGCAAGGTTTTAATGTGGAAAGATTATTTTGTTACTTTTTATTGACAATTTTGTTTGCATTCCAATTTCTTCATATTTCTGCCTTCTGTCTTACTGTTTCATTGCAGTTTTTATGTATACTGTCTCATGCCTAAACCTGTAAGCCCATTCTTTCTCTCTTTTTCTCTCTCTCCAATACTTAAGCATATTATATTGCTTAACATGTATTAATTCTGAAAAAGCAAATTGGCCTGGAAATGATGAAATGAAACTTTGCTTGCAATAGTTGTTTAACTCTGCATATTTTGTCTTCTTTTCTGCTTCTTGACAGCATTGGTGGTACTTTGATATCTTGAGATATCTTTTGGCAGCTTGTTGACTTTGGACTTAGTTTGCTTTTGGACTTAAACTTGCATATGCTGTCTTGCTTTGAACTATGCAGTTGGTTTTGAACTATGCAGTTGGTTTTGACAAAATTTGAATTTGTGCATTTCAATACTTGTGCATTCATTTTTAATTTGCAAACATTTTCATCCCTCTTTGTGAACCGGGAGAAATCCCGTGATTTGCAGAGAGGGTAAAACTGATTCCGGCCGTTTGCTTTTAATGATGAACTTTTTATCTGTCTGTCTCTTTAAATATCTTTCTGCTTCTGACTTTTCTTCTTTCTTATTCTTTGCAGATAGAATCCAATGAGGCAGAGGGAGCAAGGGATAGAAGATGAAGAACTGAAGATTTAGAAAAATATTAGGATAGTTTTATTTAAATTTAAATAAATGTAATATTATTATTGTAAACATTTTGTAAACAAAAACAATTATACAAATTATTTAAAGATAAATAAAAGGTCCTTTTATTTGATTAATTCTTTTCTTCTTTTCAATTGTTTACTTTATTATTTATAATTCTTTAAATTAAAATAATTGAAAATAAATTCCAACTATTTAATCTCAGAATAGTAAATAATTAAATAAACATTGTTTCATCATTGATCAATTAATAAACTTGGCGCTTCCGACATCCAAATCAATGCACAGTCAATCACAACAACTGCCCAGACGTTTCTCCTTCTACTGATTTTAACCAAACATTACAAATTCAATCCAAATGCATCTTTTCACTGATTAAGTCAAATACTACGAATTCGATCCAAATGTTTCAGTCCACATCTCAGAATAACTTGACAAGCACTGTAGAATTAAATCTTTCTGAGAAAACTGCGTACAAACCCTAATTCCTGATCAAATGCCAAAGAAGCGTCCGCCTGATCAAAGTTGAGCCAGAATCAACCAAAACCCTAAGCAAACTGTAAGAACTGTTCTAGAGCCCTGAAAATCAATGAACACCCTAATTTTTGTCTGACTGACGAGAAAAGTCTATTTGACCGATTCATGAATTAGTCGGGGAAAATCAAGAAACGCCCGCAGCTGTGATTTCTTGAGGAAAAATGCGAGGGAAAATTTTGGGGTACAACAGACACCAACAATTGTTGGGCTTTGAAGAACAAAATTCAAGACCTGATAGACGCGAAGGAGGTTGAGTTTGAAGTGCCTGAGAAACCGAATGTTATTTCCGCTCCAATGCCTAGGCATGGTCATAATGCCAATGTTGTTGAGGAAGATTTATTTGTTGCCACCGTGGATGAACTGTTAACTCCTCTCCCGACCATCAAGTTGAATTTGTTGAAGGCTGCTATATTCCCAGGTTGTGACAAAGACTTCCATGTTTGCCTATCCTCATCATTTGACTGCCCTCTGTTGAAAAAAGGTATCCAACAACTGATTGATAACCAAGAAATTTTGTTTGAGAAAGCTCCTATTTCACCCGTTCCAGTTAAACAAGTTTCAATAATAACCATCCACGCCAATCCTTCCAGGGTCCCTAAAAGACCCGTTAGGATTACATCTGCTCCAAAGACTGCTCCGCTTAAGATTACAATGCCCAGGCCGGCCTCATATAAATCAGATAAAACGGTACCATGGAATTATGGTGGAGAAATCTACTATCGTGGTATTAAACATGATGAATTGACTGCCGAAGAAGAAAGCTTCAAAGAGGACAATTCCGGCATCAGTAACATTTCCGGAACAAGCAAGATTACCCGTAGTGGTAGGATCTTCTCTCCAGAGATTGCCCCTCCAAAGGTAGTCTTTGGACCCGTGGCCGTTCCGAAGATTACATCTGTACCAGTGACTGTACCTACAAGCGTACCTACCGACAAAGACAATACAATCCTCATCCCTACTTCCATTGCTGAGAATAAAGGAAAAAACGTGCAAGAAGAGCCTGTCCGGACGAAGGCTCAATCACTAGTTGTTCCTGAAACATCCAAGAAGGAGATGGAAGAAATCCCGAGGATCATAAAGAAGAGTGATTATGATGTGGTTGAACAATTGGGGCAGACCCCTTCCAAAATCTCTATGTTAGCATTGTTGCTGTGCTCTGTGGCACATGCTAAAGCTCTGGTAAAATTTCTGAAGACAACTCATGTGCCGTAAGAGACGTCAGCGGATCAATTCCAAGAGTGTGTGGCCAGTTTGATAGCTGACAATGGCCTGGGTTTCTCTGATGCTGACTTGACACCCAAAGGGAGAAAATACAATGAGGCGTTACATGTTTCAGTGGAGTGTAGAGGAACGACCCTAGACCATGTCTTGGTGGATACAGGATCATTTTTAAACGTCTTACCGAAGAAAGCCCTTGATAGATTGGATTGCGAGGGGCTGACATTAAAACCCAATAATATAATTGTGAGAGCTTTTGATGCCTCTAAGAGGATGGTCCATGGGGAGGTGGACATCCCGATAAAGGTGGGAACTCAGACCTTCAATTCAACCTTCTATGTGATGGACACCCGTCCTTCTTACTCTTGCCTGTTGGGACGCCCCTGGATTCACAATGCCAGTGCTGTCACCTACACTTTGCATTAGATGCTGAAGTACCCTGTCCAAGGGAAGATCATAACTGTCCATGGGGAAGAGGAGTACATGATTAGTCATCTGAATTCTTTCCGATATGTGGAATTGGATGGCAAGTTCATTGAAACCCCTTTCCAACATTTTCAAGAAGTCTCCCAAGAAGTGGCGGTAACCAAGGCGGTGTCTTCAATTCCTTTGATCACAAGACCTCCGCTTCGGATGTCATCTCTAAAGGATGAAAAGGCAGTAGTGGAAGAGGGCGGATGCACCATCTGGGGGCAGCTTCCGGACATCCGGTACAAATCAGACAAGTTTAGCTTGGGGTTTACTTCAACTTCTCAGAAGGCTGTGCGCCGCGCCCGTGCCGGAGGGCCACCTGTGAAGATTAGTAACCAAGGGGTCAACACAGTGGAGGACAGTGAAGAAGATGGCAGCTTGGAAGATTGGGTATTTCCTACTGTCAGTGGAGGACTTCGCAATTGGGAAGCCAAAGACTTCATCCTAATAACTTTCATATCGCAGTAATTTATCTTTTTACATTTCTGTCGGACTTGTAATAATTCACAAACAATTCGTATATTTTCAACCTTGTGTCTTACCTGAGGCACATTGGTCCATTTGTAAGGGTTTTTATTTCATTTTCATATGTCATTCAATGAATCATGGACACTTTTTCATATATAAACCTTTTGTGCTCATTGTCTTTCTTTTACATTTTATTGTTTTAAGATGGCTATACCCTTACACACACCCACACTCATAAATGCAAGTACCCTTTCATTCCGGATCCCATGGGTAACGATACTACTATAGCCTTTAGTGACTCTGAAGATCTGATCTACCAAGCCGAATACGAAGGTGAGGAAGATTGTGAGGTGCCAGGGGAATTGGCCAGATTACTACAACAAGAGGAAAGAGCTATTCAGCCTCATGAGGAGCTGTTGGATACGATCAACTTGGGTACTGAGGAAGATAAAAAGGAAATTAGAGTGGGTGCCAATCTAGAACCGAGTGTCAAGGAGCGCCTAATTCATCTATTGCATGATTATGTTGAGATCTTTTCCTGGTTATACGAAGACATGTCGGGACTTGATACAAACATTGTGGTACATCGTCTACCAACAAGAGAAGACTGTCCACCAGTGAAACAAAAAGTCCGCCGCATGAGACCTGACATGTCAGAGAAGATCAAAGCAGAAGTTATGAAGCAGTTCAATGCTGGATTTCTGGCTGTTACTTCCTACCCACAATGGGTTGCTAACATTTTCCCGTGCCTAAAAAGGACGACAAAGTAAGAATGTGTGTGGACTATAGAGATTTAAATAGGGCCAGCCTTAAAGATGATTTTCCACTTCCATACATCGACATCCTGGTTGACAATACATCCCAACACAAAGTATTTTCTTTCATGGACGGATTCTCAGGCTATAACCAGATCAAAATGGCACCTGAGGACATGGAGAAAACTACATTTGTCACACTGTAGGGTACGTTCTGCTACAAAGTGATGCCATTCGGACTGAAGAATGGCGGGGCAACCTATCAACGCGCCATGGTAGCTTTGTTTCATGATATGATACATCATGAGATAGAGGTCTACGTAGATGACATGATAGCCCGATCACAAACTGAAGAAGAACACCTTGATCACTTGAAAAAGCTGTTTGTCAGGTTGAAGGAGTACAAACTAAGGTTGAACCCGAACAAGTGCACATTCGGGGTCCGGTCCGGTAAACTCTTGGGTTTCATTGTCAGCAACAAAGGCATCGAGGTTGATCCTGCCAAAGTCAAAGCAATACAAGAAATGTCTGCTCCTCGCACTGAGAAGGAAGTCAGAGGATTCTTGGGACGCCTGAACTATATTGCTAGGTTCATCTCTCACTTAACATCTACTTGTGAACCAATCTTCAAACTGTTGAAGAAAGATCAGGTAGTCATATGGAATGATGAATGTCAGGTTGCTTTCGACAAAATCAAAGAGTATTTACAAGAGCCTCCTGTCTTGATGCCACCAGTCGAGGGAAGACCACTAATCATGTATCTGACTGTTTTAGAGAACTCAATGGGGTGCGTATTGGGGAAGCATAACGAGTCTGGCCGAAAAGAGCACGCTATTTATTACCTGAGCAAAAAGTTTACCGACTGTGAAACCAGATATTCACTGCTCGAGAAAACTTGTTGCGCTCTGGTATGGGCTACTCGCCGACTAAGACAGTATATGTTGACTCATACCACCTTGCTGATATCTAAGATGGATCCGATAAAATACATCTTCGAGAAGCCTGCTCTATTTAGGAGGATAGCTAGATGGAAGATGATCCTAACAGAATATGATATACAGTACACTACCCAAAAAGCTATAAAGGGCAGTGTGCTAGCTGACCATCTTGCTCATCAAGCTGTAGAGGATTATCAGTCCATGAAGTTTGAATTCCCTGACGAAGACATCATGACAGTAGACAAATATGACGGACCTGAACAAGGATTCCGATGGACCCTGTTCTTTGATGGGGCATCCAATGCACTTGGTAATGGTATCAGCGCGGTACTCATATCTCCGGAAGGATGCCATACTCCTTTTACTGCCAGACTTTGCTTCAACTGTACGAACAACATGGCAGAATACGAAGCATGCATCTTTGGTCTCAAGGCTACCATAGACTTAGGAATCAAATCTTTAGTTGTGTTTGGGATTCAACTTTGGTCATCAGTTAGATCAAAGGAGAATGGGACACTAAACATCCCAACCTTATCCCTTACAAAGAACATGTTTTGACATTGTTACCACATTTCAAGCAGATTACCTTCGAGCATTTCCCGCGAGAAGAAAATCAGCTAGCAGATGCTCTAGCTACAATGGCATCTATGTTTAAACTTAATTGGGATAACGAAGCTCCCGAGATCACCATTGAATGAATGGATGAACCAGCACACTGTCACGAGATTAATACCGATGAAGTAGTGGACCAGCCTTGGTTTCATGAAGTCAAAAGGTATCTCGAGGCTCAAGAATACCCAGAAGGAGCTTCAGTCAATGACAAAAAGTTCTTAAGGAGATTCTCGGCTAAGTTCTTCCTAAGTAATGACATCCTGTACAAACGCAATCATGATTCTATTCTGCTTCGTTGTGTGGATAAGGTTGAAGGTGAAAAGATCATGGCTGAACTGCATGAAGGTACCTTTGGCACTCACTCTAGTGGGCATACGATGGTGAAGAAAATCCTACAGACAGGCTATTATTGGTCTACCATGGAAGCAGACTGCTATCAACACTCCCGGACCTGCCATAAGTGTCAAATATATGCAGACAAGGTGCAAGTGCCTCTGGTTCCTCTAAATGTCTTAACATCTCCTTGGCCCTTCGCTATGTGGGGAATTGATATGATTGGAGAGATCAAGCCTACAACCTCCAATGGACACCGCTTCATTCTAGTGGCCATTGATTATTTCACAAAGTGGGTCGAAGCAGCTTCCTTCGCATCCATTACTAAGAATGTTGTTGCCCGCTTCATCAAGCAGAATCTCATTTGCCGGTACGGTATCCCAGAAAGGATCATCACTGATAACGGTACAAACCTTAACAATACTATGATCACCGTCTTGTGCGAGCAGTTCAAGATTCAACATCACAATTCATCCCCCTATCAGCCAAAGATGAATGGTGCAGTCGAAGCTGCTAATAAAAACATTAAAAAGATCATACAGAAAATGACAGTCACCTACAAGGACTGGCATGAGATGCTACCGTTTGCTCTCCATGGGTACCGTACCACGGCTCACACATCAACTTTGGAAACACCCTCTTCTTTGGTCTATGGCATGGAGGTTGTTCTACCTATTGAGGTTCAGATCCCCTTCTTAAGAATCATGAAAGATGCAGGTTTGAGTGAGGATGATTGGATCCAGACCCGACTTGATCAGTTGAACTTAATTGATGAAAAGAGGCTTACTGCTGTTTGCCATGGTCAGATGTATCAAAAACGGATGATCAAAGCTTTCAACAAGAAAGTCAGACGCCAAGTGTATCAAGTTGGAGATCTAGTGATCAAGCGCATCATCTTACCACAAAGTGATCCCAGGGGAAAATGGACTCCTACCTATGAAGGACCATTTGTAATCAAGAACATCTTTTCTGGTGGGGTAATGATCTTAACCACCATGGACGACGACGACCTGCCACATCCTACGAACGCAGACATAGTCAAAAGATACTACACATAAAAGACCCGCTAGGTTGACACACCTAGGCAAAACAAGGGCATCCCGGTGAACCAAAAAGGTTCGGGCAAAAATTAGGGATAAAATAAAAAAATATATACACACGGCAAGTTGAAAACCCGAAAGGGCGACTTGGGAAAAAAAGGGTTTCCCGGTGGATCGAAAACCCAAAAGGGCGGTCCAGGAAAAAGTTAGGGAATTAAAGCGTATGACTATGTCTCGTCGGATCACTTTAAGGACAATATCTTCACGGAAAAACTCGGAGCTTCTGATCAATTCAATCATCTTCAGACGAAGCAACAAATGGACAAGATATTCAGAGATACGAAGGCTATAGCAGAATAGGAACCCCATGGGATTTTTTACACATAGCTGTCTTTCCTTGTATAATTTTTTATTTATTTCCATGACACCGTCCTCTTACTAGGATGTCTGTATCTTTTGTATAAAATAATTATTCAAAGTAAATACAAAGATATCTCTTTAAAGTGCAGAAAACCATTTGTCTTTTTCTTTTTACACTTGTGTTATATTTGCAAAAACGTCCAATGATTCATTAATGAATATATGCATTTGAACATAATTACTGTTTACAAATAAACAAGATGGAAAAGAACAATTTCTGACAGATTGAAAGAATAGGAAAACGTCTTTAGGCTATTCCATGAACAATCCCTACAGTACATCATTAAGATCCCCAGTAGAGCCAAAACTTCAAACTGTTAATCCCCGGTGGAAACCATCCAGTTTCTTCAAAATCCCCAGCAAGTTGTCTTGAAGCCCGAAAATCAACCGGATAACAGTTAACTTTTGTTTCTCCCCAACCTAGGATAATTCCCCAGTAGAGTGGCAGACGATCGAAACTCCTGAACTTTTTCCGAACAGGAATAAGCTTTTTCCCCACAGAGTTTTCATTGCTCCCCAACAGAATGAAGATTCCCATTCTTAATTCCCAGCAGAAGTCATCAAAGTTCTCTGGATTCCCCAAGCAGATTACTCAAGCAGTACATGGCATTACTCTCCCAACGGAATGTTTATCAATACTCCAACTTCAAGACATGAAGAATCCACATATCCTCAGCAATCAAGGATTTATTTTCCTCAACAATACAGCGAATCAGCTTACATGCGCATACATTTACATCCATATATCATAAACATTGATAAAGCACATTTATTGCATCATACATTTCATGCAACATAACTTTGTGCTTCAGCTAACATTTTACCCTTTTCAGGATAAGATTAACAGCTACCATTAACAATGTTCAAAGATTTCTAGATACAATACAGATACACTCCAGACACGGAAGTCATTCTGTTACTCATTCAGATTCTAGTTCAGATACAGTACGAATACGCTCCATACACGGAAGCCATTCTGTCACTAATTAAAATTCCAAGTTCATGATACGGTTCAGATACGCTTCAAACAAGGATGCCATTCTGATAGTCATTCAGACCCTAATTTCAAGATACCGTTTAGATACGCTCCAGACACGTAAGCCATTCTATTACTCATTCAGATCAAACTTCCAGATTCTAGTTCAGATACGCCCCAGACACGAAAGCCATTCTGTTACTTATTCAGATTCAGATTTCAGATACAGTTTAGATACGCTCCAGACACGGAAGCCATTCTATTACTCATTCAGATCAAACTTCCAGATTCTAGTTCAGATACGCCTCAGACATGGAAGCCATTATGTTACTTATTCAGATTCTAGTTCAGATAAGATACGCTCCAGACACGGATGCCTTTCTGTCACTTATTCAGATTTCAAATTCTAGATACAGTACAGATACACTCCAGACACAGACACTATTCTATTGCTCATAACAAATTCAGTCTCCAGATACAGTTCAAATATGTTCCGGATACGGACACCATTTTGATACTTATTCTTTTGACTTACAACTTACAATTCAACAAACACTCTTGGATGGAATCTGCAAGCCCATCTCTAACAAGATTCTATCACCTCTCCAAATGGCATCTTTAAGCCCATTCCCTCAACTACACTTTGTCGAGTGTAAATTTATGGGCACTCTAGTGTCCAATCATCTTTTACCTTCGAGTCACGAACGACAAAACTCGCCAATCTAACTCTTCAGGTTCAAGAAGATTGAACAGGGGCAGCCGTTGTACCCCAAAATTTTCCCTCTTATTTATCAAGACTTTTCTCACAAGACTTCTTGGACTCAAGACAAGATTAAGGTTTGGTCAGCTCAAGACACCTCACCTTGCACTGATAACCCAAAATTAGGGTTTGAGTTTTCACAAGGATTTTTGGATCACTAATTCTTCATGTGACTTTCATACACCATCTTGGACCCCTAAGATTGCTCATGTTAAGTTTCAAGCCTTGAACCACATTTTTGATCAGTCAATTGGACAATTGACCTAAAAATCAGTTGTATTAGGGAAAAAGTCAACCATGGCCAATTTACAGTCAAACTTCATAATTTTTGATCCACATAAACATTTTAGACTCATATGTACCATTTGATCTAGTTTGGATCACAACTCCTCAAGAAATTTGATCAAATCATCAAAAGGGCAAAATGGTCAAAATTAGGGTTTTGATTGAGAAAGGGCAATTTTTGATTTTTAACCTAGCCAATGACCAATTGAGTTCAAAAATGATTTCAAGGGTTCAATGGAATCATATTGACCTAATTACATGGTTCAAAAGATCTCAAGTTCATTGGATTGACATATGAATTTTGCAGTTAACTGATCAAAAGTCAACTGTACACTGAAGAGTCAAACTTTGACTTTTTGGTCAAAATCAAGTACCAAGGGTCATAATTCATCAAGATGTGTCAAAATATGTAACTTGTTCACCAAGAAACTCAAAATTGAAAATTAGGGTTTTGATTTGAAAAATTTCATAACTTAGAATTTTTCTAAGTATAAAAATTTTCTTATTTTTTCCCAACTTTTCACCACTTTTTCACCATGATGCATTTTGATTCAAAGAAAACTTCCAACATGAAAGTTGTAGTAATCCATGAAATCTACAACTTTTCTTCACAAACTTTTCCTAAAAGATTCTTGTATCTCAAGTTATGGATTTGTGAATATAGGTCCATGAACTTCTTAACTTAGTGAAATTTTGCCCTAATTTAGGAAGGTTTTGGACTCAACTTCATGGACATTTTTCACCTAGTTACAAGAGGTATCTCAAATTTCATTTCAAATATGGATTATATAGCACATTAAAAGCTTTCCAAAATGTCCAAGAACTCTCCAAGATCATTTTTGAGTAGGGAGAATCGAAGAAGGGAAGTTGGCATTTTCTCACTTTTGTTCAAGCCATTTTTCACATAGCATCAAGTTGCAAATCCAATCCATGTTGTTTGTATCTTGCTTTACAGGTCCTAATATCACTTTACACTCCATAATTAAATGCAAACTCAGTTGACAAAGGCATTATCTTTGCTTTTGAAGCTTTGTACAAGAGATAATTCCATTTTAGGAATAAAGTTCACAATGCCATTTTCATAAAGGGCAACTTTTGCAACTTTGTCAATCTTGAGCCTTGGACCTGTCCCTTTGGTGCAAGAAATTTCTACAGGTCTCAAGCAATGTGTACCAACTCCTATCAGCTCTCAAGCTAGCCAGTACAAGCATGTAGCATTGGTCTTGTCACTTTACTTAAAATACAAGAAAGGTTACCAAAAGGTGAAAAGCTTGTACAACTAGCAAGAAGTGGACTTGGTATCATTTCTATAAAAATATACAAACATTTTGCAAGGCATAACACAATTGCTTGACACTAGAAACTCTCAAAAACTCAAAAACTCCAAATTTCTGCCCAAACTCAGAACTTCTGCAAAATCACAACCAACCAATTTTTGGCTCGTGCATTTTGTGTTTCAACACTTGAAACATCTCATACACTTCATACCAAAGCAATCCAAGCCATCACCCTGGTTCTGTAGCCCCTGTTTTAGCATCCACCATTTTCACTTTGGAAGCTTGCAGCTTGACTTGTCCAGAGATTTCCAGCCATCCTCAAAGTAAGATAAGCATTGGAATAGCTTCAGGGAAGTACAAGGAAGCTTAAACAATCCTCAGGCCTCCATTAAAGCCCTTACATTGCTCTACTCGAATCCAGCTGAAGGAGGTATATTTCTTAAACTCTATCTCTCTGAATAGGCATCCTCAAGCCACAATTTTTGAAGAAAAAATGTAGTCCAGATCATAGTGAAACTGTACATATGCATACTTTTCATTTATATTAACTGTGCTGAGAGAATTTGAAGATTGAAAATGCTGAAAAAGTTAGGTCACGAATTAGGGCTACTAAAATTCTCTCTGATCTTTAAGAGTTAGGTCACATAATTTATATGGTTGGAATCGTGAGCTCAAAAGCCACATGTTTCATGTTATGAGTTTTTGTTTTTGTGCAAGCATATGAGAGTTACAGGTTTGAACTAAGGACGCGCGCGCATGGATGACCAAGGACAGGGATGAAACGTGTTCTGGGCTTTTTGGCGCCTGACCTTTTTTGTTTTTGATATTCACACTCCCTGACTTGTTATTCACATCCCTGGCTTATTTGTTATATTTTTCATATTTTTTTTTCATATTTTCACATTTATGGCTTTTATTCATTTTTTCTGAATAATAAAAATCCTAAAAATAATTTCTTTATTTTTTGCAATTTTATTATTTTTATTTTATTTTTTTATTTTGCATAAAAAATAGTTTATTAGGATAAATAGAACTTATTTTCTCAAATAGTTTGTAAATAAATATAATAAATACTTAATATTTTTATTATACTATTTATATTCATAAATATTTATTTTTATACATATTTAATTTTTAATATTTACATATGATATTATTTATTATTTTCTTATACAAAAAATGTGCAAAATAATAATAGGAAACATTATTTTCTTTTAATAAAAAAAACTAGGGTTTCATCCCTTCCAAAAATAAATTATTTAATTTTCCTTATTTTTTTAGGGTTTAAATTAAATTATTTTCTCATGCAAAAAACAAATACCAAAACATTTTTTTACATAAATAAATTGCATTGCATTTTAAATATTTGTATATTTATTTAATTCGAGTAATATTCGATTTGGTTGTAATAATATATTTAGGTTTATATTTATGCAAAATCCCCATTCAAAACTTGTATCCCCCCTCCCATAATAAGTGTTGTAATAGCTTAGTTTATTTTACGCAATTTATTGCTTTATATACTATGCTTAGTAATTAGGGTTTGCATGATAAGAACAAAAACAAAACAAATAGAAAACCCTAAATGCAAGACAAAAGCATGAAAATGACACACTTTGCACACAAGCACCCTTAGGGTTTCTCCCACTTGGTCGCCTAAAATAAATGGCCATGTTACGCATGCGGAGTATCTTTGCAAAATAAAACAAGTATAAGATCATAGTCCCTCGATGACGTTATTCAAAAGTTGCCTAAAACAAAATGATCTTGGTCCCTCAAAAATGCTAAGATACTTGGCAACATTGCTATCATGGTCATACGATGACCCACGCCCGTCCCGTTTACATCCAAAGATAGGGTTGCTTACCAAATCAATGTTAAGTCAACAATGTCAAAAGAATAAAAATGCACAAGAAAGACATTTGAGTAGGTAGATAGCTTCTAAGTTACTTGCTCTCTTTCAAACAATCCTTGCTATTTTCAAAAACAAACACACATATTTCAAAAAAACATCATTTCAAAACATTGAAACAGTTTTCAAAAGACAAACATCTTTGTATACATTCTTACGAACGAGAATCATTACAAAGATTGCCTAAACGAATGGCCTCTTTTCAAAATACTTTCAAAATCACACAAAACACCATCTCAAACAAAGCAAAGCAAGTGATCTAAGCAAGTAACTAAGAGCCCATGGAAAACCATGGATGAAAAGGGTGCTAGCACCTTCCCTTTTCATAATCTACCCCCCGAACTCAAAAAAACATCTCAAAGGTATTTCCTATGCTTTTTTACCTTTCCTTTTGTATAAAAGAAAAGTCGGTGGCGACTCTTGCTAACCGCGACATTTGCGATAAAACGCAAAACCTCAAGTCAGTTCTCCCACCGTATCACAATGATCAAGGGTATTCCTTCAACTGGAGGCATGAGGAAATGAGGTTCTTGCATACATTCTTTAATTTTGTCGAAGGCAGCCTGGCATTCATCACTCCATTCGACTACTTGATCTTTCTTCAAAAGTTTAAAGATTGGCTCACAAGTAGCTGTTAAGTGAGATATGAAGCGGGTGATGTAGTTAAGACGACCCAAGAATCCTCTAACCTCCTTTTCAGAATGGGGGACTGGCATTTCTTGAATGGCTTTTATCTTTGCAGGATCGACTTTGATGCCTTTACTACTGACAACAAAACCAAGAAGCTTTCCAGATCGTACTCTGAATGTGCACTTATTAGGGTTCAACCTCAACTTGTACTTTTTCAGCCTCTCGAATAACTTGTATAAGTGATTGAGATGTTCTTCTTCAATCTGAGATCTTGCAATCATATCTTCCACATACACCTCTATTTCATGTTGGATCATATCATGAAACAAAGCTACCATAGCCCTTTGATATGTTGCCCTTGCATTCTTTAATCCCAATGGCATGACCTTGTAACAAAAGGTGCCCGATTGTGTAACGAAAGTGGTCTTCTCCATGTCTTCGGGAGCCATCCTAATTTGATTATAGCCGGAGAAACCATCCATAAAAGAGAAGACTTTATGCTGAGCAGTGTTATCGACAAAGACATTAATATGTGGTAGAGGAAAGTCATCCTTAGGACTTGCCCTATTCAGATCCCTATAATCTATGCACATACGAACTTTTTCGTCTTTCTTCGATACTGACACCACATTTTCAACCCATTGGGGATAAGATGTCACAGCTCAGAATCCTGCATCAAATTGTTTCATCGCTTAAGCTTTTATTTTTTCAGACATGTCATGCTTCATACGACGAACTTTTTGTTTGATAGGAGGACAATCTTCCGTTGTTGGCAGACGATGAACTACAATGTCGGTATCTAACCCTGGCATATCTTCATACGACCAAGCAAACACTTCCACATAGTCATGCAACATCTGAACCAATATGCTTTTGACACTCCTTCCTAGGTTAGTGCTGATCTTGACCTCTTTCTATTCTGTCTCGGTACCTAGATTGATGACTTCAACTGACTCCTCATGAAGTTGAATAACTTTTTCCTCTTGCAATAGAAGTATGGCTAGTTCTCATGGTATCTCACAATCTTCCTGTCCTTCGTCTTCGGCTTGGTTAATTGGATGTTCGAAATTATAGGTGGCAATAGTAGAGTCGTTGGCAATAAAATCCGGAGTGGACGAGGACCTGCAAGTGTGTGTGTGTGTGTGTGTGTGTGTGTGTGTGTGTGTGTGTGTGTGTGTGTGTGTGTGTTCATGTAATATACATGTCTATTTTGAAAAATGCATTGAAGAAAAAGAAAGACATTGAGCATAAAAGTTCGAATGCAAAAATTCCAATGGTTTATATTGAATGATCATATGATAAATGAACATAAATAAAATCCTTAACAAACGGACCATAGTGCTCCGGGTCAGGCTTATGGCTTAAAAGTCATTGTTTAATATTACAGACAAAAGGTTCTTGAGTTAATAGAAAGCAATAAACAAGTAATTACTCCTCAATGAAGGAGATGGGAACGAAGTCCTTTGCGTGCCAATTGTTGAGCTCTGTTGTAGTAGGGTATACCTATTCTTCAAATGCACACTCATCATCAGAATCCTCCACAACGTTTATTTCATGATTTCCAATACAGAGAGGGGGTTTCCCTGCACGAGCGCGCCTCACTTATTTATGTGCCTTGATAGTGAAACCCAAACCACATTTGTCTGCTTTGAATGGGATTTCGGGGAGTTTCCCCCAGGTAGCACAACTTCCATTTTCGACTACGGCACGAGCATCCTTAAATGAAACCATCTTTGGCACGACTTTATTAGCTTTGGACATGTCAGAGGAAATTTTGGCAGTAGCAATCATAGGCGGAATAACTTCAAAAGCCTGACACGGGGTTTCTATAAATTCGCCATCCATCTCCACATATTTGAAATAATTGAGGTGGCTTACTGTGATCGGTGGATCTGGAACTGACTGTTTAACGCTGGTTTCGCGAAATGTCGCGGAAGTAAGAGTCGCCACCGTCTTTTATTTTCTCCAACATGGACAGGACAAAAGCACAGCAAAATTCCTTATGAGATTGTTTCTCGGTTCGGGAGGTAGATTTATAGAAAGGGAAGGTGTTATCACCCTTTCTATCCATGGTTATCCATGAGCTATTAGATACTTGCTCATTGTGTTTTCAAAAGTGTTTGCTTTTCAATTGTGAGTGGGTTTGAAAAAAGTTTCGTTTAAAGATTTCAGATCGACTCTTGTATCAGTCCTCAAGAGTGTTTGAAAAAATTGTTTTGAAAGCTTTTTGAAAGTGTCGGTGTGAAAAGGTTTTTGTTCGTTTTTTTGAAAAGAGCAAGTATCCATGAGTCATCTACCTACCCTAAGGAATTAGGCTGTGTAAATGTCCTTAAGGTAGTGCCATCCCACCATTGAGAGGTAGGTAGCACCACCGTTGGAGGTGTTCAGGTCAATTCGTTTTTAGGGACAGTGTGGTCACCAGAGCAACAGTAGGACACCTTAGAAGCTACCCTTATGCCATTGATCTTTTTTATTCCGAGGCAACCGTTTCGAGGCAACTGTTCCGAGGCAACCGTTTCGAGGCAACTTGTTCGAGGCAACTAGATCAATGGACATAAGGACTCACTAAGACGTCCTATACTCGACGACCACGTTTCGAAGGCAAGGCAACAGTGAGGCGTACCCTAAGAGTGGTGTGTGAATTTGTGTGTTATTTTCAGTTTAGCATTTATCTTGTACATGTATCATGGTGATCTACGCTTGTTTTTTAATTTAGGCCATACATTCTTTCATGCAAAGTTTAACAGTTTTAAGAGTGCGGAAATTTAAATGCGGAAAATAAAATCCTACGCTATTACAAGGCGCGGGTCTATACATCGCCAAATTACAAAGACCCGTTTTAATAAAAATGCGGAAAGTAAAACCTAGTTACTATTACATGGCTTGAACAGTTACACAATAAAAAAGAAAAAATAAGAATAAATGCGCGAAAGAATTAAAGTTGAACGTTCGAGGGCGTTGGACCCTTTAAAGAAATTAAATGAAATTAAAAAGCTAATTAATTATTTAATAAAAGGAAAGAAATGTTTTTTTAGTTTTTTTTTGTATTTATGAAATAAAGAAAATTAAAATTAAAAGAAACCCTAATTCTAAGTTATTTTTAATTATTAATGAAAAATGTTAAAGTTTAACCTAATTTACTAAGGAATTTATGTACATGTTTATTTACAAAATAAATTAGTAATTAATAATAATGATAATAAGAAAAAATTATTTATTAAGAAAAGGATGAAAATGCTAAAAAACCCTAATTTCTACATATTTTAATTTATTAAGAAAAAGTGTTAAAATTAAAACCTAGATTAACTAAGTTAATTGTTAGAGTTTATTTACAAAAATTAATTAGTGAAGAAATTAAATATATTTGTATTTTTTGATTTTTCTGTTTTTGTGATAGAAAATTATTTTATGGTGAAAAAAACAATTAAAACAATTAAAAAAGAATTAGAAAAGAAAAGAAAATAAAAATAAAAAGGATGCAAACCAAGGGGGGTTTGAGGTCCAAGGGGAGGTTTTTTGAAGCATTCTGGCCCATTAGACAAAAAGCCTTGTTTGACTTTCTGGCATCACGTGCGTGTTCATTGACTCCTGAGTACCGTGGTCTGCATTCTTTGGCCATTGGATTGGGTTTCATGGCCATTTGTGTTTTGGCTTTTGGCCATTTGTGTTCTGGCTGTTGGCCATTTGTGTTCTGGCCTCATCATGCATAAGTTGTTCTACTTTGGCCATTTGGCTTTTGGCTTTTGGCCATTTGTGTTTTGGCCTCATCATGCATAAGTTGTTCTACTTTGGCCATTTGGCTTTTGGCTTTTGGCCATTTGTGTTTTGGCCTCAACGTTCCTTAATGAACCTGCATGGGATCCTGTCTAAATCTACAGTGTTGAATCTCATGAACACATTAAATAAAATCATAAAATGCAAATAAAGCCAATATATGAAGAAATTTAATGTTTAGGCACAATATGACATGTATGAATGATTATACCATTTTGATCATGGAGATCAAATCAATCCTACCCTTACTAGAAAATTAGTGACCTGAATGCTTTTATGCCCTTTGGATCATGGAGATCAAGCCATCCTTATCCTTACTGAAGAAGTAGTGAGGTGTTGGTTTGTAACTGTGATGGCTTGTTTGTAGTGAGAGAGGGATTTGTAATAAGGATTTCAAGGTTTTAGGGTTCTTGAAATAATTTGATATTCTAACAGTGTTGTGGCAAGGTTTTTTCTCTCTTTTTCTCCTCTCTGGTTTGTGTGAAAAGAAGGTGATTATATAATGGAAATTAGGATAAAGAAAATGGGCTTTGAATGTGCAATTGGGCCTCCAATGTTCACTTGAGTTCGTCACTTTCCAGGATAAATCGCAGGGACTTAAGTGCAATTTTTGAAGTTGAAATGTGAAAACAAAATATAGCCGACATCGATAACTAACTCATGTCCGAAAATTGGCTCAATCAGATAAATGGTGAATTAGTTATGAATTTTTGAAGTTTCAGCTCAGACAAACTTATTTTGGGCTCCAGTGTCGACTCTGACACGTTCTTCAATAAAAAACTGGTATTGATCGGAGAATAATCCGGTCTCGACTTTTGAAGCAAAGTTGTAGATCTACGAGTCAGGGACCTTGTGTAAAAATATGAGCCCAATCCGATAAAAATTGACCGAGTTATGAATTTTTGAAGTTTCGGCCCAGATGAAATAATATTCAGCATTCAGGATTTTCGGTGTGTCACGCACTCTGAGCAAAAAACGAAGGCCTTTTGAATACCGTTTGAACGCAATACCTTAAGTGAAAATGTAGCCAACTCAATTTGTGAAATTTTGGCACCAGAACCAGCTCGATACGATGAAAATCGACCAAGTTATGATTTTCTGAACATGACGCAAATAAACTTCTGTCACAAATTTTCTGTATGAAAATACTTCATAAATCCACATTTTTGAAGACCTTCTGTTCGAAATTGGCTTCCAGCCGTGAGAGATGAAAACGTAGATAATGTCAAGACGGAATTTTGGCCACCGGAACGGGTTCAAAACGAGTCACGATCTTCAAGTTATGAATTTTTTAGCGCGTAAAAACTGCACTTTCAGCTCACTTTTTCACCATATTTTTTCGAGAAAACTCACACAGTCGGATACCTTCTTTAAAGAATTGACTCTTGAGACGAACCTGAATTTGAGCATAAGTTAGGACATTAAGGATCACTTGAGGTCATTTGGATGTAAGGACCTTGATGCAACACAAAACCCTAATTTTGACTTGACTGCCTTAGGAGGTGATTTGACTGTCCAACTCTTGAGCCATCTTGAACAACTTGGAGATGATTCTTGACATGTCTTGAGAAATATGGGAGGACAAAATTTTGGGGTACAACACTTACCATGAACTCCTCCTCACCACAAACAGTGACGATCCTTCCCTTGACCGAGTACTTGAGTTTTTGATGAAAGGTTGACGTTACTGCCCCTGTTCCATGGATCCAATGGTGACCCAACAAATAAGATTAAGATAGACGAATATCTATGATGTAGAAAGTAGATTTGAAAATATGTGAGCCCACCTTGATCGGGAGATCCACCTCTCCATGAACCTTCCTTTTGGACCCATTGAAAGCCCTCACAATAATATCACTCGGCTTCAACACCAGTCCTTCATAGTCTAACCGGTCCAAAACGCCCTTGGGTAGTACGTTTAAGGAAGAGCCAGTGTCAACCAGAACATGTGCTAGGGTAGTCCCTTTACATTCAATAGAAACATACAGAGCTTTGTTGTGATTTATTCCAAGTGGTATCAGATCAGCATCCGAAAACCCCAAACCATTATCAGTCGTTAAGCTTACAACATAATTTTCAAATTGGTCAGTTGTGGTCTCATGAGGGATATGAGCCTTCTTCAGGAATTTGATTAACTCCCAGGCATGAGCATCGGAACAAAGTAGCAAAGATAACATGGAAATCTTGGAAGGGGCTTGCCCCAACTGTTCCACTATCTTGAAATCACTCCTCTTTATGATTTTCAAGATCTCATCCATTTCTTGAGCGGAAGGTTCCTCAGCAACAATGTCTTTTGCGGGTATTTATGTCTCAGCAGGCTCAACTACTTTCTCCTTTCCCTTTGTGTCAGCACTAGGCTTAACAATGGTGATGCGGATAGGTGCCTTTGTAGCGGTTGGTGGTGAGATGTTAGGTGAAAAGATTCTCCCAGTTCTGGTCACCTTACTATAGCCAGTAATGTTACCAATGTCATCAACTTTGCTTTCTTCAATCCAAGCATCTTGCTTTATTCCATGGTAAAATACCTCAGCACCATAGTTCCATGGCACTGCTTTGTTGGAAGAGTACGGAATTGGCCCGGGGGCGGTAACTATCATAGGAGCAACAGTCGGTTCATTTTAAATCCTGATAGGACCCTTGGAGGAGATCCTAAGAGGCTTGTTTGAAATTGTTATGATGGAGAGGTCTTTAATCTTATTAATCAGATTTTTGGTGGATGGGGTTCTTTCAAATAGGATCTCATGACTATTCATCAGGCGTCGAATGCCTTCCTTCAGCCATTTGCATCCATTAATTTGTGTGGCGCAACAATAACAGTCCTTCAAACAACCAGGGAAAACCCCGGCTTTCAGCAAATTATTTTTGATAGTGGTTAACAGAGTGGTCAAGTCTTCGATGGAGGAAACAAAAATGGTATCTTCAACAGCATTGACACCCTTGCCATGGTTTGGCATTGGTACCGTTATCACATTGGGAATTGGAGGCAGATAAAATTCGATGGTCTTGTTGTCTATTAAGTCTTGAATTTTATTCTTTAGTGCCCAGAATTGGTCGGTCTCATGCCCGGGACTATTCGAGTGATATGCACACTTGGTATTCAGATTTTATTTAGGTGAGGAGGTATCTGGATTGAACGGAGGATCACAAAGTGTAACCAAATTAGCCTTTAACAGGTGTTGTAAGGCTTGGGATATCGACATGCCTATCCTTGTGTATTGTTTTCATGGAGCCTCAAATCATTGATGATTGGAAGAGTGTATTTGAACAGGAGTTGGGTTAGAAATCCGAACAACATTAATGGACGGTCGGTCATCCTTCTTGGTACGGACCCTTGCCCCATACACATCATTCGTTTCTTTCTTCCCAATGAAGGGTTTCTTTACAGGATTGGAGGTGGAAGCAGATGATATGGTAATCTTCCCGCTCTTGATACCACTTTCAACTCTTTCACCAGTTAAGATTAGCTTGGTGAAACCGAATGAAGAACAACCAACCAATAAGTTGAAAAATGGACCACATAAAGTGCCCATAAACATATCAATGTGTTCCCTATCATTTAACAGTGGTTGAACCCTACTGGCAAGATCCCTCCACTTTTGGGCGTACTCTTTGAACCCTTCGTTTTTACCCATTGTCATGTCTTGTAATTGAACCCTAGTCGGCGCCTGGTCGGCATTGTATTTGTATTGGTGATAGAAAGCGGTGGCCAAGTCTTCCCATGTATGGACACGAGAACCCTCCAATTGGTAAAACTACTCTAGTTGAGTCCCAACCAAGATTTCTTGAAAGAAGTGGACTCAAAGTTTCTTGTCAGCGGTGTGCAGTTGTATTTTGCGCACATAAGACTTCAGGTGAAGCTTTGGGAAGGAAACCCCATCATATTTAACAAAGACTGGTATATTGAATTTATGGGGAATGACAACCCCATATATTAAACCCAAATCATAAAAATACAAACCAGGGATAGCTTGAATCTCAACGGCCTTCAATCCGTCCTCTAGCTGCTTGTACTTAACACCGGTAGGAGGATACTGCTCGTCAAAATAGTCTTCATCATCGGACACTCAATCATTGATATACCCATCCTGGGCACTTCTTGCTTCTCCAATTTGATTTTCGTCTTCCTCAGACGAGTCCTCAGCAACTGGTATCTGGAGGATCGGCTCTCTGAATCTTTTACCCATGTTGACTAGGGCTTTTCTATTTGGTTTCTTTTTGGACTCCAGCAACGTCATCAACTCTTGTTGCCCCTTAGCCAGGGTCAGCAGAGTTTCTTGAAACTGGGAGTTTTGTGCTTGCAGATCTTTCATCGTTTTCTCGATATCCATCTTACTGAATAAACAACAGAAAGATAAGGAGACCCGTTGTGGAAAACATGTTATGTTATGATGCATGAAAAATGCGTGTGCAAATGATTTCAAGGATTCGTGAAATTTAAATTTGTCTAAACAAAGAATGAACAAACATCAAATTACATTAATCAGTTCAAAATGGTTACAACATGCCTCTTGGGCTTACAAAATACATTCCTAAGACAAAAAGGTTGAACAAATCCTCTTTGGTGCAAGGTAGGCGTTCAAGCTCCGTTCTTCATGAAGTTGCTTTGTAAGCTCCAAAAACCTTTTCTCGCTCGCGTAGAACTGAGCTTCGAAGGTGTCTCGCTCTTCCTTTAGCTGAATCCAACCCTTTTGCAAGTCTTCAAGAGAAGTATGCATGTTGGGATAGAGAACAATATACATGACATCTCCTTCAACAACAGGCTCCACGATAACAGGTAAGATGGAGGGGTAAGGCATTACGAGCTTCTGAGCACGAGCTCGTACCTACCTAAGGTAAGGCTCAAGGGGAATATAATTCTTGTGTCCCGGTGTCTTACTATCCACTCTATTTACCATCCTCCAAGCTCGTACGAACCTTTGACGGTAGCCTTGATTGTCGTTGTCATAGTCGAATGCCACTCCTTGGATGAGCATATCATGAGGACCAACTCTTCGGGCATACCCAAACTGTCGTAAAGCTAAGCAAGGGTTGTAAGTGATACCTCCCCTAATGCCAAGCAAAGGGACATTAGGTAATTCCCCATAATGGTCGATGATAGTAATGCTCTCCAAGGATCGAGAACACCCGTGAATATCCGAATGTCTGAGTGACATCAACCTATTGAACCACCTCAAACCTTGCTCGTTCTTCAACACGGATCAGGGGAGATGCGAAACAAACCACCTATCCAGAAGAGAATTACAACACATGAGGGTTCCTCTTTTCCTCATGGTGCAAGAGTGGAGAGAATATAGGATATCTCCCAACGAAATAGGCACCAGATTGCGAGACATGAAGGTTTTGACAGCATTTACGTCTATAAGTTGGTCAGGGTTTGGAAATAGTAACATCCCATAGATGAGAAGGGCCAAGATTTCTTCAAAATCTTGTAAATCCAGAGTGTTCTAATAATCTTGAGCTTTCTCAAACAAGAACTTGGCTAAGAAACCTTTGACACCACTTCTTGTTTCCCAATTAGCCGTGACGTCAGATCTTTGCAAGTGTAAAGCTCAGGAAATCTCTTCAGGGCTCGGGTCTCTTTCGATTTCGTTGAAAGGTAGTTGATTGAGAATAGGAATCCCCAAGAGTTAAGAAAATTCTTCCATAGTAGGCACAAGCTGGTAATCGAGGAAGGTAAAGCAATGGTGCAAAGGGTCAAAGAACTGGAAAAGCACCTTCATCATGTCTTCATCAATGCTCGAGGTAATCAAGTTTAAGAGTCGACCATGTCTTTCAGTGAATGAAGAACTCTCAGGAACTCTTGATGCTAACTCTTTGAGTTGAGAAGGAATTCTTACGAGATTGACTTGGATAGTATTCCTGCGGGTGGAAGCCATGTCCTACAAAACAGAACAAAGATAAATCCCAATAATCCTTGAAATGGTTAGTGCAAATGCAATGGTATGATACTATGATGTTATGTACAAGTAAGCATATACACACAAAAACAAACAAGTCCTTAGGTTTAGGCTTGCATGGAGTTTGTAGGTAAGTACCCTCTTGAAGTTTAGTTGGCTCAACCTGTCCTAGTAATAGTAACCGGGTTCTAGGGGATCTCAATATCATTGATCTTTCCTCATCAGGCATTGTTTCAGCGCAAGCCTCTTTAATGGTGACCGGAATATCCCGAGAAGTTCGATCTCAATGAGCGTAGTATCGAGTATCAACCAACTTCGGACTGCACCAAAGTCGGCTACCTCACTACTTCCTAAAGGCCAAGTTGTTCAAGTAAAGATTCTAAAGTTAGTTAGTGCTTCATGACACCACACAACGGCCCCGTATTCTCCTTGACTACTCAAGGGCTACTGGTACCAACAAATGTGTCACAATAACGTAGCTATTGCTTAGACCATGTTGGTAAAACCCACATAGTTTCCACAACTTATTTCTACTTACCTAAAAGGTGTCCTAGATCCGGGTAGGGGATCAAAACAAGCCTAAACAAAGAACCATAATACAAGTCAAACAAAGAAAAACAAGTAAAGGTGATCTAGACCTAAGGTAACCCCACTTTTAAATAATCCACAGTAGAGTCGCCAGTTCTATAACACGGTGGGAGAACTGACTTGGGATGTTTTTACGTTTGATCGCTGTTGTTGTGGATAGCAAGATTCGCCACCGACTTTTCTTTTATCCAATAAGGAAAGGTTGAAAAGAACAGGAAAGACCTTTGAGATTATTTTCTTGAGTTCAGGGGGTAGATTATGAAAAGGGAAGTGTTGTACCCCAAAATTTCCCTCCCATTTTTCATACAAGATACAATCCTAGGGTTTCTCGGATATTCAAGTTGGCTCAGAAATCGATCAGACAGATTCTCTTCCGAGGCAGTAAAATCAGCAATTAGGGTTTTGGTATTTCTCAAAAGAAAATGAGTTTTCAAAGTTTCAAAAGGTCTTTATGTTTCCTCATGTGTTATCAAATATGTTTTGCCAAGTTTCAAGCCTCGCATCGTGAGTTTGCTTAGTCAGTGGTTCAGACGACTGAAAATGACTCCATTAACCCAAAAGATGACCTTTTGCGACATCAAGTTCAAGTGACTGTAACTTCTTCGTTATTCGATATTTTTGGGCGTTTCTTTTGCGTATGACTCTCCTTGACGTCATCTCCAATTTCTCTTCACAAGTCAAGATTTGATTATGTGCGAAAGGTCATCAGAAAATTCGAATGCTTTAAAGGTCATTTTGCAAATTTAACCTAATCACAAGAAACTCTTGTCCAATTTTCGAGCCTCATAACTTCTTCAATTTTCAATATCATGAAGTGATTCTTTTTGCAAAGTATCACAAATAGCATTGCCTATGAGATTACTTCAACGATCAAAGTCAAAATGCGCTTGGAAGACCATGAAATTTATTGAAATTTTATAGGAATTTCTTGACTATAGAATGTTATTTCTAGATGTTGATCATTACGTTGAGATAATTCATTGAAACAAGGGTTTGAGTCTGAAAGTCCATGGATAGTTTGTTATTCGTACTTCAAATCATTTGCGTTTGGACAATAATGATTATTGGATTGAAATAGGATTTTTATCAAAATTCTTACAGGATATTCAAAAGGACCAGTATGCTTATGTCGCAATTTTGATATACTTGAAAAAAGAATTCATTCATGTGAACTATTTTGAATTCAAAGAATTCATCAAACTTTATTCATCTTCATCTTCATTCAAGTCTTCAATCTTTCTTTCAAATCAATTGCAAGTGCAGCACCAATTCCATTTCCAAATTCAAGACGTCCATTTCAAGTTTGTAAGAATTCATGATTCAATTCTACAAGAAATTACAAAGCATTATTCAAGGCATGTTTCAAATATTCAAGTATCGTTCTTTTCTCAAGAGGCATTTTAAAAGAAGAATCCAAATTATGCTCATGATTTAAATTGTATAAAAAGGGAATATTCAAGCTTTGTAGAAATAAATTCAAGATGAATCAAGTATACAAGATTGTACCAAAATTTCATTGTATAAATTTACAAGTGAATTGGAATTCATTATTTAAAATTACAAGGGAATTGATATACACTTTACAAGTTTCTAAATCTTAAAACTCAAATCACAAGTTCACAATGTTACAAATTCCTAACAATGCACTAAACTACAAAGGATTTTCTACATCGTCAAGTTTTCTTCAAGCGCTTCAAGTCGCTCTTCGTCAATTCTCCCTATCATCCAATGTGCTCGTACATGTAAACAAAAGGAGAGCATTAGTTAGCAAAATTCATGTCAGAATAAGAATAAGAAATTTTCAAAGAATCTCTACATTTTCATCATTAGGGATTGGTAAGAAGAATCAGAAATAAGGGGGCAACGTTTCGTCCGTGTTTGGCCCATTGCAAATCACAATCTATTAATTGGTTCACAGAGGACAAAATGAGGAGAAATACAAGTCAAAGTCAATAGTTCATCATGGTTTCAAATGCTGCAAAAAAATAGTTTACATTATAATAAAAAAGGAACAATCACAAGAGGCCAAAATGCTGTCAAAATGGACTGCATTGCAGCCCTCCATAGGCTGTCCATAAGAGGCTAAAATCTGCCAAAATAGCTGCAAACATACAGCCCAAAATTGCACATATATAGGCCAAGTCAGAAATGTAACAAAAAAGGGGCAAAGCAGCATAAAAAATATGTTCAAACCCAATTGCTTTTCCCCCCCAAAAGTTTTGTTTTTCAGATGAAGAGTATAAGCATATAACAGGGCCATTCGGGACAGAGAAGAACAACAAGATTCATTATTAAAAAAAAAGCAACAACAAGAACAGATACACAAAAAAAAAATAGAGAGAACATTTTCATTATTCAAAAAGAACCAGCAACAAGAAGAGATATAACAAAGCATACAAAACCCCAAAGAATCTCATCATCATTTTCTTAATACCACCCTTCAGAAAGGAAGAGAATACAGAAAAAAGGATAGAAATCAACTTCCCTGTCAAGCAAAAGCCAGCAACAAGGTAAGTTTCCATCACTCCTCTGCATTTACCATAAAATCTGTCATCTGCATACATTTCTGTTTTTTTGTTAAATAATCAGATCAAAAAACCAGCAACAGGACAGAACAAACCAACAAACCAACAAACCAACAAATCTGAAAAAAACAGTAAAAACCAGTAATAGAACTGACAAACCAGTAAAACAAATCATCATCCAAGAAATTCAACAAATTCGTCACCATCTCAAACCATCATCACCAAAAAACCAGAAGAAAATATAACAATCGATCAAAGCCAACAAATCTGTCACCATCTCAAACCATCATCACCAAAAAAACCAGAAGAAAAAAATATAAAAATCGATCAAAGCCAACAAATCCGTCACCGTCTCAAACCATCACCCACCCACAATCAAAAACCCAGTGCGCTAGCTGCTCGCAACTCCCTCCAAACATCTTTCGCAACTCCCTCTATCCATCATCACCGTAGCCGACAACATGCATAATAAAAAAGAGTGGAAAACTGCGGTAGGATAGATCTGTTTTCAGACAGTGATTCCTCCATCTATCGGAGAGCGGTCATTTGATTCGCGGCCAAGTTCGGAGAGAGAGGAGAACGATGGGTTAGAGTGAGAGAGAGAAAAAGAAATCATTGAAAACTGAGTTAGAGATAAAAATGGAGGTTCAGAGAGAACGCGTTTACAGCGAGGAGAGGATGAGAAAGAATCGTTGAATTAAAGAGAGAGAGTGCTGCTTTTGTTTTAATAATTTGTTTAAAACTTGGAATAAATCATTTAATGTGGATTAAAGCGTTTCCTTTTCCCTATGCTGAACGCTGTCGGCGACCCTTCTTTTTCCCATTTAGGGTTACAATAATTTTATCCCTTCCTAAGCCAAACCGGGTTGGCCCCTTTTGGGCCTGTTGGCCCAGTCCGTCACCGTTTCCTTTTTAGTTTACTGGAGGCATAAATGTAACAATTAAATAGTGTAGTGCAGTTGGCAAAGCATACTTCTAATAACTGAGGGGACTCGAGTTCAATCCCTGTTGGGGCTTTTTTTTCTTCTTGTTTTCTTTTAGACATTTGATAACAAAATTAGTTTAGGTTTAGTTTTTAATTTTAAAATTCAATTAAATTTAAATACAACTTTTAAATTAGTTAAAATTTTCTTAATTAGTTTAAATTAGGAATCTGTGAATAGTTTTATTAATTGATATTTTATCATTTAGTTAACATTTTAGTTTCTACATCATAAAAAATATTAAAAGATAAAAAAAAATATACATTTTGATTTAATTTCTTTAGTTAAACATTTTCTTTAATAGAATAAATTTTTTTTCTCTTTCCAAACTTTTCAAGTAAATACTTAAAATTTTATTTCCACATTTTTACTTTGATTAATTAATTTTTACTTCATAGATTTGTGGTAGTTTCAATTAATTGCTCGATTCAATTTGGTTGTATTGTTTGCTATTTGGACCTTTTAATCGCATTTGACTCATCCCCATTTGTAAAAATTGTACCCCCATTCCCGAACACTTTGTAATAGCGTAGAATTTCAATTCCCGCAATTTACTATTTTCCTTATACTGTATAGTAATTAGGCGTGTATGGCAAGATTCAAAAATCAATCGCTAGATAACCTAATCAAAGAACAAAATAACTTGAAACAAACACACTTTTTCACACGCGCACCTCTAGGGTAACCTCGCTCGTTGCCTCGGAAATACAGTCATGTCCCTCGAATATGGGATGCTTTAGCAATGACCCTTCGATAAAAAAGATCGTAGTCCCTCGATGACCCTCGACGTTGCCTTCGATAAAACGATCTCGTCCCTTACAAAAATTGCTAAAGTGTCTCATAAGTTGCTTTCGATGACTAAAAAATTGACCCGCGCCTGTCCCTTCACATCCAATGATGGGGCTTCTTACCAAATTAATGGTAATATAGCAACATTAAAAGGAGTAAGAAAAGAAAAATCGAAAACCTTTCGAGTAGATATATTCGCTCCTAGTTACTCGCTTGCTCACGATACAAACATTTTTACGCCTACACTTTTATTTCAAAACATTTTCAAAAGACAAAACATTTTGTATACGTTCTTATATAGACGAGAACCATTGCAAAACATCCTTTCAAAACACTTTCTGAAACACAATCCACAAACACATCTTTGAATCACTTTTTGAAACAAAACTTTGTACGCGTTCTTATAGAAACGAGAACCATTACAAAGAGATTTTTTCAAAACACTTTCAAAGCCCACACCACAAGCACATTCTCAAATAAAAGCAAGTGATCTAAACGAGTAACTAAGAGCCCACGGAAAACCATGGATGAAAAGGGTGCTAATACCTTCCCTTTTCATAATCTACCCCCGAACCCGAGAAATAATCTCGAAAGGTCTTTCCTGTGCTTTTTTACCTTTCCTCTTGGATAAAAGAAAAGTCGGTGGCGACTCTTGCTATCCGCACAAATGCGATCAAAATACAAAACACCAAGTCAGTTCTCCCACCGTATCACAGAACTGGCGACTCTGCTGGGGATTTTATTCTAAAAAAAAGTGGGGTTACCTTAGGGTTAGATCACCTTTACTCGCTTTCATTATTTGATTTGTGTGCTTTATATTTAGTTCTTTGTATTAGGCTTGCTTTGATCCTCCACCCGGATATGGGGCACCTTTTTAGGTAAATTGCAATAGATTGTGGAGACTGTATGGCGTAGACCGATATGGTTGAGACAATGACTATGTTAATATGAAGCATTTGTGGGCACCGGTATCCCTCGTTGTGAATAGATGAGAATACGGGGCCGCTAAGTGGCGTCATGAAGCACTAATTGACCTTAGAACCCTAATTGAACGAACTTGGCCATTAGGACATAGTGAGGTAGCCGGTTTCAGTGTAAAGCTGAAAATTGGTTGACACTCGATACTACACTCATTGAGGCTAGACTTTTGGGATATCTCGGCCGCAAGAAAAGATTGTTGTGCTGAGACAATGCCTAAAAGAAAGGCCGGTGATATTGAGATCCTTTAGAACCCGATCATTATTTCTAAGACAAGTTGAGCCAACTAGACTTCAAGAGGATACTTACCTACAAAACTCATGCAAGCCTAAAATATAGGGACTTGTTTGTTGTATGTGTATATATTTACTTGTACATAAACATCATAAACATCATATGCATACTCACTAACCATTTCAGGGATTTAGAAATTTATCTTTGTTTTTGTTTTGTAGGACATGAATTCTCTCCGAAGAAACACCATCCGAATCAGCTTTGTAAAAGCACATCTCCAACTTCAAGAGCTAGCCTCAAGAGTGCCCGGGGATTCTCCTTTTACCAAGAAATATGGTCGACTCCTCAGTTTGGCTACATGCAACTTCCAAGAAGAGATGATGTGTGTACTATTCCAATTCTTTGATCACATACATCATTGTTTCACTTTCCCGGACTATCAGTTGGTACCTACACTAGAAGAGTTCTCTCTACTCTTAGGGGTGCCCGTGCTTAATCAGATACCATTCACCGGTCTAGAAGGGATTCCAAAACCTGAATTCATCGCCGAAGCTTTACATGTGAAGAGGGCCGACGTCATAGCCAGTTGGGAGACGAGAAGTGGGGTTAAAGGTTTTTTAGCTAAGTTTCTATTGGAAAAAGCTCGTTCATTTTGGGATGACATGGATTTCCAAGCTTTCGAAGACGTGCCAGCTCTCCTCATTTATAGTTTGGTTCTGTTTCCAAATTCGGACCAATTCATAGACGTTAATTCCATCAAAGTCTTTCTCTCTCGCAATCATATACCCATCTTACTAGGAGACATCTTGCATTGCCTTCATACCCGCACCATGAAGAAAAGAGGTACCATTTTGTGTTGTATCCCCCTACTCGCTAAGTGGTTCACTTTACACCTGCCTCAGTCAACATTGAAGAACGAGCAAAGATTGACTTGGTCTCAAAGGATGATGTCTCTCACCCACTCTGATATCTGTTGGTGTTCGAGATCCTTGGAATATATTTCTATCATTGACCGCTGTGGGGAGTTCCCTAATGTACCTCTGCTAGGTATTAGGGGAGGTATCACCTACAACCCATGCTTAGCACTTCGGCAGTTCGGGTATGCCCGAAGGGACGACCCTTATAAGATGCTCATCCAAGGTCTGGTGTTCGACTACGACAAAGAAGACCAAGGTTACCGCCATAGGTTTACACGTGCTTGGGGAATGGTGAACAAGGTGGACAGTAGGACTTTGGGACATAAAAACTCTATCCCTCTCGAGCCTTATCTTAAATGGGTACGGGCTCGTGCCCAGAGTCTGTTCATGCCTTACCCTTCCATCCTTCCTGTCATCATTGAGCCTGTTATTGAAGGAGACATCCCATACACCGTTCTTCATCCTGACATGCCTACCTCTCTCGAAGACCTGCAGAAAGCTTGGGTTCAGTTAAAGGAAGAGCGAGACACCTTTGAAACCCAGTATTACGCCAGTGAGAAGAAGGTTCTGGAGCTCACCAAACTGCTTCATGAAGAGAAAAATCTGAATACCTACTTTGCTCCAAAGAGGATGCGTTCGGTCTTTTTGTCCTAGGAGTTTTGCTGTATTTTGTTTCTTTCCTTGTAAGCCCAAAGAGGCATGATGTATTCAAACTTGGTTTTATTTAATGTGACGTGTGTTCTTTTTTGGTTTGGACAAGTTTAAATCTCTAAATTTCCTTGAAATCATTTGCATATTGCATCTTCATTCATCATAACATCACGCAGGTTTCTCATAATAGGTCGCCTTATCCCTCTACTGTTTATTTCAGTGAGATGGATGTTGAACAGACTGTGAAAGATCTTCAGGCGCAGAATGCCCAGTTTCAACAAATGCTCATGGCTCTGACAAAAGGATAAGAGGAGTTGAAGACTCTGCTGGCCAAAGAGAAGAAGAAGAAAACGAAGAAACCAACTAGCATTGTAATCATGGGAAGAAGGTTTAAAGGACAAACCAGGCGAACTTTAGACTTTGCAACATCATTGAGTGAAGGAGATAATCAAGGAGCCGAGACCCAGGAAGTGAACAACGACCCAGTATCCGAAGAGCCTGATTACTTTGAGGAACAATATCCTCCTACTGATGATAAATACAAACAACTAGAGGATCGTTTGAATGCCATGGAGATTCAGAGGGTACCTGGTTTGGTCTTTGAAGAATTAGGACTCATCTTGGGGGTTGTCATCCCACAAAAATTCAAGGTCCCAACTTTCGCCAAGTACGACGGTGTCTCTTGCCCGAAGCTACATCTAAGGTCATATGTCAGAAAGATTCAACCCCATATGGCTGACAAGAATCTGTGGATGCATTTCTTCCAGGAGAGCTTATGTGGGACTCAATTAGATTGGTTCTACCAATTAGAAGGGTCTGTGATACGGTGGGATAACTGACTATGGTTTTGCGTTTGTTTTCGCAAATGTTTCGGTTGAGCAAGAGTCGCCACCGACTTTTTATTTTATCCTAAGGAAAGGTTAAAAAGCACAGCAAAAACCTTTTGAGATGTTTTCTTGGGTTCGGGGAGTAGATTATAGAAAGGGAAGGTATTAGCACCCTTTCTATCCATGGTTATCCATGGGCTCTTAGTTACTTGCTTAGATCACTTGCCTTTTGTTTTCAATTGTTTGAAATGGTGCTTGTGTGTGTGGGTTTGAAAATTGTTTTGAAAAGAGGCCAATGTGGTGACAACCTTTGTAATGATCCATGTGGGGATGTATACAAAGATGTATGTCTTTTGAAGAGGTTTTCATTTTGTTTTTGAAAGTTGTTTTGAAAGTATTGTGAGGTGTGTTTTAGAAAATAGGCAAGTGTTTTGTTTTTTGCAAGTTTGATTCAAGTAACTAAGAGGTTATCTACTCCTAAATTTCTCAAAATTTATTGCTATGTCTTAACCCTTTTAACAAGTTTGTTCCACCATTGTACTTGGTGGACAATCTCATGTTAGGATGTGAAAGGGACGGGCGCGGGTCATCGTTTAGACCATAATTGCAATGGTGCCAAGTATCTTTGGGCAATTTTCTTTAAGGGACTCGATCATTTGTTTAGGCAACTTTTGAAAGCGTCATCGAGGGACTATGATCATTTGATTTGTGTTTGTTTAGCCCAAAGAGACCTAACATGCAATATGGCCCAATTTTGAAAGGCAACAAGTGGAATACCCTAGGGGGTGCAAGTGTGATTTGTGTGTCCTTTTTCATGCTTGTTTCTCTTGAAATTAGGTCAAAACTATTTTCGTTGTTTTTTCGCATACAAACCCTAATTCTAACATGGTATAATTAGAAAGCAATAAAGTGCGAAAATAAATTTACTAAGCTATTACAAAACCATATATGGGAAGGGGGGTACAAATGTTCAAATGGGGATTTTGACAAGGAATTTAAACCTAAACTATTACATCAATATTGAATTATTTAATTGCATAATTTAAATAAAATAAGAATAAATATGCAAGATGCAAAAATGGTTTTTTGTATGTATAAAAAAAGGTATTTTTATGTGTCAAAATAAACAAAAAGAAAAGTATTATTTTTGGGAGTTTTTTCATGTTTAGGGTTAAACCCTAATTCTATTAAATAAAATGCATTATTTATTTATTATGTACAAATATTTATTTATTGTATACAAAAATAAAATAAAATGAAGTATATTTGTCAAAAGGTATTTTTATATTAAATATTAAATAAAAATAAAAATGTGTATATTTTGTATTTTTTCCTAAATATACTAATAAATATGTATGCATTATTACTATTTACTAAATATATATTATATGTACAAAAATAATAATATTTAATATTTATAAAAAAAAGTATATTTTGTATAAAATATTTTCAGAAGATAAACTAAAATAAAAAATGAAAAATAAATGTGTTTACATTATTTTTTATATTTTAAGTAAAAAATGGTTTTATGTATTTATTTTATGTACAAAAACTAAAAGAAATCAAATAAATGCCTAATAAATTCAAAAATGGTGAGAAAAATATTTTTGATATTTTTAATATTGTTAGAAAAAATAAATGAGTCAGGACAAAAAAGAAAATGTCAAAAAATCATAAAAATAAGCTAAATGGGCTTGGGGGGTGTAAAAGTAACAAAAGGGTGCAAATAGAAAAGTCAACTCAGGCCCAGCCCAAGAAGACTTTGTCTTCAACCTCAGACCTGTATGAACAACCAGAACACGCGTTTTCCATCTCTTGATTCCTGGACTTTCAAGCAAAACTCATAACATGAAAAATGTAGAGCATGAGAAGACGAATCCAACCATGTAAAGAACTTGACTTAACTCTCTAAGATGAGGGCGAATTTCTTCTCCCCCAATTTCTGACCTAGTTTTTATGCCATGTTCAGACTCAAAATTCTTGCAGCACACATAATATAAATGAAATCTAATTACATGGGCATGTTCAGGGCTATGAATGTGACATATTCTCTTCACAAACCTAAAGCTAACAATGCCTAATAAGAGAGATACGAGTTCATGAACTTACCTATTCAGTTGAAGTTCTATCTGGCAATGGAGAAGCTTTCAGTGCAAGGTGATGATTGGTATAGCTTCCTTGATGTCCAGGGATGCTATTCCAAGCTTTACTTTGTCTTGAAACCTTCTGAATCGTGCTATAGCACTTCACCTGCAAATCAGAAAAGTAAAAATGGCCAAAAAGATTAGAGGAGTTACAGGTTGCTTCTAATGCTTTGTATAGTTTGGATTGATGGTAGGGAAGGTGTTTGAAGTGGTTTGGGCAAGAATGCTTGAAAGGATTAAGAGTTGGAACTCAATCTGCAGAGGTTGCTCTGTTTTTGCAGTTTGAGAGTGATTTTGGCAATGGGGAGGTATTGGTGGTCTTAGGGTCGTGCTTCAGCTTGTGTTTGATGTTTAGAATGTGTGTGATAACTTTTTCTAAGGCTTGGTTTGCAGGATATAGAGGTTGGTATATCATATGCAATGTTACTTGAATTTTAAGCAAGCAATGGCCACTTGATGTTTCTAGCCTGTACAGGCCCTCACACTATGCTGCATACATTGGCCTTGATCAGTGCAATTTGCTCATAAACTTGTGCCAAGATGATTTGGACTGTACCACTTGGATTTGCAAAATGGACATAAAGTTCTACTTTTTCAAAATGGAAATAATGCTTTTTCTAATTAAGGGTTAATTCTCCATGTAATGTCCAAATGCTTAGAACAACATCTTGGCACAATGTTTTTGCATTGAATTATTGAGTGAAAATGGGATTAGAGGCCTGCAATGTAGCTTAAGCATGCTGAATTCAAAATGGCACCAATGTACGAACATGTCTTGGCCAAGAACAAAAGTGACTTTTTCCCATTTTGCAAAATTTGATTCTCCATAACCATGAGGTTGTTTGAGAAGTTCTTGGACATTTTGGAAAGCTTGGAATGTGTACTACAATCCATCTTTGAAATGCAAATTGAAATTCCAAGTGGAAGTGTATGAAAAATGGTCTTGAAGTTAGGTAAAAAACTTGCCTAAAAAGGTCAAAATTTCACTAAGTTAAGAATGGTTTGGTACCCTTGTTCCAAAAATTGTAACTTGAGATACAAGCTTCTTTTGGGAAAACTTTGTGAATAAAAGTTGTAGATTTTGCAACAAGCTACAACTTTCATGTTTTGACTTTTGCTTGAATCCAAATGAATCTTGGTGAGAAAGTGGGGCAAAGTTGGGAAAAAATTAGGGTTTTCCATAACTTAGAAAAATTCTAAGTTATGAAAAATTTCCATTTCAAACCCTAATTTGCATTTCTTGATTTCTTGGTGAACAAGTTTCATGATTTGGCATGTTTTGATGAAAAATGAACCTTGACCCTTGATTTTGACCAAAAAGTCAAAGTTTGACTTTTCAGTATATAGTCAAAATTGATCAATTGACTGGGAAATTCAACTGTCAATCTTGTGTAATTGGGATCTTGTGAACTTGTTGAGCATGTCAAGATAATTCCATGGTGTCCTTGAGTCCATATGTGAGCTTGGTGTGCCATTGGCTTGGTCAAACAGTCAAGAATTGCCTTTGTGTAGTCAAAACCCTAAAAATGACCATTTTGCCTTTTTGGTGATCTGATCAAATTTCTTGAGGAATTGTGATCCAAACTTGATCAAAAGGTCCATGTGAGTTCATAATGTTGATGTGGGTTAATTTTCATGAGGTTTGACTGTCAATTGGCCACAGTTGACTTTTTCCCCAATACAGTTGATTTCTAGGTCAACTGTCCAATTGACTGGGCAAAATTTGGAATCAAGACTTGAAACTTGGTATGGGTAAACTTGGGAGTCCAACATGAAGCATAGAAGTCATCTTAGGCATTTTAGGTCAAAATATCCTTGTGCAATCACAAACCCTAATTTGGGTCAACAGTGCAAGGAGAAGTCTTGAGCAGAGGAAACTCTAACTGGATCTTGATCTCCAAGGGCTTTGTGATGAGAAAATGTTGAGGAAATAGGAGGGCAAATTTTGGGGTACAACAGGGTCCAATGTTCGCAATTGGGAAGAGTTAGCCGCCTCTTTCTACAAACAGTATCAGTATAATGATGATTTGGCTCCGACTAGGACACAGTTACAAAGCATGTCTATGGGAACAGATGAGGGTTTCAAAACCTATGCTAAAAAATGGAGGGATCTTACAGGCAGGGTCCAACCCCTTTTATCCGATAAAGAATTAGTGGATATGTTCCTAGGCACCTTGTCAGGACCATTTTTCAATCACCTGATTGGGAGTTCTTCATCTGGGTTTACCGAATTAATCATGACTGGTGAGCGTGTCGAAGCCGGTATAAAAAGAGGCAAAATTCAAAGAGATGCATCCTCAAGTATGGTGAAGAAACCTTTTGTTGGAAAGAAGGAGGTCAGTGCTGCATATGACCATAGGAATCAAAACAAAACCGACCGTCATCCGACAGTAAGGGCTGTCATGATTTCTAATCCTGCGCCAAATCAGCAGCGAAATTATCAGCGTAAATCAGAAGCGCCCATGAGACGATTTACTTGGATTAACATGACCATGTCTCAGGTTTTGCCACACCTTCTTAAGACCAATATGGAAACTTTAAAGGAAGCTTCCAAGAATCCCAATACTGCTTCTCCTCGCTACAACCCGAACGCCCGATGTGCCTATCATTCTGAAAGCCCGGGGCACGATACAAATGATTGTTGGACCTTAAATAATAAGGTGCAAGACCTTACTGATGCGAAAGAGATTGAATTTGAGCCCCCAGAAACGCCTAATGTAATAACAGCACCAATGCCCAGACATGGCCAAGGTATCAACGCCATTGACGATGATCGTTTTGTTTCCTCCGTGAATGACTTGGTTACTCCTCTGTTGACCATTAAAAAGAATCTACTGCAAGCCGGCCTGTTCCCAGGATGCGATGAAGAATGTCACCTATGCAAATATCTACTGAATGGCTGTTTGTTACTAAAGATAGGCGTCTAGCGCCTGATGACTAGTAAATAAATCCTATTTTAAAAGCTACCTCTTATCAAAATATCTTACCAAGATGTTTCGATAATCACCATTTCCGACAATCCTCCCAGGGTCTCCACCAAAAGACCCGTCAGGATTACATCTGCTCCCAGATCTGCACCATTAATCATCACTATGCCAAGACCAATACCATACTCCTCGGATAAAGTTGTTCCCTGGAGTTATGAGGCTGACATTTATTACTATAGCGTCAAGTAAGATCAGTTAGCTGTCAAGAATGAAGTTGCGAGAGGTATTGATTCCGATATCGGTAACATCACTGGAACCAGCAAAATAACAAGAAGTGGAAGAGTCTTCTCACCTGAGATTTCTCCAAAGACCGTTGCTACTCCTGTGATCATCACTACTGCCACTCCTATCGACACCACCAATGATACTCCTACTGTTATCCCTGTTACCGATACAAGGGGCAAAGAGGCTTTGGTTGAGCCTTCCCAAGCAAGAGAACGTCCCGAGGTCATCCTCTAAGCTTCTAGAAAAGAGATAGAAGAAATCCTGAAGATAATCAAGAAAAGTGACTACAACATTGTAGAACAATTGGGGCAGACCCCCTCAAAGATATCATCGTTGTCCTTACTTTTGTGCTCTGAAACTCATGCCAAAGCCTTGGTAAAGTTTCTTAAGACTGCTCGCGTGCCCCAAGAGACCTCCATCGACCAATTTAAAGATTGTGTAGCCAGTATGACTGCTGATAACAGATTGGGCTTTTCCGATGCTGATTTAACCTCTAAGGGAAGGAAGCACAACGATGCCTTACATATTTCTATTGAATGCAAGGGCACCACACTGTCCCATGTTTTGGTGGATACCGGTTCATCATTGAATGTCTTGCCCAAAAATGCCCTTGACTGACTGAATTGCGAGGGGCTCATCTTGAAACCTAGCAACATCATAGTGAGGGCCTTTGATGGTTCCAAGAGGACAGTGCACAGAGAAGTTAGTATCCCCATAAAAATTAGGACTCAGACTTTTGACTCAGTTTTTTATGTGATGGACATCCGCCCTTCATACTCTTGTCTATTGGGTCGACCCTGGATCCATGGTGCTGGTGCCGGTACTTCCACCCTGCACCAAATGCTAAAATACCCGATCAGAGGAAAGATTGTCAAAGTTCACAGAGAGGAGGAATACATGGTTAGCCATTTGAACTCTTTCAGGTATGTTGAAATGGATGGTGAATTCATAGAGACTCCCTGTCAGAACTTTGAGGAGGTTCCAGCAATGGTTGCAGCAACCAAGTCTACTCCAAAGGTCCCGAAGATTACCATACCTCCACTAAAGATGGCCTCGTTGAAAGACGCTCGAGCAGTAGTTGAAGAGGGAGGATGTACTATCTGGGGTCAGCTTCCGGATATTCCCTACAAGTCCGACAAATTTGGTTTGGGGTTCACTTCAGAGGCTCAGAAAGCTATCTGACGTTCTCGCGCAGAGGGACCACCTCTGCGTGTCAGCAATCAAGGAGTAAATGCAATAGAAGATAGTGATGGCAGCTGTGACATGGACGAATGGATTTTTCCAACCATCGGCGGAGGGCTCAACAATTGGGAGGCCAAGGATTTTATTCCTATTACTTTTATTCAAGAGTAATTGTCTTTTAATATTTTCAGGCTTGTAATATTTAAACAATTCAGACTTTTTAAAACCTTGTGTCTTACCCGAGGCACAACGGTCCATTTGTGAGGGTTGTCACTTCATTCTCATATGTCATTAATGAATCATGGACGTTTTTGCATCTAATTTTGTTTTCTTCGTCTTTTCTTTCTTACATTTTATTTCTTTCAAAGGTAGCTGTGCTCTTACACACACTCACATATTAAAAATGCAGATCTACATCCACTTAAGATCCCATGGGTAACAGTTCTGCTATGGCCAATTGTGACTTTGAAAATCCGATCTACCAAGCCGACGACGAAGGCGAGGAAGATTATGAAGTGCCAGGAGAGTTGGCCAGGTTGTTGCAACAGGAAGAAAGGACCATTCAGCCACACGAAGAGCCGGTCAAAACAATTAACTTGGGAACTGAGGAAGATAAGAAAGAGGTCAAGGTGGGTGCCAACTTGGAACCTAATGTCAAGGAGCGTCTGATTCAGTTATTGCACGATTATGTTGAGATCTTTGCCTGGTCATACGAAGACATGCCGGGACTTGATGCAGACATTGTGGCACATCGTCTGCCTATAAAAGAAGATTGTCCTCCGGTAAAGAAAAAGGTTCGCCGCATGAGGCCCGATATGTCTGAAAAGATCAAAGCAGAAGTTATGAAGCAATTCAATGCCGTATTTTTGGTTGTCACCTCTTATCCCCAATGGGTGGCCAATGTTGTTCCTGTACCCAAGAAAGATGGTAAAGTGCGGATGTGTGTGGACTACAGAGACTTAAATAGGGCAAGCCCCAAAGATGATTTCCCATTTACCCATATCGACATCCTGGTTGATAATACAACCCAGCACAAAGTGTTTTCCTTCATGGACGGCTTCTCGGGCTACAACCAAATCAAAATGGAGCCTGAGGATATGGAGAAAACGACCTTTGTTACACAGTGGGGCACTTTTTGCTATAAGGTCATGCCATTCGGACTGAAGAATGTCAGGGCAACCTATCAACGCGCCATGGTAGCTTTATTTCATGACATGATACATCATGAGATAGAGGTCTACGTAGACGATATGATAGCCATATCACAGACGAAAGAAGAGCACCTTGATCACTTATAAAAACTGTTTGAGAGGCTGAAGAAGTACAAGTTGAGATTGAATCCAAACAAGTGCACGTTCGGGGTACGGTCTGGTAAACTTTTAGGCTTTGTCGTCAGCAACAAGGGTATCGAAGTTGATCCTTCCAAGGTTAAAGCGATACAAGAAATTCCGTCTCCTCGTACTGAGAAAAAAGTCAGAGGATTCTTGGGATGTCTGAATTACATAGCCAGGTTTATTTCTCACCTGACAGCTACTTGTGAGCCAATCTTCAAACTCTTGAAGAAAGATCAAGTAGTCAGATGGAATGAAGAATGCCAAGTTGCTTTTGACAAAATCAAAGAATACCTGCAAGAGCCTCCTGTGTTGTTACCACCTATTGAGGAAAGGCCTTTGATCTTATATCTAACTGTTTTAGAAAACTCAATGGGGTGTGTGTTGGGGCAGCATGACGAGTCTGGCCGAAAAGAGCACGCTATTTACTACCTGAGCAAAAAGTTTACAGACTGTGAAACCAGATATTCACTGCTCGAGAAAACTTGTTACGCTCTGGCATGGGCTGCTCGCCGGCTGAGACAGTATATGTTGACCCACATTACTTTGTTGATATCTAAAATGGATCCGATAAAGTACATCTTTGAGAAGCCCGCTCTTTCTGGGAGAATAGAGAGATGGCAAATGATCTTGATAGAATATGACATACGGTATACTACCCAGAAAGCTATAAAGGGTAGTGTATTGGCTGATCATCTTGCTCACCAAGCTGTAGAAGACTATCAGTCCATGAAGTTTGAATTCCCGGACGAAGACATCATGATGTTAGACAACTGTGAGGAAATCAGGCCATATGATGGACCTAAACAAGGATCCCGATGGACCTTGTTCTTTGATGGGGCATCCAACGCACTTGGCAATGGTTTCGGTGCCGTACTCATATCTCTAGAAGGATGTCATACTCCCTTTACTGCCACACTTTGCTTCAACTGTACAAACAACATGGAAGAATACGAAGCGTGCATCTTCGGTCTCAAAGTTGCTATAGACTTGGGGATCAAACACTTGGATCTATTTGGAGATTCAACCTTGGTCATCAGTCAAGTTAAAGGGGAATGGGACACCAAGCACCCCAACCTTATCCCTTATAAAGAACATGTGTTGACATTGTTGCAGCATTTCGAGAAGATTACCTTTGAGCATTTCCCGCGAGAAGAAAATCAGCTAGCAGATGCATTAGCTACTATGTCATCTATGTTTAAACTTAATTGGGATAACAAGACTCCTCAAATCACCATTGAGCCGATGGATGAACCAGCCTACTGTCACGAGATTAATACTGAAGAGGTAGTGGACCAGCCTTGGTTTCATGAAGTCAAGAGGTATCTCGAGTCTCAGGAATATCCAGAAGGAGCTTAGGTGAATGACAAGAAGTTCCTAAGAAGGTTCTCGACTAAATTCTTCCTTAGTAACGACATTTTGTACAAATGCAGTCATGACTCTGTATTGCTTCGGTGCGTAGACAAGGCTGAGGCTGAAAGGATCATGTTCGAATTACACGAAGGCACTTTTGGTACCCATTCTAGTGGGTAGACAATGGCAAAGAAAATCCTACGGGCAGGCTATTATTGGTCTACCATGGAGGCAGATTGCTACCAATACTCTCGGACTTGTCATAAGTGTCAAATTTATGCTGATAAAGTGCACATACCTCTGGTTCCTCTGAATGTCTTGACGGCTCCTTGGCCCTTTGCTATGTGGGGAATCGATATGATTGGGGAAATCAAGCCAACGGCCTCCAATGGACACCGCTTTATCTTAGTGGCCATAGACTATTTTACAAAATGGGTCGAGGCAGCTTCCTTCGCCTCCGTTACAAAGAATGTGGTTGCTCGGTTCATCAAGTAGAATCTCATATGTCGGTACGGTATCCCAGAGAGAATTCTCACTGATAATGGTACGCATTTAAACAACACTATGATCACCGCCTTGTGCGAGCAATTCAAGATTCAGCATCACAATTCTTCCCCTTACCGGCCAAAGATGAATGGTGTTGTAGAAGCTGCTAACAAAAATATTAAGAAGATCATACAGAAAATGACAGTCACATACAAAGACTGGCCGTTCGCTCTCCATGGGTATCATACCACAGCTCGCACATCAACTGGGGCAACACCTTTTTCTCTCGTGTACGGCATGGAAGCTGTCTTGCCCATTAAGGTCCAGATCCCCTCTCTAAGAATCATGAAGGATGCTGGTTTGAATGAAGAAGATTGGATCCAGACTCGGTTTGACCAACTAAACTTGATTGACGAGAAAAGGCTTACAGCTGTCTGTCATGGTCAGATGTACAAAAAACGCATGATCAAAGCTTTTAACAAAAAGGTCAAACGTCAGGTATATCGGGTCGGTGACTTGGTAATCAAGCGTATAATTTTGCCACAAGGTGATCCCAGGGGAAAATGGACCCCTACATATGAAGGGACATTTGTAATCAAAAGCATTTTCTCTGGTGGAGCAATGATCTTGACTACTATGGATGGCGACGACCTCCCACACCCTGTAAATACGGACATAGTTAAAAGATACTACGCATGATCAAAGACCCGCTAGGTTGACTGGCCTAGGCAAAAATAAGGGCTTCCCGGCGAACCAAAAGGGTTCGGGCAAAAATAAGGGATGAAAATAAAAAATTTGTACACCCGGCAAGTCGAAAACCCGAAAGGGCGGCTTGGGCAAAAAAGGGTATCTCGGTGGACTGAAAACCCGAGAGGGCGGTCCAGGCAAACGTTAGGGATTGAAGCGTACGACTATGTCCCGTTAAATCATCTGGAAGACAATCTTCAGCGCCAACCAATCAACTCAATTGGCTCTAAATCAATCCAATCGACTTCGCCGAGGCGACAAGCGGACAAGACATTCAGAGACATGAAGGCTATAGCAGAATGGGAACCCCATGGGATTATTTCAGATAGCTATCTTTTCTCTGTATCAATTTTCATTTTTTACGACGACATTCTCTTGCTAGAATGCTCGTCTCATTGTACAAAAAATACTTGTTCAAGTTAATACAAAGATATCCCTTTTGAAAGTGCAAAACCATCTGTTTTTCTTTATTTCTATGTTTTATTTACAAAAACGTCCAATGATTTATTTTTGAACATATGCATTTGAATGTGATTACTGTTACATATAAACAAAAAGAAATGGAAAGACAATTACTAATGACTTTAAGAAATAGGATAATATCTATAAGCCATTCCATAAAACCCCCGCAGGTACTTTCTCCAGCCAGAGCGGAAACAAATGCGTCCTACTACATAATCGCTAATATATCCCCGATATGCAGCCTGTTGGTATCAAGCGTTCTCATTTTCCTGACATAGCAAGAATTTCCAACCACCGGTCCAAAATGTCCCCAGTAAGTTGCCCAACTTCTCAGATTTCCCCAGCAGGATATCACGAAGATTACAAGCAATGTCTGACTTTTCCTTTCTACAACAAAGTTTATACTTAGAAACTCACCTATCAGTGCTTCAAAAGGGATTTATTTTCCCCGCTTCCAGCAACGCTACGACACAAACAATCTTTAATTCCATACATTTGCATCCATACATCATAACATTGACAACTCAAGTACATACAGTGCAATCTCATTTATTTTGAGAGGAAAACATCACACCATGCATCACATACATCATAACATTGCATACAATTAACTCTTCACCTTTTTACAGGAAAAAGCCATTAGACAGTTATTATCAATAAACTTCCAACAGACACAAATTTTCAACAAGTCAAATACAGATCAATTTCCGAGAAAAGGATGGTTCTTGCTGGTTCAGATAAATCTCTCAATGGTTTATTCTGATTCATCTCCAGATTTTTACTGGTTCAGATAAATCTCTCAACGGTTTACTCTAATTCGTCTCCAGATTATTTCACTGGTTCAGATAAATCTCTTAATGGTTTATTCTGATTCGTCTCCAGATTTTCACTGGTTCAAATAAATCTCTCAACGGTTTATTCTGATTCGTCTCCATATTATTTCACTGGTTCAGATAAATCTCTCAACGGTTTATTCTGATTCGTCTCCAGATATTCACCGGTTCAGATAAATCTCTCAACAGTGTATTCTGATTCATCTCCAGATTTTTACTGGTTTAGATAAATCTCTCAACGGTTTATTCTGATTCGTCTCCAGATTATTTCATTGGTTCAGATAAATCTCTCAACGGTTTATTCTGATTCATCTCCAGATTATTTCACTGGTTCAGATAAATCTCTCAACGATTTATTCTGATTCATCTCCAGATTATTTCACTGGTTTAGATAAATCTCTCAACGGTTTATTCTGATTCGTCTCCAGATTATTTCACTGGTTCAGATAAATCTCTCAATGGTTTATTCTGATTCATCTCCATATTTTTACTGGTTCAGATAAATCTCTCAACGGTTTATTCTAATTCATCTCCAGATTATTTCACTGGTTCAGATAAATCTCTCAACGGTTTATTCTGATTCATCTCCAGATTTTTACTGGTTCAGATAAATCTCTCAACGGTTTATTCTGATTCGTCTCCAGATTATTTCACTAGTTCAGATAAATCTCTCAACAGTTTATTCTGATTCGTCTCCAGATTATTTCACTGGTTCAGATAAATCTCTCAACGGTTTATTCTGATTCGTATCTAGATTATTTCACTAGTTCAGATAAATCTCTCAACGGTTTATTTTGATTCGTCTCCAGATTATTTCACTGGTTCAGATAAATCTCTCAACAGTTTATTCTGATTCGTCTCCAGATTATTTCATTGGTTCAGATAAATCTCTCAACGGTTTATTCTGATTCGTCTCCAGATTATTTCACTGGTTCAGATAAATCTCTCAACGGTTTGTTCTGATTCATCTCCAAATTATTTCACTGGTTCAGATAAATCTCTCAACGGTTTATCCTGATTCGTTTCCAGATTTTTATTGTTTCAGATAAATCTCTCAACGGTTTATTCTGATTCATCTCAAGATTATTTCACTGGTTCAGATAAATCTCTCAATGTTTTATCCTGATTCGTTTCCAGATTTTTACTATTTTAGAAAAATCTCTCAACGGTTTATTCTGATTCATTTTCTGTTAAAAAAAAGAGAAGAGGATCAAGTTCAAACTTTCTGTCAACAATCACCTTTGGATGGCATCTATAAGCCCATCTTCGACAATTCTCCTTTGTTTCTCCAAATGGAATCTTTAAGCCTATTTCCTTACACAATTAACTAGCGCGTCATCAAGTGCAAATTTCTAGGCACTCTAGTGTTCAATCCTCTTCTACTTTCAAGCCACGAACGACAAACACGTCGATCTCGCTTTTCAAGTTTAAGAAGATTGAACAGAGGCAGCTGTTGTACCCCAAAATTTTCCCTCCCATTTTTCATACAAGATACAATCCTAGGGTTTCTCGGATATTCAAGTTGGCTCAGAAATCGATCAGAAAGATTCTCTTCCGAGGTAGTAAAATCAGCAATTAGGGTTTTGGCATTTCTCAAAAGAAAATGAGTTTTCAAAGTTTCAAACGGTCTTTATGTTTCTTCATGTGTTATCAAAGATGTTTGTGCCAAGTTTCAAGCCTCGCATCGTGAGTTTTCTCAGTCAGTGGTTCAGACGACTGAAAAATGACTCCATTAACCCAAAAGATGACCTTTTGCGACATCAAGTTCAAGTGACTGTAGCTTCTTCGTTATTCGATATTTTTGGGTGTTTCTTTTGCGTATGACTCTCCTTGACGTCATCTTCAATTTCTCTTCACAAGTCAAGATTTGATTATGTGCGAAAGGTCATCGGAAAATTTGAATGCTTTAAAGGTCATTTTGCAAATTTGACCTAATCACAAGATACTCTTGTCTAATTTTTGAGGCTCATAACTTCTTCAATTTTCAATATCATAAAGTGATTCTTTTTGCAAAGTATCACAAATAGCATTGTCTATGAGATTACTTCAATGATCAAAGTCAAAATGCGCTTGGAAGACCATGAAATTTATTGAAATTTTATAGAAATTTCTTGACTGTAGAATGTTATTTCTAGATGTTGATCATTACGTTGAGATAATTCATTGAAACAGGAGTTTGAGTCTGAAAGTCCATGGATAGTTTGTTATTTGTACTTCAAATCGTTTGCGTTTGGACGATAATGATTATTGGATCGAAATAGGATTTTTATCAAAATTCTTACAGGATATTCAAAAGGATCAGTATGCTTATGGTGCAATTTTGATATACTTGAAAAAAGAATTCATTCATATGAACTATTTTGAATTCAAATAATTCATCAAACTTTATTCATCTTCATCTTCATTCAAGTCTTCAATCTTTCTTTCAAATCAATTGCAAGTGCAACACCAATTCCATTTCCAAATTCAAGACGTCCATTTCAAGTTTGTAAGAATTCATGATTCAATTCTATAAGAAATTACAAAGCATTATTCAAGGCATGTTTCAAAGATTCAAGTATCATTCTTTTCTGAAGAATCATTTTAAAAGAAGAATCCAAATTATGCTCATGATTTAAATTGTATCAAAAGGGAACATTCAAGCTTTGTAGAAACAAATTCAAGATGAATCAAGTATACAAGATTGTACCAAAATTTCATTGTATAAAATTACAAGTGAATTGGAATTCATTATTTAAAATTACAAGGGATTTGACATGCACTTTACAAGTTTCTAAATCTTAAAACTCAAATCACAAGTTCACAATGTTACAAATTCCTAACAATGCACTAAACTACAAAGGAATTTCTGCATCATCAAGTTTTCTTCAAGCGCTTCAAGTCGCTCTTCGTCAATTCTCCCTATCATCCAATGTGCTCGTACATGTAAACAAAAGGAGAGCATTAGTTAGCAAAATTCATGTCGGAATAAGAATAAGAAATTTTCAAAGAATCTCTACATTTTCATCATTAGGGATTGGTAAGAAGAATCAGAAATAAGGGGGCAACGTTTCATCCGTGTTTGGCCCATTGCAAATCACAATCTATTAATTGGTTCACAGAGGACAAAATAAGGAGAAATACAAGTCAAAGTCAATAGTTCATCATGGTTTAAAATGCTGCAAAAAAATAGTTTACATCACAATAAAAAAGGAACAATCACGAGAGGCCAAAATGCTGACAAAATGGACTGCATTGCAGCCCTCCATAGGCTGTCCATAAGAGGCAAAAATCTGTCAAAATAGCTGCAGACATACAACCCAAAATTGCACATATATAGGCCAAGTCAGAACTCTAACAAAAAAGGGGCAAAGCAGCATAACAAATATGTTCAAACCCAATTGCTTTTTCCCCCCAAAAGTTTTGTTTTTCAGATGAAGAGTATAAGCATATTACAGGGCCATTCGGGATAGAGAAGAACAACAAGATTCATTATTCAAAAAAAAGCAAAAGCAAGAACAAATACACACAAAAAACAGAGAGAACATTTTCATTATTCAAAAAGAACAAGCAGCAAGCAGAGATATAATAAAGCATACAAAACCCCAAAGAATCTCATCATCATTTTCTTAATACCACCCTTCAGAAAGGAAGTGAATACAGAAAAAAGGATAGAAATCAACTTCCCTGTCAAGCAAAAGCCAACAACAAGGTAAGTTTCCACCACTCCTCTGAATTTACCATAAAATTTGTCATCTGCATACATTTCTATTTTTTTGGGTTAAATAATCAGATCAAAAAACCAGCAACAGAACAGAACAAACCAACAAACCAACAAATCTGAAAAAACAGTAAAACCCAGTAATAAAACTGACAAACCAGCAAAACAAATCATCATCCAAGAAAGCCAACAAATCTGTCACCATCTTAAACCACCATCACCAAAAAACCAGAAGAAAATATAACAATCGATCAAAGCCAACAAATCTGTCACCATCTCAAACCATCATCACCCAAAAAACCAGAAGAAAAAATATAACAATCGATCAAAGCCAACAAATTCGTCACCGTCTCAAACCATCACCCACCCACAATCAAAAACCCAATGCGCTAGCCGCTCGCAACTCCCTCTAAACAGCTTCCGCAACTCCCTCTATCCATCATCACCGTAGCCGGCAACATGCAGAATAGAAAAGAGTGGAAAACCGCGGTAGGATAGATCTGTTTTCAGACAGTGATTCCTCCGTCAATCGGAGAGCGGTCGTTTGATTCGCGGCCGAGTTTAGTGAGGGGTGATGCGGCCAAGTTCAGAGAGAGAGAGGAGAACGATGGGTTAGAGTGAGAGAGAGAGAGAAAAAGAAATCATTGAAAACTGAGTTAGAGATAAAAATAGAGATTTAGAGAGAACGCGTTTATAGCAAGGAGAGGATGAGAAAGAATCGTTGAATTAAAGAGAGAGAGTGCTGCTTTTGTTTTAATAATTTGTTTAAAACTTGGAATAAATCATTTAATGTGGATTAAAGCATTTCCTTTTCCCTATGCTGAACGCTGCCGGCGGCCCTTCTTTTTCCCATTTAGGGTTACAATAATTTTATCCCTTCCTAAGCCAAACCGGGTCGGCCCCTTTTGGGCCTGTTGGCCCAGTCCGTCACCATTTCCTTTTTAGTTTACTGGAGGCGTAAATGTAATAATTAAATAGTATAGTGCAGTTGGCAAAGCATACTTCTAATAACTGAGGGGACTCGAGTTCAACCCCTGTTGGGGCTGGGGACTCGAGTTCAACCCCTGTTGGGGCTTTTTTCTTCTTCTTGTTTTCTTTTAGATATTTGATAACAAAATTAGTTTAGGTTTAGTTTTTAATTTTAAAATTCAATTAAATTTAAATACAACTTTTAAATTAGTTAAAATTTTCTTAATTAGTTTAAATTAGGAATCTGTGAATTGTTTTATTAATTGATATTTTATCATTTAGTTAACATTTTAGTTTCTACATCATAAAAAATATTAAAAGATAAAAAAAAAAATACATTTTGATTTAATTTCTTTAGTTAAACATTTTCTTTAATAGAATAAATTTTTTTTCTCTTTCCAAACTTTTCAAGTAAATACTTAGAATTTTATTTCCACATTTTTACTTTGATTAATTAATTTTTACTTCATAGATTTGTGGTAGTTTCAATTAATTGCTCGATTCAATTTGGTTGTATTGTTTGCTATTTGGACCTTTTAATTGCATTTGACTCATCCCCATTTGTAAAAATTGTACCCCCATTCCCAAACACTTTGTAATAGCGTAGAATTTCAATTCCCGCAATTTACTATTTTCCTTATATTGTATAGTAATTAGGCGTGTATGGCAAGATTCAAAAATCAATCGCTAGATAACCTAATCAAAGAACAAAATAAATTGAAACAAACACACTTTTTCACACGCGCACCTCTAGGGTAACCTCACTCGTTGCCTCGGAAATACAATCATGTCCCTCGAATATGGGATGCTTTAGCAATGACCCTTTGATAAAAAAGATCGTAGTCCCTCGATGACCCTCGATGTTGTCTTCGATAAAACAATCTCGTCCCTTATGAAAATTGCTAAAGTGTCTCATAAGTTGCTTTCGATGACTGAAAAATTGACCCGCGTCTGTCCCTTCACATCCAACGATGGGGCTTCTTACCAAATTAATGGTAAGATAGAAACATTAAAAGGAGGAAGAAAAGAACAATTGAAAACCTTTCGAGTAGATAGATTCGCTCCTAGTTACTCGCTTGCTCACGATAAAAACATTTTTACGCCTACACTTTCATTTCAAAACATTTTTAAAAGACAAAACATTTTGTATACGTTCTTATAGAGACGAGAACCATTGCAAAACATACTTTTAAAACACTTTCCAAAACACAATCCACAAACACATCTTTGAATCACTTTTCGAAACAAAACTTTGTACGCGTTCTTATAGAAACGAGAACCATTACAAAGAGATTTTTTCAAAACACTTTCAAAGCCCACACCACAAGCACATTGTCAAATAAAAGCAAGTGATCTAAACGAGTAACTAAGAGCCCATGGAAAACCATGGATGAAAAGAGTTCTAATACCTTCCCTTTTCATAATCTACCCCCGAACCCGAGAAATAATCTCGAAAGGTCTTTCCTGTGCTTTTTTACCTTTCCTTTTGGATAAAAGAAAATTCGGTGGTGACTCTTGCTATACGCACAAGTCATTTGTTCATTCCTTTTTTCCTTTGATATTGCTATCTTACCATTGATTGGTAAGAAGCCTTATCTTTGGATGTAAAAGGGACGGGAGTGGGTCATCATATAGTCATGACAGCAATGTTGTGAGATATCTTAGCATTTCTTTTAAGGGACTAAGATCATTTGTAAGTCAACATTTGAAGCATCATCGAGGGACTATGATCTTGATTTTTGATTGTTTTTGCTAAGACATATCACATGCATAACATGACTATTTTTCATAAAGCAACAAGTGGAGTTAACCCTAAAGGTGCATGTGTGCAAAGTGTGTTTGATTGCATGCATTTTTGTCTTTTGATCAGGGTGGTCTACTTGTTGATTTTATCTTGCCATACACCCTAATTACTAGCATTTTGTATAAAGTCAAAAGTGCAGAAAGATAAAATCCTACACTATTACAACCATATTGAATTGCATGAAAATATAAAGGCAAAAATAAGGTAAAAGAAAAAAATGGATCTTTCAATTTAGAGCAGCAAACCCTTCAATTCTGCACTTTCTGGATCTCTTCAATTTGGCCTGAAAAGGGGTGAAGGCATGGCTTTCGATTGGGGCCTGGAGGCCAGCATGTTGTGTCTTTTGATTGGGGTCTGGAGGCTAGCACGTTGTGCCTTTCGATTGGGGTCTGGAGGCTAGCATGTTGTGCCTTTCGTTTGGGGCCTGGAGACCAGCATGTTGTGCCTTCTGGCTGCTTCTTTCATTTGGCCTGAAGGTTAGTATGGGAGCCAGAGGCTTCATTTATAACTTTCTGTCTCCTGTTTCTTTCGTTTGAGTTTGAATAGCAACATGGCCCAAGGCCATGCCAACATCACCTTAAGGCTAGATTAGTGCTTAAAGCATGTTTAAATGTACAAAGAGCAAATGCCAAGAAGATTGTTAACCATGAAACACATTAAAAGAGTGAAAATGAAAAGAAGAAAATAATATAATATGTTTAAAACAAAAAGAAAACTTATTTACATGCTATGTTGGAAACGAAGGGTCAAAGGTTAAGAATGACTTACCTTACTGGAGGCTGGAGCATGTGCTAGAATTTGAAGTGGTTGCTGATGTGCAATTGACCTAATGTGTCTAACGGTATCTTAATTGCAAGTGCACAGTCTATCGCGGTAGTAATAAAAAGATGTCGAACCCACAGGGACTTCGTAATCACTCTAGTGTTATGAAACAGGTTAGTTTAGCTAAGGCGGAAATTGTCACGTTTGGTTTTTAGAAGTTTAAAACTAAAGGAGAAACTAAATTCAATTAAAATAATTATAATACTAAAGTGGTCGGAGTGTAATGTTTTGAACCTATGCGAATTAAATTGTACCTAAGCATATAAAAATATTTAACTTGAATTGTTCTGTAGTACTTATCAATTTAAAAACCCTCGATTCACACTCTCGTGGTCTTACCTCGGATCATACTCCTAAAGCCAAATGTCTGCTCTCGCTAGCCCATAAGTGTTTAGAAAGCATCTTTTTGAAAACTAAATAAATCTAATTCGTTTTAAAGCTCTCTCGCTGTATTTAAATCAAATACCTAGCTTTAGCTATTCGGTTAAAACCTCACACTCTCGTGGTCTTGATTTCTCCCTATTTTACTTTCCTTACTCTCGTAACAAAAAGCTTAATTTTTAATTATAAAAAGTCACGGCCAGAAATTAAGTTAATTAAGGTTTTAGCTTAGAAATACATTAATTCATTCGGTTATTTCATCACACCCCGACTACGGGTATTTAGCTACTCATAATGCTCGGAATTAAAATGTGGGAAATAAAATCAGAAAACAATAACACATGCATTATAAATAAAGAACAACAATTTAACATAAATAAATTGCAATTATATTGAATATGATAAAAACCTGAAAAGCAATAGTATCCTAGATCCTTCTTCCACAAGCCGATAAGATCGGAACGTCGGAATGAAAATTAAATAAACAAAATGCTGAGGCTTGAAAGAAATCCTAACTACAGTAGCAATTTCCTGATGTTGCAAATGCTATTAAAGGTTCTGAAAGGAAAGGGAATAATAAGAACAAAATAAAATCGGAAAATAGAATCGGGTTTTAAATCGGCAGAGCTTCCGCAAGAATTTTCTGAACTGAACTCTGTAATTTCTTCTTTGAAGTCCAAGATATTTATAGAGAATGAATACAGTTGGGATTATATTTCACGTTGCTAGATTCTTGGCTTGCTGAGAAAAATAAGGAGAAGGTGGTCTTGGTCGTTGGAGAAAAATAAGGCACACATGCATGCTTCGTTACTTGACCACGTACTGCACGTTCAAAATAACTAATAAAATGCTTGTTACGGTCGTGGGTGGTGTGTTACGTGCAGATTCCATGAAATAGCGCGTTACGGTCGTGGCCAATGCATGACAGTCGTAACACGCTTCTGAAGTGTCTTACGGTCGTGGCAAGGGTGTGACGATCGTAATAGCAGCAAATTTTGGATTTTTGACAGATTTATCTTTTCTCTTCTGGTCTTGGCCGCAATCTTGTACATTTCATGTTTCTTTCTAGTTTGAGCTAAGATATGTTGTACCTGCATAAAATCATACAAAACTCGGAGTATTCGGGAGTTAATCGGGTCAATACGATATAAAGCGGTTTAATTTCATAGTAAATATATGATACGATTTCTCTTTATCAAATCCTCCCATATTTAAACCTTTGCTTGTCCTCAAGCAAATAGTCGTAAAAATTGGACAAGTGTTCGTCAGGCGCACATGCACGACATACCTTTGATTTTCGAGATAAAACACATAAAACCAATCGTCAGTCGGCCGGTACTTGAGTAAAACGTCAGTGATACGCCAATGACACAATTGAGTCGCGTATTTCCACTTTAAAAAACCGCTTAATCGTTTCGTCACATTTCAACCTCGATCCTCTCGTGCTTTTTCGCCCAGTTTCGTTCTGGCGCAATCACATTAAGCCCTTTGTCTTTGCACGCACGTAGTGGAGTAGCCGGTTAGTGACCTTGATCCTATTTTTGTCACGGGGTCTGGTACACGGATGTGGTTACCCTATATTTTTCCAAATTGGAGGTTGCGGGGGATCGAGCCGTAGCACGCCCTACCAAGTTCAGAACCAGATACCTCTGAACCAACCAACAATGGACTTCTTCTCTTATACTTATGTCTCGTATGCGATCTTTGTCTTTTGGCACAAGATTTTCTTTGCTTAGCATCTAGATGAGAAGGGTGTTTCATTGATTAGGCATCAAACACTTATATTCATTGGCTCCCCACGTGGTTTGTGTCCAGACGATGCTGACTGCTAGTATAAACTACTAGGGGTTACTTCAGAACTTAAAAATCGAGGTGTACGTATAACGTTTTGTTTAGACGGGTTGCATAAGCAGGATGTTTACGGTGTCATAATCGTATTGATTTTGTTTACTCGTTCTCGTCTTTCTAACTAGGTTTCCGTTTAAGGTAGGTATGTCGAGCTATGCGAACAAAGAATTTTTTTGGTATGTCTTATAATACGGGGAAAATTTGAAAAACTTGAAAATATCATAAAATTACCATAAAATTACTAGAATTTGCAACATGAAGAAAATGCGGAATAAAAATCATAGTGCCTCTCCCACACTATATCAGACATTGTCGTAATGTCATGATATATGGTAGGAAGGATTACAAATAGAAAAACAATACGGAAAGGGAAATGAATGAAATACAGAAACAAAAACAAAAGAAAACTACTGGTGGCCTCTGCCTCTGCTTCGGGTGCGGGAGCGTCGGGTAGGTGTGGCTTCAAGGTCAATATCATGCGAGCCAAGAGCGGTTACTTCCATCCGTAAGGCGTTAAGCTCAGATAAAACCTCGTCCAACTTCTCGTTGACGTTGCGCTGGCCGCTCAAAATTTGGACGTTTTGTGCATATAGAGTGTCATACTGCTCCTGATGCGTCCATTGAAGAGCTACACCCATCTGATTTTGCTGATGGAGGGCTCTGAGGATGTCCTCCATAGTGAAAGTAGGTGGTGCAGAAGAGGACTCAAGAATGTCGGGAGCAGGTGCTTCGCGGTCCAATTCCTCCTGGATCTCGTCAGTTGGAGCATCCGGCTGGTCATCGTTCACGGGAGCATGGCCGTCAAGGGCATCAAATAGCCAATTGGCTCGGTTTTGTGGATCGATACGGTCCCTGCAAGGCAGAACAATGTTAGAATAAACAACTTTCCGGATCACTGGATTGAACTTGCCGTCGTGCCGCTCGTGAATGAGATGAGCAGATTTGCAATGGTCCAAGGTGAGCAAAACCGGTGCTCTAGAGGGCAGATGGGCAAGGGTGTCGCCATGATTCAAAGCCAAGGCAATAGAAGTGACAAGCCCTCCGAAGTAGAAAGGTTTTCCGCCTCGAGTGCAAATGGAATGAATATGGGCCAAGAGGAAGGGTACGACGTTGATTTTCTGATCGGTGAACGCGCAGTGCATGAAGAATAGCTCTTTGGAGTTGAGCTTATGGTTACTGCCCCTTGCGAAAATGGTGTTGCACAGGATGCGATAGAAATAGCGAATGGCAGGATTATGAATTTGTGTGGCATTGAGGTGATCGTAGGAGCTAGCACGGTTGTTGGTCAGGCTATGCCATAGATTAAAGGATTCCTCATGGAAGGTGTCAGGTACATGGAGGTGAGCGCCTTCATCAGTACAGAAGTCGAGTAATCGACCAAATGCATTCTGAGAGAAGTCGTGTTCGGTTCCGAAAATGCGAAACCTTACCGCACCAGTAAGTTGATTTGTTGGACCATTAGGAGTGATGTAGCAGAAGGAACTGAGGAACTCGAGAGTGAGATTCTCGTACGTGGGTTGGGGCTGGCTACAGAGGATCCAAAGGTTGACATTTTGAAGGAGATGTTGGACACTTTGAAGAAATCTAAGGTCTCTGAGGCAGTCAATGTCGACGTACCTAGTGGGATGGAGGCCTCGGCATTGAAACTTCAAGAACTTCGTGCGTTGGGTTTCACCTTGTTCACCATCGCGTAAGTGGATGCCTGGAATTTGCTGGTTTATGTTTGCCATTTTTGCATGCAATAGTGTTAGAGGGAGTGGGTTGTGGGTTGGAATTGGTGAGGGATACGGTTTATGAGATGTATATATAATGAGGGAAAGTAATGGGAAGTTTGAAAATTAGTGGAGAATAATGGTGAGTTAAGTGGTGTGAATGGGGATTGATGGAGGTAGTGGGACGGTTTTGAAGTAGTGGAGGAAGAGGGAAAGGTTGAAGAAGAAGAGCTTATGTCTGCTATAGGGGTTACTGATATAACCCGTGTTACGGTCGTAACACATGCATGACGGTCGTAACACGCTAAAAGGCGTGTGACGATCGTAAGGGGGTTGTGACGGTCGTAACAACAACAAAATATGTAATTTTTAGCAGACAGATCTGTACCAATTCTGCAACATCCTATCTTTACACAGAGGCATTTCAATAGCAGTATACATTCAGTGTTATACCAAGCAAATGCAAATATATATATATATATATATATATATATATATATATATATATATATATATATATATATATATATATATATATATATATATATATATATATATATATATATATATTCCAAAACATCAAAACATCAATCGATCAGAGCGAAGCTCGCAATTTTATGTAAAGCATTATAATTGGCATAGATGAAACTAGCAAATGAATACTAAATAACTGAAACTTTGATTCCATAAATTTGCTTGTTCAACACCAGAAATTCAAAAACTACATAAAAGTAAATTTGTTCCAAATTAAAACGAAACTGAAAATATGCGAAAATGGGAAACTTCCTAGAAATAAAACAAAAGGAAATATAAAACTAGAGCTGCTTTTTGTGAGTTCATCCAAGCTTTGCTTTTATGTCTTCGAGTGTATTATGAATGTGATAAAATTGCTCCACGGTTATGTCAGTTAATCCGATTATCTCCAGACGCATGCTTTTTATTTCGTCTTTTATTCCATTAATGTTAGTCTGGTAGGTATCAAGTGTGGTAACAATTTTATTCAGATTATCAGTGTAATCCTTCTTGGTTGTTTCAGAGGCTTCATCGGCCTCTGCCATGTTGAAGTTTTCATAGTAACCAGGAGGAGTCTCAGGGTTACCCATGTCGGACATAACATCATCATAAATTTGATAATCTTGTGGTGTCTCAGGTGTAGGAGGGTGGTCGGGTGGGTTTAGCTTATAAAGCCATTTATCACGGTTATGGACACTTACTTTGTTATGGTTTGGAAGGGTGAATTGGTTTACAACTTCATCTCTTATCAAATACTCATAAGGTGGATGATCATGGTTTGCTATTATACGGCGGTCAAAGCAAAAATCAATATTCATAGGACGAATCATACCAAAATGTGGGCACCTATTCAGCTGGTATCTAAGGCCGAGGGAATTTGCAATCATTATGACCAGGCCACCTATGATGATTGGTTCATCAGGGTTATCGATAATGCGGTAAAAGGTTTGCATTAGGAATGGCACGACATTAACGGGTTGGCCTTGGTTCATACAATATAGTAAAAATATCTCGTCCTTAGACACTGCAGTACGGTTCTCCTCTTTCCCGAATACAGTGTGGGATAGAATCTTATGAAAATAGCGGATAGCAGGGTTATGTATCTCATCATTATCCATGTTATCCAGATCAGGGTGATAATTACCAGTTAAAGTCCCCCAAAAGTAATCTAGCTCAATATCCATCAGTTCAACCTGGGTAGTAGAGTAAGCAAAAGGACCGCTAGGGAATCCTAACAGGTCAGCTAGTTCCTTATGAGTGTAAACAAAATCAATGCTAAAGAGACAGAAACTTATAAATCCTTTTCGGGTTCCTTTTCCATGTTCGGGTATATGGACTAGTGAGCTTAGAAATTCAAAGATGAGCTCACGGTAGGTGACAAACCTATTCTTAATGTGGGCTTTTTCCCACCCCAGCTGGTTAAACAAGTACATAATACTATCCAATATACCTAAAGCATTCATAGTGGGTTCATCATAATAAAGTGTCATACCAATGTTTCTTTTTGATAATTCCTCGAATTTTCTCTTTTGGTTTCTACCCCTAAAGGTGGTTTCCAAGAAATTATGTGGTTTTGGTTCCATGGTTAGTGTTAGTCAGGGAAACAAGTCAGGAGAGAAGGTAGAAGAGAAACAAAAACTTTTCAGAAATCCTGTGGCAATTAAAATTATTTTGAAATCAGCAGCAGTTTTATGAAAATTATAACAAAAGAAAGAAAATGAAAAATAAAACTTAAATAGGAATAAATGCAAAAATGAAAAGTATAATAAATAAATAAATAGAAACAAATAACAATTAAAAAATAAGTGGGTTGCCTCCCACTAAGCGTTGTTTTTAACGTCAAAAGCCTGACATAGTGCCTAGCAGCAGATTATTCGGGTGAAATATTGGGCAATTATAAAAGTCTTAGACTATTCGTATAGTCTCTATTTTCAATGTTATTGTATTGTTTTAACCGTTGCCCGTTTACTGTAAACGGGTCAGTATTTCTACCCTTAATTTCTATTGCTCCGCTAGGAAACACTTTTGTAATTTCATACGGACCTGACCATCTAGATTTTAATTTACCAGGGAAGAGCCTAAGTCTTGAGTTAAATAATAGTACGACATCTCCCACACTAAATTCTTTCCTAGATAAACGCTTATCATGCCATTTTTTAGTTCTCTCTTTGTATATTTTAGCATTCTCATAAGCATCTAATCTTAATTCTTCTAATTCATTTAAATCCAGGACTCGTTTTTCTCCCGCAGCAGTGTAGTTCATGTTGAGCGTTTTAATTGCCCAATACGCTTTGTGTTCTAATTCTACTGGGAGGTGACAAGATTTTTCGTATACGAGCTTGAAGGGTGTAGTTCCTATAGGGGTCTTGTAGGCCGTCCTATAGGCCCATAAAGCTTCGTTGAGCTTTGATGACCAATCTTTCCTGGATGTGGCTACAGTTTTTCTAAGATTTGCTTAATTTCTCTGTTTGAGACTTCGACTTGTCCACTAGTTTGTGGGTGGTATGGTGTCGCTATACGATGTTTCACTCCATACTTAAATAGTAATTTGTCTAATATCTTTGAGATAAAATGGGAGCCACCGTCACTAATGACGAGTCTCGGTACACCGAATCTTGGAAAGATTATGTTTCTAAAGAGTTTGATTACCACTCGTGTGTCATTTGTAGGAGAGGCTATGGCCTCGATCCATTATGAAACATAATCGACCGCGACGAGTATATATTTGTTTCCAAAAGAAGATGGGAAGGGTCCCATGAAATCAATTCCCCATACGTCAAAGATTTCTACCTCTAGGATTCCTCTTTGAGGCATTTCATCGCGTCTTGAAATATTACCGGTGCGTTGACACCGATCGCAATTTCTAACAGCGATGTGGACATCTTTCCATAGATTAGGCCAGAATAGGCCGGCTTGTAAGATCTTTGCACAAGTTTTGGAAGTGCTTGCGTGTCCCCTATAAGGAGATGAATGACAGTGGGAAATGACATCTTCTATCTCTTCTTCGGGTATGCATCGATGGAAGATTCCGTCTGGTCCTCTTTTAAACAGTAAGGGTTCGTCCCAATAGTAGTATTTGAGATCATGGAAGAATTTCTTTTTCTGTTGGTAGGTAAGGTCTGGTGGGAGCGCGTTTGCAGCTAGATAGTTAACTATGTCGGCATACCATGGCAGTCCCATGGTTGCATGGATTGCTTTTACGGCTTCCTTGGGTTTTGGTTCGTTTAGGTTTAACTGAGCCAGGTCGCTCCTTATTTGGGCTATCAGTTTTTCATATGGAAAATCGTCGTTAATCGGCACTTGTTCGGGTTTTATATCTTCCAATCTTGACAAGTGATCCGCTACGACGTTTTCGATCCCTTTTTTATCCTTAATCTCTAAGTCAAATTCTTGCAAAAGTAGGATCCATCTGAGGAGCCTTGGTTTTGCATCTTTCTTATTTAATAGATATCTTATAGCAGCGTGGTCCGTGTAGATGATGATTTTCGCTCCTACTAGATAGGAACGGAATTTGTCAAGCGCGAAGACGACTACTAACAGCTCTTTCTCAGTCATGGCATAGTTCATTTGGGCTGGGTCTAGCGTTCTACTAGCGTAGTAAATGGTGTGTAGTTTCTTGTCCTTCCTTTGTCCAAGAACTGCGCCTACGGCGTAATCACTCGCGTCGCACATGATTTTGAAGGGTAAATTCCAATCGGGTGGTTGCATGATTGGTGCGGTGATAAGGGCTGATTTTAGAGTTTCAAACGCTTTATGACAATCATCGTCGAATACGAACTCAGCGTCTTTCATTAACAGACCGGTAATTGGTTTAGTAATTTTTGAGAAATCTTTAATGAATCGCCGGTAAAAATCGGCGTGTCCTAAAAAGCTTCGTATTTCTCTAACGGTCTTAGGTGGTCGAAGTTCTTTTATGACTTCTATTTTGGCTTTGTCAACTTCAATCCCTTTATTGGATATGACATGTCCTAGTACGATTTCTTCTCTGACCATGAAATGGCATTTTTCCCAATTGAGCACGAGGTTTACTTTTACACATCTTTCTAAGACTTTCTCTAGGTTTGATAGGCATCCTTCGAAACTTTCCCCGCACACTGAGAAATCATCCATGAACACTTCCATGATGTTGTCTATAAAATCTGCAAAGATTGACATCATACATCATTGGAAGGTCGCTGGGGCATTACACAATCCGAAAGGCATTCGTCTATATGCGAACGTTCCATACGGACACGTGAAAGTAGTCTTTTCTTGATCGTCAGGGTGAATGGGAATTTGAAAGAATCCGGAGTAACCGTCTAGATAGAAGAAATAGGAATGTTTGGCTAACCATTCTAGCATTTGGTCTATGAAGGGTAGAGGAAAATGGTCTTTACGAGTGGCTTTGTTTAGTTTTCTATAATCTATACACACTCTATGTCCATTGACTACTCTTTACGTTATTGGTTCACCTTTTGCGTTCTTAACAACGGTGATACCTCCTTTCTTGGGCACCACGTGTACTGGGCTCACCCACTTACTATCAGAGATCGGGTATATGATTCCAGCTTCCATAAGCTTTGTAATTTCATCTCTGACTACAGTGCTAAGAATCAGGTTAATCCTTCTTTGAGGTTCTCTAGAGGTTTTACAATTCTCTTCTAGCATAATACGGTGCATACAAATTGAAGGACATATTCCTTTCAAATCAGATATGTTATAACCTAGTGCGGTTGGGTACCTTCTTAGGACGTCTAAAAGTTTTTCAGTTTCGAGCTTTCCTAAGTTGGAGTTTACTATTACTGGTCGCGTGTGTTCGGTATCAAGGAATTCGTATCTTAGATTCTTAGGTAAGATTTTCAATTCTACACTGGGGTTCTTCGGGCATGGCATATGATCGGGCGTGAGTGCTAAGCTTTCGTTTAGACTGTCATTGTTTTCGAATATTGGAGGGGTTTGGATTTCCATTATCTCAGAATATTTCGTCTGTTCTACTTCCATCTCTCTTACGCACTCGTCTATGACATCTAGAAGATAGCATGTGTCGTTCATGGCTGGTGCTTGTAAGAATTGAGTAAGGATGAATTCCACTTTTTCTTCTCCAACTTCGAATGTTAGTCTGCCCTTCTTTACATCAATTATAGCTCCGGCGGTGGCTAGGAAGGGTCTTCCTAATATGATAGGGGTAACTGAGTCCTCGGTTATGTCCATGATGATGAAATCGGTCGGGATATAGAATTGACCTATTCTAACTGGAACGTTTTCCAGTATACCTACAGGGTATTTAACTGATCGGTCAGCTAATTAAACAGACATTTTCGTGGGTCTGAGTTCTCCCATCTCTAGCTTTTTGCAGATAGATAGGGGCATGACGCTAATACTTGCTCCTAAGTCACATAGAGCTTTGTCTATGACAAACTTTCCAATATTACAAGGTATAGAGAAACTACCTGGGTCTTTTAACTTAGGAGGCATATTGTTTTGAATGATCGCGCTACACTCGGCAGTGAGTGTAACTGTTCCGTTATCTTCTATCTTTTTCTTGTTAGATAGAATTTCCTTGAGAAATTTAGCGTACGAGGGCATCTGAGTGATGGCTTCTGTAAAAGGTATTGTGGTATTGAGTTGTTTCAGAAGTTCAACGAATTTCTTGAATTGGCCCATCGTTTTGGAATTTGTAAGTCTTTGAGGATACGGAATTGGTGGTTTATAAGGCGGTGGAGGTACATAAGGCTTCTCTTGCTCCACTGCCTCTTGAGCTTCGTTTTCCTTTTCTTTTTCTTTAGGTTCATTGGCTTTTTCAGTCGGCTCGCTCTGTTTTTGGTACATGGCTGGACTTTCTAGTCTTGGGTCAACAGGTCTGTCGAGTTCTTTTCCACTTCTCAGTATCACAGCATTAGCATGTCCTTTTGGGTTGGGCTGTGGTTGACCAGGAAAAATTCCAGCCGGTGCTGTAGTAGGTGCTTGTTGTTGAGCTACCTGTGAAATTTGCGTCTCAAGCATCTTGTTATGGATGGATAAAGCATCAACTTTGCTAGTTAATTGTTTTATCTTCTCATTAGTCTGTAAATTCTGATTTATAACGTCTTTATTAGTCTGAGCTTGGGAAGCAATGAAGTGTTCTATCATGATTTCTAGGTTAGATTTCCTAGGAGTATTAGGTCCATTACCAGGATGGTTTGGGATAGCTTTTGGATAACCGGGTGGTGTGGCAGGAGCTTGTCCAGGTGCGTATAACACGTTGTTACTTTTGTATGAAAAATTCAGATGATTTTTCCAACCGTGGTTATAGGTATTGCTATAAGGGTTCCCTTGTACGTAATTTGCTTGTTCAGCTGGAACTCCCGTTAGAAGTGGGCATTCTGGAGCAGGATGTGATTGAAGACCACATAGATCGCAAGTTTGGACAACTGCAGCTACGGTAGCTGCAAGAGTAGTGGTAAGGTTTTCTAACTTTTGGGTAAGAGCTTTCACTTTAGCATTGACTTGGTCCAGAATATTCACTTCAGACATTCCACCTTTGGTTTGGGATTTCTCCATATTAGCTCTTTCGCTTCCCCATTGATAGTGGTTCTGGGCCATACTTTCGATAAGTTGATTTGCTTCGGCATATGGTTTATCCATCAGTGCGCCACCAGCAGCGGCGTCTATAGTCAATCTTGTGTTATACAAGAGACTGTTATAAAACGTATGAATGATTAGGCATTCTTCTAAACCATGATGAGGACAGAGTCTAATCATATCCTTGTAACGTTCCCATGCTTCGAAAAGTGATTCGTTATCTTTTTGTCTAAAACCATTGATGTTAGCTCTAAGCATAGCAGTTTTGCTTGGTGGGAAATATCTAGCCAAGAAGACTTTCTTCAATTCATCCCATGTGGTGATTGAATTTGAAGGAAGAGATTGGATCCAGGCTCGGGCTCTGTCTCTTAAAGAAAAAGGAAATAGGCGCAATCGTATCGCCTCGGGGTTTACACCATTCGCTTTTAGTGTCTGCGTACTGCACAAACACTGACAAATGTAGGTTAGGGTCGTCAGTAGGAGATCCAGAAAATTGGTTCTGTTGAACGGCGGATAAAAGCGAAGGTTTTAGCTCGAAATCGTTTCGAGAAATAGCAGGAGCAGCAATGCTGTTGTGAGGTTCTGCTTGCGAAGGAACTGCGTAGTCCTTAAGAGCGCGAGGCGGATTTGGTATGTCAGCCATTGTCGATTCTTCGATAAATTATGGTAACAGGATATCAGGAATTTTAGTCGGAGGAAGATTGTTGAGATATCGGTATTCTTGAATTCGGCGTCTTAATCTTAAGTAACGCTCGATATCGTTAATTTGTAGATGCAAAGGCTCGCTTCGAGAACGAGTGTTTGTCATACAACAAAGGGAAATATAAAAAGTTGCCCTAGTCTAGACAGCGTTGTTTTTAGAATACAATAGTGACTAAACTAAAGTCCCTGGCAACGACGCCAAAAACTTGATGTGCGATTGACCTAATGTGTCTAACGGTATCTTAACTGCAAGTGCACAGTCTATCGCGGTAGTAATAAAAAGATGTCGAACCCACAAGGACTTCGTAATCACTCTAGTGTTATGAAACAGGTTAGTTTAGCTAAGGCGGAAATTGTCACGTTTGGTTTTTAGAAGTTTAAAACTAAAGGAGAAACTAAATTCAATTAAAAGAATTATAATATTAAAGTGGTCGGAGTGTAATGTTTTGAACCTATGCGAATTAAATTGTACCTAAGCATATAAAAATATTTAACTTGAATTGTTCTGTAGTACTTATCAGTTTAAAAACCCTCGATTCACACTCTCGTGGTCTTACCTCGGATCATACTCCTAAAGCCAAATGTCTGCTCTCGCTAGCCCATAAGTGTTTAGAAAGCATCTTTTTGAAAACTAAATAAATCTAATTCGTTTTAAAGCGCTCTCGCTGTATTTAAATCGAATGCCTAACTTTAGCTATCCGGTTAAAACCTCACACTCTCGTAGTCTTGATTTCTCCCTATTTTACTTTCCTTACTCTCGTAACAAAAAGCTTAATTTTTAATTATAAAAAGTCACGGCCAGAAATTAAGTTAATTAAGGTTTTAGCTTAGAAATACATTAATTCATTCGGTTATTTCATCACATCCCGACTACGGGTATTTAGCTACTCATAATGCTCAGAATTAAAATGCGGGAAATAAAATCAGAAAACAATAACACATGCATTATAAATAAAGAACAAAAATTTAACATAAATAAATTGCAATTATATTAAATACGATAAAAACCTGAAAAACAATAGTATCCTAGATCCTTCTTCCACAAGCCGGTAAGATCGGAACGTCGGAATGAAAATTAAATAAACAAAATGCTGAGGCTTGAAAGAAATCCTAACTACAATAGCAATTTCCTGATGTTAGAAATGCTATTAAAGGTTCTGAAAGGAAAGGGAATAACAAGAACAAAATAAAATCGGAAAATAGAATCGGGTTTTAAATCGGCAGAGCTTCCGCAAGAATTTTCTGAACTGAACTCTGTAATTTCTTCTTTGAAGTCCAAGCTATTTATAGAGAATGAATACAGTTGGGATTATATTTCACGTTGCTAGATTCTTGGCTTGCTGAGAAAAATAAGGAGAAGGTGGTCTTGGTCGTTGGAGAAAAATAAGGCACACATGCATGCTTCGTTACTTGACCACGTACTGCACGTTCAAAATAACTAATAAAATGCTTGTTACGGTCATGGCTGGTGTGTTACGTGCAGATTCCATGAAATAGCGCGTTACGGTCGTGGCCAATGCATGACGGTCGTAACACGCTTCTGAAGTGTCTTACGGTCGTGGCAAGGGTGTGACGACCGTAATAGCAGCAAATTTTGGATTTTTGACAGATTTATCTTTTCTCTTCTGGTCTTGGCCGCAATCTTGTACATTTCATGTTTCTTTCTAGTTTGAGCTAAGATATGTTGTCCCTGCATAAAATCATACAAAACTCGGAGTATTCGGGAGTTAATCGGGTCAATACGATATAAAGCAGTTTAATTTCATAGTAAATATATGATACGATTTCTCGTTATCAGTTGCCTTGAATGCCTCTGGATTCGAAGGTAAAGACCAGGGGTGGGCCTTTGACAGTGGATTCGAAAGAAGTAAAACAAGTTAAATATCCTTCTTTACTAGATTCGAAGGACAGTAAGATGTAAGGATTTTTTCAGATTTGAGAGGGACAAGCACTTGGATTCTGGGTTTGGATTTGCAAAAGTGTTTAAGTGTTTGAGAATTTTATGGTGTGTAAGAATTTTGAAGGTACGTTCCCCTCTTTTTCTTCTCTTTTTTTTCTTATGTGCAAATGAACTCTCTATTTATAGAGGAAATTTTTTGAAATGTTTGGGAGTAAAAATAATAAAATAAAGGCTCAGCTGAAAAGTAAGAACCCACTTGTGTCATGATAGCAAGATGGATAGTCCACATGGATTGCTTCCTTAGAAGGAAAACAGACGCAACACTCAAGAAAAACTTTTTTTTCTAAAAAGTAGTATTATACTATTAAGGGCAAGTGGTCTTGGATAGCAAATGGGTAAAAGCCTATTTCAACTTGCATAAACAATTAAATATAGAGTGAGTCATAGGTTTGAGGCCTGAAAAGGGGAAACACGTAGCCTAGCCTATGGGTCTAATGTTCAACTTGATCTTTTGAGTCGAATCCTCTCTCTTTCTACACCTTCCGACCAAACTAGAACAACATTCGTTCCCACCAGTTATGTGTCCTTCGAATGGACCAATTGTGTGTTGTTTGAATGTCCCTCTTCAGCTAAATATGCCATTTTGAGTCCTCTTGCTTTTGATCACTTAGGCCCAAACCTTCGACCAGACTCCAAATTAAGCAAAAACAATTATTCCCCAACTATGGAAAGTCCTTTGAATGGTCCACCAAGTTGTGTGTCATAATGCAGCACTATGGCATATTGAAGTGTTTGCAGATGGATTCGAAGGTGATATGAAGGCACATTCGAAGCAAACATGAAGATGAAATAGAAAATCCCAGGAAGGTAGCCATTCATCCAATCGAAAACTTGTGAATCCAAGGAAAACAGGTGGGAGGCCAATGGTGCAATCGAAGCTTGTAGGCATGAGCCATTGTCCAAATGAAGCTTGCATGCAGGAGCTATTTTAGTGCATCAAAGAAAACCTGTAGAATGTCAAATGCCCAAATGAAACTTATGGACCAAATCTTGATCAAAGAAGCCAGATTCTCAATCGAAGGGTGTGAATCAAAGCTTGCATCGAAGGACATTTCCTGCCCAAATGAAGTACATAACCCCAATTTTCATTCTAAGGAGGCCACAAAGCCAAACGAAAGATGCATGCAGGAAGTTTAAATGTGCAATTGAAGGATGCCAAAAGGAGGCTTTTTTCCTTGTGAATTCATGCCAACATGCAAAAAATCTATGTTCGAATGAAACTTACATGAAGGGAACCAATATGCCCAAACGAAAGGTGTGGCCAGTAGCTTGTACTGAAGGAACCACATGCCCAAAAAAAATATGTGACCAATATCTTGTACTGAAGGAAACACATGTCCAAATGAAAGGTGTATGTAGGAGGCCAAAATATCCAGATTCAAAAGAGGCATATAGGAGGCAAAAGGTGCAAATTGAAAGATGCTAAAAAGGGATCCTTTTGCCTTGGAATCGAAGGTGACTACATGGGGATTTGTGCCTTGTGAATCCAAACCAACTTTCCAGAGGCCCACACCCAATCGAAGGATGCAAGCCAAACTTGCATCGAAAGAGGCTAGAAGGCCGATCGAAGGAGCTGAATCGAAGAACACTTATTTTTCTCCAAATTTTGTCAAAATATTATTTTTATCTGTTTTCTTCCTTTTTGTTAGTTTCATTTTAATCTTTGTACTGGAAAATCCCAATGTACTTGTGCAAGATTGAACCTTGAGAATCCTTGTGAGAAAGGCCTTGAAAAATGAGAGGGCAAATTTTGGGGTATAACAATAGGGTTCATAGGTTTGACGTCACGAGCATGAGGTCAAAGGTACTACCCACATGGTATAATCTAAAAGTTTAACACCTGCCGAATCAAGGTTCTAAGAGGTTCTCATAGTCTACATCCTTCCTTCATATATTACCAACGTCTCGATTGACTCGGTAATTAGCAATATTCCCAGGAAAAACTCGTCTGAGCGTAGCATCGCGTGATAACCATTTCCATATTACTCCGTCATAGCTTCTACACTACACCTAAAAGGCCAAGATGGGTTAAAGGTTCTATGGTTCTTAGTTTCAGCAGGCTCCCAGGTTGAAAGCAACACGTCTTCCCGATTACTCAGTAAATGAAACTACAGTCAAAGGGGCCTCCACTGAGTGGGGGATCTCATGTCTCCTTTTTTGGGATTACTACCTCAAAGTTAACATGACTATACCGCCTGTCCTATCTTAAGTTTGCCTAAGGCCGGGTATAGGACTCATGAGAAATCACCAAGCACCCTGAAAACCAGGAAAATCCAGACAAATATATATATATATATATATATATATATATATATATATATATATATATATATCACATGATATACAACAATAATAGCACATACACAAATAAGAAAATATAGGCTCAACCCGCTTAGGGATGAACCAACAATAGGTCAATCTGTCCCCAGTGAAGTCACCATTTTTCTATAGTGGTAGAAATGTTGAGACTAAGCCATTGGATGGACTTGACTCGCACAAATCAAATTAAAAATCACCACCGCGCTTTATTGTTTCCAAAGGAATAGGAAAAAAGTGAATAACCCAAAAGAGGGGGAGAGAATCTAAGTTCGGGGGTTGGTTATGCAAAGGGAAGGTATTAGCACCCTAAACATCTACGGTACTCGGCAGGAACCTCTTAGAAAATCTATGTATTTTGCCTATAAATGTTGTATACAAAAATAGATTGTGGGGATGAGAAAAGAAATATTTTTTATAATTTTTGCACCCTCCGCAACTACGAACCTTTAGTGCCTACGTACCATCTTCCATGCAATAGGAGATCAGGGTACTCGTAGTTCACCTTTTAAAAAATTTAAAACACAAGTGTGTTTGTTAATTTTAATAGACGAGACATTATCGTCTTATCCGAGTGGAAGTACATACTTGCTACCCACGATTATGAGAAAGGAGAATTTGCATCATATCAAAGTGGAGGATATAGCTTGGGTTTTAAAATCAACAAAGCCTCACTCAACACCCAAGTGGAAAATATATCACTTCACTACATATCGTAGAAGTATAGTAGCTCACATCACTACAAGGATTGACAAGAGTCTAATATTTTGAGAAAAGTTTTAAGGTAAAAATCCAAAGTGGCAAAATGGTGTGAATGAGATTGATTGACTTTTAGTCTTCCCACAAAAATGTCAAAGTATTGTTAAATTGTTTAAAGTTTGATTAAGAAAATATTTTTGAAAATACATGGACCTAAGTACAAGTTTATTACGAAAGCGGTTCAAGTATAAAAACAAGAAGAGTTTTCAAAAGGAGGGAGAAGATTTTTGAAATTAAAGAAGATGGGAGGAGATGAAGGGGCTATCCTAAAACATATGGTAAAAGCTAAGGAAAAGAATTGTCTAACCAATAAGAAGCCAACACTTGACACAATGAGTCAATGTAGAATTCTCATCCTTTAGATTTGAAACCAAACAAGCAAAGATAATAAACCTCTTAATAAAACTAAGCTTCAATTCCATTAAGTCTTCACAAAAGTTGGGCAGAGTAACGGTTGTATACAGATGAATTCTCGATCATAGACAAAACATGTAATCATAATAACATGCACACAAAGCAAACAAACAACCCAATATCTTGGGGTAAACCCCAAGAGCTCCAGAAAAAAATAACAGTTGAGGTTACAAGGTCTCAAGATAGGGTCAAGGTCTCTAATCCTAAGTCCAAGAAGTCCATCACTCCATAATGCCAAGGATAGTAACCAAATAGTCCAAGTAACATTAAAGTTTTTTTTATGGTTCAAGTTGATTATTAGGTATCTTCAAAAAGAAATGAAGAGCTCAAGGGAGAAAAATAAAAATTACATAAAAGTAAATGCTCAAATGAGCAAAGATGAAAATAGCATGAAATGTAAATGCTAAAATAAATGTGCTTAAAGTAAAAGCATAAAGTAAATCCACAAAAAAAGTTAATTGTTAGAAATTATAGGTTAGTTGAATGAACATCTTGAAACTTGCATTTGAAAATTATTAGAGGATTGATAAAACCAAAACCTCTCAACAACAAGTTTCATTTGCTTTTTGTCAAGTATATCATTCATTTAAATTTCTCAAGGGAACCATAAATGATCAACGATGTTTAAGTGATTCACTTTGACCAAAGCTTATGAAGATTCATTAGAGGATTGATAAGACCAAAGCCTCCTAACAATGAATCTCAAGGTTATTGGGTCAAAGGATTCAAATTAACATACTTGGGCTTATAAACATGGGTTTGGGCCACGAATGATCATTTCTCGAATCGGGACAAAATTTAGCACTATGTTAAGCAATCGTAAGTGTACTTATATAGAAGTCGCACATATTTTGAGGCTGGTCAATAGAAATTTATGTGTCATATGTTTGGAGAGATGATATGTATATCATCCTCTAACAATATGTGACACAATAAGAAGAGGATAAGATGAAGAGGGATGAGATAAGAATTAAACCACATTTGAACCAAAAATTTAATCAAGCCATCATTAAAATCATCCATCCATTTTGGTGGAGTTAAACTCAACACCCAAGATCCAATAATGTTAATGAAGCTCATGATCAAAATCTCATAGTCCAAGATCAACCAGAATATATACAAAATAAAATTGTATTTAAAAATAAAGAAAAAGATTTCTTAAAATGGTTTTTAAATGAAAATAAAAGGGAAAATAGCAACTATATTCAAAACATCCAAGAAAAATTAAATAAGACCATAGAAAAATCAGAAATGAGCTCAAATATTTTTATAAAATTTTTGGTAATTTTTTAAATTAGGAAACTACTTTTAAAATTAAAAGAAATAGGAAAAATAAACAAAAAAATGTGAAAATTAGTAAATTCGGAAATAAAAATAAAATGAGGTCACCAATATTTGTCAAGAGGTCACTGGATCCTTCCATATTTTTTTTCAGAATTTAAAAATTAAGAAAAATATTTTTAAACATTTAAAACAGTTCAAATAAAGTGAAAAAATATAAAAAAATATAAAAACAAAAAATATAATTGTAAAAAAATAATAATCAGAAAGAGAAAAATTAAAAGTATTTTTAAGAATTTTTAAAGATTTTTTGAAGTTAAAATGAATTTTTTTATGAATTTTTGAAGTTTAAAACAAATAAAATATAAAAATCAGAAAATAAAATAAAAACCAAAAAGATGTAGATCATTGGATGAGAGTCAAAACGCGTTAGTAAGCTAATCCAATGGATCAGACGCGATGTGCATATCATGGTCCTTAGTGAATAAAACACTGAATCATTTATTAAAATAAAAAATTAAAAAAACAAATGGCACAATATCATTGGTTGAGAGATGACACATCGATCATCTTCAACCTCCAGCCACGCGAATCGCAGGTCTCTGAAATGGAAAAATTAGAGCTCGTGACCGGTACCATTCGCTTCGTTTCTTCAAGACGATTCCAATGGTACCCTCGTGAAAAATTTATGTAAGGTGTAGCTCAGTCGTTTTAGAAGGAAAGATTTGAAAAGAGATTTGAAAATTCATGGACAAAACTCACTTCCAGTTGAAAAT